>QTSX02005706.1:0-589555 GCA_014839935.2 Entomophthora muscae
GAAGTAGCCTCATCAGAAGAAATTGACAAGCAAGTAAGAAAACTAAAGACAGAACTGGAAGAAGCCAAAGAGACCAACAGAAGAATAATATTAGATCAAAAAATCTTAACCTGACCTTCCCTATCTATTGGTGCAATACCCAAACTGATTCAAAGAACTTTGAGTCAACCTGAAAAAAATGCCCGCAAATAGAGTGCCCAAAACTTATTAGAACCTGGACCAAGGAAGGCTGAGACATGTTCATACTCCTCAAAGACCTGGTGACTTTGATGAACTTCTGCCTAATAGGAGCTTCACAATGAGCCACTATGTGGCAGTAATGAACCGAGCTTATAGGACCGATGAACAATGTGGTACATCCTACCCATATAGAGGGTACAATCTTTATGGCTTTGCAACCATGGGCATTACCCATAGATACTTCACGTGCTCAAAATTGAGGGTCATTTGGAAAGAGGTCTACAAGAGCCTGAATATCCCCACTCAATGTGGACTCACCCAGGACAAGAAATATTCTTTCACAAAATCCTCCCAACTGCCCCAACTCAGAGCCATCCTGTTTCACAAGACTATATGGCAGATCCACTTGACACGAAAGGCAAAGGTGATTCATAACAGGGACAGCACTGCTTTACTGTCATGCCTGGGGTTCAAAGCCCAGGTAGACAAGACTCTAGAGATGATATCAAAGTTTGGGAAACTCATTCCTGGTGAGAAAAAGACATATCATAAACCTGACCACACAATGTAACAAACTGTTCCATGACTATGAAATAGGCTGACTAGCTTTTAGCTGGTCTACAGCTCTTAATTATTACCAAGAATGAGCTGTATTTTCAATGGGTGCACCCAGATGGATACCCCCAACCCTTCCCCCCAATAAAGCAATTTCTGGGTTTAAAAAAATGGTGGGCTCTTCCCTCCTCCCAACAGAAAAAGTTGGCAGCTGAGGCAAATGGAACCCCCACTGAGATGCAGTATCCTGACACCAATAGCACAGCTATAGCCTTGGGAGCATCTGAATCTTAATTGGCTGATTGAGGCCTATGCACCTTAAGTTCTCCTAAGTAATTCAATTTTAATGACATTCTTAAGGACTACCTGATGAACATCTAATTTCTTATTAAAATAAAAAAGCTGCTCCGGAAGTTGATAAAGTAAAAGAATAGAAAATTTATATGCAATGTCCGGGAATCGAACCCGGGTCGGCCGCGTGGCAGGCGGCCATTATACCACTAAACCAACAATGCTCACGGCTTAGCTCGCGAATAACTTGGATTTATTTTATACTAAAACTAGAAAATCAGGAATTTAAGTTCTAGTACCAGGGGCGGGGAAGGACAAGGAAAGGCAAAAGCCATGTAGCCGTCAGTACAGTTCCTTGAGGAGAGTGGAGTAGATCAGAGGCAGAAGATTCCATCGATATAAATGCGGATATAAGCTTGATGAACGGCTGAATGACAGGGACAGTTACTGTTATTGAAGCGATAATAGCCAGTAAAGAATTAGTGAATGATCCCTTCTTGCGCATGTTATCTAAAACTTCTTTGGGAAGGTATACTTCATAGCCCCACCAGTATACAAAAACCGAAACTGCATCTGTAGGCGGAGAAAGATCTTCATACCAAATGTCATGTCCGTTCTCAATGAAACTGGGTGATGATGGTTCCACGGAAGGACTTTTTGGTAGGTTATTTTGGTCAATGATATCCATGTTCAGCAGACTCATTCCGCTTCTGCGGTAGGCTTGAATCTCTTTGGGATTGATATAAGTATGTATCTGTTCCGAAATTGGAATGTTGCTGAGGTGATCGATTGGGATGTGTGCTCGCTGGAGATAATGCTGACGTCTACTTTCTTGGCGCTTATCTTTATCCCTTTTGTCATAAATTCTCTGTATATACCTATTGAAGATGTTTTTGCGGGGGAGATCTAAAGGAAGATTTTTGTCAAAGGGTACATGTCTCAGTAAATTCGAGGCTTCATGCGATGGCTTCCTCCTCCGGGCTAATGCTTGGCGTCTGCGAAGTTTACTGGCGTAGTCTGGAGCGAGGCGATGTTTATCGGGACTTACGGTGTCGACTGAGCTTGTGCTGGTCAAAGTGGCGCTACGTGAGCCTTCTTTGAAATCAAGCGAGAGAAAAGGGGATTTGGATTTGCAGCACTTCCTATCAGGTACAGCCAAGTCATTGGTGGGCGATATTGAAAGCTGGGAAATACTATCAGAAAGGTGGTTGATGGAATCTCCCTTGGTCTTACGAGGAGATTGCCTTTGGATTTTCTTTCTTACGGAATGGTAAGCTAGGTTGGGCTTGAGTATTCGCTTTTTAGTCTTTGTGATGGACTTCTGCCTCGGAATGGGCTCCTTTTTATCTGCACTAGACATCTCCAGCAGTCTATCAATAACCCTAGTCAAAGTTCCCGAGTCTTGAAGAGCAACTACAGAAATTTCCACCTTGCGGGAGTCTGTGTGGAGCAGGATAGCCTTGATGTCATTTGCAACATGAGTAACATCCTGTTCTTTCGTATCATCAGTGGACCCTTGTTGACAGCATTGTTTGGGGCTGGCTCCCTGGTATGATAACTCTGGAGGGATAACTAACCTTTGGGACTTTCCACGAGGCATTGCTGGGATTTAAACCAAAGCCTTTATTAAAGGATATCATTAAGTAAAGGATTGTAAAATATTTTTAAATCTAATATCACTTAACCAGGTTACACAGTCTAGCTTTGTAAGAAAATAAAAATTCAAAAGTTTAAGACAGCTAAACGGTTGCTTATGTTTGGTATATTGCTGAGCCAAAAGTAATAAAAGTCCCTGAAATTTATCCCCGTAGTTGGTGCTTGCAAAAAGAAAACAAACATTTTCAAATAACCGTAGCTTGTCTTTAAGCGAAAAATTACAGTCACTAATCTAGGCTAATTAGAATGAGTATATATTTTATAAAACGACAGCCAAAAGTTCATTCAAAAGGCAATTGTGGGAATTTAAAAGTATAAAATCAATTTAACTACCCAAGCCTGGCTTGAAAAATTCTCTATAAAAATCAATAAGGTAATTATTTAAAACCAGAATAAAGTACATGTTTATGCTAAAGTATCGTATTTAAGCAGCTGGAAGGATACAATTATTCATAAAAATTAAGCCATAAACTTATTTTCCTTGATGAAACTCATTAAAGCCAATTTAGCCACATTTACTAAAAGCAAAAATGAGACTAGCTTGATGGGTATTTCTAAAAATTAAGTTGCGTGAAAACCCCAGAAGAGACAATTAAAAACACAGCTTTAAGTGTAGTACCCAAGTATATGCAATACCTTTAAATAGAACGCTGACTGCCTTTAATGTACACAGCACTAGTATATATACCAGTACATATATTTAAAAATAAGACTTCTTGATGAATATGTATCTGGTACCAAAGTGCTGGCTAGCGCATTGTTAATTTAGACATACTGGGGACCCTGAATCAGCTTTGTTTGTCTGATTTGAAGCCCCAATCTCCTAGCAGAGCCTCACTTGCGCATATGAGAGGTCGGTTTAAGAAGCAGTCATTGTTTGTGCTTAGCAGACTTGCGTGAAAATGACCACATTTTACTTGATTAAATCCATTTGATCAATAAAGCGAAGCAGTACAGCTGCAGTTGAGTGGAAACTTATT
The DNA here is from genome assembly GCA_014839935.2 of Entomophthora muscae. NCBI lineage: Eukaryota > Fungi > Entomophthoromycota > Entomophthoromycetes > Entomophthorales > Entomophthoraceae > Entomophthora > Entomophthora muscae. The sequence goes on from QTSX02005706.1 coordinate 3,663, forward strand.
TTAACGCGCCCGTTTAAAACCTAAACTAAACCCATTAAATCAAAAGGGTTTAACTTGCAGCTGCACCACAAATTTCAAACCAACGCAATCACAAGTGATTCCATAGGGTGTTATTCTGTCATGCACCACAGTTTTCGCCAGTTCATCCTTACAGAAAGGATTGATTACAAAGCGTCACAAATCAAGTTAGCTATGAAAACATGACGAACTTTGATAAATCTGTGGTAAACAAACGTCCCATCTTTCACTGCTTCTGTTAAAAAATAGAATTTCATTCCAGAATTTATTTTAATGAGGCAAAAGAATCAGGAGCCCAAATGGCAAGTTGAACCCGTGATGCCTAGCTTGTTTAAAATTAGATCTTCTCAACCATTCAATTGCAATATAAATCAAAAAGAAATACAAAGAAGCACATTGGCTTCTCAATGCATCTAAATCTCAATACTGAGACAGTGTGATGTAACGGATCACATCAGGAAGATTTCAGTTAGATCACAACTGAAACTCCTGATTATCTGATAATCATAACAATCAAACAGATCGTCTCAACTGATGGTTTATCAATTGTTCAGCATTGTATATAAACTGGCAAATACTCAATAAATCAATTATCCAAGTTTCCAATTCACCTGTTTTCCTATTCTAGTGCTTATTAGCAATAATGTGATTTATGTCCCATATTTGCATTCTGATGACACACACATGAATTTGTAAAACCCCATACCTGTTGAACCTCAGGTATGTAATGTAGCTAAACAGGACAGTTACATTACAACAGATACTAAGCAGTGGTAATAATAACTTACTTCTTGTTTTAAAAAAACTATGCCAATAAAAGCCAATATAAAGGGACAGGAAAATGTTCCATTGACCTATTTTCCATCAAAATGACAGAAAATTGGTTGGCGGAACTTATTTTAAAATAAATTTTCTGGGGTTATTCTTTAGATTAGTGTCAGGAATGCAGTCTTGGGCAGCCGGCCTGTTGTTTTCAGGGGTGACTCGGGTCAGGTTTTTTGCGGGTAAAGCTCACCACAAGAGAGGAGCTAACTTAAAAAGGTAGAAAAACTTTCCCACCCAGGACCATGGGCCGGTGGCTGGGATTATAGTGTCAATCACCCCTGTGAGGGTGATGTATACAATCCCAAACATCTTGTCAGTGTGATCAGTTGGGAGGTCTGGTAAGAAGGTGGGCTTAGGGGTCAGAGGTGGTTTCATGCAGAGGTCGTAGGCAAGGAGATGGTTGAACTTCCCTCTAAACAATTTGGGTGTTCATAATATTCACATGCCTTGACAATTTTATCTAACTGCAGATTGTATGCAGGCCAAAGGATCTAGTTCAAGTATATTTTCTGGGGTGTAGTCCTTATATTCAGGCCTCAAAGGGTATTCTGTGAAGTGAACAGGGCTAAAGGGCGCACCTGGAGGACAGAAATCTGCTGGCGGAGGGGCAGAAGATCTTGTACTGATTTGATAGATGGCAAATACAAAATAAGGCAGTAGCTGTGTAAGCCACAATAACATAATATTTATTCAAAAATGGCAATAAGTTTGAAGCGCGGGGTTCTTTGGTCTATATAGCACCCCACTTCCAAACTTACAGTAGTTTTAAAAGCTATAATGACAACCAAAAATACTTCTGATTTAAACAAAATGATTTCAGATTTAAGCAAAATCCAACTTTCAGGTAAAAATATACACTCTGTTAACAGGGTTTATTGGCGTTAATGGGCGAAATGAGTCAACATAGCAACAAAGGGCTCACACGCAAAGTGAAACTATTCAAAACACAATCCGAAATACATTGATTCACAAACAAAATGATGTGAGTTGACTTTTGGTGTACATATGTTTACTATGTGAATTGGTGACAAAATACACCCAAGCAAAGTAAGTCAAAACTCAAACCAAAAACAAAACACAATAGCAACTCACAATGTAAACAAAATCACTCACTCAGTATGTGCAATAAATTGTAATCAAGAATGATACCAAGGTATCTAAAATAAGACACAAGATCTGAAACATAACTTTTAAAAATATTGTGTTGGGTATTTGAATTTGGCAGTAAAATCTGGGAAAAAGAGTGAATTTTTTTGGGTATTCTAAAATGGGCGTTGTAAAACCAAAAACAACTAATTAAGAAATAAAAAATCTATAATTGTGATATTGGGTGGGAAAAACTCTAGTTAGATATCCATATTCAGATAAAAGCAAAAAATAAAATTAGGAGGTAACTTAATTAAGTTTTATTTAATATTTTATTAAATTCTAAAAATGGAAGGAACACAACAACAGACTACCATTGCACCTGTTGTGTGCTGCAGTTGCAGTTGCCCCCACAGGTCAAAGAACAGAGTTGGTGCAACCCAAGTGCCTACTCAGGAAGGAGATGAGAGAGGATAGTTCAATAGTGACGCTGCAATGTCACAGCTGGTTCAAGGAGCACAAGCTGTTAGGGTGCAGAGCATCAACTCTTGGGTCCCAAAGCTGACCCAGAAGCCCACCAAGGTTACCTTCACCAAGAAAGTTAGAAACAAGAAGGTAGAACTTACTTAATATGTGTTTGACGTTGTGTACCAGCAAGAGTTGGTCCTGTCAGCCATGCTGGAGAAGGTAAAGCCTGTACTTGATACTAGCTACAAGCCCTACGTCAGTGATGGCAATCAGGAAGAGGACAAGGAGCCTGAGTTCTTCAGAACTGATGAGGGGCAGTTAGTGTTGAAGAAAGTTGCTGCATTTTACACCAAGATGCCCATGCCCTGTGTTGTGCCCAATGCCAACGAGTCAATCCCCACAGCTAAAAAGCCCGCTCAAAAGCGCATCCCCGACATTAAACACATCATCCTGCTTAAGCTAATGCATGAATCAGGCAATTACAAGGCGGCTGCAGCCCTTGTTGGAGTGGATCCCAAGTACGCCTCCAAGACCTTCAACAAGTTCATTAACATGGGTTAAGTCCTTGTTGCAGAGAAATCCATGCACATTTCCATCATGCTCACCAAGGAGCACAAATGGGCAATCTACCAGTGGATCACCTAGGACTGCCATCTTGAACTGGCAAATATACAGGCAATGGTCAAGTCTACTTTTGGGGGTGAGACTTCCATTTTTCTTTTACTACCATCTGCTGAAGAAGATGTGCTTTTCCTGGAAAAAGCTTGGGGTATCTCTGTACAATTGGAATAGCCCAACCAACATTGAGACCCGGAAAAACTACGCAGAGGTGTACACTGCCCTCAAAGCCAAGGAGACAGTCAAATTTTACTATATTGTCAAATTGGCATTTGCCTTGTCTATGTGCAATGCATATGGCTATGTCTCCAAAGGCTCAAATGACAGGATGGCTAGTTGTGCTGAAGTTTGTGCCACAGACTATTCAATGGTGGCTCTCCTCAGTCCAAAGGGGGTTGAGCTCTACCAAATGATATTGGGTTCACATAACAGCCGGACCTTCCTATCATTTCTCCAATTGGTCCAGGAGCACCTGAGGCACACGAGCCCTGGCTTCACCAACATCATTGTGTTGGACAATGTTGGTCTCCACAAAGTGGCTGACATTCTTGAAGAATTTCCATCAATTGACACCAGCATTGCTGTGGGCCCCCAGAAATTGGCCACAGCAAATTTGCGCCTTCTCTTTCTCCCAGCCTATTCACCCTTCCTAAATCCCATCAAGGAAGTCTTTGGGTGGCTCAAGCGAGTCGTCAAGCAAGGAACCCCAACTGTGACCAAAGACCTGTTTAATTTGCTGCAGGCCAGGATCCACACCCTCCCAGCTGAGACCGTGGCCAAATTCTATGGCCACACTGATTTGTTCATCCCTGCATGCCTTGCCAAACAGCCAATCAATTAAAGGCTTAGTGTCAGAAACCCATCCACTTGGAAACATACCACCCAAAAGGTGTATGGCCGCAGGTGGATTCAATCCTGTGACTAGAGAACTAATTGGAACAGAGACCATTCCCATATGAAATAATTCTCCAATCAGGCGGTATCAACCCAAAAGAGGATTGAATCTTCCCAAAAGGAAGTAAGCTCCAAGATAACTGAGAAGGAAAACCGAGGCCAAAGGATGAAATAAGGAAGGAGCAGGCAGACTGGCCCCCATGACCTGCAGTTACTCTGTAATGGGGGAGGGTTCTGTGACAATGGAGTGGCAGTGTATCATACACCTGGTATCACTTGGTGCCATGACTTTTCAAGGTAATTAGGAGGAGATGAACCAGAATTGGCTCTGGTTCCAAGGGATATGTTTGCAGTAAAGGACTGGACAAGGAGCAACCAAACCAACCATTTATACCCAAATGGTCCCCATTGGGAAGACTTGGGTAGTATCATGGTGCTGGATTTCAAGACTGGAGAGCAAGCAAGAATAAATCAACTGGGTAAAGAAAATTGACTTTATTAACTGAAAAACTATCATCTTGGAAGATGGAGCCTTATATAGGCTCTCCAAGACTTTTAAACTGCAGCTCATAAGGGGAATGAGGAAAATATTGGATAAATTTGAAGGATATTGGGGAGGAAAACCTTGGCAAGGAAAATCTTCTAAAAAACAACATAAAAGTCATTTTTAACTGGCAATTACCCCCCTAAAGCCTTCCCAAACAGCTAGGTATCATTTACCCCAGCTGTTTGAGATCTCAGCTTAGGGGGAGGGCTCCTGGCAGTTAGGAAACCCACCAGAAGGAGAGGCTCTGTTGTCTGGATTAACCAGGACAACTACAGAGCCCCGTTGATAATTTATGGCATTGAAATTTGAATTGAAAGTGATTTTGGAAGCTCCTAAACCAGGCGTAACATCTGATTGACTGTAGAAAACCATCTTGCATGCTGGAAAAGGTAAATTTGAATTTGAAATACTAACTTTGTTTAGGTGATCAAACAGTAAGCAAGAGGACCTGGGTTCAATCCCCGTGTTGGCAAAGGAAATGGCCTCTGGGCTTGAACCAAGGCCATTTAAAGGTAATATAGAGCTGATACTACATACTAATAAACCATTTCTAGGTCCTGGGGAAAAGTTCAAATTAGGAGAAGGGTTTCCAGACCCTGGAACTATCAAGATTTCCTTGTTGTTGTCAGGAAAAGTAGCAAAGGCATTCCTGACACTTAGCTTATCTAACTTTTTTATATTATCTAATTTACTATTCAAGATTTATTAATTATCATTATATATTTAGATGTTTCCAAGCCCACAATCACATTCAGCAGGACAATCAATGAAGGTTAGTAATTTATTTATAATCATTTTTTATTGTGTCATCTAAGGGTATCCCAAATGCTTGATACTGGATTACACAAACACATTAATATCACTTTTGGTGAATAAATATAAAAATCAAATTAAAAAAGTTAAATGTAAAGTATACAAATTAGAAGTAGATTTTATTGACATATATTATTATGCTTTTATTAAGACCTTCTCTGGGATATATTTTGCAAATCTTGTTTGCTAAAATAAGAATTAGAAAACTTTATTATAATAAAAATAATATGAATTGTAATGAAATTTATTGGAAGAGAGAATTTATTAAGAGCACCTGTAGTGAGTTCTTCTGTATGTACCCACCCCGCAATGGAGGTGGCGCACAACCTCCACCGCCATACTGTGAACAGTGGATACACCCTGGTTAAAATACTCCCGCCTGCTGATGAAAGGGAGTATTGTTAGGTGGGAATGGAGTAGCAGCTTTTCTGGCGGGGCTGCAAACCTGTAGATATCAGCCAGGACCAGGGCGTCCTGGATGATGTGATCCACTGAGGCTTACCCGGGGGGGACCTTCTTCCCATCCAGGGAGAGCCTGGCCTTGTTGTTGTGTTCTGAGGCACAGCACAGACACACAACGGGGAATCCTAACCTTAGGATTGGATTTGTACTAAGTCTCGGTTAAATGACAGGGAAGGCAATAGTGTTTACCTTGCGGCCCTGGAAGAATAATCTCTACTAGTTGTGGCTAGAGAGAGGCACAGAAGTACAGAAGACACAAAGACAAAAATGTGAATAGAACTTAAATTTTATTGGTGAATGTGAAATAGAATATATAGTGGTTAGGAATACCACAAAACACTACCAGGACAGTAGGATCACTCACCATAAGCATGAGTGGGGCAAGTGAGTTGCGCAGAGTCAGGAAACCAAACAATCATATTTCCTGAAGCGGAAGCCAGTTCATTTTGAGAGTCAAACACAAAAGTGAGCGATTTGTCCTCAAAATGGCCCAACAAAGGCAAAATCAAAACGTGGTGAATGCCGTTATTCACGACATTGCCCCCCTCTAGATTAGCCTTTGGGGGGTGATACTTGCAGAGGAACTTGGCATGTACACGGGCAAAGGGGCAACCACTGGAGAGGAGCTAAACAGTATACTCAGACCCTCGTTTGAAAGTCACCTCTAAAGGATCAATCCACAGGGAGTCCAGTTTGTGCGCGCGTCCACCCACACAGTGTTGATAGTATAGGACATGGTCACCAACAGCAAACTCAGGCAAGGAGGAGCACCCAGCGTTGTCAGGAGAGAGCTTGAGCATCTTAGTCTTATATGCGGAAGTGTAGGCAGTGGCCTGGTTATCAATGATGCGGTTGACTAAGTCTTTGATGTGGTTGTCAGGGTTCATGGCCTTATCAGAGGAGAGTAGGGGAACCCCCAAGAGTGATGGAGTGGTGGCTTCACGCCCATACAACATGGCATTAGGGGAGTACCCTGTGATCTGATGCCTGCTCAGACAATAGGCAAAGAGTGCAGCAGGTAAGTATAGATCCCAATTGGCAGCGTCAGAGTAGGTGAGTTTCCTCATGATAGAAACCAGTGTTGAGTTGGCAAGCTCAACTGCCCCATTAGTGGAAGGATTATAGGGGGCAGAGAAATACTGGTGAGTTCCTAGAGCTTCAACAACAGAGGTTAAAAGTTTGGCATTGAAGTTGGTTCCATTGTCTGACAATAGCACTTGAGGACAGCCATGGCGGTAGAAAACATCCTGCAGCAGGAAGGCAGCAGTAGTCTTAGCAGTGATGTCTTTAGTAGGGCGAGCTTCTACCCACTTGCTTAAGTGGTCAACGGCAATCAGGATAAAGCGGCATCCGGAGCATGAGCGGGGGAGAGGACCTACAGCATCAATGCTGACAGTATGAAATGCGTGTTGAGGGGGAACCGATTTGAACTTGTGAGAAGCAGCTCAGGGCCTCTGGAGTTGACAGTCATGGCAACTAGCTATGACATCTGGGATCAACAGACAAAGATTCTCCCAGAAGTAATTTTTCTGAAGCCAGCCAAATGTCTTGGCTATGCCTCCATGACCAGTTTTTTATGAGCTTGTGACACCAAAGAGAGGCAAAGACTAGACGTACGTATGGCAGGTATTGACCCCACATCTTCTTGAAGAGTTGGTTGTCACGTATGAGGGTATCTTCAGACAATTTGAACAAGGCAAGTTGAACCTCTTCTGTCTCACTTCCCCAGGAAGAAGGGTAGCCAATTAGCTCATACAGGCAATCTGCCTCAGCAGGATGTAGGGCAAGGATGGGCATTCAGGATAGCCTGTCAGCATTCTGATGTTGAATCCTGGGGCAATGGAGCACAGTGAAGTCATAACCTTGCAGGCAGAGAGCCCATCTGGCTAAGCGTCCTTCAGGCTCTTTAAGTTGTTGTAACCATTTGAGAAAAGCGTGGTCAGTGACAACAGTGAAATGGGTACCATACACATAGTGGCAGAATTGTTTGACTGCATGCAGCACAGCAAGGCACTCCTTCTCTGTAACACTATAATTCTTCTCATGCTTATTCAGCACACGGGAAGTATAGGCTACATGGTGATCCACACCTTCATCATCAAGCTGAGCCAAGATAGCCCCAATAGCAAGGTCACTAGCATCAGTGTACAAGATGAATTCCTTATTGTAATTAGGATACACTAAAATGGGTGCTTCTTTGAGTTTCTGTTTTAGAGTCTCAAAGGCTTGCTGTTGACTGGCAGTCCATTCAAAAGGGAAATTACACAATAGTTGGACCAGGGGTTTGCTAGTCTCAGCAAAATCAGGAATATATTGTCTATAGTAGCCCATCATGCCCAGAAAGAATTTTACTTCTCGTAGGTTGGTAGGCGGAAGCATTTTGTCAATGGCTTCAACCTTCTTGGTCATTGGACAAATTCCTGTTTGGGTTACTTCATGGCCCAGGAATTCAAGGCGCTCTTTGAAGAAAGCACACCTAGAAGGCTTTAACTTGAGGCCAGCTTCTTGGATCTTTATGAATACCTCTTTAAGATGGGCTAGGTGATCAGTGAAAGTTGCACCAAAGACTGTTATATCATCTAGATAGACTAAGACACACAACAACTTCAAGTCACGCAGGATGGAGTCCACAGCCCTCTGGAAAGTTGCTGGGGCATTAAAGAGTCCTTGCGGCATGTAAGTAGGTTCAAAAAATCCTTCTGATGTGATGAGTGCACCCTTCTGACGGTCTTCAGGAGAGAGGTCAACTTGCCAGTAGCCAGACGCCAAATTTATGGCAGAGAAAAACTTAGAACCTCCAAGGCGTCAAAGGGCGTCATCAATGCGTGGTAAGGGATAGGAATCTTTCTTGGTTAGAGAATTCAACCTTCAATAGTCCATCACAATTTGGTGTCCACCATCCTTTTTCTTTAAGATGAGCAGAGGAGAAGCCCAGGGACTTTGAGAGGGAGCTAACATTCCAGCATCCAGCAGTTGTTTGAGCTCCTTAGAAACCTGTGCATCTTCCACTTGGCTGCGGCGGTATGGCTTGGCACAAAAGGGGGAAGCATTCCTGTGTCAATCTGATGAATCACACCTTTGGCTAGCCCATAATCAGTACTATCTTTAGCAAAGATGTCTGAGAACTGATCTAGTAAATTAAGCACCTCTTTCTGTTGGACCAGGGACAACTGAGGGAAGTCTTGGGCAGTGAACAGGGATAGGACTTGAGGCTCGTCTTTGGGTAGATTAGAGTCTTGAAACGTTCCAAAGGGGTGATGAGACAAGACGTCAGGAGCGTTTAACTACTTTCTGTAACCAACAACCTGTCCTCTGGATACAGTCATAGGAAGTGCAGTAAGATTGGCAACTAGTAATTGAACAGGATCCTTGTGGGAAACGTCTAGAATACCAGGACAAAGGTAAGACTTGTTACGCCCCAGAAAAGGAGGGGAATACAGCTCTAGGAAGTCCGCTCAGGTAGTTTATATGATATCTATGAGTCTATGATAGCCTGAGAGCCTGAGGGGATGGTGATAGCAGACGTGGCCATGAGAGGGATTCCCTCAGTTGCAGGACAAGCCATGGGAGGACACTTCATGTTGGTGGAATGGGTTCAATATTTTAGGGAGAAAACCCTAGTGGGGTACTTCAGAGTACATGTCTTCAACTGTTTACCAGGAACTTTGATGGGCTCCTCAAAGATCAGAGGGACTTTGTACCCTAGGATAGGAAGATAGCCATCCTTTAGGTTGATGATCCCATTATATTCCTGAAGGAATTGGGTACCAACCAAAAGGTCATAGCTCTCATTTTCTAGAACAACAGCCGGCGCAGCCAACAGGAGTTTATCAAATTGCATTGGTAAGGCAGAGTACGCACCAATGGCGCAAGTCATGGAGAGACCAGCAGTGCCATAGGATTAATGGTAGTTGAGATCAGGGGCCAGCTTAAGTTTCTTCATCAGTTTAGAAGAAACAACGTTGACAGGAGAACCGGTATCTAGGACGGCTTTGATCTTGACCTTTTGGATAGATATCTCTACTTGGGTGGTGGTGCGTCCAAAGAGTGGCAGAACAGCCAAGATATCCTGTGCCTCAGCTAGTTCCTTGTCCCATTTCTCAATCATGAATTGTAGTCCTGGAAACTCCTTATATACAGTTGGGAGAGGGAGTGAGACAGATACATTCTTGAAAACGGCATCTGCAACTTCAGCGGCTTTCTCTGATGATTCCACTAATACAGGGGACCGTTTTGCCTGAGTAAGATAGGGGCGGGAGACAACTGCTTTGGCCTTAGACAAGGGCTTGGTGGTCGTTGTAGTCTTCTCATATTGTAGCTTGTAGGGAACAGCAATAGTCTCAGGGATAGCAAGAACAGAATACCCGTATGCATCATGGTCTTCCACATCAGATTCATCCTCATCAGAATTGTCAGAAATTTCATGGAACAGGAGGAGAATAGGAGGTGCTTCATTATCAGCAGGCTCAGAGTCAGTAGCAGGCGGGGGTGTAGGAAAGACTGGGAAGAATTGTCAACCAAGAGTGTCTCTGCCTCTAGGTTGACTGCTCTTTTCCCAACTGATCCTTGGGATCAGCTCCTTCAACCCACAGATTGGTGCAGACGCGAGAGTGGTGGCCTATCTGACTACATTTGTGGCAACCCTGACATTGAGGAGGAGTCTGGGAGTTCATAGTGAGGATACAAGGGCCACAAGAAGAGGAGCCAGAGTTGGAAGCAGCACAACCTTCCCAAACAACTGCCCCAGAATGGGTAAGATGCATATCTTGGAGCAGTGTTTTTATGCTTTTCATGGAGGACAGCATAGCCTTGTGGGCCTTGAAATGGAGGCATAGGAGTTGATTCACCTTGAGGGCCTGGGCGCAGGCCATATATGCTTCATGCGCCGTCAATTGTCTGCTTGTTATTAACTGTTGTCCCTCCATGTAAAATCTGTCGGCAAACTCAGCTAATGTCTCTTTGGTCTTGAAGGATATGTGCATGAAAGCATCCTTTTTCACCTCCAGGCTAAGATCACCACCAAACTTGTCAATCAAGAGTTGTTTCATGTCCTTCCAGGTCTCAATGGAAGGCAGCTCTGGAACAACTACCTCCTGACAGGCCGGGTGTAGGCAAGTCAGAATATGTTCTTTCTTAACTTCATCTGATGCTTGTCTCATAACAGTCTTGTAAATAGTTAAGAAGGCTGCAATAGTCGAGGTTTTAGGATCAAACACTTGCTTAAAAGTAGGCTTGAAGTATGCCTCAGGAGTTGGACCACCATTGTTGCTATTGAGTACATTTATGCGCGGGGAGAACTCAGCTTCAGATTCGGAGGGGGGTTGTCTAGCCTACAGTTGTCAAACACTTTCTTCAAGGGTCGTCAGAGTCTCAGTGGTTCTGGCGCCCGTAGAGTTGGCTAGAGCGGTCTGTCGTTCAGTCACCTCTAGGCGTTGTCCTTGGGTAGTGACAACTGTGGAGAGTTCAGCCAGCTGCAAAGTAAGGGATGACCCCACTGATAGGCAAGGGGCAAAACTTTTGTTTACCGAGTTGTTCAGCTCGTTCATCTCTTGTATGTCTCTGTCCAACTCAGTCTGGTCTCGTTTCAAATGGTCCACCTCATTAGCTAGGGCAATCAACTCCCTAGTGCAGTGAATTTGAGGAGCCCCATCCAAACCAGGACAACATCCATCTTCCTCATTAGCCCTGTGTGGACTAGCAGTGGTTGTCACTACCTCACGTAAAGCAGCAACTTCTTGCTGTAGTTCAGCGACCTGAGCAGTCAGCGCAAGGACCTGGGGATCAGGTTGAGGCATTTTAGTAGGACGTCCTTGGCTACAAGTGGAAGCACATAATTCCTGGATGGCCTCCCAGATTCTCTGCTCTCTTTCCACCAGATCATCAGCAGGAGGAGAAGGCAGAGCATCAGGTTTGGGAGAGGACAGCTCATTCACCTGATTCTGAAGTTTGGCAATAGCGGCAGCAGTGGCAGCTCTTTCTTGATCAAATTCTGCATCAAGCTCATTTAGACCTTGGGCGGCAAGGTCAGCTACCTGTTGCAATTGCTCAAAGGAATAGACACTGAATGCATTGAGCTGTTGCACTAGACGCTCAAAATTGGAGAGATAAGCGTTTAGGGTGGAGTCTACTTGAGTGTGCCAGGGTTGTTCTAACTGATGAAACTCATGTAGTCACTCCCTAACATACTCAGGGATGGACTGGCAGACTTGCTCAATGGAATTGACTAAACATGTTTGAGAGGTGACCAAGTCACGCTGATTGTCAGATATCAGGGAGAACAGGGAATGAAGCCATTGTTGGTAGGAGGCAAACTGGTCCCAATGATGAGTAACAGCTGCTTGTAGAGACAAGATTTCTTGAACATGGAGTCCTACACCATCTGGTGATGGGCCAAGATGGGCTGTACAAAGGATGACAGCAGATGATCAGCGGAGCCAGCCGCTGGAAGGAGGTGTTGTGGAAACTGAGGGGCCACAATTAACTCATAGTATTTGGCACGGCTAAACTGTAACTGAAGGCAAGGGATGGCCCTGTTCCGAGCTATCCCAAGGGCTACTGCCATGACTTGTTCCAAGTCAGAGGTGCCCATAGGGTAAGCAACTAAGCGGGGACCATTCCCAAGGTTCAGTACAGTAGGGACAATAGGCGGGTTGGCGATGTCTTCCTCAATAGGAGGGCTGGTGATTTCAGGCAAGGTTGACTCCCAAATAGGCAGAGGCAAGGGACCTTCAAACGTAGATGCAAAAGGGATAACCAAGGGGCTTACAGCCCCTGTAGTGAGCACCATTTTTGTTGTGTTCTGAGGTGCGGCACAGACACACAACAGGGAATCCTAACCTTAGAATTGGATTTGTACTAAGTCTCAATTAGATGACAGGGAAGGCAGTAGTGTTTACCTTGCAGCCCTGGAAGAATAATCTCTACTAGTTGTGGCTAGAGAGAGGCGCAGAAGTACAGAAGACACAAAGACAAAAATGTGAATAGAACTTAAATTTTATTAGTGAATGTGAAATGGAATATATAGTGGTTAGGAATACCACAAAACACTACCAGGACAGTAGGATCACTTGCCACAAGCATGAGTGGGGCAAGTGAGTTGCGCAGAGTCAGGAAGCCAAACAATCATATTTCCTGAAGCAGAAGCCAGTTCATTTTGAGAGTCAAACGCAAAAACGAGAGATTTGTCCTCAAAATGGCCCAACAAAGGCAAAATTGAAACGTGGTGAATGCCGTTATTCACGACACTTGTTGATCCCCAGAAGGACCCTGTCCAGGTCCTCACCCAACGTGCCCATCCTGAAGAAGAATAAAACCCCAGGTAAACCACCAGATGAAGCCTATGCCCAGCAAAGGCTTCTGTAAACTTGCACAATTTATTGAAAACTGCACTGATCTTCTTTTCATGCTTGGTCTTTGCAAAGGTCAGCTCCATGGCTGCAGGGACCCCCGTCTTGTTGGCACTCTATGCCAGCCCAAAGTCTGCCAAGAGAATTTTGGTTTTCTTTATGGCTGTTGCGTCTGCAACAGCCAATTTTCCCACTGTGCACCCAAAGTTGTACAGCAGGTAAGAAATTGTGTGCTCCAAGGGGTAGCAGAAGCAAGCAGCCACATATCCCCAGCCTATCTCTGGTACATTCTTGAATGGGAGCATTGCCAGGATGTCCCAAACAAGCTCAATGGAGTTTACACAGTAAACTTTGTTGAGGACCACCGGGTTAATGCAGACCAATTGGGCATTCTTGTAGGCAGCAACTGCGCACTCAGATGCCCCCTCAGCATGCGTAAGTTCAGCCAACGCCTCCTACAACATCAGAAAGGACCCATGGACCCTGTCTTTGAGTTCCTGAAAGACAGGGGGGAAGATAGAGTTGTTTTTCCATGTGAGTGACATAATTTGTATAAATGATGGGGGGACAAAAGGAATAAGGACCTGGCAGAGCTCACCATCAATGTTCTCTAAAAAAGGTAATTATTTTGAAGTTGTTATTAATTTTTTTAGATTACCTTCACAGGTTTCCTCCTTGCCGGCAGCTTCAGCAGGCTTCATCATTCTTGGCGCAAGTAATTGTGCTGGCAATTCAGTGTCCACGGTTCTTGCGCGCTTTGCAGGTTTGAGATGTTCATACATCTCAGGGTCGTCAACCCAGATGGACAGCACAGAGAGGGCAAAGGACTTGGATTGAAGGCCTTTCACAATGTGCTTCTGGACATTTAAAAGCCGTTCAATTGTTGTTTTGGGGGTGTCCGGTGATCTTGGCCATGAGTGCTTTGGTGGACACCTTTTCAATTTTGTCCCCTTCAAGGACAGCAGACTTAACTCTTGCTTTGACCTTGCGGTCAATCTATTTTATTTCAGCAATTAATGAGTCAAGATCCTTCAAAAGCTTCTCTAATTCTCTCATTGATTTTTTACTAACTATTTCATATGTTTTATAGCTTTTCCCCCAGTAAATTCTGTATTATTTCAATACTGTTGCCTCTTTGTTTATTCCTTTTTGTTTTCCCATTTACTACATTATCCCATCTTTTTACCCATTGTGTATATGTTTTACGCTCAACTCAATATGTGTTGTTTGCTTTGTGTTGGCATTGTTTCCTAATTACCATATTATTTTTGGCGCTTTTCACAGCCCCTTGTGAAAATATTAACAACAATTTGGTGATCAGATAAATTTGAATTAGAAAATTATGTGTTAACTGTTTTTAGATAAAGTTGTTACTGATCCAAATTCAAAACCTTAATGATAAACTTTAAGCCAATCATATTAATTAGCACATATGCATCAAAGAATTATTGAATGACCCTTTATGTCACAACAATCACTTTATCACTTGGCTCCTGATTGGCTTTAAGTTTATCATTAAGGGTTTGAATTTGGATCAGTAACAAGTTTATCTAAAAACAGTCAACACATAATTTTTTAATTCAAATTTAGCTGATCACCAAATTTTTGTTAATTTTTTCACAAGGGGCTGTGTTTGGGTACTAAAAATAACTGTGTTCTGGATCTAGATACATGACATAGTAAATATATGATTTTATAGAAATAAGCTGAACATAAAGAATAAAACCAACTATAAACAAAGAGAAAATGAACAATTGAAAATCAAAATAAAGATAATATAGATAGAAAATGTTTGGCAACAGGGGGTTTATTGGGGTGGGAAAGAGTGATGCCTAGTAGGCAGAATAGTGTGGGAAGGAAGACATTGAGGAAGTGCTGGCCTGGGGGGTCTGGGATTGGGTGGGGCTGGAAGGTGGGGGGTGGTGGTGGCAGGGGTAGGAGTAGGAGGATTGCGTGTGATGGCCGCCATATAATGCTTGTCATATTCCTTGTCTGTCATTGGCTGGATGGGCTGGTAGGTGGCAGTGGCACAAGGTGGGAGGCGCTTATCCTTGCGTGATTGGTTGCCCATGTTCACATGGAAAACCATTTGCGCAAAGAAGTCAGCCACCATTTGGTGACCAAAGAGAAAATTGTGATCAAGGACCCCAAGATAGAGGTTGTTGAAAGCCTGAGGATGGCGCTCCCAGAGTGTATCTCTAATATTAAAGAACACAAAATAAGCCAGATGAATGTCAGTGTGACCAGCTGGGTACACAGAGGCCTGGTGTCCACGTTCCTAGATGGCCTCAAGAACAGTGGAGCTACCCTTCATCTGGTGGCTCAAGAAAACCCAATGCTTTGAATTTGAGCCATCCCAGGAGTTGAGTAATCCACCAAGGATGTGGCTGTACAAGTAGCCATTGATGAAATCAGGGTTTGTCCAATAGTAGACAAAACCCTTGTCTGAAACAGCCAGAAATGCACCAATAAACATCCCCTTCTTGACCTTCTTACTTCTATTCTTGGCAGCAGCTTTTCCTTACTCACCAAAATTGTCAAACACAATTGATAACTTGTAGTACAAGACAAACATGATGTCATCTGTTAGACTAGTCAGGCATTGGACCAGGGTTGATTCAATGTCTAGATCATATGGGGAATCCTCAGCGCCATCCCATTGGTTGCTGGCAAAATTGGTAAAAACCCGTATGGAAGCCACCTTTCTGTGCATCCAGAGCTGCACCATGCGCTTGGAGACCCATATGTTATGGTGCGCAAGCTGTTTACAGACCTGGGTTAGAGTAAGCTTGGGGTCCTGCTGGAGGAGGTCAAGCATTATTGGGTATGACTCATTGATTTGGGACTTTGGGGCCTTCTTTGGCTTCTTGGCTGTCCCAATCAGAATACTCTTATTCATTAAGTTATTGAATTCACGCATTATTGTGACTTGGGTGAATTGCAACTGGGCAGCAATCTGGTCCTATGACAGACACTGTAGGTTTAGTGCCACAATTTCCTGGAGAATTTAGGCAGTGATAATTTGTTGTTTGGGGCGCTGGGCCACAGGAACTGAAGCCTTATTGGCTGTAGGGGGGCAGGTTGGCTAGCGGCAGAAACTTGTTCCAAATCAAGGTTATCATCCTGATTGGTTGATTGATGGGCAGCTTGTGCAGGGGTGGGTACGGGAGCAGGGGCAGAGCTAGACACTAAGTGACTCTCAAACAAGTCAAAGTCATATGGGTTAGGGGTCAGTCACAGGTCAGCTTCCTTATTACCTGCCTCAAAGGCTTGGGTATAAACGGGTGCCTCCACGCCCTGAGCCTCATCTCCATTGAAGCTGGCTTGGCTGCTGGTGCCGTTGAAGATGTTGCTGTTAAAAACCATATTGAAAAAAACCTAGGATAAAATCACTAAAAGTAGAAATTTTAAAATTTAATGATTTATTTTTATTGTAATCTCAAGTCCATATTTGGAAGGTTCTCAAAACCATTCCATACAAATAAGGATCCATGAAAATGAATAAAATGCCTCTGTCCCTAAATTGGATAGCTGTTGATTGGCTGTTAAACTGTTATTTTTCTGTTTTAGGCTGCTCATATTACACATCTTGTGTGAGTTCATTTTGTTTCATGGTTGTGGAATCTTGCTTCTAGATTGCTCAAATTTTGTTTCATTTTAGTCCTTCTGTTGGTGCCTCATATGAATCCTGATTGGATTATAATATACTTCAGAATATCATCCATTCATCTCACTTGTTGCGTCAGTTCATTTTGTTTGTGGTTTGAACTACATCACTTGATGTTTGATATAATTTTGTATGATGGGCTAGTGAATTTTTTTTTGACAGTTCATTTATTAACTGAAATTCTATAAATTAATTGAATCCTGAATCTCACGCAGCTTGGATTTTGTTCAAATCTGAAATCATTTTGTTTAAATCTGAAGTATTTTTGGTTGTTGCCATAGCTTTTAAAACTACTGTAAAACACATATGAAAATATATAAATTTTATGATTTACTATTATTTTTTTATTATTAGTGCCCATAGTTGTTGATTAAGCTCCCAAGCACTACTATACTGGATTCAGTGGTATATAAATTAATCAAATACCCCACTTGATTTACATTATGTCATTTCTGGGTTTGTAGATTAAGTGGTACCACATAAATTAAGCCCAATTTATTAATGGATTTAATATGTAATTTATGAAAAACAGAAACTTGACTCCCCCTCTAATGACTCTATCCACTTGCCACACAATTGGTTTTGGATTTAACTAACCAAAAACTTGGAATTAAGGCTAAATTAATAAGTGAAACACTATGAGCACCACTCTACACTCATCCACTTGAAACTTTAACTTGTGGATTAGTACAGAGAGCTTCTTAACGTTTTAACTAACACTATAGTAAATCATTCACTCCCAGCTCCTCCCAGCATAATATTATCACTAATAAACACCTTTTCATTTATTTACTTTTTTAACTTATGTTGTATTTTTATAATTTTTGGGCATGTGAATCTGCCTTACTTTTGGGTTAAATTTTGAACCTGTTTTTAAATTAAGCAAGTTTTATATGTAAAAAACATAGTAAATTTGATTTTTCTTCTTGACTTTGGGAAACTTGACAGTGAGAATTCAGCTTTTTCTGGCTGATTGACAGTGCCAAACTTGACACTTTTACTAATTTTTAAATATTTAACCCCCAATAAATAAATTCCACATAATATTTTTTTGCAATTATAATCTACTACTCTTCTTGCTACTCCCCATATAATTTTTATATATTTTATTTTATTTTTAGTTAAACTTTTTCATTGATTTAGCACCAAGATGTTATGATGAACCTAAAATCTTTGATGCTTCATCATAAAATTACTGTTTTTCTATGTTTACCACTTTAGATCTATACTTTGAGTTTATATTTTGCTTCTATTTACTTTGTTACATTTTTTTATTGATAAATAAAACTTTATTTGTATAATTTTTATTTAACTTTTTCTTTGCTTTACCTCTTTGTGTCTGATATTTTCTCAGTTATTTTATTTACAAAACTAAACTTTTCTTTAGCTAAGATCATCCAAATAAAGCAAACAGCTTAAGTGCCAAACCTCCAAGGGCTCCAAGGAGCCTGTCACTACTGCCAAGCGCACCAAGAAGCCTGCAAAGGCAAAGTCTCAACTCCCTCTCCCCCCACTATATCTCCTTCAATGTCTCCCCCACCCTCATCTTACCCTTCACCTTCCCCTCATCATTCATCACCTAATAAATCTGACAGTGATCTAACTAATCACTCCTACTACCAGTCAGAGGCCAACTCTGGCCCACTAAGGAGCACCACACCAATTAAGGAAAAGCTAACAAGGAGCCCACCTATTCTTCTGGTAAGAAAAAGGAGGCATTCAAGCAGGCCTTGAAGAACCCTGCTCCCTGATGGCTCTTCTCCCCCTCCCTCATCTGACCCCCAAGATGAGCCTTGTTGTGTTTGGCTCCTGAGGACAACATCCAGGAGGACACAACAGGAAATCTTTATAACAAAAGATTTGAGGTTTGAAGCTAGCCTTGGGTTAGCCTTCAGGGCAAAATTAAGGGCACATGCCTTAATTTACTGGAATACAATGTTAGGAATTATATTTTGGAAAAAAGGAAAGAAAAAGGCTTGAAGAATATTAAAGCAACACAAATGTGGATAAATTTGTCTTTATTAGGAGAAATGATTCTACTTAAATAGTGGACAAGGGTCAATGATCACTCATTGGGTAGACAGAGTGGCAGAGGGGGTCACATTGGGTTGAAAGCATACCAGTATCAGACAAGGGCAGGTATGGTATTCTGGAATGGGTGAATATTGGAACAGACCCATTTACAGAGGGCAAGGAATTCACAAAATCAAAGGAAAAACCAACCAAAACTTTTCACATACCACTATTTGAAGGCCAGATCAAAATAGCATTAATGGCACAATTCACAACATCTCCCCCTGAAAATTGGACACAGGGGGTTGATATTTGCGGAGAAATTTGGAATGGACTTGGGAAAAAGGCTGACAACAACTGTAGATTCACAGTATACTTGACACCCTTCTTGAAGGTGACTTCACAAGGGCCAATCCAGAGTGAGTCTAGTTTGTGGGCTCTGCCCCAGTACAATTCTGGTAATAGAGAACCAGGTCATCCACTTGATATTTGGGGAGGGGGGATCTGGAAGCATTTGAGGGCAAGAGCTCCAGAGCCTTGACTTTGTAGGTTGTTGAATATACTATGGCCTGAATGTCAATGATTCAATTGGTCAAGTCCTTGAAGTGATTTATGGATTGGCAGAAGTGTCAACTTCCATCAGCAGAGGTCCCAAGATTGAGGGAGTGATAGCTTCTTGTTCATACAACATGGTGAAGGGTGATTGTCCAGTCACCTGGTGTCTACTAAGGCAATATGCAAAGAGGGCATCAGGGAGGAACATGTCCCAATTTGAAGCATCAGAGAGGGTGAGTTTACTCATAATGGACACAAGAGAAGAATTGGCTTGTTTAACGGTTCCATGGTTGAAGGGTTATATGGTGCAGAGAAGAATTAATGGGTGCCCATAGCTTCCATAATAGATGTAATAAGGCTTGCATTGGAATTAGTCCATTATCAGATAGTAGGATTTGGGGACACCTGTGTTGGTAGAAGATGTCCCGAAACAGAAAATTTGCAGTAGTCTTAGCAGTGATGTCTTTGGTAGCCCTGGCTTTAACCCATTTACTGAAGTAGTTAACTGCTACCAAGATAAACCAACATCCAGACCAAGAACAGTGAAGAGGTCCAAAAGCATCAATACTTAATGTGTGGAAGGCATGCTTAGGCAGGATGAACTTGAACTGATGTTGTGCAGTCCTGGGACGTTGGAGTTGACATGAGTGGCAGGAGGCAAGAACATCAGGGATTAGCAGGTGCATATTATCCCAGTTAAAATTCTTGAATAACCAGTCATGAGTCTTAGCAATGCCTCCATGTCCATTGTCAATATGGGCTTGGAGAAAAATAGCTATTCTCATACTGGGGCAGATGTAGGGCAGATAGGTGTTGTTGAATTTCTTGAACAATTGTCTATCTTGAATGATCATATCCTTTGTAGGGATTGAAGGGCCAGTCATATCTCTTTGGTTTCAGTAGCCCAAGTGCCATTATACCCTATTAATTCATACAGACAATCAGCTTCAGCAGGGTGAATAGCCAGTATAGGCATTCTTGACAATACATTGGCGTTCTGATGTTGAGCTCCAGGTTAGTGTATCACAGTGAAGTCATAACCTTGCAAGCACAGGGCCCACCAAGCCATTTAACCTTCAGGTTCCTTTAGCTGTTGTAGCCATTTGAGGGAGGAGTGGTATGTGACTACTGTGAAGTGGATTCCATAGATGTAATGCCAAAACTGTTTCACTGCATGCAACACCGCCAGACATTCCTTCTTGGTGACACTATAATTCTCCTCATGTTTGTTGAGGACATGTGAAGAATATGCCACATGTTGATCTACACCATCATTGTCTAGCTGTGCTAAGATTGAACCCACAGCTACTTCAATGGCGTCTGTTTAAGATGAACTTCTTATCATAATCAGGGTAGAATAGAATGGGGGCCTCTTTGAGCACGGTCTTCAGAGCTTTGAAGGACTGATGTTGGCTGTCAGTCCATTCAAAGGGCACGTTCCAGAGGAGTTGGACAAGGGGTTTACTTAGTTCAGCAAAATTAGGGATGAACTGTTGATATTATCCCATCATGCCTAGGAATACTTGAATCTCACCTAGATTTGTGGAGGGCAGCATCTTATTGATTGCTTTCACCTTACTGTTCATGGGGCATATCCCAGTCTGGGCAACTTTGTGGCCTAAGAATTTGAGCTGCTCCTTAAAGAAAGAACACTTGGAAGGGTTGAGCTTCAAACATGCTTCTCAAATCTTGAGGAAGACAGCCTTGAGATGATAAAAATGATCAGTAAAGGTGAAACTGAACACCATAATGTTGTTGAGGTAAAAAGGATGCATGAGAGCTTTAGGTCTCATATAATAGAGTCCATGGCTCTCTGAAAAGTGGCTGGTACATTACAGAGTCCTTGAAGCATTCCTGTGGGTTCATAGAGGCCTTCTGAGGTGACGAGGGAGGCCTTTTCTTGGTCTTCAGAGGAGAAGTCAGCTTTCTAGTATCCAGATGCTAAGTCCATAGCAGAGAAGAACTTTGAGCCTCCTAATTGTCTAAGGGCATCATCAATCTGGGGCAATGGGTACAAGTCCTTTTTGGTGAGAGAATTTAAGCAGCAATAGTCCATCACAATACAATGGTCTCCATCCTTTTTTCTCAAGGATCAGTAAGGGGGAGGCCCAAGGGCTCTGAAAAGGGGCCAAGAGTCCATCATCCAAGATTTTTTTGAGCTCCTTGGAAATCTGGGCATCTTCTACCCTACTACAGCAGTAGGGTTAAGCTTGAAAGGGCAGAGCAT
The DNA here is from genome assembly GCA_014839935.2 of Entomophthora muscae. Lineage (NCBI taxonomy): Eukaryota > Fungi > Entomophthoromycota > Entomophthoromycetes > Entomophthorales > Entomophthoraceae > Entomophthora > Entomophthora muscae. The sequence continues at coordinate 25,202 of QTSX02005706.1, forward strand.
CACCTGTATTAATCTGGAAAATGCCCCTTTTGCCAAACAATAGTCATTGGTCCCAGAAGCAAATACATTGATGAAACTATCAAGCAGTTCTAGTACATTTTTCTTCTGGATGGGTGATAAATGCGGGAAATCAGCTGCCATAAACAGAGAGAGCACTTGAGAGTCTTTTTATGGCAAGTTGAAATTGCTGAATTTCCCAAATGGGTAGAGAGAAGACAATTGTTTAGCTCCTAATATATGTCCATGTCCTACAACTTGGCCTCTAGAAAACTGCATGCATGAGGCGGTCAAGTTAACTAGCAGCAGCTGTACAGGCTCCTTATGAGTTTGATCTAGGATCCCAGGGCATAGCTGAGGTTCTTTACAACTTAGAGGTTCAGAAGAGTACAGTTCTAAGAACGGCTTCTCAGGCAGCTTGTAGGATATTTGAGAGTCAATGATCACCTGAGAGCCAGGAGGGATTGTGACAGCTGCAGGAGTAAGTAGAGGGACACCTTCTTCTTCAGGAAAAAAGGAGAATGGGAGCACATATCAGAGGAGTGAGTTTTGTACTTCAGCAATAAGATGCCAGTGGGGTACTCAAGCACACAAGTCTTAAGACACTTGTCAGGGATGTGTGGAGGTTCTTCAAAGATTAAGGGGACCTTGTAGCCCAAGAGAGATAGGTACCCATATATAAGGTTGACAATTCTATTGTACTCTTGGAGGAATTAAGTGCCAACAAGGAGGTCATAGCTTTTGTTCTATAAAACAACAACAGGGGATGCAACAAGAAGCTTACAAAACCTCATAGGCAGAGCAGAATAGGCACCAGTAGCTCTATTCTGAGCCATACCAGTGTTCCATAAGACTGAGTATAGTTGAGATCTTGAGCCAGCTTGAGCTTTTTTATCAGCTTGGAGGTCACAATGTTGATGGGGGAACCTGTGTCTAGGATGGCCTTAATTTTAACCTTCTGGATTTATACTTCTGCACAGATGGAATCCTTTCCAAAGGGTGACAAGACAGCCAGAACGTCTTGCGCTGCTTCCAGTTACTTTTTCACTTTGCCAAAATGCATTTCAAGGCAGAAATTTCCTTATACAAAGTCTACAACAGGAGGAATACAGTCACATTCTGGAAGAACTTCTTCTAGCTCAGCAGCTTCTTTAGAGGAGTCTATCAAGACAGGAGGTCAATGAGACTGGGCTAGATAAGGGCAAGCCACCATGGCCTTGGCTTTACTTGAAATTGGGCAAATTGTAGACGTGGTTCTCCCTGAGCAAAGCTTGTAAGGGACCAGCACAGTTTCTGGGACAGCCAACACAGAGTAGCCATAACTATCCGAATCATTGTAGTCATAATCTTTAGGCTCAGAATTGCTTGAAAGATCATGAAATAGATAAATGATAGTTGAGCCAGACAAAGGGAGAGATCCCTTGTCAGAAGGAGGATCAGGAGGAGAAATGGGAGATTGGTCAGCAGAGAGCGTCTCTGCCTCTAAGCTGACCTCGGTTTTCCTGCCTTCTCCTTTGGGTTGCAGCCCTCTACTTGAGGGTTGGTGCAGGTACACAAGTGATGTCTAATTTGACCAAAATTGTGACATTCTTGTCTTTTAGACTGCCCACTTGAGCCTAGAGTCATAATGCACGGAGTATGGGAGGTGGTTCCTGCATTGTTGGCCTTATTTTCAAGTACAACGGTACCCATGTGGGTCAAATGCATGTCTTGCAAGAGGGTCTTAATACTCTTCATGGATGTAAGAGACGCTTTGTGTGCCTTAAAGTGCAGGCAAAGAAGCTGATTCACCTTCAAAGCGTTCAAACATACTGTGTAAGCTTCACCAGTTAACTGACAACTGGTGATTAACTGTTGTCCTTCATGTTGTAACTGAACCAATGAGAGTTCAGTACTTGGAATTGGGAAAGACAACAGTCTAATAGGAAAGGACAGAATAATAAGAATAAGGTGTCATTTATTGTAGGATATTGTGGTTAATATACTAAATGGGGAAGCCACAAGGCCACAAGGGGGTGGCATAGTGGGGAGTTCCATGTAGGGTTTGGAGCCAAGGAATAACTTGTGCAGGGATCAGCGAGTCAAATTGGAAACGCTCCTAATTAGGATGAAGTGCCCGCCATTTGACATTACCATCAGATTCATTCATAACGTTAGATACGTCAAGGGGCAACTCATTGAGCGCCCCCTGTGTATTGTAAGATACGTTAGCAGGCAAGGTTTGAACCTCAGTTGCAACACCCCCCTTGCCCCCTGCTTGTCGTCAGACACCAGGACTGGAGTCTGCGGAAGGTCTGGGAAGGTCCACACAAACAACCTTTGTTTGGGGATGGCACAGCAGGGGCGCAAGCAATTGTGGTGAAGCTTCTTGGTGTTTCCTTGGGCATCTTCAAGTTGGTAGGTGTGGTTGTTATAGACAGCAGCTACCTTGAAGGGCCCTAGGTGGTTGGGTTTTAATTTGGCAGAATTGGGATTGAGGGTGTAGACGGGGTCACCTACAACGTACCTAGCTTCAAGGTTTTTTGTTCCCCCTGCAATCTGCTTGTGTTTGATCTCCCGGGATTTGGCGCGCTATTGGTCTAGGGAGGGAGTTGGCACTAAGGGGGGCTTGTCGGGAACCTTGGTCCGTAGTTTCCCCTGTTCAACCCCTTTCAGACCGTCAGGTGTTCCAAAGGCCAGGGTGTTAGGGCTGAACCCAGTGCCCCTGTTGATTCTTGCTTGCAGGATCAGTAGGGCAGTTGGAAGGTGTTCAGTCCACGCAGTGTTAGGATGCTCTTGCAAGAGCTTGGCAATCAGTTGAACCAGGGAGCTGTTTAACTGTTCCACGCGTCTGTTGGCTTGCAGGTGGTAGGGGGTCGTGACTATATGTTGGAGTGCGTTCTTGATGCAGTATGCCTTCACGACGTGTCCAACGAGTTTGGGCCCGCCGTCCGTGATAAGACGCTTGGGTTGCCCAAAGCAAGCCACAATCTCTTTGCCAATAAAGCAGGTAACAGTGGTGGCGGTGTGGTTGGTTGTGGCCCAGGCTACTGGCCAACATGTGAAGTAGTCAATAGCAGTGATAATATACTTCTTACCAAGTCTGTCTTTGGGGAGCAGTCCCACAATGTCAAGGGCCCACTGTTCAAAGGGTTCCATAGCCTTGATGGGTAGGACAGACTTAGGAGGTGCAGGTTTGGACGTATTCTTTTCACACAATACACATGTCTTAAGGAGGTCCAAGATGTCTTGGCGCATGCGCGGCCACCAAACCTTACATTTCATGATCTAGAAGAGGTTACGCCCTCTGATGTGACCCAAGGTTTGGTGGTAGTGAAAGATGGTGTCTCCTTGTTGTGTGGTGGGAATATAAGGCGTCTTCTCACCTGTCTCTGCCCGGCGGCAGACGTTTACAGAATTGATGGTGAACTGACTCTTGTTGTCCTTCAGCTTGGAGATGGTGACCAAGTTAAGGCCCTTGTAGCGGGTTGCCTCAGGGCACAGGTAGAGCATAGGCCAGTCTTGGTCTAAACCGCCGTCCCCAGTGATGGACGCTACATAGAGTCATGAAAGAGCGTCGGCTGTGACAAGTTCCTTTCTAGGCTTATATTTGATGCGTAATTGATAGGGGGATAGACGTTCAACCCATCCTGCTTGGCGGCATGTCAAATGGGACTGCGTGTTGAAGTATTGGAGTGACTTATGGTCTGTCAGAACACAGAGTGGGAAGGTTGCACCTTCCAAGTAAAAGCGCCACTTCTCAATGCAGTGTACAATGGCTACCAGCTCTTTATCATGGATGGGATAGCGTTGTTCCAAGTCAGTGAGCTTCCTGGACTCATACACTATGGGAAGAAAGACACTATTGTCAGTTTTTACCCTTAGCACGCCCCCTATGGCCCTGTCAGAGGCGTCAGTCTCAAGTTTGTACTGTCAGTTTTGGTTGGGTAACTGCAGTACTGGTGCCATTGTGAGCCTTTGCTTCAACGTCTTGAAGGCTTGATCTCTGGTGGGGGTCCAATGGAAGCGCTGTTTGGTATTGAAGAGCTCAGTGAGAGGTGCAATTAGTTCCCCACAATTGGGGATGAACTTGCGTACATAGGCAACCATGCCCAAGAATGTTTGCACTTGGCCCACATCAGTGGGGGGGTGGCATGCTAGTGATTGCCTTGATTTTGGCAGGATTGGGCTTTATCCCTTGGGCAGAGATGGTGTGCCCAAGGAATAATAACTCCAACTTGAGAAACTCACATTTGGAGGGTTTAGCTTTTAGCTGGTTTTCCCAAAGGGTGTTGAGGACAGCACAGAGGTGTTGGAGGTGTGTGGTTTGATCTTGACTGAAGACAATAATGTTGTCAAGGTACACTACCACACACTTTCCAATCAATTCCTCAAAGGCTTTGTTCATCAACATGAAAAAGGTGGAGGGAGCGTTAGTCATTCCAAAGTTCATGACACAACACTCAAACAACCTGTAGCGTGTGCGGAAGGCAGTTTTTGCCTGAACCCCTGGTGCAATGCGGACCTGGTTGTACCCTGCAGTGAGATCAATCTTGCTAAAGACCTTTGCGCTTGCAAGTGTATCAAACAGGTTGTCAATCAGCGGCAGGGGGTATTTATTTTTAACTGTCACCTCATTTAGGGCGTGGTAGTCTGTGACCAGGCAAAGAGACCCATCCTTCTTAGCTACAAAGAAGACCGCTGCCCCATATGGAGAGAGCAAGGGGCAAATGAATCCCTTATCAAGCGCGTTCACAAGGTGCTGGCTGAGGGTTTCATCTTCCTTTGGCGTGAGACAGTATAATGGTTGTGCTTTAGGTAACAATTCTTGAAGTTGTACAGCGTGCTGGATCTCCCGGGGTGGGGGTAGTTGTTTGAGTGTTTCACTAAATATGTCCTTGTACTCCTTGAGGAGTGCAGCTAGCGCTGGTGGTGGTGATGTTGACAAGGGAGGGACTGCAGATGGTTCTGCACAGATAACTCCGACTGAACATTGGTTAAAGTCTAGTCTCCCCCCTTGAAATTGTATGAGTCTGTTTCTGTCAGTCTGAAAAACACAGTGTCATGTAGTAGCTTGTTCATTTCCATGGGGTAAATCTGAAAGCCCACCCCATTTCTATTGAGGGTGATGACAGAGGTATCCTAGTCAATGTAAGGGTGGTTATGCCGGAGCCAGTTGAGGCCAGCAATTACGTTGTGGCTGAGGCCTGCCATGTTTGGCCCAGAGAGCTTAAACTGGACGTTCCCCATTCTTACAGAGAAGGGTACCATCTTGTGGGTGATGGCAATTCTGCAGGAATCAGCTACACGTACTGCTTTGAATCTGCTGGGTACTTGGTCTAACTGCTGGGAGTCAGCAAACACCAGGTCTACCATGATGTGATCAGCCCTGGTATCTACCAGTAACTTGTGGGTGTTCCCATGGAAACAGAAGGGATAGGACAAGAGTGTTACTTTATTTGCGGAATGAGCAACTTGCAACACAGGGTTGTTGCTATGGACCTGAAAGACGTCTAGGGTTTTGACCTCGTGAAGATTGTAGTTGCAGGAGTTCTTTGCAAGCAAGGGTTGAGAGGGCAGGTCAGTTGGGGTTGTAAGGCCTCTTGTTGTTACAATCCCCAGGCTTTTCCCTGGTCCTTGATTAGTGCTAGCTGGAGCTCCCCCTTGCGGGAGCGTTTAGCTGCACTTTCTTGCTGGCGCAGTTGGCAACGGCCCACTTGACCTTGGCCATTGTTAGGTGTAGGACGTGGTTAGGATAAAGCATTGTTGGTGCGGCAAAAGCCCATTTTAAGCCTGGTTATTGGCCTCTACAATGGCTTTATAGCAGTCATCAATAGAGGTGCAGCAGTCAACAGGAACCCACTTGCAAATATGGGGTTTTAACCCATTGACAATGAGAGTGAGCAACATGGCGTTCCCGTCGGTCACTGCTTTGGGGGCGGCAGCAAGGGCTTGTTGCCACACAGCGAGATACTCAGGGACGGAACCAGTCTGCTTGATGGCTAGAAGGGGAGTCCCCAAGATAATGGGAGAGAAGGTTTCACTATATTGGGACTTGGCGGCGTCTTGAAATGTTGCCCAGGTGACGTCAAACTCCTGGCTGGCCCAGTTGGTGAACCACATGGCAGCAGGCCCCGTAAGGCAGCCAGATGTGGTGGCAACCCACATGGACTCAGGAACCTGACAGATACAGAGGCGCGTTTTGGTGGACTGGAGCCAACTGACAATGTCAGCTCCTTAAACACCGCCAGTGAAGGACTCTAGTTGGAGGTTGAGCATACATTGCAACAGATCTGACTGTGGCGGGATGACGCTAGCGTCACGCTGCCCAAGGCAGAGCCAATTGTATACACTGGTAAGAACTAACTGATCTTGATAGATGACATAACCTTCAGGAATGTTCCCCTTGGGGATTGGAAGGAACATCTCTTGTTGTGGAGTAGCCATGCGGCCCGTACTCTGTCCTTTCTTGGGGGAATTTTGTTTTTGAAATAGGTTGGAACCTAATTTTGCTACCACTGTTGCAACTGAATCAATGAGAGTTCAGTACTTGGAATTGGGAAAGACAACAGTCCAATAGAGAAAGGACAGAATAATAAGAATAAGGTGTTGTTTATTGTAGGATATTGTGGTTAATATACTAAATGAGGAAGCCACAAGGCCACAAGGGGGTGGCATAGTGGGGAGTTCCATGTAGGGTTTGGAGCCAAGAAATAACTTGTGCAGGGATCAGCGGATCAAATTGGCAAAGCTCCTAATTAGGATGAAGTGCCCGCCATTTGACATTGCCATCAGATTCATTCATAACATTAGATACGTCAAGGGGCAACTCATTGAGCGCCCCCTGTGTATTGTAAGATACATTAGCAGGCAAGGTTTGAACCTTGGTTGCAACATTCAATGTAGAAAAAATTGGAAAATTCAGCCAGGATCTCTTAGGGCTTGAAGGCAATGTGCATAAATGCATCCTTCTTGACTTCCAAGCTGAGATCTCCTCCAAATTCCTCAATTAAGAGGCGCTTCATGTCCTCCCAAGTAACAATAGAAGGGAGTTTGGGAACTTCAACTTCTTGGAAAGTAGGATGCAGGCAGGTGAAGATATGTTCTTTTTTTAAGCTTATCAGAGGCTGTTGTGAAGTGTCTGGTTAAAACTAGCCTTCACTGTAATGGAAATTTGATCCATTAAGCTTGGTGACTGAGAGAGCAATAGTACTCTTACACTGGATGAAAGGTGTTCCTACCAATCAACTAAGTTGATATTCAAAGCCATATTAACTTATGATTTTCTGATCATTAGGGTAATAGTGGGCCAAGCCGGCAGAGGGATCTGACTGTGGAGCTGAGGATCCTGACGCTCAGCGGCTCCTATTAATCTCCCAACATCTATATAACTCTCTTTCTTGATTTATAAATAAAAGATTGATATTTATTACTAAATTTATTATACATACTAAGTTGAAGAAACAATCTTAAATTAGTCTTTGATAATTAAAGAAGTTGTGAATCAAGTTAAGTATATTAAGAAACCACCTCACCATACCCACAAATCCAACAGTAGCCCTACATATTGCAGTTTTATAGATTGTCAAGAAAGCAGCAATGATTGAGGTCTTAGAGTTGAATATTTGCTTGAATTAGGGCTTATAATTGAGATCAATAGACAACAAGGTGGATTGGCTGTTGTCACCCTGGTTGAGAACATTAATGTGAGGATTTCCTTCAAACTCAGATTCCACAGCTGGTTGTCTAGCCCAGGGAAGTCAAAGGCTCTCCTCCAAGGTGTCTAGAGTAGAGCTGTTTTTCCACTGACATCCCTGGCGGTAATGGCAACAGTTCCAAGTTCATCAACTCATATCTGTTGTACTATCAAAGTGCCTGCAATCCTATTGACACAAGTGTCTAAGGTGGTAGCCTGGGATGTCAAAGGAGTAACCTGCACATTAATTGTTTCTGTTAAGCAAGTAAGGTTCTGCACCTCTTGTTCCAGTGCATATTGTCTATCTGCAATGTCATTTGTCACTGCTGCAAAATGGTCTAAAGCACGGGCACAGTTGACACAGGGTTGTCCTTCCAAACCAGGGCAGCCTACGTGGTTTGTATGGACAGGGGCATCAGTGGCTGCTACCTCTCCTTTGCCATCAGATCCAGAGGATGAATCATCAGGGTCAGAAAGGTGTTGGCGCAAATATTTTGTCTCACCACACAACATAGCTACTTGGTCTGTCAAAAAGAAATGCAGGGGTCAGGCATAGATTCTACTGGGGGAGGATTTGGAACAGAGGTTTGGCGTTGGGTAGTGGCTTTTTGCTCAGCTATTGCTTCCCATACCTTTACCTCAAAGGCAGATGGAACCTCAACAGAAGGAGCAGGGGGAGTCACTTTATTTGAGGCTACTCTATCATCAATTTAATTTTGAACCTGACACAGTGCTTCCTAGAGAAGCCTTATCTAAACTGTATTACTGGTGCAGATGTTGGCCCCAATTATCAATGTGGGCTCTAACTAACTTGAGTTGAGAATTGACATGTTCCCAGAATTGGTTGAGCTTGTTAACCAAGGTCTTGAAATCTTGAAAATATCAAGAGAGTTACTTGATTTGTCCTTGCCATGTATCTTGGTGATCATCTAGCTTGCATAGGAAGTCTTTAATGTACCCAGGGAGCAAGGAGAAAAGCAAGTTCAATGACAAAGTTAGGTATTTCTGTGAGGCCAACAAGTTACGTTGGTTATCAGAAATATAGGCAAAGATACTATGGGTCCACTCCTGATAAGCCATGTTCTGTGCGTGGTTATTGGAGACGGTGGTGGCCACATCAGTCAGTAGTTGGTTTTGTGATCCTAACACCAACTGGTGGTGAACTAAAGCAGGCTGTATAAATTAGTTGACCATCACACCAATAGTTTCCATGGACTCCATTAGAGCGGGGGGAGACCAAAATCCAGTAGGAAGGAATACAGATCCTCAGAGGCATAGCCAGGACAGAGGCTAGGAATGGTATGCATTGCCATGGTGCCCATGTGAAGGAGGGAGCACACAGCGTTGAAAGCTTGTTCATACTTGAGAGAAAGCTGAAAGGGGGACCCATATAGCCCAGGGGATAACACCATTATCATTAGAGTAGAGGGGGATTGATGATATCTTCTTTGAGCGGAGGACTAGAGACTTTGAGTTGTTTGGGTACTTCAGAGACAAAAGGAAAAGGACCAGAGAAGGCACAGGGGAGCAGAGTAATCAAGGGGCTTTCAGCCCCTGTAGTGAGCATCATTTTGATGTGTTTGGCTCCATGGGACGACATCTAGGAGGGCACAGCAGGAAATCTTTATAACAAAAGATTTGAGGTTTAAAGCTAGCCTTGGGTTAGTATTCAGGGCAAAGTTAAGGGCACATACATTAATTTTCTGGGATACAAGATGAGAAATTCCTTTTGAAAAAAGGAAAGGAAAAGGCTTGAAGAATATTAAAGCCAACACAAATGTGGATAATCTTGTCTTTATTAGGAGAATTGATTCTACTTAAATAGTATACAAGGGTCAATGATCACTCATTAATTAGACGGCAACAGCGCCCATGTTGACATTAAAAATGTTAACACTATAGTAAAGTGACAACCCGGTTTTACTTAATGTTGTTTTCTGGATGTTAACACTTTTTTTAATTAACAAAACACTTTACCCTGAACATTTTTAATATAAAAAATTAATTTAAAATACTTTAATATACTAAAATGACATTAGAGAGCTCAAAAAATGAAGTAAAAAATTAATATAAGTAATAATAATAAGGAGATATAAGCAACTATTTTTCAGTTTACTATGTAAATTACACTCTTTATTATAAAATTATTTTTTATTCCCGTAAAAACTAAAATTCCAATGAACCAAAAATAAAGATATTTTATATATAATAATAACTACAAAACATAAGAAAATTATAATTTTAATTTATTATACTTTATATAAGCATAACTGAAAATATCTCATACCTTAAAGATAATTTAACAAAATATAAGATATTTCTTACTAAACCACATTAAAACTGTATCTGAAACTTACCATTTATACCTAAAAAGATTAGTACACTATAAATAAACAAAAAAAAAGTTTAAAATTAAAAAACATACAGGCAAAGCAAGGTTTATTAAGCTAATTAAAGCCACCAGCAGAGCAGTGGCAACGTCCTCAAGGTACTTCTTAATCTTTGCCACTGTGTACTTTTTTTACCACCTTCTGAACGTCCTCCTGGTAGTCCTGCTCCTTGGACTTTTGCTTCTTGGGGGTCGCCTGGTTGGCCAGGTTGCAAAACTTGAAGACAGTCCGGGCCTGCTCCTCATGCAGCTTATGAAAGAACTTGTTATATTTGGGGTTGGACCCAAACTTCACCTTCAGGTGCTTGTGCTAAACCTCAAGGCTAGAGGTGGTCTTCATCTCCCCCTTGAAGAAGGCGCCCTGGCAATTCCAAGGGGCAGTGGCCTTGCTCTTACCTCTCCGGCAAGTCACTTTCTTGCCCACCCATTGGCGCTCAAAGTAATCCAAGTAACCTTTGAAGATGGTGGAGTGCTTCTTGATGTAAGCGTCCTCCAGGAGGGCCTCAAAGCCAATCCCAGTATGCTCTGGGCGCACAAAAGCCAAGGCAGCAAACTGAGTCAAGGCAAAGCGGCACTTCCCCTTACCATTGTTAAGATACTTCTTGAAAAGACCTTCTCACTCTTGAGATTCTTGATGAGGGCCTGCCTAAAATGGAAGAAGCAGTCCTGGACTTCTCCATTAAAGGTGGCCTCAAAGGCTCTGAACTGAGCTTGCTTGAAGTCCATTATGATAACCTTTGGCCCAAGTTAGTGCGCATGAGCTAGCTGCTCAGAAGCTAGGGTCAACTCATCCTTCTCAGCAGAGTAGGGATTTGTCCTTGTGGCGTGAGTGGGGAGCTGGTTGGTGGGAAAGGAGCTCAAAGCATCCTGGACAATCTTGAAGGCTCTGGTGTAGACTTCAGTCTTGGCACCAGGAAGGAGAAAGAAGACAAGGGGGATAATCTGGTCATTGAACTGCCCATGCTGGACCCAAAGCTGCTTGAAGAGAGAGGGGCAAGTAGCAAATGTGCCATTGCATAGCCAGGTGGTAGCAGTGTTCAGCTGCTCCAGGTTTTGGGTTGTGGAGTAGGCTATTTTCTTATCCTCCACTTCCTTCCCATTGTCATGGAGCAGGAACATTTCACCATCCTCTGTCTTCTTGAGGGCATTGGTAAGGACCAGTTCTTCAATTGTGGTGGCACTCTTGACCAGGGGGCTGAGGGCTTGGCATCTATCACTAACAAATTTTACCAGCTGATTGTGGGTTGGCACCCTCTTCAGATTGGTGGCAGAGAAGTGCTTACAGGCAAGCCCATCTAGCTGGGTCAGGGAAAGGTCCTTTGATGTGAGAATGAACTGTACCAGATACTATTTGACAAGGCAGTCAATGGTTGTGTTTGGCATGATGCAGGTATGCTCACCCTTGATGATCTGTACCAGGTTCCAGCGCTCAGTATTGAGCCGCACTGGGCAGGAGCAGTCCTCACAGGTATAGTGTTGGCTCTTGAAGCCCCAGTTGGCATTATTGCAGCTGAAGATATGCCCATTGGAACCATGGCAGGCCTACCTTTGACACTCATGATGGGAAAAACTTGGGTAGGGTGGAAGAAACCTTAAACTTCCTGTCAACATTGCAGATGCTGTGGGCCAACAGAGGGTCCCAGGGGCCAGCAGGAGCATGGCGGAAGCCAGGGAAGTAATTGGGGCAGGGCTTTGTATCATCCCAGATGAGATTGAAGGGGTGAGTTTGGTGGTGGGGGGAAGCAGAAAAGGGCTTATTGTGGTGCTCCTCATGAGCAGGAGACTTATCCTTGGGTTGGGTTTTTTTGGCTTGGCACCGCTTCTTGGTTGGCTCCTTGTCAGAAGCTGAGTTGTAGAAAATGTGCTCTGTAAGGGAGCCATCAGATTCCTTTCCCCCAGTGGAGTGAGCAGGGCTCTTCTTAGGAGAGGGATTTGGGGATGGTTTTGGAGTGGCCTTCTTTGATGAGACAGGCTTTTTTTGGTGGGTTTGGTTGGCTTTGAAGGACGCTTGGTTCCTTTGGGATGTTTGGAAGTGCTTTTGTCCTAAAATAATAAGTAAAAGGGTTTAAAATAAAGCAATGTATGTAAAAAACAAAAAAAAACTTAAAAAGCATAATATATAAAATTAAATCTTAGATGGTTTTTATTGGCATTTAAAAGTTAAAAAATACTTGTATAGTTTTTATTTTATTAAAGTTATAAATAAAAAGTTAAAAGTTAATAGAAATATGCAAAAGTATTATATATATAAATTTATGTTAAAAATTAAAAAATATGAAAGAGAAAAGTCAAAAATACAACAGATCAAAAAATGAGAAGTTTTTATTATGTAAAACATAAAGTTTTATATGTGAGAACTGAAAAGCGTTGACATTATGAGTGACAATTAGTAAAAAAAAGCTGAATTTTCACTGTCAATTACAAAAATTGTAGACATTATTTTTGACAACATTGTCACTATCAACATTTTTTTAAAAATTTGCTATGTTTTTTCATAGTACGCTTAATTAAATTTACGCAGGCTAGCAAAAATTAACTGTTTTCTGTGTATTTTTGTTCACATATAAAAGTTAAAAAACATATTAAAATAAGTAAAAAAAGTATCAAGGTTCTTTATTCTTTTATTAAAAATAATATTTGGGTAGTGGTAATATGATATTTTACCATTGTGTATATGTGAAGCTGTGAAGAAAGTTGTATTCAGTATTGAAAAGGGTAAAGTGTCAAAAACATCACTTACAACATTCTTTATGTGAGGTGACATATTAATCTAGGCTTAATTGCGCCACTCTAATTTGCTTAACTCCACCCTGATAAATGATCACAATAAAAGAAACAAAAATTACGAGTGTTGACATTATTTTTAATAATAAATTCTATAGTAACATACATAGTAACTCATGCTTAAAAGATTGGATTGCTGTTAGCCACCAATCCACTTAATATATTAAAGCCGTAATAAGTGCCACATATATATTTATAACATGAACATTCCAACAATCAGCTATATGCACACTGTCTTTTTCAATATAATAATCCAATAAAAAATATTTTTAAATGCACCCTTATTTTTTTTACTGTAGATGTTTCAGTTTTGTTATTAAAAATAAGTTCAGCTTAAAAAGTGTCAACATTGACACTTTTACGTCGTAAAACAAATAAAAAACAAACTAATTTTTATTAGTAAAAGTAAAGGAAAAATCTGATTAAATCAAGTTTTTTATTAAGCTTAATATTAAATTGTGTCAAGATGGCCACAATTTTGTTCTATTTTCTAGGTTCACACCCCTGAACGCTTTAAAAAAAGTTAAGCTAGAACAACTAGCAAAAAAATAGGAGATTTAGAGTTTTGAGTTGACAGTGGCCATGTCAACATGGGCGCTGTTGCCAAGTAGACAGAGTGGCAGAGGGGGTCATGTTGAGTTGAAATTGTACCAGGATCAGTTGAAGGCTGGTATGGTAATTCAGAATGGGTGGACATTGATGTTGACCCATTTATGGAAGGCATGGAATATCCAAAGTTGAAAGCAAAACCAACCAAATCTTTGCACATATCACTATTTGAAGGCCAGATTGAAATAGCATTAATGGCGCAATTTCTGACACCTTTTATCTCTTAATTTGTTGTTTTTGGTTTTAAAAAGCCCTTTTTAAAATCACTGAAATAATTTCCACCCTTTTTCCCAGAGTTTACGCCAAATTAAGCACCCAACACAATTATTTTATAATTTATGTTTCAGATCCTGTGCCTGATTTTAGATAGCTAGGTATCATTCTTGGCTACAATCCATTTTATACAAGTAAGTGGTTCTGTTTACATGTTGAGTTGCTATTGTGTTTTGTTTTTGGTTTGAGTTTTGACTCACTGCACTTGAGTGTATTTTGTCACCAATTTACATAGCAACCATATGTACACCAAGTGTCAACTCAAACTATTTATTTGTAAATCCATGTATTTTGATTTTGATTTAGAATATTTTTAATTGAAGTGTGACCATTTTGTTGCTGTTTTGACCCATTTTGCCTATTGACACCAAAATTCCTTGTTAACTGAGTGTATATTTATACTGATACTTGAATCCTGTTTAAATATGAGTCCAGTTTCTTCAAACCTAAAATATTTTTTCTTGGAGCCATAGCTTTGAAAGCTACTGTATATAGGCAAAGTTTAATATAAATGGCTGTTAAGCACTGTAAGTAGTGAGAATTAAATGACAGAAAGTGTTGTAAAGTTTCCAATAAAGCTTGAGTTTTAGCAGTCTGTTCTGACTAGAAGAACTTCCCAACATAGTAACCCTACTAATGTACCCCAAGCTATTTATAAAGACTTGCTATTATTGGCTCAAAGGTTTACATAAAAATTACTGCTAATAATTTTGGGCTAGATTCTTGGATAAAGATTTTTTGAGATTTTTTTAAAAGTGAATCCATTGTTAAAATTTATACTGGGCTACAACTTGTTTTGTGGCCAAACTTAGCCTCTTACTATTAGTTTGAATATGGTATCTGCAACTAGCATTTGCTCAATTTTATTGTAACCAAGAGCCTATCCCAGCTGTGATTGCAATTCATGTCACACAAGCATGCTGCAAGAGCTTCTTCACAACAGAGATCTGGCTGTAAGCCCTCCATCCACCAATTGTTAAGCCCAGCTGTGCTAGATACAGAAGAGTTCAATTTGTATAATAGAGTGAATAGATAGTAGATATTTGATATAAACTCCAATGATGGCTTAAGCTATCAACAAGCCAAGAATAATTTATTTATAAGTTATTATATGAATATGATGAAATAATAGGATCAGTCAGGGTATGTAAATTAAAACAGCATATCAATGAGCTTGCAGCTCATTAATTATACAGTTTCATACTAATTACAATTTCTGGAAATTGTGGCTCTTGAAAGATGCTCATCACTTAATATAAGTTGCTAGAATTGCAAAGGTATTTCAAATGAGGTCTCATACACAAAACTAAACAAATATTCACTGAGTTACAGTTGCATATATGTCATCATTTCATGCAGCTGGTTGCCATGAAGAGGGCTTGATTCAAATTAATTCAACTCTTAAATGCTAGTCCCAGCTGGTCTTAGATATACAAGAAAAGTTGTTGGCATTTAAAAGGGCTTTGAAATGCACTCTTGGACATAGATTTCCATAGATTATATGCTAATTTATGGTTATATGAATTACAACATTCATAAAACCCTTTAGCATGATTGGTTGTTGTGAAGTGATTGGTTGTAAACTAGCTGTCACTGTAATCACACATTGACCTATTAATCTCAGTGAACTAGAGTACAATGGTACTCTTGCTCTGGATTATAATTAGTCCAACTGATCAACTAATTTGCACTCTGAATCCATATTAACTAACAATCATCTGATCATTAGGTTAATATTGGGCTAAGTAATAGAGGAAACTAGGCTGTAGACAGAGTATCCTGGTGCTCTGGTGCTCTGCGGCTCTCATTAATCCCTTCCTTACTATATAACTCTCTCCTTGACTTATTAAATAAAGATTGATTTACATAACTTATAAATTATTATACACATTAGGCTAAAGAATTTATCTTAGCTTAGTTATTAATAACAACTAAGGTTGTATTTGAGTTAAGTGAAAAAGGCTATTAACCACCCAACAGCTGAAGTTACAACATTTGGTGCTCACTCTAGCATGAATCTGTCCAATGGTACTCACCGCCCTGATGGGGACTTGTCTTTTGTGTGGGGAGGTGATGGAGAAGGTTATCTCCATGCCTTGCTTTGCCATCTCCAGGACCACCTTTATGGGCTTTTCACAAAGATCAATTACCTTTCTGGAACAAGGGATAGTCTGCCTAACATATTTGTGGCTTTTGGTCAATTTATAACTGACGTACAGCATCTTGCCAGATAGAGGATCAGTCTTCTCTGCACTTCAACGTCCCAGTGCCACTTGAAGTGGACGGAAATGCAGAGCCTACCCAGCAGCAGCTGGAGCAAGCCATCAGTAGCATGGACTGTGGTGGGTACCAAAATGGGGAAGCACACAAGAAGCTTGCTGTAATGCCATCTTATGGCATCACAGCTAAAAAGAAGTTCTGTAAATTTACAGGAATAACTCCTAACCAGCTTTGGTTGCAGATGAAAACAATAAAACAAGCCAAAGAGTATATCCATAACTTTGCACATCCCGCTATTTGCCACAACCAGACCAACTTGGGCTATCAAATGTCCCTTATCTTGTGTCATGAAAACTTGATAAACAATCATCAGGCTTTCCTCTGTTGCCTGTACAATGAACTTACAGGCTCCATGACCAACATCAGTCATCAACTAAACAGATTGGCTGGTCACCAAAACTTCACTGAAAATTAGTCAGCACAGCTGAAGGAACACCTGACAAACTATGTGGTCACAATGGTTGGTACCATGCTTGAACACAAAGGACTGGACAATAATTGGCTTGGCACAGTCACTCACCACATAAAAGGGGCAGAAGCCACCTTCCACTTCTATGCAGCAAGGTTGAGTTGCTCTGCTGCTCTGTAAGAATGATTGAGGATGGTGTTTCTTCCAAAGGCAACAAGAAAGCCACTGCCATTGTTCAGAGGGACATGGAGGAGCTGTCTGAATACGTCAGCAAGATTGACAAGGGCCTTTGTCAATCCCTTTCTGACTGCAATCATTTCAACATGGAATTTCTCAAGTTTGCAAAAATGATTGGCCATAACCACAACCACACAGAAGAAAATCATGATAATATGGAAAGATTAAGTAATAGTAATCAGGCTATGCAAGAAAAGAACAATGTGTTGTTCAAAAAACAGGAATCAAATATTGAGAAGCTTGAAGACAAACTGCATGTAGCAAATTGTACAATAAAAGACCTGGCTCAAGAAGTACAATTGCAACATAGCAATATTCAGTTACTACAAGGTCAAGTGGAGCAACTAATCCAGATGTACCCACGCCAGACAGGGTTGAAGCCAGAGCCACAGGTCACTTCAAGAAGAAGCCAAAGCGTCCTCTTCACCAACAGCCAGGCGCTGTTGGAAGACTGTTGCTCTATTCATAGCTATGGGAGTGATGAAGACAATATAGGCAGGACCATGTAGAAGGTCTATGTGGCTGAACCAGTACTGGACAGTAGCAAGACACTTTTACCTGGGGCCGCAGCCTCAACATCCTGGACCAGCAACAATGCAAGAGATACAGTGTCTGAGGCACAATTCTACCCCTCAAACATGAGGAATACCTCACCTCTGCCCAGAAGAAGCTAAAACTTTAGTACTTCTTCTGTGATTCAGAACTTTAAACCAAAAAATCTCCCAAAGTTTGATAAGAAAGCAAATGTTCACATGTTTCTTTGCTTATACAACAATTCAATGTATGGCACAGAAATTGCCATGAGTAACACAGCTATCTTTAACTGTTTAGATTCAGAAACACAAATGATCATTATGCCAAGACTACCAGAGCAGGTATGGACCTAAAAGAATGTTTCCAGAGCCCTAATTGCAGAATTATGCAGTGAGGAAGCCCTTTTCTGTTGCAAGATGAAATTGACAGAAGAGAATATCAAGAAAGGTGGAGCTCTCATGGAGTTTTCAGAGCGCTTCTACTTGGAGGCTCAGACCATTTTCTCTATGGGAGCTGCTACTTTTGTGGATGTGAAAGGAGCTCTTTTAAGTTATGTATGCCCTAATTACAAGCTATCTATTGCAATTAAGTTGGGTATTTATAGTGCCTAAACAGTTCCAGAGCTAATGTGTCACTTGGGATCATTTAAAGAGAAGTTTGAGGTCCCTTTCCCAGACTATAAGAAGTCCACATCTTTTCCATCAAGCAAATCCAAGGGCAAGAGCTGGGAGAAAGATCCCTTGAAGAATTCAACAACTGTTGCTACGTCCTCAACCAACAACACTAAAAATAACCACACTTGTTACAAGTGTGGACAATTAGGGCATCTCTCTTGGGATTGAAAGCAACCCAAGGTCAATGTCTGTCACTTGGGCCACAAAGAAAGCAAAGATGGTAAGCAAACAGAAGAAGTAGAGGAAAGAGAAGAAGATAGTGAAGAGGCAAAATCTGCTAAGCAGTCAGGTTAAGGAGAAAACACTGACTGCTTTTAGTAACCAATCCTCTCCACCTATTGACCCAGACACCAACATCACTGATTGTGAAAGCTGCTTGCTGGATCAAGAAGCCTTCCCTGAGAGATACTTGCCTGATAAAAAAGAAATAGACAAATACTTGCTCCATAGAGTTTTAGCCGTCAACACAGTTACAAGGAAGCAGGTAATCCATACAGAAAGCCTACTTTCCAAAGAAGCCGTTGATATCATCTCTATACCTTACGCTGAACAACTTTCCATGCCATACACTTAGGTCACCCACAAGAGTGACAGTGTTAAAAAGTTGCCTCAATTATTGAGGTTGGTACAAGTCTCCACAAACTTGGATACTTTGAAATCCCTGAAGCCCAAGCTAACAACTGTGCTAGAGTCATTTCTTGCTCAGTTTAAGGGTTTAGACATTCACAAGGTTACCAAAATTACCTCTCCTCATTATGGAGAACAACACAACTGCACATACATTAAACTGGTGGTTCATAAGCTTTGGGTAAGAGCAATTCTGGACTCTGGAGCTTTGAAGAACATCATGTCAACCAGGGTAGTCAAGAAGCTGAAACTTGCACCTGACCTAGATTACAATGAGGAATTTGATACTGCGGGACCTGACAAAACAAATGCGTTGGGAGCCTATTCATCCTTATCACTTTGTTTTGGTAAATTGGTGATAACAACCCCAGCAAAAGTGTTGCGCAACAAAAGCTATGATATCTTGATTGGAACAAGCTTCATGACAACCTACAGGACTATCATCAACCATCAGGATAGTACTTTCAGCATTATAGGTCACTTGGTACCAATGTTTTATCACAGTGACAGACCAAGAGACCTACCTACAAAAAAGATCCATTATATTAATATGGGATATGCCAATGGAGATATGCCAGTAGTGTACACCTTGCGTCAGCACAAAATCAAGGTTTTACCTCTGGCCACCAAAGAGTACCAAGGGATTCCTTTATATTCCTCTAGTGAATTATCCATCCCAACTGGTTCTCAAGTTATATATAACACAGGTCTAAGCCTCAGTTTCCCTAAAGGAATGCATGGTGAAGTATCTGGACTCCACAATGGTTCACAGTTGGAACCTTGAATCCTACCTGGGATTGTCATGCCATCATCAGAAGAGATTCTGGTACTTTTGGAAATCTTTCTGATAAATCACTGAAGGTGAAGAAACACCAACTGCTGGGCTACATGAAGTTGGAAGAAAACTCTAGCCTTATGGATGCCACTCCCTTTGGCAAGCTCAGTGAATTTGCGCTACTGTGTGACCAACTGAGCGTTATGTTGCTTATTCTGTGCAAGTCTTTAAATGGACTAACAGAAGACCAGAAAGACCAAGCTATTTGACTCTTTGAGAAATATAAGGATGTGTTTGCGGAAAATGACCAAGACCTAGGTAAAGCTCTTGGGGTTGAACATGTACTGGATATGCAAGGGACTGCTCCTATACGCTCTAGGCCGATAAGACGCAGCCTGGCCAACCAAGCCATTGTCAACAAAGAGCTTCAGAAGTTACTTGCATCTGGCCTTTTGGTACCCAGAAATAGTCCTTGGTCTTCACCACTGTTGATTATAAAGAAAAAGATGGGTCTAATTGTGTGGAAATGGACTACCACAAGTTGAACTCAGTCACAAAAAAGGATTCTTACCCATTGCCACGCATTGACAATACATTGGATAAGTTAGGAGGCGCAAAGTACTTCAGTGCAATGGATCTGATCAGTGGATACTGGCAGATTGACCTTCCAGTGGCAGATCAGGAAAAGTGCGCCATCATTACATAACAAGGCCTTTTCCAGCCTACTAGGATGCCACAAGGACTCACAAACGCTCCTGCAACCTTCCAAAAAGCCATGGATTCTGTGATGGGAGACCTTAAGTTGACTTGTGTTCTGGTTTACCTTGACAACTTTAATGTCTTTTTCAAGGACTTTTGGTCAACACTTGGACCATCTGGAGGCTGTGTTTTAATGCCTTATTGCTGCCAACCTCAAGCTAAAACCAAGGAAGTGTAACTTCTTTAAGGAACATTTGGAATTCCTTGGTTATAAAATCAGCAAAGATGATTTAAGGCCTGTTCCTGCTAAAATTAAAGCTATTAAATACATGCACACGCCTGCCAACAAAGGAGATGTTCAGGTGTTTTTAGGAATGATTGGTTACTATAGATGGTTTATATCAAACTTTGCAGGTCTAGGAGGACCACTATTTCACTTGTTGAAAAATGATGTTGAGTTATCATGGACTGAAGGATGCCAGAAAGCCTTTGAGGACTTGAAGGCCACTCTAGTGACAGAGCCAGTACTCTCCTACCCTAAATTTGATTGTCCTTTCATTGTACATGTCGTGAATAACAGCATTCACCATGTTTTGATTTTGCCTTTGGTGGGCCATTTTGAAGATGAATCTCTTACTTTTGCTTTCAACTCTTGAAATGAACTGGTTTCTACATCAGGAAATATGCTTGTTTGATTTCCTGACTCTGCGCAACTCACTTGCCCCACTCATGTTTGTGGCGAGTGATCCTATCGTCCTGGTAGTGTTTTGTGGTATTCCTAACCACTATATAATCCATTTCCTAATTTACCAATAAAATTAAGTTCTATTCACATTTTTTTCTTTGTGTCTTCTGTACTTCTGCGCCTCTCTCTAGCCACAACTAGTAGAGATTATTCATCAGGGCCACAAGGTAAACACTTTTGCCTTCCCTGTCATCTAACCAAGACTTAGTACAAATCCAATCCTAAGGTTAGGATTCCCAGTTGTGTATCTGTGCCGCGCCTCAGAACACAACAAAAATGGTGCTCACTACAAGGGCTGTAAGCCCCTCAGTTATCCCTTTTGCATCTACGTTTTCAGGTCCCTTGCCTCCGCCTATTTGGTAGTTGACCTCGCCTGAAATTACCAGCCCTCCTATTGAGGAAGACATCATCAACCCACCTATTGTCCCTACTGTACTGAACCTTGGGAATGGTCCCCGCCTAGTTGCTTACCCCATGGGTACCCCTGACTTAGAACAAGTCATGTCAGTAGCCTCTGGGATAGCCCCTGAAGGAGCCATCCCTTGCCTTCAGTTACAGTTTAGCTGTGCCAAATACTATGAGTTAATTGTGGCCCCTTAGTTTCCACAACATCTCCTCTCAGTGGCTGGCTCCGCTGATCACCTGCTGTCATCCTTTGTACAGCCCGCCTTGGCCCATCACCAGATGGTGTTGGGACTCCACGCTCAAGAGATCTCATCTCTACAAGCAGCTGTTACCCATCATTGGGACCAGTTTGCCACCTATCAACAATGGATTCATTCTCTGTTCTCCCTGGTATCTGACAATCAGCGTGATTTGGTCACCTCTCAAACACGTTTAGTCAATTCCATTGAGCAAATGCGCCAGTCCATCCCTGAGTATGTTAGGGAGCAGCTACATGAGTTTCACCAGTTAGAACAACCCTGGCAAAATCAAGTAGACTCCACCCTAAATGCTTATCTCACCAACTTTGCACGCCTAATGCAACAGATCAATGCATTCAGTGCCTATTTCTTTGAGCAATTGCAACAAGTAGCTGACCTTGCCGCCCAAGGCCTAAATGAACTCAGTGCAGAATTTGATCAAGAGAGAGCTACCACTGCTGCTGCTATAGCCAAACTTCAGAGTCAAGTGAATGAGCTGTCTACTCCCAAACCTGATGTCCCGCCTTTTCCTCCTGCTGATGATCTGGTGGACAGAGAGCAGAGGATCTGGGAGGCCATTCAAGAATTACACGCTTCCACTTTTAGCCAAAGACGTCCTACTGAAACGCCTCAACAAGACCCCTAGGTTCTTGCGCTGACTGCTCAGGTTGCTGAACTGCAGCAAGAAGTTGCTGTGTTACGTAAGGTAGTGACAACCACTGCTAGCCCACTTGGGGTTAACAAGGAGGATGGCTGTTGTCCTGGCTTGGCGGGGGCTCCTCAAATCCACTGTGCCAGAGAGTTGATTGCCCTAGCTAATGAGGTGGATCACTTGAAACAAGATCAGACTGAGTTGGACAGAGATGTACAGGAGATCAGTGAGTTGATAGATTTGGTAAACAACAGATTTGCCCCCTGCCTATCAGTGGGGCCATCCCTTACTTTGCAGCTGGCTGAACTCTCCACAGTTGTCACCACCCAAGGACAACAACTAGATGTTACTGAACAACAGACTACTCTAGCCAACACTATGGGTGCCAGAACTACCGAGGCTCTGACAACCCTTGAAGAAAGTGTTCAACAACTATGGGCTAGACAACCCCCCTCTGAATCTGAAGCTGAGTTCTCCCCACACATAAATGTACTCAATAGCAGCAATGGTGGTCCAGCTCCCAAGGCACACTTCAAGCCTACTTTTAAACAAGTCTTTGATCCCAAAACCTCAACAATTGCAGCTTTCTTAACTATTTATGAGACTACTATGAGACAAGCATCAGATGAAGTTAAGAAAGAACATATTCTGACTTGCCTACACCCAACCTGTCAAGAAGTAGTCGTGCCAGAGCTGCCCACCATTGAGACCTGGGAAGACATGAAACAGCTCCTGATTGACAAGTTTGGTGGTGATCTTAGCCTGGAGGTGAAAAAGGATGCCTTCATGCACATATCTTTCAAGCCCAAAGAGACGTTAGCTGAATTTGCAGACATATTTTACATGGAGGGACAACAATTACTAACAAGAAGACAACTGACAGCACATGAAGCGTATATGGCCTGCGCCCAGGCCCTCAAGGTGAATCAACTCCTGTGCCTTCATTTCAAGGCCCACAAGGCTATGCTGTCCTCCATGAAAAGTATAAAGACACTGCTACAAGATATGCATCTTACCCATTCTGGGGCAGTTGTTTGGGAGAGTTGTGCCGCTTCCAACTCTGGCTCCTCTTCTCGCGGTCCTCATATCCTCACTGTGAACTCACAAAATCCTTCTTGACGTCAGGGTTGCCACAACTGCGGTCAGATAGGCCACCACTCTCACGTCTGCACCAATCTGTGGGTTGAAGAAGCTGATCCCAAGGATCAGTTGGGAAAAGAGCAGTCAACCTAGAGGCAGAGACACTCTTGGTTGACAATTCTTCCCAGTCTTTCCTACACCCCCGCCTGCTACTGACTCTGAGCCTGCTGATGATGAAGCTTCTCCTATCCTCCTTCTGTTCCATGACATTTCTGATGATTCTGATATGGATGAATCTGATGTTGAAGACCCTGATGCATACAGGTATTCTGTTCTTGCCGTCCCTGAGACTATTGCAGTTCCCTACAAGCTACGATCTGGGAAGACTACAACTACCTCCAAGCCCTTGTCTGAGGCCAAAGCGGTTGTCTTCTGCCCCTATCTTACTCAGGCAAAACGGTTCCCTGTATTAGTGGAATCATCAGAGGAAGCCGCTGAAGTCGCAGACGCCGTTTTCAAGAATGTATCTGTCTCACTCCCTCTCCAAACTGTATATAAGGAGTTTCTGGGACTACAATGCATGATTGAGAAATGGGACAAGGAACTAGCTGAGGCACAGGATATCTTGGCTGCTCTGCCACCCTTTGGACGCACCATCACCCGAGTAGAGATATCTATCCAAAAAGTAAAGATCAAAGCCGTCCTGGACACCAGTTCTCCTGTCAACGTTGTTTCTTCTAAACTGGTGAAGAAACTTAAGCTGGCCCCTGATCTCAACTACCATCAATCCTATGGCACCGCTGGTCTCTCCATGACTTGCGCCATTGGCGCGTACTCTGCCTTACCAATGCAATTTGGTAAACTATTGTTGGCTGCGCCAGCTGTTGTTCTAGAAAATGAGAGCTGACCTTTTGGTTGGTATCCAGTTCCTTCAGGAATATAATGGGATCATCAAGCTAAAGGATGGTTATCTTTCTATCCTAGGGTACAAAGTCCCTCTGATCTTTGAGGAGCCAATCAAAGTTCCTGGTAAACGTTTGAAGACATGTACTCTGAAGTACCCCACTAGGGTTTTCTCCCTAAAATATTGAACCCATTCCACCAACATGAAGTGTCCTCCCATGGCTTGTCCTACAACTGAGGGAATCCCTCTCATGGCCATGTCTGCTATCACCATCCCCCCAGACTCTCAGGCTATCCTAGATTCCCAGATATCATATGAACTACCTGAACAGACTTTCTTAGAGCTGTAATCCCCTCCTTCACTGGGGCGTAACAAGCCTTACCTTTGTCCTGGAATTCTGGACGTCTCCCACAAGGATCCCATTCAATTACTAGTTGCCAACCTTACCGCGCTTCCTATGACTGTATCCAGAGGACAGGTTGTTGGTTACAGAAAGTTGTTAAATGCTCCTGACGTCTTGTCTCTTCACCCTTTTGGAACGTTTCAAGACTTTAATCTACCCAAAGACAAGCCTCAAGTCCTATCTCTGTTCACTGCCCAAGACTTCCTTCAGTTGTCCCTGGTTCAACAGAAAGAGGTGCTTGACTTACTAGACCAATTCTCAGAAATCTTTGCTAAAGATAGCACTGATTATGGGCTGGCCAAAGGTGTGATTCATCAGATTGACACAGGAGATGCTTCCTCCTTTTGTGCCAAGCCATACTGCCGCAGCCAAGTGGAAGATGCACAGGTTTCTAAGGAGCTCAAACAACTGCTGGATTCTGGACTGTTAGCTCCCTTTCAAAGTCCCTGGGCTTCTCCTCTGCTCATCTTAAAGAAAAAGGATGGGAGCCACCAGATTGTGATGGACTATTGGAGGTTGAATTCTCTAACCAAGAAAGCTTCCTATCCCTTACCGTATATTGATGACGCTCTTTGACGCCTTGGAGGTTCTAAGTTTTTCTCTGCAATGGATTTGGCGTCTGGTTACTGGCAAGTTGACCTCTCTACTGAAGTCTGTCAGAAGGCTGCACTCATCACATCAGAAGGATTTTTTGAACCTACCTGCATGCCGCAAGGGCTCTGTAATGCCCCGGCAACTTTCCAGAGGGCCATGGACTCCATCCTGCGTGACTTGAAGTTGTTGTGTGTCTTAGTCTATCTAGATGATATAACAGTCTTCAGCGCAACTTTCACTGATCACCTAGCCCATCTTAAAGAGGTGTTCATAAAGATCCAAGAAGCTGGCCTCAAGTTAAAGCCCTCTAAGTGTGCTTTCTTCAAAGAGCGCCTTGAATTCCTGGGCCATGAAGTAACCCAAACAGGAATTTGTCCAATGACCAAGAAGGTTGAAGCCATTGACAAAATGCTTCCGCCTACCAACCTACGAGAAGTAAAAGTCTTTCTGGGCATGATGGGCTACTATAGACAATATATTCCTGATTTTGCTGAGACTAGCAAACCCCTGGTCCAACTGTTGCGTAATGTTCCTTTCAAATGGACCGCCAGCCAACAGCAAGCCTTTGAGACTCTAAAGCAGAAACTCAAAGAAGCACCCATTTTAGTGTACCCCAATTACAATAAGGAATTCTACCTATATACTGATGCTAGTGACCTTGCTATTGGGGCTATCTTGGCTCAGCTCAACAATAAAGGTGTGGACCACCCTGTAGCCTATACTTCCTGTGTGCTAAATAAGCATTAAAATAATTATAGTGTTACAGAGAAGGAGTGACTCGCTGTGCTGCATGCAGTCAAACAATTCTGCCACTACGTGTATGGTACCCATTTCACTGTCGTTATTGACCACACTTTGCTAAAATGGTTACAACAACTTAAGGAGCCTGAATGGCGCCTAGCCAGATAGGCCCTCTGCCTGCAAGGTTATGACTTCACTGTGCTCCATTACCTCGGGATTTAACATCAGAATGCTGATGGGTTGTCCCAAATGCCCATCCTTGCCCTATATCCTGCTGAGGCAGACCAACTGTACAAGCTAATTGGCTACCCTTCTTCCTGGGGAAGTGAGACATAAGAGGTTCAACTTGCCTTGTCCAAATTTTCAGAAGATACCCTCATACGTGACAACCAACTCTTCAAGAAGGTGCGGGGTCAATACCTGCCATACATGCGCCCCAGTCTTTGCCTCTCCTTGGTTTTGCAAGCCCATAAAGAGACTGGCCATGGAGGCATTGCCAAGACCTTTGACTGGCTTCAGAAGAATTACTTCTGGGAGAATCTTTGCCTGTTGATCCCAGATGTCATAGCTAGTTGCCATGACTGCAGACTTCAGAGGCCCCAAGCTGCTTCTCACAAGTTCCAATTGGTTCCCCCTCAACATGCCTTTCACACTGTTAGCATTGATGCTGTAGGCCCTCTCTCCCACTCACGTACCGGATGCCGCTTTATCCTGATTGCCGTCAACCACTTCAGCAAGTGGGTAGAAGCTCGCCTTACTAAAGACACTACTGCTAAGACTACTGCTGCCTTCCTGCTGCAAGATGTTTTCTACCGCCATGGCTGTCCTCAAGTGCTGTTGTCAGACAGAAGAAACAACTTCAATGCCAAACTTGTAACCTCTGTTGTTGAAGCTCTAGGAACTCACCAATCTTTCTCTGCCCCCTATAATCCTTCCACTAATGGGGCAGTTGAGCGTGCCAACTTGACACTGGTTTCTATCATGAGAAAACTCACCTACTCTGACGCTGCCAATTAGGATCTATACTTACCTGTTGCACTCTTTGCCTATTGTCTGAGCCAAAATTGTATCACAGGGTACTCTCCCTTTGCCATGTTGTATGGGCGTGAAGCCACCACTCTGTCGCTCTTGGGGGTTCCCCTACTCTCCTCTGATAAGGCCATGAACCCTGACAACCACATCAAAGACTTATTCAACCGCATCATCAATATACAGGCCACTGCCTACACTTCCACATATAAGACTAAGATGCTAAATCTCTCTCCTGACAACGCTGTGCACTCTCCATTGCCTGAGTTTGATGTTGGTGACCATTTCCTGTACTATCAACACCATGTGGGTGGGCGCGCGCACAAGCTGGACTCACTGTGGATCAGTCCTCTAGAGGTGACTTTCAAACAAGGATCTGAGTACACTGTAAAACTCCTCTCCAGTAGTCGCCCTTTTGCTTGCGTACACGCCAAGTTCCTCCGCAAGTATCATCCCCCTAAGGCCAATCTAGAGGGGGGCAATGTCGTGAATAACGGCATTCACCATGTTTTGATTTTGCCTTTGGTGGGCAATTTTGAAGATGAATCTCTTACTTTTGCTTTCAACTCTTGAATTGAACTGGTTTCTACATCAGAAAATATGCCTGTTTGGTTTTCTGACTCTGCGCAACTCACTTGCCCCACTCATGTTTGTGGCGAGTGATCCTACTGTCCTGGTAGTGTTTTGTGTTATTCCTAACCACTATATAATCCATTTCCTATTCTACCAATAAAATTAAGTTCTATTCACATTTTTGTCTTTGTGTCTTCTGTACTTCTGCGCCTCTCTCTAGCCATGCCTAGCAGAGACTATTCATCAAGGGCCGCAAGGTAAACACAATTGCCTTCCCTGTCATCTAACTGAGACTTAGTACAAATCCAATCCTAAGGTTAGGATTTCCTGTTGTGTGTCTGTGCCGCGCCTCAGAACATGACAGTAAACACAGACACCAGGTTGACAACAATTGGTGCTGGTCTTTCTCAGTTGGACAACAATGACCAAGACCATCCTGTAGGGTACTGTTCCCGTACACTCAATAGTCATGAACAGAATTACACGGTCACTGAGAGGGAATACCTGGCAGTCATCTATGCCTGTCAACAATTTAGAGTGTATCTCCACGGAGTACACTTTACGGTGGTAACTGATCATGCCTCACTCAAATGGTTGAAAATCCTGAAGGACCCTAAAGGATAACTGGCACAATGGGCTATTAAGCTACAATCTTAAGACTACAAGATAATCCATTGCGCTGGCGCTATGAATCAGAATACAGATTGTCTTTCACGTCTCCTTACCATAGCCTTGGTTTCCTCAGCAGCAGACAAACTTTACAATAAACTGACGCTGAAACCTTCTATGTGGGGGGATGAGCCACTCGAGATCCAGAAAATTCTGAAGGCTCTTGCGGTTTTCAGGGAAGCAACCCTGACTGGCTGGCTTGCTAGCGTCTGGGAACTGGTGGGTGTGGACTAGGTGGGCAGGGCCCACCAAAGGATTGGTACTAACTTAATGAGGTAGGACATTGACTTGCCCAACCACAACCACGGACCGGCGGCAGGAACAATAGTATCTATTACTCCAGTGAGAGTTATATATACAATTCCAAAAAGCTTGTTGGTATGGTCCAGTGGGAGTTTGGTGGCAGAGGCTGGCATTGGCTTGGGGGTGACAGGTGGCTTCATGTCTATTTGTTAGGCAGGGGGGAAGTTGTATTTATCTCTGAACAGACCGGGTTTGGTAATGTACCAAGGGCCTTCTTGGTTGTATCTGGTTCTCCCAGTGATTCTGGCCAAGGGATCCCAGGCTAGTATGTTGTTGGTATAGTCTCTGTACTCGGGCTTTAGGGGATATTTTGCGAAAAGGACAGGACCAAAGGGGGCACCTGGCAGGCAGTACGTAGCTGGTGGGTTGGCGGGTGGACCAGATGATCTTTGAGTGAACTGGCAGATTACAAGGATAAAATACGGCAAGAATTGGGGAAAACAATATCTCATAACCTTTATTTAAAAATGACAATGGGGTTTTGGTCTTGGCCTGGCAGGTATTTATCCCTCACTGACAGGCTTCACTTCTTGGTTTGGTTTTCTGGACTCAGGCGGGTTGGCATCAGGTGTCTCAGATGGCAGTGTGGCGCTTGGCACTGGCGGTCTGCCACTGGCCACTTCAGGGTGAGAAGACTTCAAATCCTTCTGTTTATTGATTCTAATGTTGGGTGCCTCTTTGGGTTCAGTGCCTTCCTTGGGACTTTGGGAGAGTTTGGAATAATTACCAGGGGGAGATTTATCTATTTCACTGGGAAAACTGCCAGTGTCAGGCGTTGGCACCTCAGAGGAATTCTTGACATCTTGCACTGGTGGTTTGCTTGCAGAATCCTGCAGGACAGCTAAGGGTTTGGGTCCTGGCGGGCTGGTAGCAACTATGAGCCTGGTGGTATGCAAAGGGTTTTGTCCAGGGTTTGACTCTGGTTCTGTATTTTGAGATTTAGGAGCATCCAAATTGTCATTCCTGACAGCGGTGGACACTTGTGTCAAGGATAATCAGCTTTTTAAGTTGTATAAAGGGAAGTGATTACCATACATTTGTCCATCCTTACGTACAGATGCAGTAGTATCAGCACATTGTACTGTGGGCCATGGCAGTATCCATAAGACCCTCAACCTGCTACAGCAGCATTGCTACTGGGAAGGAATGCATTCATATGTAGCAGAAACCCTGGCCGCTTGCCATGACTGCACTATAGAGCAACCAAAGGTCTCGCACTACCAACACCAATTAATCCGACCTGGATTTGTGTTCCATACTGTTGCTATAGATGTAGTAGGTCCCCTTCCACTGACCACTAGCAAGAACAAGTTCATAATTGTAGCAGTGGATTAGCTCACAAAATGGGTAGAAACAAAAGCAATTCCTAATCAGCTGGCGCTTAACACAGCCAAGTTCATTCTAGAGAACATACTCTACAAACATGGCTGCCCCCAGATATTGCTAATGGATAATGGGACAAATTTCACAGGATATATGATACCCAGGCTAAAAAAACTTATGGGTATTTGTGGGACCCTGTCAACACCATATTATCCCCAAACAAATGGGATGTTAGAAAGAACTAACAGAAGTCTTGTACAGATCTTAAGGAAGCTGAGTCATCAGCACAAAAAGGAATGTGATACTTATCTTCTGGCAGCTACTTTTGCTTAAAATATAGGATTTCAAAGGGCTACAGGAAAAAGCCCTTTCCAGCTTCTTTACGGTCAACAACCAAGTCTCCCACCACATCTCTATAGTTTATTTAAAACCAACAACCCCCTCACCCTGGACACTTATTTGAGGAGACTAGCACAGACGCCAATCAAGCTACAGCCTTAGGCATACTCTACCAATTTGGCAACAAAGGAGAAAGATATGGATCATGTGGTAAAAACTTGGCCAGCCCTCCCTGCATACAAGATAGGAAGCTTGGTATACTTCTATAGCAACTGAGGGTACAGTTGCAAAAGCAAACTTGCCTCACTATGGCAAGGTCCAGTCAAGGTAGTCCAGAAAGTGAGGGTAGATAGCTACACTCTCAAGGATCTGGAAACTGGCCAACTGATCACTTGAGTCCATGAAAAGTACATGTGCAAGGCTCCAAGTGATCAAGCATAAGCCCCTTTATGGATAACAATTCAGAAAAAGAAAAACCTAATGAAAATAGTCCATGAGTTGTTATCCTGCTCACTTCAAGAAGAGATAAGGATTATAGTAAGAGAGATTAGTACGGTTTAGGAAAATGGTGCTTGATTAAGATACTATTGTCTCTAAACCCAGGCGCAACTGGATGAGGACTTTGGCAATGGCTGCATAATTTATCTAGACATTAGGTAGCCAGCAGAATGCAAATGGAAGAAAAGTAGAATAATCTACAGGAAGGAAATTGACACGGTTCACACCAATAGAATAAGGAAAGGGAAGCCCAAGCAAGACACATTCCAAGAGAAGAATTTCTTGCTGGGCATATTCCTCAGATGTTTTACCTCCTACTGAGTACATGACTCCAAGAAGCCACTCAATATACTTGGGCATGTGGTGCAGTCTTTGATGATAAACGACCTTGGAGCTGCTAAGCACCAAGTTTCCAACTAACGTCATGGACTGTCAACTCCCTGCTCAACTATAACTAAGGAGCTCTAGGGTAGTACCCATAGATCATTGCAATCAATATTTGTGACTATCTGAACCATGCCACAAGGGCACAGGGCCAACAGCAGACCAAGGATTGGACCATGCTGTAAAAACCAGCTCAAGAAGTTTGAGGGCATAAGAGATCTGATTGTCTGTTAAGCATATCCCATCAAAGGAGAAGTCCTGTAGGCACAACTGAGCATACCTTACAAATTTCACCCTAGGGATTTTCCAATGAATGTTATTTCCTACTTTGAGCCTTTTTGTGGAGATCACGTAAGGGTTTTCCAGAGCTAGCATAAGGGTTGACCACATAACTACTGGCCTGCGGAATTGTAGAGTGGGAATTCTCTCCCAACAAAGAAAGGCAACCATTTCAATGTAGGAACCTTGACTATCTTCTTGGACCACCACGGAAGTAGAGCCCACCTCACCTTTGTTCAACTCTTGGAGAAGATCAGTCAAGCTCAGTACAGGTTCATTGGTCTTATCAGTAGTAGCGGGTGTAGAAGCTGTGCTCTTGTGAGTACAGTTCCTCTTCTTGGCAATTGTGGAAAGCTGTGTAGAAGTAGGCATACCAGAGTCTTGTGCTACAGAACTACTTGAAGATGTACTTGGCTTATATGAGACAGTATTGGACAAACTATGGAAAGCTGCATCTATTTTGCCGCCTAGAATTTTGTAAATTCAGCTTCTTCTGAGACTAACACAGGTGAATGAACAGGTATGTTCCCAACAGAAATTTTTGGATATTCCCCTTTAGTCTTTGTTGATTCTTTGGTCTGGAACATTGGTGTAGCATACAACTGGCTTCCTGTTCCTTTTTGGGCAATTTACCATACTGAAAGAGGTTAATAGACTTTTACAGTAACGTCTAGTTTAGTGGGGGGAAATGTCGTGAAGTGATTGGTTGTAAACTAGCTGTCACTGTAATCACACATTGATCCATTAAGCTCAGTGAACTAGAGTATGATGGTACTCTTGCTCTGGATGATAATTAGTCTGACTGATCAACTAAGTTGCACTCTGAATCCATATTAACTAACAATCATCTGATCATTAGGTTAATAGTGGGCTAAGTAATAGAGGAAACTAGGCTGTAGACAGAGGATCCTGGTGCTCTGGTGCTCTGCGACTCTCATTAATCCCTTCCTTACTATATAACTCTCTCCTTTACTTATTAAATAAAGATTGATTTACATAACTTATAACTTATTATACACATTAGGCTAAAGAATTTATCTTAGCTTAGTTGTTAATAACAACTAAGGTCGTATTTGGGTTAAGTGAAAAAGGCTATCAACCACCCAACAGCTGAAGTTACGACATTGGTAAATTGAACATGACCCTATTTGGCTTTTTGCAATTTCCCCCCTTTTG
Organism: Entomophthora muscae; assembly: GCA_014839935.2. Taxonomy (NCBI): domain Eukaryota; kingdom Fungi; phylum Entomophthoromycota; class Entomophthoromycetes; order Entomophthorales; family Entomophthoraceae; genus Entomophthora; species Entomophthora muscae. The sequence continues at coordinate 57,500 of QTSX02005706.1, forward strand.
CAATAGTCGGTGGTTTCTGATGTAGTTCCTGGCTTGGCTGAATTTTGGCTTAGATGTCAGGAGTGATCTTGACACCAATGGCACCTACTTTCTCAGTTAGGAAATAGATCAATTAGCCAGTTTTCAAACAATCCATCTGTCACAACATTATGAATAGTGCGATCCTGTTTCAGCAGTAACATGGAGGTTGGCTGGGTCACCAAAACTTCCACTAATACAAACATTAAATATAACTCTCCCTATTATTTTCTCTCTTCTTGATCCCTCTTATGTTGTCTTCTCCAATTCATTGTTCCCAGATATGCTTCGTTGCAATAATTTCTCCAATGTTAGCCTTCTATTTCTTAAGGGATTTAAAATAAAGGGTTTAAAATATATCCAGCATGAAAATTTAAAACTAAACTATATATGCAATAAAAATAGAGCTTGTTATCAGCAATAGCTAGGAACGGCCAAAAAGCTACTTTCACTTCGTGAAGATGCCTATTTTCTGTTTAGAGTGCTTAATGGTAGTCAGCCCCATTTTTGTATGAATTGACTTTAAATTGTCTAAAACATTCTGAAAATATCAAATGATTTACTTTTCGTTACTCTTATTAAGTAAATATTTTGGTTTGAAAATCAAGGCTGATAGAACTATTGTCATCAAACTTATTCTCATCGAACTAACAGTTACAGTATACATCTCAAGCAGCTAGAAATGAGCCTTTTGAATTAGATGCTATAGGTAGGGATAACTCTTGAAGAGCTAAATTATCAAGAAAATTTCGTATCTTTGGGGATACATGCAGCTCCAGCATATATCTAGGCAGGTTGAATACATGTGAAACAGGATAGGATATACTTAGAATTGCAGCAAAAGATTGGATAGGGATGGTTAGGTTTTATCGGTGTAAAAGTGGCTTGCGTTCTGGTTGGAACTTAGTATATTTGCTTCATTTTTTATATGCAACTTGGCGTTGTTTTTCAGGTATAACATGTTCTTAAGTAAACGATAGGCTCTTTGATTTAATCAAAAGGGACACGTTAGCCACATGATTGTATTCTTTTAAATGATTTACATCTGTTTACAAAAGCTATCTTATCGACAAGTTTAATATGAGCCGAGGTTTAATTTGATAGATACGTTGATATTAGGATGGTTCTTTAATAACATATTTGAATGGCACTGAAGTAAAATTTATTTTTGAAGGAAACTTTGGCAATTGAGATTGGTACCAACGAAGAGTTAATGATTGTTTGGGTTTTAGTTGACGACCTCAGTCACTAAGGCAGATTAGTTATGAAGATAAAGTAACTTACTGTTCATGGGCATCTCATCTATTTGAGTAGCGTAATATTGCTCGATATCACGGAGAGCTTTGACGTCCTCAGTGCGAACAAAATTAATGGCTACACCTTTCCTTCCGAAACGGCCCGAACGACCAATACTGCAAGGTTAGGAGCTTATAAAAGGAATGCTTACCGATGGATATAGTTTTCACGGTTTATTGGCAAATCGTAGTTGATGACTAAAGAGACTTGTTGGACATCGATACCTCTTGCCCACACATCGGTGGTAATAAGGACTCGAGATTTGCCTAAACGAAACTGTGACATAATGAAATCACGCTCCTTCTGAGGCATTTCACCATGCATGGAACAGACAGTAAAATTGGCTTCTGTCATTTTCTCTGCCAGCCAATCAACCTTGCGACGAGTATTGCAGAAAATAACTGCTTGAGTGATAGTGAGGGTGTCGTATAAATCAGTTAGGGTGTCGAATTTCCACTCTTCTTTTTCAACTCCAATGAAGAATTGTTTGATTCCTTCAAGTGTCAGCTCATCACGCTTTACAAGAATACGGACAGGGTCAGCCATGAAGTTACTGGTAAGCTTAAGGACGTCATGAGGGAGAGTAGCCGAAAGAACCACAACTTGCGTAGAAGGAGGAAGATACCGATAGACATCGTAGATTTGTTCTTTAAAACCTTGATTAAGCAATTCATCGGCTTCATCGAGGACAAGCAACTTAATATTTTTAGTCCTAAGACATTTTTCTCTTGATCATATCATATACTCTTCCGGGTGTTCCCGAAACCACATGTTGGCCATGCTCAAGTTTTCGGGTATCTTCACCAATACTAGTGCCTCCAATGCAGGCATGGCATTGAATATTCATATAGTCTCCGAGTGCCAGCACTACGCTTTGAATTTGAACAGCAAGTTCTCGGGTAGGAGATAAAACCAAAGCTTGTGTATCTCTTAGAGTAGTATCAATACGCTGCAAAATAGAGATAGAAAAGGTGGCAGTTTTTCCTGTTCCTGACTGTGCTTGAGCAATAACATCCCGACCACCTATAATTTGAGTAATAGCTCTCTGTTGAATAGCTGAAGGCTTTTCAAAGTCTATAAAAGTTAGTAAAGAGCAAGTAACATCTTACTGTATGCGTAAATTCCGCGTAAAAGATCTTCATTCAGACCCATCTCATCGAAAGAGCCGGCCACTTTGACCTCTTCACTTGTCTCAAAAGTAAGCTTCTCATCGCGAGAATAATCAAAAGCCATCTTTAGGTATACTAAAAGAGAGGGTTAGTTTTGGGGAGTGACTTTAAATAAAAGACATACAGAAAAACTAAACAGAGAAACACCATTTAAAGAAAAAATACAGAAAATAAAAATATATAGATGGTAAAACAAAAGAAGAGGGTTTAGCTTAAAATCATAGCATTGAAATCGGAAAACAATAAAAAGGGATTATTTTAAACGAGCCAATATAAAATTTATAAAATAAATGTACCGAAATGAAATCTAAAAGTTCAGCTTCACGTGGTATCAGTTGAAATATAAGTTGAACAAGTTTACTTTTAAGTTGTATCAAAGTTCAATACCTTAACCAATTGTCATAGAAATATTCTCATCATAAGGCTGAACTTACTGTGCTAAAGTCGAAACAACTCAACTTCAAATAGGTTGATACTTCTAAATTAAGAAGGTAAATCTGTACTTCCTTTTAGTGCACAGGTTTTTTTAGCAAAATAATCAAACCGATAAAAATAATGAGCTAGTATCAAAATGGGCAGCAGTTTACATCTCAATTACAAATCCACAACAATTTACGTGCATAAAAAACATTTGGTCAACATGACTTGAACGATTTTACATGCGAAACGATTAGATGGATGATAATGAGGGTATGTTCAATAGTCCGATATGCATAGGATTAACATACCTTTAATCGAAACTAATATAGTTTTAGTACTTTTAATTAGGTGTGACTTATCAAGGAATTATATCTGGATCAAGAAGACCTTTTAACATAAATATAGACATTTTTGTAAAAATAGAATGAAAAACAGTACACTATGATAAACGATTACCTTTAAATTTTCACCATAATTGTGAACTTTAGCAAAGTTACATGGGGGAAAGGAATACATTAGACCAGACAATTGCTTTAAATAGCAAAATCAGATTATTGTAACACCCCAACATATAGGGGATTACTCTAGCTAAATAAAGGGCCAAGCTTCCTACTTGGAACCCTGCCAATGTGGTGACAATTGGGTATATGGTCAATACCCAACTAACCACCTTTGCATGAACCTTAAATCAACCAAAGCTACTGGCAAAGTACATTAGTACATAGTAGGCTATGGTATAAAACACTATGGGCATAGTAGAATTGGGCAAGACCAATAGGAGTCAAGTGTGTAGTTGTGAGGAGTTGAATTGTGCTGGCTTCTCTTAATAATACCCTTCAGCAGATTCAGGTATAGGGACAAATAGTTCAAACATGGTTTGGTGGCCCCCAATCCCTAGGCAAGCTGTGATTACAGCAGAGAAGATGAGGTGGCTCATCTTTGGCTCCTGGGAAGGGGTGACAAAGCTTAGTGTCAAGGGCTTCTTAGTAGTGAAGACTTTGTGTGATTCATGTGATACTATTGAGGAGTAATTCACTCAATGATAGCACACCCCATCATCAAGGAATGTAGCTTTATTATATACTAGTTGGTTGTAAGGTAGGAATATTTGAAAGCATTGGACTGGGGATTCAAGAGCCTTGGTTGTGTCTGAAATTCCCTTTCTTGGTTGGCATTGGAGATTGGCAATTGGGGATGTTTAGCTAGACTTCAACTTACATGGACTTAAGTTTGGCTGGGCCTTCTTAATGCACCCAAATTTATTTCCAGATTTTAGGCATGCATTTTTGTATCATTGGGGCAGTCAACCAATCCCAAATAGGATAATCCCCCAATTTAGGCAGCAGGTTACCTCGTTTTGGGACTTGGGAAAATTCCATTTTTGGTTTCCCAATTGGGTAATTTCCCCATGGAAGGGGGAGGGTGGCTGGCCCAGCAGGCTGGGTGGGAGTGCAGGCAGCAGCTGTAATGATGGATGTCAGGATTGACAATTCTTTCCCCCCTTGAAACCTGGGCCCAAGGTTGGGATTCAAACCCTGACCCTGAATCCCCGCAGGCTGCCTGCCTGCGTTTTCCTGAGGTCAAGCCACTGCAAGCTGAAGCCAAGAATGATGGTCTGAATGATAAATTAAGCCAAACCAAAGGAATCAGTGCACCAAATGGAGGAGCAATCAAGGCACCTAATGTAGACAACAAAATTTAAACCATTAGCTTCATGAGCTTGAAGTCTACATTGGTGGCCAATCAAGAGCCATCCCCAGAAGGAGGCACGGGCCTGCAGCCCAACCCCATGACCACAACTCTAGAGCAAGATAATCAAGTAGCCAATTTGAGATCTCTGACCAGTGAAAGAACTCCCAGCCTGGGTGCCATTTTGCCGCCTTTGAACCAGAGCACCCAGAACCCCCAGGCCTGCCTTTCCCAATGCCCTGATGAACCCCCCATGGAAAATATCAAGTTTGAAAGTGGGGTGCTATATAGACCAAAGGACCCCCACTCTAAACTTATTGCCATTTTTGAATAAAATTTATGTTATTTTGGCTTACACAGCTACTGCCTTATTTTGCTTTGCCATCTATAAAATTAGTACAAGATCATCTGGCCCTCCTGCCCCTCTGCCCACATATTCCTGTCCTCTGGGTGTTTCCTTTGGCCCCGTCCACTTCACAGAGTACCCTCTGAAACCTGAATATAAGGATTGCACCCCAAAAAGATCCTCAAACTAGATCCTTTGGCCTACATACAATCCACCGTTGGATACAACTGTCAAGGCCCCTGGATATTCTCAACACCCAAGTTGTTCAGAGGGAAATTCAACTACCTGCCTGCCTACAAACTCCGCATAAAACAACCTGTGACCCCCAAGCCAATGCCCACCTCCTCACTTGACCTCCCAACTGATCACACTGGCAAGCTGTTTGGGATTGTGTATATCACCCTCACAGGGGTGATTGTCACTATAATCCCAGCTGCCGGCTCATGATCCTGGGTAAGAAAGTCCTTCTACTACCTCTTTAAGTTAGCTCCTCTCTTGTAGTGAGCTTTACCCACACAAAACCTGGCCCAAACAACCCCCAAAACTAATGGGCCGGCTGCCCAAGACTGGATCCCTGACATTATGGCAATCTACTTTAAACCTGGTACCCTGAGCCCCAAGATTTTGTTATTTCTTGGGGCATCTTGTATGCTTTTGTTTGTTGTGCCCTGCCCCAAAGGGCAGGCTTCAAAACAACTTTAAATTCTAAATTTGAATGTAAGAGTTGAAGTAGATTTTATTTAGTTAGTTTTAATCAAAACTTACCTTGTTTTTGCTCGCTTTTGGTTTCAGTTTTTGCTTTTGCGTGCTCACACATGGTTTCCTTAGGGTTTATATTTATAAATTCCTATTTTAAATATGGTTTCTTTTTCCTCTCACCGCTTACGCAACTGCCGCTCCCCCAACCACTGCAGTTGCAGATCTTTGTTTTGTCTCCTGCAGGATCATCTTCCCCAACTACCATGTGTTTCCCCTAGGTCATCATATTATACCTGGTCAAATACTCCCCATTTTACTTTGCAGATCCTCCACAGGGTTATAATTTTGCTATCTATAAATAAAAGGCTTGGAAAAGTAGGCTTCTAAGCTGAAATTCTAAGTGGCTTTCCCAATCACTATTCACAGGTTTTTTTCTACTTCAATTTTATATTTTCATTTTCAAATTCTAACTTCAAAATTTACTTAGGTTATCATCTTTTTTCTTAAAGAAGCTTAGGTTTAGAATAAATACGTTGTTAGGTCTAAATTTGCTTTCAGAGTTTAAACAGTTAGCATACTTAGAATGAAGATAGCCAGACAACAAGAATTTAGCTTGTTGTCACCATTTTTTAACATTAGGGATAATTTGACTAGTTTTATGTTGATATATTACCATGGGGAATATCCTGACATAGATATACCTTTGGTTACAAAGAAATCTTTATTTAACACCTTATTTTATATAGTTTGTTTAGGATTAGTTAACTCTATGACACCTTTTGTGTCTAATCATAAGTTTTTGGCAGGTCTTTTAAAAATACTTCTGCAAACTGTACCTACTTTCCTTTATCTTTTAAACTTAAATCCAAATGCTTTACACAATATAGTCTATAATCTTGCGCCTTATTAGGCAAGACCTTACATTGTTATTGATAATCACTTATTATACCTATAAGATGACCACAAACCTGACCTCTTCCATGTGAAAGAATGAAAACCCCAACAACCCTGACGCCGCCACCGCTGACACAGCAAAGACTCCTTCTTTTCAAGTGCAAAATGTTATTGTAAACCAATCCCTCACAAAGGTAGAAATACCCCAGATGGGGAAGCTTACACTCAAGGAAGCTTGGTGCGCTATTCCAGTCCTCTGCCTGCACTTCCAAGCCAATGTCCCATCCTACTTTAGTGACACCAAGAAGGTACTTGGGGCTGCTTCCATGCTCTTGGGAGAAGCCCTAGACTGGTTTAGCAAGCCCACAGAAGAAGACGTGGAATTCTGCTTGGACTATGCCAAGTTTGAAGCAGAATTAATGGCCACTGGAGAAGATCATAACACTAGATATTACGCCCTGAACTCCTTGCTAGAAATCTGACAAGGTTCTCAAATCATCCAAGTGTACATTGACAAAATCCTCAAGTTAAAAACCTGCACCTAACTTGAGGACAAACTAGCAGCCATCATATTCCAAAAGGGGGTGAACCTAGCCATGAAGGACCTGCTAAAACACCCCCCACTCTTGACTTGGAAGAACTGTTCCCTCTGCTCAAGGGCCTTAGCATGAACCAAGAGAACCCTAGTAAAGCCCAGCCCAGCACTGCCAGACCCAAACCCCCACGCCCAACAGATTAGGGATGACCCCTTAGGAGCTCCAGAGACAATATAGAGAGAGGGACTCTGTTTCCACTGCCACAAAGCAGGGCATTTGACCAGAGTCTGTCCTAAGAAAAGCCCTGCCCCTATTTATTTGGCCCAAATAAAACCTTCCTCCCAGTCTTAAAAGTGTATCCTAGTATAAGTCAATGTCAAAGGATCACTTCAAAGACAGAAGGCGTTCATTGACACAGGAGAAGATGAGAGCTTCATTGATGCTGAACTAGCTCAAGAATTAGGCCTGTCTGCATCTGAGAATTGCCTACAGATCATCATAGAGAATAACACTAAAGACAATGTATACAAATGAAAATAAGAACTTCCTCTGGTTATAGGAAATAAAACATACCCATTGTCTCTCATCCTGTTGAAAGGCCTACTGCACCCCCTCATCTTCAGAGATTCCTGGTCCGACAGACATGGCCTCATCCTCAACTACCAAGAACAGAATGTCACCTTGGGAGACAAAGGAAACCTTGATACTGTATCCTTTTGCACTAACCCAGAAGAATTCACCCAAGGACTTATAACTATACAATTAGAGCCCAGAATATGCGCCCTTCCTTCCCCCTTGGCCAAGTGGAATCATGTTTTTGATGAGAGCGCAGCAACCTGACTCCCAGAACACACAAAGTATGACCACACCATTAACCTCCTGACCGGCACTGAGCCCAGACATGGACCTATCTATAGCTGCAATAACAAAGAGCAGTGAGCACTGAAAGCGTGCATCAAAGACATGTCCAAGAAAGGTTTAATCCGTGTGTCCATGAGCTCTTGCTTGTCACCAAAGCCGTTTGCAGGCAAGAAGGATGGCAGTATGCACCCGTGTGTTAACTACCAAAAGCTGAACAAAATAACCAAAAAGAACTGCTACCCCATTCCTAACGCTTATGACTTGTGCAATGTGTTGACAGGCGCTCAGTTATACTCCAAGATTGACCTCCAAGACACGTTCAATCAAATCTAAATCAAGGAAGACAATGAGTATAAAACGGCATTCAAGACCAGGTATGGACTCTACCAATACCTGGTGATGCTATTTGAACTATGTAACGCCCCCAGCACCTTCCAGTGCATGAACAATACAGTCCTGGGCAAATACCTCAACCAGTTCTGTGTGGCTTACCTTGACAACATCCTCATATATAGTACAGCCCATGAAGAGCACCTACACCACTTGGACCTAATCCTAAACAAACTCTCACAAGCCAACCTACATACAAAATTCAAGTTATGTTAATTCTTCCAGCCAGAGGTGGAATTCCTGGGTTACGTTGTGAAGAATGGAGGATTTGTAATGGCACAGAATAAGGTAGACCCCATAACCTCCTGGCCTATCCCCACATTCTGGAAAGATATCAGAAGCTTCCTGGGGTTAGCAAACTTTTGCAGAGACTTCATAAAAACATTTCCTCTATTACACTACCACTGACCAAGCTCTGCTCAGACAAAGACCAGTTTGTCTGGACCAATGAATACACCTTTGCGTTTGAAACCCTGAAGAAGGCCTTCACATTTGCCCTTGTCCTCATCATGCCTGACCTGTCTAAACCTTTTGTGCTTGAGGCGGATGTGCCCAACTTTGCGGTGGGTGGGGTCCATCTTCAGGAGGGGATGATATGCTACATCCTGTAGCATATTACTCTAATAATATGCTGCCAGCTAAAGGAAACTACCCAATATATGATAAGGAGATGCTTGCAATAATGAAGACCTTGAAACATTGGCGCCAGTACCTATGTGGCGCTGAATTCCCAGTAAAGGTTCTAACCAACCACAATAACTTGGTTTAATTCTTCAAAACCAGACAAATGAACCAGAAAAAGGCTAGTTGGGCCTTGGAACTTGCCAAATACGTCCTCATCATTGACTACAAACCTGGGAAGGTCAATGTGGTAAGTGATACCCTAAGTAGAAGAACCAGCCTGATTCCTACCCACATTGAAACTTTCAACCACAACACCCAAGTCCTCTTGGACCCAGTGAGCCTAGGCATCCACCTGGGGTTAATGAAAATTTTGCTCTAGCAAACCATAAGTACTAAAGGCCTGAAAACTTGACAAATTCACCAAAACCATGATCTCTGACTTCTCTAAATCCCTGGAGAGCGCCCACTACCAAAACGGTTACTCATTGAAAGGAATAACAATAATGTTCCACAACAGGATATTTGTACCAGAAGGAGACATCAGAACCAACATCTTGAGAGAATATCACAATTCCAAAATGGCTGGACAACCAGTGAGACTTGCGACCCTCTAGAGCATCAGAAGAAACTTTGCTTGGATAATGATGGACCAAGAAGTAAGCACAGGCCTGAAGGGATGTGAGACTTGTGGATATACCAAAACTAGTAGAAACAAGCCTGAAGGGTTGCTAAGACCCTTGTATATACATCATGGACCCTGGAGATATGTTTCAATGGACTACATTGTGGAACTGCCCCCATACATCTCCTTTAATGCAATTCTGGTGAAGGTAGACCACTTCACCAAGATAGCTTACTTTGTACCAACCATCACCCATTGCACGGCAGTGGAGACAGCTCAACACTTCCATGACTGCATCCTCACTCAGAAAAAAACACCTTAAGAAATCATCACAGACAGAGGACCACAATTCATCTCAAACTACTGGACACAGGTGGTTAAAAACTTTGGAATCAAGCGCTGCATATCAACCTATTACCATCCGCAGACAGAAGGTCAAACCAAAAGAGTGAACCAGATTCTTGAGCAATACATTTGATGCTATGCCAATACTGATCAGGATAATTGGTCCAAAATGCTCCCCATGGCCCAGTTTACCTAAAACAGTAAAGAACACACATCCACTGGTATGTCCCTGTTCAAAGCCAACTATGGGTTTGATCCCACCTTAGACCCCAAGATTGGCAAGAAGGAAACTAACACTAATGGATATTCCTGGATTGAAAAAATCCATGAAACACAAAAAACACGCCTAACTAACCTGAACTGTGCAGTGAAAACATACAAAGCCTTTGCCAACCACAAAAAACCCCAGGCCAACCCTTGCAAGTTGGAGATGAAGTATACCTGGATTCCTGGAATGTAGCCCTACATGTGCCCTGTAGGAAGTTAGCTCACAGAAAAAGTGGCCCCCACAAAATCACCAAACTAGTTAAAGATGTTGCTTTCAAACTGGAACTACCTCCTCTTGGAAGATTCATGATGTGTTCCACCCCTCCCTGTTGTTTAAAAAAGATGTAAATTTTCTTCCCCACCAATGACTCAAGACAGCCTATTGTAATGTGGTTAGTGTAAACTAGCCATCACTGACGTCAAGCACCTCCAATCAATTAAGCTCCAATGAAAAAGGTCTTATTTTTCTGTAGTCCAGATGAATAACTAGTCTGGTTGACCAATGGTTCATATCTTTAGAGGGTTAATTAGCCCATCAAACAATCATACCAATTGATGGGCTGAGAATTAATACAATCTGAGGAGACATATGAGCAGAGGATCAGAGACTTAAGTTAATACAAAATCCCTATATAACTCTTACCTTGTTTATTAAATAAAGAGATCAATATTACATAACTTATACATATATTATACACACTAGGAAAAATAATTATCTTGGCTTAGTCTTTAGTATTTCATAAGGCGTAATTGAGTTAAGCATACACAGAAACTTCCAAATTATAGTCAAAAATACAATACAGCCCCCACCCATCCAAATAGGCTGCTCCAAGAAATATGAATTCAAATACATACATGTAACATAACCAACTACCAAAAACCCCAGTACTATGTCAAATGGAAAGGATACCCACTAGAGAAAAGTACATAGGAACCACTGAGTAACCTAGTTAATGCCCAAGAAGCCGTCCAACTCTACCTGGAAAAGAAGAACCAGAAGGAGGGGATGGTGTCAGGATCAACCATTCTTTTCCAATTGAAACATGGGCCCAAGGTTGGTATTCAAACCCTGACCCTGAATCCCCACAGGCTGCCGGCTCTATGGACCAAGGGGCTGCCTGCCCTTGTTTTCCTGAGATTGAGCCCCTGCAAGCTGAAGCCAAGAATGATGGTCCAAATGGTAAAGAAAGCCAAACCAAAGGAATCAGTGGACCAAATGAAGAAGTAATCAAGGCGCCTAATGGAGGCAACAAAATTTCAACCATTAGCTTCATGAGTTTGAAGTCTAAACTGGTGGCCAATTAAGAGCCATCCCCAGAAGGAGGCACAGGCCCACAGCTCAACCTCATGACCACAACTCTTTTCAGGCACCCACCCACTAGGAAGTAATCTTCCTAGATGGTGAATGATGGCAGAGGGATTTAATCCGGTTACCAAGGATCCTACTGGCAAGGACACCATTCCTAGATGGAATAATTCTCCAAACTCTGGATATCTGCCTAGAAGTGGGTTGAAACGTCCCAAGAATAAGTATGCCCCCAAGTAACACAGGAGGAAGGCAGAAGCCAAAGGACGGAAGTCTTGGGGTTTGGGGACCTGAGGTGCGGATTGATAGTTCTTGGTCTCTTCTCTGAGAGGCAGGTTATGTGATAAAGGTGTAGCAGTATACCATACCCTGGGTATAACCCGGCGCCAAGAGCTGTCTAGGAATTGTGCTTTGGGAGAGGTGCCCAAATCTGTGCACAAACCCATTGAAATGCTGGCCAATACAGCCAGCAGCAAGATTATCCAAAACAACCATTTATACCCAAGAGACTCCATATGATGAGTCTTGGGTAATATCATGGTTTTAGATGTTTAAGGCTTAAGTCAAGTTAAAAAAGATAAGCAAATGATTCACAGTGGGTGAATGTAGACTTTATTGATTGGATAAGTGATAGCTCATAACTTACCAGCCTTAGATAGCATGGTAGCAAAATGATGATCTGGGGAAAACATAAAGGATATTGAATTTCATGGGGATGGAATTGGATAAATTTGGAGATCCTGGGCAGTATAAAATATGAAATTAGAATTATTAACCATTATGATAACCTCAGTGTTCTTAAAACCATTTTTGGATTAAAATAATTAAAATATAACCAAGGCATGAACAGTTAAGCCACGCTATATCCCAGTTAAAACTGGGGAAGAGGAGCAGGAGCCATCAGAAGAACCCAAAGCCAACGGCAAAGAAATAGCAAAAACAAAGTCACAAGAGCTCCCAACATCACCAAAATGTTCAAAAGATACTTTCAAAAGGATTGGCGTAGCTCCTGATTGGCTAGAATCAATTTTGCAAGGTAATGATTCACTTGTTGCTCTATTACTAATTGTTTCCTTTAGCAACCAAGCGGCAAGGCAGACAGGAGAAGACCCAGATTCAAATCCTGTAGCATTAATTCCTGGTTCAGTGGCCAAACATGAACAATCCCCCTCAGGTAAAACAGAACATTTAATACTAACTAACTTAATAATTTTAGGAGATTAAGAAGAGACCAAAGGAGGAAAGCTATCTTTTCCTAAACCAAGTGTCAAAACAGCAGGCTCAACCCACCAACAAGGTTCCAAACAAGCAGGTTTGTGACCCGCAATCCAATTAACTGTCCACTCAAAGCCATACTAGGAAGTCAACTTGAATTAACAACTCCAACAACATAAACAGATAATGATCCCTTATGGTGGATACCTCGTTTTGGCACTTGACTCATTACCAGGATTAAGCCACCCCCTTCTTCCATCCAACTGTGTGATCAACAATCATGTTCCTGTTATCCTTGATTCACATTGACTATATAATAACTATCTCTCAATAAAAATTATTATCTAGCTTCTAAATATCTTTCCCCTTATAACTCTGCTAAAACAGCACAGTTACAACATTGGTAGCACAGGTAGGTTCTCCATCCTACCTTATCTTAAAGAAATTCTGCCTGTTGCCCGCACACGCTGCGGCCAACAAATACTTGACAGAATTATGTCTATCCTCCTGCCTGTACTGGACCCTGTACACTCCTGGTGCCAAGATACCTGATGGCTTTGTCCTGTACCAGAATACAGTGATTCCACTACCTGACTTCAACACCATGTCTGCATGAGGACTCTTTCAGGCTCCCTCCTTCATTCTGCAACCAACCAAAAAAATGCCATGCCCGCCTATGTAGCTCAAAGACTGCAAAGCACCGCCTTGGAACCCTTTGCTAGGCCAACAACAACAACGCTGCTGCATGGATCTAGTCTTCCCAGAGCAAGCTGGCCCAGATGGAATGCCCACAACAATTTTGGATTGCAGAAATCTCCATCTGCCTGACCCATGACAATGGCACCTGGTGTGACAAGTGGCACAAGGAACACACTGACAAGAACTGGGATACCTTTAAGAAAGACTTCTTGGCAAGATTTGTGCTTAAGGATATGGAACTCATGATCATACACCAAGTGAAGAACCTTACCCAGACAGGCACTGTGAAGGAACTCACCCGCGCCTACAAGGAAATCTGACTTTGTGCACCATCTGACATGGCCTTTGACACCCCAGCCACACATCTCATGTACTACGGCACCCTCAAGTTGCATGTGATGAGACACGTGAACCTGGACCAGGTGACCAACCTGCAAAGCCTCTACCGCAAAGCAGAGAAAGCGGAACAAACCTCCAACACCCTTCATAAGGCACAAACAGGAAACTAGAAAGACCCAAGGACTCCCACACAGGTGGGCGCTCCACTTGACCACCCCCAGAAACAACAGGAATAACACCAACCATAAACCCACAGGTGCAAATGGACATAGAAGTGGGAACAATGGCCAGTCAAATTGTACCCATTTCTGTAACACTGCTACGCAAGGCAATCAAGACAAGAGAAAAGCCAAGGGAGAGCATTAAGCAAGCCAAGCTCTCCCCACACAGCTCCTGACTTGCCCAATGATGAGTACCAAACCAAGGACGTGGACCAATGCCCAATGATTTAAGTGCCCTTGGAAGACCTGGTACTGTACCCCATCTCCAGGCATCCCAATAAACTGATGTCCTATCCTTTCTGTTTTTGAAGTTACAAAGGCTCAGCACTTCTGAATTTGGGTGAAGATTGAACCCCAGTCAACAGCAGCTTTTTGGACAACTTCAAGCTGGCCACTAATCCTTTGCGGATTAAAAATGTGGTCCTGGCTGATGAACACCACATTGCCATGACAAGAGAAACCACCTCCTTCTCTGTCATGCTCAAGAATCTACATTCCACCATCCAAAGTCCTGTCATTGACTTCACAAAGTTTGATATTGTACTGGGGTTAGACTGGTTATGAGAGAGCAATTCTCACGTAGACTGGGAACCTCAGTCTTGACCATCAAGCGTGAAGGTGTCAATCACCAGATCTACCCTGACTCAGTGGACCAACTCCTATGCAACCACGTCTTTGTGCGCATCACAGAGACCCTGGACAAAAAGGAAAACCTGAAGCAATTGACTGGGACTCCTGACAGTACAAGATCATACACTTCAAGGATCACCAGGATACCTCCATGCCTCAGGACCGCAAAATTGTGGCCCGCCATCCAGAAATCTTCAAAGAAGCGCTACCCAGGCTGCCCTCTGAGAAACACATCCAACACTCCATCCAACTCAAAGGGGCTGTCCCCAAACCACGCCCTATCTACAGGCTTACCCCAAACAAAGATAACACCCTACGCGCCTACCTCAAGGAGGCATTGGAGAAAGGACTTATCCCCTCCTCACAGTCTTCTTTTGGGGCTGCCATATTCTTTGTGGCCAAGAAGAATGGTACCTTGGGTCGGGTCACAGACTACCAAGCCGTAAACAAAGTTACCATCAAGAATTGTTATCCACTAACACTGATTGACAATCTCTTTAATGCCTTGGGAGGACCCACAGTCTTCTCCAAGATTGATCTGACTGCAGGCTAAAATCAGATTTGCATCAAGGAGGAAGACATCCCCAAAACAGCCTTTCACACTAAATACAACTCATACAAATGTGTGGTGCTCAACTTTGGCAGACAAACGCCCTGTTCACCTTTGTGATCTTCATGAACAAAGTACTCACACCACACATAGGCAAGCATGCCCTAGTCTACCTGGACAACATTATAGTCTACAGTCCCTTGGTGGAACAGCACCACAAAGACCTAGAGGCAGTCTTTGCTACCCTGGCATAATACAAACTGTTGACCAAGCCCTCTAAGTGCCAGTTTTTTTTACAAGCAATTACCCTTCCTGGGACACAAAGTCTCAAAGGATGGCATCAAACCCAACAGTCAAAAGATACAGGTCATATGCAAGATGCCGCCACCTAAGGATAAGTTGGAACTCTGCACCTTCTTGGGGATGGTGGCCTATGTATGCTGCTTCATACCTGACTGTGGCATTTTGACTGCCCCCTTATCCGCCATAACAGGCGCCAAATCCAAGTTTGTGTGGACCCCCTAATGTGACCTCTGTTTTAGACGCCTCAAGCAGAAGCTCACGGCAGCTCCCATCCTGAAATACCCCAAACATGACAGGGAATACCAAATGGAAACCAACACTCAGATGCATCCATTGGGGGAGTACTACAAATCTAAAATAATGATGGTGAATTCCTGCCCGTAGCTTATGAATCACAAAAATTGACAGATGGCAAGTGTTGATACCCTATTTACAACAAGAAATTGTTGGCTATTGTGCACTGTCTAGTCAAATGGCTCTGTTATCTGGAATGGCAGGAAGAATTCACATCATTAACCAACCACAAGTTGCTTATATATTTCAAAACCCAAGCAAATCTGTCTCGCCGCCAAGCCTGCTGGATGGAGCTCTTGGAGATATTCAATATGCTCATACAGTACAAGCCTGGTACCAAGCTTGCCATGGCAGACGCCCTCTCACGCCTATATGTCTGTGCCACAAAAGGAGAAAATAGGCTTGGCCCAGACCGGCTTCTCTTAGCACTACAAACAAAAGACAAGGGTTTCCCCCCTGGTACAGCCAACATAACAAAGGAAACAGTTATCAAAAACAAACACCTATTTGCTGATGTAAACATGACCCTACACATAAAAATATCTGATGGCACTACCATTCCCTATATCCCCACGCACCAGCAGGTAGACACCATTCTACGCTATCACAGAGACCTTGGACACACCAAGAGTCAAAAACTATATGAGTTCCTTAAGCACAAGGCCTGGTGGCCGACCTTATATTGCAACGTTCAAGAAGTCCTAGACCAATGTGAGATATGCAAAAAGTTTGCCAAAAGCAAAACCCCTCCAAAGTCAGTACTTCTCATTTGAACGCAACTACCTTTCAAAGTATGGGCCCTTGACGTTGTTGGCCCCATGCCAGGGAAACACAATGATAAGAAGTACATCATCACAACCATAGACTTTGCTACAAGATGGCCAGTAGCCCAAGCAGTAAGGGAGCACACCGGCAATGATGTACAACAATTTAATGGTTTAAAGATAAACAGCAAGTTCAGAAATCCAGAACTCCTGATAATCAATGGAGGGAAAGAATTGACCTCCAAAACCACCAACATATACCTCGCCAACAATGGGGTCAAACACACTGTAACAACACCATACCACCCACAGGCCAATGGACGTGTAGAGCAGCTCAATGGCAGCCTTGTGCAAGCCTTAGCCAAACTCACTGCTGGGAGACCTGAAGACTGGTAAAAGCAGCTACCAACTGCACTACTTGTGTGCCAAACCCAAGTGAACAGATCCACTGGAAAAAATTCCATTTGAGTTGGTATACAGCACAGCCAAATATCATTCAAGCATTGATAAGACCCAAACTGGAAATCCCAAGTGAAGTCCACCCACACTCAGACCCTCAAGTGATAGAGGCTAACAGCAAACAAACAGAAAAGTAAAATGAACATCTGCAAAAACCCTTTGTCCCCATCCGAGATAGACATGAAGTTGGGGACAAAGTTTAGGTCATGAACATTGATAAAAGCAAATTACAACCCAAGAAAGTAGGGCCAGCAATCATTCTAAAGGTAAACAACAATAAGACTTACCTTGTGCAAGGACTCAGGAAGCGCAAGCAAGACAAGACAAGACCCTACACCATGATTGCCTGAGACCCTGCAAAGCAAGACAACAACAACAAGAAACCACCTGCCTGCCACAAAACAACAATTTGTCCAGTATTGTGCCCAGGCTCCTGACAACCTCCTTGACAACCTACCCCCAGAGGAGGCCAATCTTCAGTTGGGGGGTGTCAAAAAAGCAGGCTCAACCCGCCAACAAGGTTCCAAACAAGTGGGTTTGTGACCCGCAATCCAATTACCCAGCCACTCAAAGCCAGACTAGGAAGTAAACTCAAATTAACAAATCCAACAACATGAACAGATAATGACCCCTTACAGTGTTACCTTGTTTTGGCGCTTGACTCATTACCAGGATCAAGCCACCCCCTTCTTCCATCCACTGTGTGATCAACAATCATGTTCCTGTTATCCTTGATTCACATTGACTATATAATCACTATCTCTCAATAAAGATTATTATCTAGCTTCTAAATATTTTCCCCTTGTAACTCTGCTAAAAAAGCACAGTTACAACACAAGTAATAAATTGTTTTCAGGAGTTTTAAAATGAACATTCCTGCTAATTCTAGAGCAAGATAATCAAGTAGCCAATTTGAGTTTCTGACCAGTGAAAGAACTCCCAGCCTGGGTGCCATTTTGCTGTCTTTGAACCAGAGCACCCAGAACCCCCAGGACCACTTTTACCAATGCCCTGATGAAGCCCCATGAAAAATATTAAGTTTGGAAGTTAGTAATATATAGACCAAAGGGCCCTGTGCTCCAAAGTTATTACCATTTTTGAATAAAGATTATGTTATTTTGGATTACACAGCTAGTGCCTTATTTTGCCTTTGCCATCTATAAAATTAGTACAAGATCATCTGGTCCTCCTGACCCTCTGCCCACAGATTTCTGTCCTCCAGGTGTTTTCTTTGGCCCTGTCCACTTCACAGAGTACCCTCTGAAACCTGAATATAAGGATTACACCCCAAAAAAGATTGCCAAACTAGATCCTTTGGCTCACATAAAATCTACAGTTAGATACAACTGTCAAGGCTTCTGGATATTCTCAACACCCAAGTTTTTTTGAGGCAAATTCAACTACCTGCCTGCCTGCCTACAAACTCCGCATAAAACAACCTGTGACCCCCAAGCCAATGCCCACCTCCTCACCTGACCTCCCAACTGATCACACTGGTAAGCTGTTTTGGATTGTTTATATCACCCTCACAGGGATGATTGTCACTATCATACCAGTTGCTGGAACTTGGTCCTAGGTGGGGAAGTCCTTCTCCTACCTCTTTAAGTTAGCTCCTCTCTTGTGGTGGGCTTTACCCATAAAAACCTGGCCCAAGTGATCCCCAAAACTATTGAGCTGGCTGCCCAAGACTGGATCCCTTACAGTGGAGTTGCCGCAAAATTTGGAAGTATTCATAAAATGAGGTATAAAATACCAAATGCTCAAAGAATTGAGAATGAGTAAAATTGTAATGTTGAAATGTGCAGGTGAAAATCTCCAAGCAAAGGCATTGATAAAGTGCAGCCTAAGAAAACTAAAATAAAAAACAAATAAATTAGATATTGAGAAATAGCCACTGAATTTTGCAAGTAGAGAACCTTGCAAATTGGTTCACCAATTTCCTCAATTTTGAGATTGAGAGCATCAAAGAACAGAGCAGTGGCCTGTCACGGCAAGTTCCATAATGCTGGGGATTATCCAACCAAGTAAGAAGGCTCAGAAGGCTGGGAAACCTGTATCAAAATTGACCAAGTTAACAGATTTAAACCAAACAGTGAATTGAAAATGGGTCACAGCTGCTCCAGTCTGTCAGCTGAAACCAGCTCCCCCTTGCAAACTGACGTTGATAAATTGACGTAATATGAGGGTCCCCCAATATAAGCTCATTAATTGGCATGGTTGTCAGAAACTGGTCACGCAAGGGCTCTTTGCAACCTGGTCTAGATACTTGCTTGAAGATGCCAAAGGAATAGGAGATCAAGACTCAGGTGGTATTGCTCAGTCAATTTTTCTGGTATATATTGAATAATTTTCCCTGTTTCAACTCTAAGAGTTGAGTCCTCCCAAAATTCTACTCAATAAAAATCATTTATCCCTAGTTCTAATTTACTTTTCAAAATGCATCATGTGATTGGGTTGTTACAATGTATTCTGTACAATCTAATTCTCAACCAAATCATTTCTGGAAGATAGGGCCCTGCAGTTGGAACTTTGTTGTTGGTGCTGCCCAATGTTAATTTCATGCAAGCCAATCTTGGAGCTCCCCCATTCTGGAAACTGAAAATTGTGTTGACTCCCAATGTCCAGAATTTTATTCTGAAGATACGTTGATGCTTTCTCAGGCCATTTATCTTGGGCTACTTTGGTTAGGATTAATTGTTCTAATTAATCCTAGTATTACAATTGGAAATTTTACAAAAAGATATCTGAAGCCACGTTGGTGGTTAATAATTAATTGTATGTGGATTTGGGTGGTAATTCCACATCACTTAGAAACAGCTTCATACTATCCAGTGATTTCTGTCACATTACTTAACTCTTCTTAGTCTGAGTTTTTAGAAGCAGTTTGTCATGAATTTGTGTTTCTTTTCTCCTGCTTTGTTGAGATATCTGAATTTACCATGTTTATTTGTATCAGTTCTTTTCTGAGCTTTCAGTTTGGACTTTTCTTTAATTTATGGTTTCCATCTCCAGTTGCAGTTATTGAGACTGGATCTTCTGTTTCCTATTTCTGTTGCGTCATGTCATTTTGGCGTCTGGATTATTTTCCTGCTCCACCCACTGATGAAATTTTACATGAAGTTTTTTCAGCATTATCATTCTATTTGTGGTTAAAGCCTTAGTCACAAATCCCAAGTTTACCATGTGATGAAGGTTTCTGAGGATTCTTGTGAATAGTTGTTGTCTGTTGTGGAGTGCAATCTACATGTTTTAACTGAAAGTGCATCTCTGTACCCTTTGTTAAAAAATTTGTGTGCATCTATTGAAGAGCTCAAAGTATATTGTAAGTTATACGCCTTCTAACAGGGTACTACTCCACTTTCAATATTCCTTCCTCAGATTCTTGCCTACTGCTGTACAATTGATGTTCCCAAGGTGAATAAACTCTCAGCATTGTGGTTAGCAGTTGACCAGACTGCCCAGGATTTGGTGGTTTGGGATTCCATGTTAACCACAACTGAGGCCCTGGTAAGCCAAATTCTTTATCTGGTCTCAAATCCGTCAACTTCCAAACAAGGTACGTTGGTAATTGAGGACAAACCTGCTGCGCGCTCCTGGTTTTCTGGTCCTTGTTACGTGGTAGTTTCCTCCATCCAAAGTCAGGATTGTTCTCCCTGTAGTTCTTCTCAGTTGAAATTGGCAGTGGTGAAAAAACCTGTCAAGGTGAATGAAGCACCAGTAGTGTCTAGTCCTGATAGTTCTTTGGCAATGCTTCAGCATGTTGTACCTGCAAAGCCTTCTGCAGTTATGTCCAAAGAGTTGCCCCTTGTTCCCATTGTTTGTGATCATCCCGTTCTTCCAGCTGCTGTCCAAGAAATGATTGAGCAATACTTCCAGGAGCATCCTGCCTTCTTAGTTGCTTTATGTACCCCCAAAGAGAAGCAGAACCCTTCCAAGATTGCAACCTTTGCTGCAAATAAATCTACTTCTGGTTACTGCTTGTTTTATGGTAGCATTGATAATTGTCAAACTATCTATTGACCAGCCATTTTGTTGGATACAGGTGCTTCCAAGAACTACATGAGTGTGGAGACTGCAGACTTGCTACAACTCAAGTACCACCCTGGGATGCTTGTTAGGGGTGAAAAATGTCAAACGTTTCCCTCTTTCCAGCTGAAGAAGCCAGTAATATTTGTAGTTGCGGGTCAGTCTTTTACTGCAAGGTTCTCCACTTTCTCTACCCTGATGTATCCTATCATTTTGGGGGTGAGTTGGTGGAGAGATTTTAATGTATCAACCTTGCTGAAAGACAATGAGCTACAGGTGAAACACTCTTTGGTTATATCTATTTGTATTCCACTGTTAGGTATGTCTGAATTGGAGCAATCTTCTAAGAACATTCAATTGGTTCCTGTCCCTGTCCCCGCAAGTTCAGATTTACCAGCATGCTTGCAACCCTGGTCCACGGCATTTGACGCCACTAGGGGCAAAGTCCTCCCCAAGCACACTCAGTTTGACTTTGACTGTAAAGTCACCGTTGATCTGATTCTAATTGCGTCTCCTATTTACCCTTTAACCTTGAAGGAAGATGCATGTTTGGAAGAGTGGACTTGTGACATGTTGATAAAGGGCTAAATTTTTAAAAAGGCTTTGTTGATCTGCTCCCCATTGCTGTTTGTTGAAAAGGCTGACAGGTCTCTTTGTCCTTGTGTTGACTACAGGAATTTGAATAACATTACAATTTCTGATCCCTACCCTTTACCTCTCAAAGCCCAGATCTCTAGGTGTGTTGAGAAGGCTAAGGTATTCTTGAAACTTGATATGTTGGATGCTTTCAATCAAATCAGTATCACAGAAGGAATTGAATGGTTAATAGCATTCAGAACCAAGAAGGGCATCTTCCAGTTCTGTGTAATGCCTTTTGGATTGAAGAATGCTCCGGCTTGCTTTCAGCAGCTAATTGATTCAGTCTTGGGGGATTTATTAGGTGTATGTGCCATTGTGTATATGGATGATATCTTGGTGTTCTCTACAGATGAGGAGTCACATAAGGCCCACCTGTTGGCAGTTGTAGAGCGCATTCTCCAGGAAAACTTGATCATTAAAATAAGTAAGTGTGAATTCTTTAAATGTAAGGTTATCTTTCTGGGTAATATTATCTTTGAGGATGGCCACCCCATTGCCCCTGAAAAGGAAGCTGCAGTTTGAGATTATGCTACGCCTGTGACAGTATCCCAACTCTGTAGTTTCTTGGGTACCTGTACGTTATTGAAGCAATTCACCCCTCACTTGTCTGAAGTGACCGCCCCTTTATATTTGGCTAGTGGAAAGATAACTTTATTCTGGACGCCTGAGTGCGCGAGTGCGTTCACAGCAGTCAAGGCTCTTTTGTTGTTGTCACCTGTGTTGAGAAAAGTGGATCCTGAGCTTCCTTTTGTGGTTTCCACAGATGCCTCTAAATATGCTGTGGCTGGTGTGTTGTTGCAGACTGCTGGCAATGGGATTGGGAGACCTGTAGGGTATTTCTCCCGGAAGATGGAGGCTTGTGAACGCAATTACATGATTTACAACAAGAAAGTGTTGGCTGTTGTGGAATTGTTAAAGCAATGGCATCATCATCTCATGTTGACGCGTCATCCATTTATAGTAAGAACTGACCACAAAGCTCTTCTGTATTATTGACAACCCAGAGTTTTGTCAGGTTGTCAATCTAGATCACATGGTGACCTGATAAGATACAAGTTCTGATACAAGTTTATTAAGGGATCTGACAATCACCTGGCCAATGCACTGAGCAGAAATCCTTCCCATCTCCCAGATGCTTGTATGGACGCCAAGTTTAACACACATACTATGATTCCAGACAAGGCTGTGGTGCCTTTTGTATTGCCTCCACATGCTACACTGGCCACCATGTCCTTAACTGAGGGCGCAGACCTGGACTTATATTCCAAAGTTAAGTTTCTGCAACCTCTGTCCAAAGGCTATGATAGGCTATTGGAGCTAGCATGTGCAAACCCAGTGGGCCAGCCCCAGGGCTATCATAAGATAGGTACAGTTCTATATCATCAAGGTTGCTTGTGGGTTCCAGAAGGAACTATTTGGGATAAAATCATGGAGGCCCATCACACCTGTCCAACAGCAGGCCACCAAGGGAAAAACAAGATGGTGTGTTGAGGGTCTGGATGTACAGGCATACTGCTACTGCCAACCTGCTTAAGATCCAGCCATTGCCCAATTTTGTGCCCTTCCAATATACCGTCTGAAATACCAAGAATTATAACCAAGCAATATCACATGACAATCCAAGTATCCAGTGGCTCAAACCCATCCCACAAATGACCAACCCCTATGTTCAATCCAACTAAATCTCTGCCACAGCCCAATCTATATAAGTCTAAAATATTATCAAATAAAAGATACTTCTCTTCTCTCCTAATTCTATATTTGAAGCTTCCCCAAAAGGCGCTCCTTATCACTGGTAGCAGCCACAGTTTTTTGACCATGCCCATGAAAGAGAAAATGACTTACCAAAACCCGCCCACCTTCACTCATGTACTCAACCAGGCCATATCCCAGGAAACCTAGAAAACATACTTCTGCGCCCATGACATCAATGAAGATATACCTAGTGAATACACCGTATTTGAAGGACTGGTCATGCTTAAAGCATGCATCAAGATAATTCAATACAGTCACTCTCTTCAACCACAAAAAAGGCACAACCACCCACCACAGGTGAAGTTACCAACACCAAATACATTGGTATCAACAAGTTCTTTGGTAAAAACAAAGAAAACGTCATCAACTGGCTAGACCACTCAGCCACAAAACTCTGCGCTAGCTGCATTCCCCATGAGAAATGGGTCCAGGAAGCCAGCAAGCGCCTATATGAGGCCGCAGCTAACTGGTTTGCCACCTGGGTTGGCTCACAAACTGACGACCAGCTTGACAACTGGGAAGAGTTCAAAGCGGACATCACCCACAATTTCTGCGTCACTGAATCCCTCCAAGATATTGCAATACAGCTCAGTGATCTTCCTCAGAAGACTACTATCACAGCTTATGCCAATGAATTTGAGCAAATACACTGTAAAATCCAGAACCCAGCACAAGCTGATAATGTACATACCAGAGCCTCATTCATCAACAGAATGAAACCCTCTGTTGCTGCCCTCATCCACCCAGAGGCCAACACCTCCATGCCTGCACTCATTTCAGAAGCCAAGCACGCGGAAAAACGCACAAACATGGAATATGCTGCACACAACGGCAATTGCTCCTCAAACAGCAATGGCAGAGAAAACTACAATGGCAATAATTGCCAAAACACCAATCATAGCAGCAGCAACTCCAATTGCAACAATGGCAATTGCAGCCAATGCGCAAACTGCTTGTCCCAAAAAAGAGGACACCATCAAAGTAAACAATGCTGAAATAGCAATCTGCTATGAATATGTCCCCACATTCTCTGACCTTGAAGGTCTCAAAACAGAGGAACAGGGAAAAGAGGAGGGGGAACAGGTTTAAGTGCCCCTGTCTCCCGCAACTTGTCAAGAAGACGTACCAAGGCACAAACTTTGCTGCTCACATCCCATGTGTCCCACAATCCTCCATTTTTATGAACGTAAAAATTAAAGATCACTCACAACTTCTTGTCTATCCATGCACTTACAAATCCCATATACATAAAATTTTATTTGACTCTGGTGCACAACACACTATGGTCAGCAAACCTTTTGTAACCAAGTAAAAAATACCGGTTGTCAAATCCAACTTCAAATACACCAGAATGGCAGATAAATCAAAGGTTCTACTCAAAGGCAAAACTAACTCCCTTCAGAATTGACCTCCAATACATACAAACGTTCATTAAAGGACTTTTTATGAACAACATAAACTACAACATTGTAGCAGGCATGGACTGGTTCACCCGAGTGAACCCCAGCATATGTTGGAAAACAAAAACCATGACCATAAAACACAATAGAGTCAGTTTTAATATTCTCAAAGAACCCAATGACCTCATCCTAAGAGACACAGTATTTGTCCAGGTCATAAACCAAGATGACTCAGAACATCTAACCAAAGACAGTACTCTCCACATAATGAGGTACACTGAATTCAATAACATGCAAACAACCAAGATTCAATGCCCAGAACTTGCGGCACTCCTAAATGAATGTGCCATGTATTCAAAGAAGAACTCACCGCATTATCTCCCAAAACAGGAGGTCAAACATGGCATTGACCTATGTAAAGCCATGCCTAAACCTGAACCCCTCTACAGACTCTCTCTCATAGAGACCCAAACCTTCAAAACACACATTGAGGGCAATTTAGAAAAGGATTCATTTGCCCGTCTGAATCCCCATGGGGGCAGCAGTGTTCTTCATAAAGAAAAAGGAAGGCACTCTGCGTCTAGTAACTGACTACAGAGCACTAAATTCAAGCGCAGTAAAAAATAAATACCCTCTTCCACTTATAGAGGATCTGTTTGCAAGACTCTCAGGAGCCAATTTTTCTCCAAAATTGACCTCACCTCAGGTTAAGACCAAATTGAAGTAAAGTAAAAGGACATACCAAAAACTGTGTTCTGTACACAATTTGGATCCTTTGAGTGTAGGGTAATGAACTTTGGGATGACCAACACTCCTGCGGCATTTTCACCATGATAAACCAAGCGCTAAATGGCCTCTCAAACACATTATGCTACCTAGAAAATATCATCATATTCTCAAAAACAAAAGAGGAACACCTTACACATGTCAGCAAGACACTCAATTGACTTGCCAAGCATAAACTTTATGCAAAACCAATTAAGTGCCAATTTATGGAAAAGGAACTCCTGTTCTTGGGCCACATTGTCTCTATAAGTGACATCAAAGCAGATCCAGACAAAATAAAAGCCATAAATAACATGCAACGCCCCATCTCTGTTAAACAAGTTAGATGCTTTTTGAAATGGTAGCTTGCCTAAGGAAATACATCAAAGACTGCAGTAAACTAACTGCACCAATCAATGACTTAACCAAGGATAATGCCAAAAAGAAATCCATCTGGACACCAGAATGTGACAAGAATTTCTAATTATTAAAACAAGCTTTGATCAAAGCACCAATCTTGCAATACCCTAATAATAGCGGGTGCTACAAGCTTGAGTCAGATGCCAGTGACACCGCCATTGGCGCAGTCCTGCGCATCTTCCAGCCAGGGCAGCAAGACTTCCTGCCAGTATGTTATGAAAGCAGAAAACTGACCAACACTGAGCAGATATACCCAATACACAATAAGAAATTGCTAGCAATATATCACACATGCAAGAAATGGAGATGTTACCTAGAAGGGCATTTAAACGTCTGAGTACTAACTGACCATAAATCCTTAATCTATTTCAAAACTCAGAACACACTCACATAGAGACAAGCCAAATGGATGTCCCTTCTGGAACAGCTTAATTTGGACATCCAATAAAAAAAGGTGGCAGAGCTGGTCACAGCTGATGCTCTCTCTAGACTATGTCATCCTAGAGAGAATCACCCTGACCACCTGGACCCTGAATAGCCAAACCTGTACAACACTGAGTAAAAAACCAAAGGGAAACACCCCTCAACACAACAACTGTTCCACAATACATTAGTAAGAAACAAAAAGTACTTCCATGTATCAAATGGCACAGTATACCAAATCATTAATGACAAACATGTCCTGTACATCCCACTTGCCCAAAGAGTTGACACCATCTTAAGACATCACCGCCTACTAGGACATAAAAAGGATAACAACCTAACTCACATAAAAAGAGATAGTATGGTGGACCAACCTCAAACAGGATATAGTTGATGTTCTGAAAAGTGCACAGTGTGCAAGAAATACACCAGCACAAAGGCTCCCCAGCCAACAGTTAACCCAGTACCGGACCCTGAACCATTCAAGGTTTAAAGCTAGATGTAGTGGGCCCCTTCCCAGAAACAAAAACAAACCAACATTTCTTAATTGTAGCTATTGACTTTGCCACACGCTAGCCCATATGCTGGGCAACAAAGGACCATAAAGCAGAAAACATCAACCAATTCATTAACAAAGCAATCATAGCCAACTACAGCACTCCAGACTACATCATAACCAATAGAGTTACCTATCTATCTGGTCACATAGTACACAAAAACTTAAAATCTAAAAACATTAAACAATCCACAACCTCTCAATGCAGGCCACAGGCCAACAGCAGAGTGGAACACCTAAACAGTAGCCTTATCAGGACCCTAGAGAAAATAATGGATTTCACAGCTAGAGACACATGGCCACTATAAGTGAAACATACATTATTAGTATCATGGGTACACACCAATCAAGGAACAGGCTATACACCGTTTGAGCTAGCTTACGGGTACAAACAAGAAATAATTACCCACAACAAGCAGCCATACATAAAGATCCCCCCAGGGAAACCCCCCCATAGTAGAACAAGTACCAAATCTACAGCACATCCGCCTCAAAGCTAAAATAGCAGAAATAAAGAGGCTCAAAACACAAAAGGTAACCTCCACACAGGAACCACTTCCCATTGACTCCCCTGTCTGGGTTCTAGCTGGCAACTGAAAGAAACTAGACTCAGTACACAGGGAACCAGGAAGAATTATCAAGTAAAGACCAGATCACAACACCTATCTAGTAAAATTCCAAGGTTCCCAAACCCAAATTGTCAAGAAATACCACAGAACCTGTCTCTGCTTAGTAAAGGAGAACACTCAAACAGACTGGTTCCAACTAGTAAACAGCTCTAGAAGCACTAGGCGGCAGCTGTGAAAAAAAGCCACCTCCTGATGCACCAGAGTAACCCCTTAAGGGGTGTATGTGTGTTGAGGGTATGGATGTACAGGCATACTGGCTACCGCCAAACTGCTTAACATCCAGCCATTGCCCAATTTGGTGCCCTTCCAATATACTGTTTGAAATACTGAGAATGGTAACCAGGCAAAATCACATGACAATCCAAGTATCCAGTGGCTCAAATCTATCCTGCGCATGAACAACCCCTAGGTTTAATCCAACTAAATCTCCACCACAGCCCAATCTACATAAGTCTAAAATATTATCAAATAAAAGATACTTCTCTTCTCTCCTAATTCTATATTTGAAGCTTCCCCAAAAGGCGCTCCTTATCAATTTCTTGATTCAGGTCAGTGTAAGTCTTCATTGTTGTTTTCTGACTGTCAGCTTCTTTTTTTGGGGTTTCTTGGGGCAAGGGATGCTGACTGTTGGGAATTTGACCAAGAAATGATGCCAATTATGATGGAGCTCATGGATTGGGATTGCTACAACCAAATCCATAAATTAGTATTACAAAATACAATGACAATAATTATGACAGAGCTTGCAGATATGAATTGCAGCTACCAAATAACATAAATTGGTAGTATAAGCTACATGCAAATTGGATTAGCAGTAGTCTGCTGACCTAAGCCTAATACTAGCCAATGACAAGCGCCGCCGCGGCATTTAATAAATACACAAAGCGCCGCGGCGCTGCCTAGCAATTGGATTAGGCGCCAAAGCACCAAACTACTTTTACGTCAAGCGCCGTCGTGCCAACTGAAAATTATTTCAAGCACCGCGGCGCCGCCTGGCAAATATTACAGGCGCCACAGCACCGCCTTACCTTTACATTGAGCGCCAAGGCGCTGGGTTTGATTCCCCATAATCTCAAATTCCCTTAATTGTCACATTAATAAGCATTAAGCTGCAGTATGCTAAGAAAGCAGGAAGTGATCCTGAAGTAACTAAATTATTCCATGCCAGCAAGGATCACCTGTGCTGGGTGAAGATGAAGATATTCTATTGGTTGACATGCAAGAGGCGCCAAACCTAGATTAATAAGTACCTAAATTTGGGGCGTGTTAGAATGTCCTAGAAGACATTGCTACCAGCCCAGAGATTACCCTGGTAGAAGATATAAGAAGAATTAGTCATTAACAATAAAATCATCTTTGAACCATCTTTATTTTATCCTTAATCTGGTTGACCTTTATCCTAATCCTTAAGTGCTTCTGCGCAATCAGAAGCCCTTGCTGGGCAATAATCATGGTTTTGTTTTATCCTGGCTCTTCTGATACAGTACTACTCATATCCTCACATATGGATGTATTCTGGCAAATGTCCTGTGCCCTATAATCTCTAATAATTGTTGTGCTGTATTGCAAAAAGCGCAACACTGACCAAGATATATTTATTCATGACAGAAGCAGGCAGGCAATGTCTGACTGGTCATGTGATATGTGGCTTACAGACAGTGTATAAAAGATGTGGCTTTTTTATTAAGATTTTTTAACTCTTTATTTAAAACACTGTTCTTGATGGCATTTTCCCCAATCAGGGGGGGCTGCTGCACATATTTTAAATCTTGTGTGTTGTTTGAAGTGCTGCAAATACTGGTGTTTTTTTGCACTGATATCATGAATATTCCTGAAAGTTATATATTTGGGGGTGTGATTTCAGAGGTCCCCAACTGTTAGGCTGATGATAATATGACCTTAAACCTTTAATTTTAGAATTATAAAGCTACTAAACAACAAAAATAAAAATAAAAAATTTACTTTGCAGATATTTTTCTATTGATTAATAACAAAATTAGGTACCAGTTACAAAAAAGTGCTAATGAGGAGGCAACTTTGGGATAGCTCAGAAGAGTGTTTTAGAGAAGGGTATTCTTATTGGAAAGATATATTAGACTTTATAGCCAAATAGATTGTGGCAAGGACACAAGTTGGATTAATGGAAGGTGGATCAGTAGGGTGACTCAGATCAAGAATGACAGCATAGATGGACAAGTTATTAGACATTGATTTGATATCAAATTTGGTGATCTTGAGTTTCACTCTTCTATATTGCAATAGGAGAGAACTAAGTGGGAAGACTTTATAATAAAAGACTTGTAGCTCAAGCTAAGCAGGAGTTAGAAACCTGTGTGTTGCAAAAAGATAAAGTATATTGATTTTTTGCCCAGAGTTGGGATAATGTAAATATAAATCTTCCTAGACAGTAGAAAGAGGGTGCTTGGAGATTAAAGTGAAAGTTCAAAAGCAGAATATAATTAACCTATATTTTTCAGAAAGTAAAATTACATTAAATATCAAGGGAATTGATCAATGTATCATCAGTGGATACATTGATGTGGCATATCACTGGTAGAGGATTGGCTTACTCACAAATTGCTCTTGATCTATTATTGGTTAAACTAAACACCTCAGAGAAAAAGAAAAACCCCTCAATTTTGCAACCATTACAAATGCAAAACCATCTGTTTTTCTAAATGTTAATACATCCAAATCCAGGATTACAAAAGGTGAGCCATTAGGAAACTGGTTTGGTACCAAATTGAGCAATATATAGATGCTAAGTTGGTTTGGTGTTAGCTGGAGTAGCTAACATAAAAACCTTTGACATCCACCCCAAGGAGCAATTCTGATACATCAGGTGGGGGCCTAGTCTTAACTGCTGTGCCATGATTTTCCTGAAGCTGGCTGAAGATGGTTACTAACCAACTTAAGTGGGCTATTTTGCTGAAGCAGAGGTGTGACTTGTGGTATTTTTTGGTGATGGGCTTGTTAGCACCTTGGAACGTGACTAGGTATGTGTTTTGTTCTGGTCTTTACTTGATAATTATTCCTGAGCCTCTACGTACTGAGTCCAGTTCATTTATAGTTCCAGCCAGAACACATACAGGGAAATGATGGGGAGTGGTTCCTTGGTGGAGGATACTTTTTTCACTTTGAGCCTTTTTCTCTCCATTGCTTTGGCCTCAAGCAATACATGTTGTAGTGTTGGTTTTTTCATTGTAGAAGGATTTCCTGGGGGACCTTTACATAGGGTTGTTTATTGTAGATGGTTTAGCTGGTCTGTAGCCATATGTTCATTCAAACAGGAGTATTATTTCTCTTGGTTGATGAAAACTTGAGATAACAATAATATATGTTTTATGTATAATGGCCATGTATATTTAGGTTTTCCATCCATTATTTTCTTGAGGGACCTGATACAGCTGCCTTTTAGGTGTTCTGGTTGGTGTTGGCTTGTAGGGAGAGATTTAGGAGTGTTTAATTCTCTTATTTTTTTAGGTTTCCATTCATTTGAGGCCCTGCTAATTCTTTATCTCCATCAGTGATGATGTAGTCTGGGTCACATATTTAGCTATGATTGTCTTTGTCAGGAACTAATTCCTGACATCATTAATTATCTTTAAGGGATTTTTAAAATTATTCTCAATGTTGGTTTAGATTTCCTGAGAAATGTCCATAATTACCCATCCACCCAATTCTCTCTTGGTTGTTTCACTTCTTGGGTATGGTAAAACTTCACATTGCTTGACCTAGATTATAACTACAAAAATTTCATGCTTGTGATCAACTTTGAGCTCCACCTGTAGCCCCTGATATTTAACAGATGTGTTTGGGATCTCCTGATGTTGGACCTAAATGGTTATATAAGTGAATAATGACATTTCTTTATTATTTTTTGTTTAATAAAACCTTTATCCTGTCCCCAATTCCCAGATTTACTGCTTGATACCTTAGTTTGAAATAGAAAACCTAGCTAGTGCCTAGAACACTTACTACTAATATTGGTGGTGGCTTGGGTATATTAGCTTTGTTACTATGTATGAGTCTCTTATCAATTTCCTACAACACTGACTTGGTCCTTGTCAAGATTTTGTGTTCTTGAAGAAGAGATATAGTTTTTATTAGTTGTATTATGGATTTTGGGATGAGGAGATCTGTATGAGGACAGATGTGTTTCCAATTGGTGTAGATGATTACTGCAACAGGTTGGGTTCCATTGCTGCTTGAGCCAAGTAATAGGAGAGTCCTGTGGTCTTTGGGACGCAAAACTGTCTTTGGTGGTTTGGCAGAATTCTGAAGTAACAATAATATGCTCTTATTGTACTTGACACTACTACTATTTGGCTTAGTAGTAATGTTGATGTTTTCTTATTTTTGTCTGCCTTCCAAGTGATCTTGGAAGGACTTTTTATAGTGCAAAGCCAGCAGCCAGACTGGTGTCTAGCTGCGGACAACTCTTACTAGATAGCCTATCATCCTCAAGCTACTAGTTTCACCCCCAGAGTTGGATTCTAAACCTAAATAAGGTTTTAGAATGAGGTAATATTCTAGGCTGTTAATTTCTCCTCTTCAGCCTAGATTTTCCTTGACTTATTTGCAGTCAACTAAGTTGACATCCATAGCCTGGGCCCTGTCTTATGTTTGGTCTAATGTGCAGAATTTGCCTGGGCAGTCTTCTGTCTCATTTCTCGGTGAAACAGGATGTTTGTATTTTCCCGCCTTTATTCTGTAAGGCAGGTTTGTGTATGTTTTGGGATCCATAATGCCTAGCATCTAATTATGAAAGATTCTGGATTGGCCTGTGACCTGAGACCATGAATGTCTCAGGTTTTCTGGATTTGAACTATAACAGTCTTGATATAGTTTCTCTGTATTCTGGAATAGAAGTTTCAACCTAGCTGTGGCCTGTCTATTGTTAACCAATAGCTTTAGTGATGAGAATATGGATCAGTCAACCCTGATAGATCAGGATTTCCTGACAGTCCTCTTGGGTATGATTCCTGCTATGAAGAATGTGAGCGCTATTGCTGAGTTGATGAAATAGACACCTTGCCTGAAATTAATATGGTATACTGGATGGAGTACAGAGACCTTATTCTGGTGAAGTGAGTCCCTGACAGTCTTGTTGAAAAAGAAATATATCATTTCTTTTTTGTAGTCTTTGGCTTCCCAGCAAAATTTTCATTGTGGCAAAAGTTCAATAGCTACAATTAAGGAATACAGTCCTGCTTTGGATTCTGGTTATGATTCTACTAAATCTAATCCCCAAAACATAAATGATTTGGGGTCAGGTACTGGAGTATGTGTAGAGTGAGTTGATTTGATACTTGAGTATTTATTGCATACAGTATATTTATTTAGCATATCAATAATGCCTTGTTTCAGGCTGGGCAACTAATTCACCATTTGATGTGAGGTAAAAGTTTTTAGCTTTGATGTGACCTAAAAGTCAGTAGTATCTGAAGATGGTATTGTAAAGCCCAGCTATGTTAGAAATGCATAATTCACTTCATATAATGGACTCAATAGATAGTAAAGATATGTGTTTAACTTCAATTATAGCTTAAACTATAAACTAGCCAGGAATCATTTATTTATAGGTGATTATAAAAATGAGGTGGAAAAAGGATTGATTAGGATGAATAAATAAATTCATATTATTGATGAGCTTACAGCTCATTAATTAGATGGTTTCATGTTGATTAAAATTTCTGGCAACTGTGTATCTTGAAAGGTGTTTGTTACTTAATAAAAGTTACTGGGATTGTAAAGGTATTTCAAATGAGGTATCATACATGAAAATAAAACAAATAATCACTGAGTTACAGTTGCATTAATGTCATCATTTTATGAAGATGGTTGTCATGCAGGGGGCTTGCTTCAACCCAATTCAGCTCTTAATGCATAGTTGTGACTGGTTTAAAACATATAAGAAAAGTTTCTGACATTAAAAAAAGGCATCAAAACGCACTCTTGCATATAGATTTTTATTGATTAATTGTCAATTTATGGGTGTATTAATGACACAATTCATGCAATCCTTTTAGAATGATTGATAAATTAAAAATGAAAAAATTTGGCCTTTTGCAATTTCATCATTTTGTAATAGTTGGTGGTCTCTGATGTAGTTCTCAACTTGGTTTGATTTTGGCTTGGATTTCAGGAGGGATACTGACAGGTATCAACCCTTTGTGAAAGAGGAATACATGATATATGATTATATTTCATGATGTGGTATACTGTGTTGTAACTGTGCTATTTTAGCAGAGTTACACAGGGAAAAAATATTTAGAAGATAGATAATAATCTTTATTGTGAGATAGTGATTATATAGCTATTGTGAATCAATGAATAGCAGGAACATGATTGGTGATCACACGGTTGGGTGGCAGAAGGGGGTGACTTGATCCTGCTAATGATTCAAGCGCCAAATTGAGGTATCCACCGTGAAGGATCATCATCTGTTCATGTTGATGGATTTGGTAATCCAAGTTGACTTCCTAGTATGGCTTTGAGTGACCAGGTAATTGGATTGCAGGTCACAAACCTGCTTGGTTGGAACCTTGCTGGCGGGTCAAGCCTGCGGGTTTGATATCCCCCCAGCTGAAGGTTGGCCTCCTCTGGAGGTAGGTTGTCAGGGAGGTTGTCAGGAGCCCGGGCGCCATACTGAACCAGTTGTTGTTTGGTGGCAGGCAGGGCGGTTTCACGTTGTTTCTGTCTTGCTTTACAGGATTGTAGGCAGTTGTGGTGTAATGTCTTGTCTTGCTTGCGTTTCCCGAGCCCTTGCACAAGGTAAGTGTTATTGTTGTTTACCTTTAGAATGATTGCTGGTCCTACTTTTTTGGGTTGTAGTTTGCTTTTGTTGACATTCATGACCCAGACTTTGTCCCCAACTTCATGTCTTTGACAGATGGGGATGAAGGTCTTTTGTAAGTGTTCCTTTTCCTTGGATGATTTTTTGCTGTTGGCCTCTATTACTTGAGAATCTGAGCAAGGGGGGACTTGACTTGGAATT
The DNA here is from genome assembly GCA_014839935.2 of Entomophthora muscae. Classification (NCBI taxonomy): domain Eukaryota; kingdom Fungi; phylum Entomophthoromycota; class Entomophthoromycetes; order Entomophthorales; family Entomophthoraceae; genus Entomophthora; species Entomophthora muscae. The sequence continues at coordinate 92,069 of QTSX02005706.1, forward strand.
TCCAGTTTGGGTCCTGTCAATGCTTGAATGATATTTGGCTGTGTGCTGTATACCAGTTCAAACGGACTTTTCCCGGTGGATCTGTTCACTTGGGTTTGGCACACAAGTAATGCAGTTGGTAGCTGCTTATACCAGTCTTCAGGTCTCTCAGCAATGAGTTTGGCTAGGGCTTGCATGAGGCTACCATTAAGCCGCTCTACGCATCCATTTGCCTGTGGGTGGTATGGTGTTATGACAGTGTGTTTGACCCCATTTTTGGCGAGGTACATGTTGGTGTTTTTAGAGGTCAATTCTTTGCCCCCATTGGTTATCAGGAGTTCTGGCTTTCCAAACCTGCTGATTATTTCCTTGTCAAAGAATTGCCAGACGTTGTTGCCAGTGTGTGTTTTCACCGCTTGGGCTACTGGCCATCTTGTTGCAAAATTGATGGCTGTGATGATGTATTTTTTGTTGTTGTGCTTTCCTGGCATGGGGCCTACAATGTCAAGAGCCCATACTTTGAACGGTAGTTGGGTTTGAATGGGGAGTACAGACTTAGGTGGAGTTTTGCTTTTGGCAAACTTTTTGCAGACCTTGCACTGTTCTAACACTTCCTGGACATCACGGTATAGGGTTGGCCACCAGGCTTTATGTTTTAGGAATTTGTGTAGATTTTGGCTCTTAGTATGTCTGAGATCTCTGTGGTAGCAAAGAATGGTATCAACTTGTTGATGTGTGGGAATGTAGGGAATGGTTGTGCCATCTGAAATTTTTCTGTGAAGAGTCCCGTATACGTCAGCAAAGAGGTGCTCATTCTTGATGACTGTTTCTCTGGTGATATTAGTTGTGCCTGCGGGGAACCCTTTGTCTTTTGTACGGAGCACTAGGAGAGGCCAGTCTGGGTTGAGCCCATTCTCTCCCCTTGAAGCGCGGACATACAGGCGGGACAGGGTGTCTGCCATGGCAAGTTTGGCCCTGGGCTTATACTGGATGAGCATGTTAAACCTTTCTAAGATTTCTGTCCATTGCGCTTGGCAACGTGACAGGTTTGCTTGTGTCTTGAAATAGATGAGAAACTTATGATTGGTTAGTGCTGTGAATTCTTCCTGCAATTCCAGGTAACAGTGCTATTTGGCTAGGCAGTGTACAATGGCCAACAGTTATTTGTTGTGGATTGGGTATCAACACTTGCCATCTGTCAGTTTGCGCAACTTGTAGGCTAAGGACAGGAAATCACCATCACTATTCTTGATTTGTAGTACTCCCCAATGGGTGCATCTGAAGCGTCGGTTTCCATTTGGTATTCTCCATCTTGTTTGGGATATTGTAAGATGGGTGCTGTCGTGAGCTTTTCCTTGAGACGTCTGAAACAGAGGTTGCGTTGGGGGGTCCATACAATCTTGGACTTGGTGCCTGTTATGGCAGACAAGGGGGCGGTCAAGACGCCGCAGTTGGGTATGAAGCGTTGTACATAGGCCATCATTCCCAAGAAGGTGCGGAGTTCTGATTTGTCCTTGGGAGGTGGCATCTTGCAGATGGCTTGTATCTTCTGATTGTCAGGTTTGATGCCGTTTTTTGAGACTGTGTCCCAAGAAGGGTAGTTGCTCTCAGAAGAACTGGCATTTGGAGGGCTTGGCCAACAGTTTGTGTTGTGCCAGGGTTGCAAAAACTTCCTCCAGGTCTTTGTGATGCTGTTCTACCAAGGGGCTGTAGACAATGATATTGTCCAGGTACACAAGGGCGTGTCTGCCTATGTGTGGCGCAAACACTTTGTTCATGAAGGTTACAAAGGTGGACAGAGCATTGGTCATGCCAAAGTTGAGTACCACACATTTGTAGAGACCATAATTAGTGTGGAAGGCTGTCTTGGGTATGTCTTCCTCCTTGATGCAAATCTGGTTGTAGCCTGTGGTTAGATTGATCTTGGAGAAGACAGAGGCTCCTCCCAAGGTGTCAAAGAGATTGTCAATCAGTGGTAATGGGTAGTGATTCTTAATGGTGACTTTGTTCAAGGCGCGGTAGTCTGTGATCAGGCGTAAGGTACTGTCCTTTTTAGCCACAAAGAATACGGCAGCCCCAAAGGGAGACTGTGAGGGATGGATAAGTCCTTTTTCCAATGCCTTCTTGAGATAGGCGTGCAGGGCGTTGTCCTTGTTTGGGGTCAGCCTGTAAATGGGGTGTGCCTTGGGTACAGCCCCCTTGAGTTGGATAGAGTGTTAGATGTGTTTCTCAGGGGGTAGCCCAGGTAACGCCTCCTTGAAGATTTCTGGGTGCCGGGCCACAATGTTGCAATCTTGCGGTGTGGAGGTATCCCGGTGATCCTTGAAGTGTATGATCTCATACTGACAGGAGTCCCAGTCAATTGCCTTCAGATTTTCCTTCTTGTCCAAGGTCTCTGTGATGCGTACAACAAAGTGGTCTTGTAGGAGTTGGTCTACAGAGTCTGGGTAGATTTGGTGGTTGACACCTTCACGCTTGATGGTCAGCACTGAGGTTGCCCAGTCCACGTGAGGGTTGTTTCTCCCAAAAAGTCTAGTCCCAGTACAATGTCAAACTTAGGGAAGTCAATGACAGGACCTTGGATGGTGGAGTGGAGGTTCTCAAGCATGACAGAGAAGGGAGCAGTTTCTTTTGTCACAGCAATGTGATGTTCATCAGCCAGGACCACGTTAGTAAACCACAAAGGATTAGTGGCCAGCTTGAATTTATCCACAAAGCTGCTTTTGACTAAAGTTTGATCTGCGCCCAAGCCCAAGAGTGCTGAGCCTGTGTAACTGCAAAAGCAGAAAAGATAAGACATCAATTTATTGGGATGTCTGGCAATGGTGTATAGTACCGGGTCTTCTGAGGGTACTTGGATCATTGGGCATTGGTCCACGTCCTTGGGTTGGTATTAATTGTTGGGTGAGTCAGGGGTTGTGTGGGGAGAGTTTGGCTTGCTTAGTGCTCTCCCCAGGCTTTTCCCTCATCTTGGTTGCCTTGGGTGGCGGTGACACAGAAATGGGTACAATTTGATTGGCCATTATTCCCATTCCCATTTCTGTTTGAGTTTGTGGGCTTGTGGTTGTTGTTGTTACCGTTGTCTCCAGGAGGTGGTTGAGAGGAGCGCCCGCTTGAATGTGAGTCCTTGGGTCTTTCTTGTTTCCCAGTCTGTGCCTTGTGTAGAGCGTTGGACGTTTTTTTCTGCTTTTTACGCTTCACAGTACAGGCTTTGCAGGTTGGTAACCTGGTCCAGGTTCACATTTCTCATTACGTGCGACTTGAGAGCGTTGTAGTACATGAGGTGTGTGGCTGGGGTGTCAAAGGCCATATTAGATGGGGCACAGAGGCAGATTTCCTTGTAGGCGCGGGTAAGTTCCTTCACGGTGCCTGTCTGGGTTAGGTTCTTTACTTGGTGTATGATCATGAGTGCCGTATCCTTAAGCACAAATCTTGCCAAGAAGTCCTGTTTTAAGGTATCCCAGTTCTTGTCAGTGTGCTCTTTGTGCCACTTGTCACACCTGGTGCCAGCGTTGTGGGTCAGACAAATGGAAATCTCTGCAATCCAAAATTGCTGTGGGCATTCCATCTGAGCCAGCTTGCTTTGGGCGGACTGGATCCATGCGGCAGCATTGTTATTGTTGGCCCCTGCAAAGGGCTCCAAGGCGGCGCTGCAAAGTATTTGTGCAACATAAGCAGGCATGGTGGTTTTGTCTGCGGGTTGTGGCACTGAGGAGGGCGACTGAAAGAACCCTTGGGCAGACAGGGCGTTGAAGGCAGGTAGCAGGATCACCGTGTTTTGGTAGAGAACAAAACCATCAGGTATCTCAGTATCAGGAGCATACGGCGTACAACCAGGTGAGAGGCCAGACATAATTCTGTCAAAGATTTGTTGGCCGCGGCGTGTGTGGGCAACAGGCAGAATTTTTCAAGATAAGGTAAGATGGAGAACCTACCTGTGCTACCAATGTTGTAACTGTGCTGTTTTAGCAGAGTTACATGGGGAAAAATATTTAGAAGATAGATAATAATCTTTATTGTGAGATAGTGATTATATAGCTATTGTGAATCAATGGATAGTAGGAACATGATTGGTGATCACACGGTTGGATGGCAGAAGGGGGTGGCTTGATCCTGCTAATGAGTCAAGCGCCAAATCAAGGTGTCCACTGTGAAGGATCATTATCTGTTCATGTTGATGGATTTGGTAATCCAAGTTGACTTCCTAGTCTGGCTTCAAGTGACTGGGTAATTGGATTGCGGGTCACAAACCCGCTTGGTTGGAACCTTGCTGGCGGGTTGAGCCTGCGGTTTCAACAACTGTATCATTGGACACATTGAACTGTTTCTCATTTCTAACTAGTGTGTCATAAGTTAATTGATGGTTTGATGTATCTTTGCTTTTGGTCTTATACTCAGTGCTGTATAAGTTAGATTATTCAATATCAGAGTGGACACAATGATCTTTTTTATGTTGGAAAAGCATGAAGAGGGCATCAACTGTGACCTGCTCTACCCCCTTTTGTACTGGATGTCCAGGTTAAACTGTTTAAATATGGACATACATTTGGCTTTTCAAAGTTCAAGTGTGTTCTGGGTTTTAAAGTATAATAAGAATTTATGGTCAGTTAGTACAAATATGTTTAAATTTTCTTCTAGAAAACATCTTTATTTATTGAAAGTATGATATATTGTGAGCAATTCTGTATCATGTATAGGATATATGTCAGTAATTTTCCTGACACAAAGAAAAAACAACAATTTTTACCCCTATTTGGGTCAAACCAAACACTGATACACTACACAATTTACAGTACCAGCAGCAGCTTCCTCTGATTGAAAACTGCTGCCCTAATCCAAAGTCCTAACTTTGTATTGAATTTTGGATCAAACCTAATCCAATCTAAAATTAGATTCCAGATCCTCCCTACAGACTCTGCCAGCCAGGAAAAAGCCATCCTTTGCCTACACACTTACCCTTGCCAACATGGCTGAAAGGAATCTCATTTACTGTAAATCATAAACCTAAAGGCAAAAATGCGGGATTGTCAAATTCTTAGTCTGAATTTCAAATCACATTTTTGGGATGCCTTTTTTAATTAAATTGAATTATTTGTATTTTTATTTGAATGTTTCAATTTGTAGGAACTCATATACACTTTGCAAATTTCAAGTAAAACTTCATATTTTAAATGGACAAAATGAATTAACTGGAATCAGATTTGAAGTTTTTAAATCTATCAACCATTTTCATTAAGTTTACCATGTTTTTTGAAATTGTGGGATTATCAAATCTGTAAACCACTTTCAAACCACAAATCAATGTCACCATAAACTCAAATGATAATTTCAGGAACTGAAATCAACTTTGAATACACCTTAAACATACTAGGAAACACCAACCCAAATTGAAAAGCTCCACTATGACTAAAATCAAATAAAAATTCAATCTCAATAACCATGTTTAGACATGAAAATCAATTGAAATTTAAAATTGTCTAAAATAAGCTCAAGTAAAATATCATACACTTAAAACCAGGGATATATAAATTCTGTTACTATTAAAGGCTAAATCAAGAGAAAATAACAAACTAAAACTAAAAATCTAAATAAAACACATACAGTAGTTTTCAAACCTATTGAGATAAACCAATATTAGTCAGTTTAGAACATGTAGGTTCAGTCACACAAAAAAATTCAACAGGAACCAGTTCCAGGTCAATTTAATCAATAAAGCCTCCATTTATCAAGGGCCAGAAAACAAAAATAGTCAATTTCACAAAAAAACAAAAGTCAAATAATGAATTCCAAAAATGAGACAGCAAATGCATGTGACAAAAATTCAAAACAGATACAAACCAGTCACTTACTGAAGCATTCTACATTGAATTTGATAATAAGTATGTGGCAAATATAATACAAACAGAGAACACATGAGGTTTGGTCACAAAAGTGATGAGCTCAAACACAAAAAAACTCATTTTCTAAAAATATTGATTATTTTTGGGACTCAAATTGGAAATAGTGGATTTCATGATTGAATCCACTAAAATCTATTTAGGGAACTACAGCATTATTTTTAATGTATATAATTCAAAATTGAGGCATTTATGTCTGAGAGAAGGTCTCAAAAAGGTGCACTCATTTAAATGAAATTAATTTCCTAGAAATACTTTGCCTTTCTGTTTTAATAAATTTTTTATTGATTTTAGTTTACAATGAGTTTCACCAGTAAAAATAACTTTGGCATCATCAAGGAGCAGTACCAGGAGCTACTCTAAGCTTGGGCTGCTGATCAAGGAAGCACAACCACTATGGTTCCTCTGTACACTCAATTGGTAACCTCCAGAATTAACTCATACAGCATGGAACATCCTCCATGTTGAAAATTTTATAAATTGTTTTTTCTTTATCTTTTACAATTTTAACTAAAAGCTCAAAATAAAAAAGAAAATTCTTTTATTATCAGTGTTAATTATTTAATATAGAAAAAATATCCTTTAATATTGAAAATAAGAAAACTATTTTTGAGGATTGTTGAAATGAAGGATGTTCCATGCTGTATGAGTTAATTCTGGAGGTTGCCACCCAATTTAATGCAATCTGGGAGGAGGGTAAGTTGTATGTGTCACCAGGCCCATCTATGGGTGGCTTTTCTGATAGCCAATATGGTGCTCCACAAGACCAGGCCCAACCCAATCCTGTGCCACATTTTGTAGAATGGGAAACTTTGCCCCCCCTCCAATTCAACCCAGCCATTGCTTGAGAATTTAGGCCAATCAAACCTTGTCCTGCCTTATCTGGGTCCTCTTATTCCCAAAGGCCCCCAAAAACGTTCACTTGTAACCAATGAGGTGATAGATGAGATTGTGAGCCTAAAGCAGAGTAGCGTAAATTTTGAGGAAATGTCACACATCTTCAATTCAATGAGGCAGTGGTTAAGCTTGAGTTCTGATTCCTCTTGAAGAGAGGCAGTACCAAGCTGGCCAAGAAGCCAAAGAAGCAGAGAAATTCTCATATCAAGGAAGCTCACCCCATCATGCCTGAACTTCTGCAACATGACACATACCTCCAATTGACTGAGGCACATTTCTTAATTGGGCCCCACATCATCTTCATAGCCTGCCGCACTGCACAGCTCTAGATGCATGGGCTTGTAGTCAGTATCCTGATTCTGATCAATTGGCTGGCCAATGAGTTAGATGATGGATCTAATTTTCCTTATATCCTGTGATTGATGCCACCATCACCCACTGCCTGTCCTCTATTTGGACAATGTTATATTTATATCCTACTATAAATTGTCATTACAAGCTTAAGACTATAACATCTTGGGGGAAAACACCCCCAAGGGTAAAAATAAGAGAACATAGGGGATTATCATTGGTTCATTACTAGCAGCTTCCCCAAAAGGGACTGTATTTTACCAAACCACAACCAGTTAAACCAATGGGCATTGATACAAGAAGTTCCTCTCCAATCTAATAGCCACCTGGAGCTTATTTAATTACAAATACCAAATATTCCTGAGCCCCCAAATGGAGTGCACTGAAGTGGCCTTCAAGAAGATCTAAGCAGGCGGCCATGAAGTCTCAATTTTCTCTGCTGGCAGGTTGATCTTCACCTGGGTGATGTGTTGTTCTTCAACATTGGGGACACAATCTGTGAGCACAACCCCACAACCTTCAGCCAGGTAGCTAGTGTGGCCAATGACCACACTATGCTTTCCCCCCTGTTGGAAAGTTGCTAAAACTTTCACAAAGATGGCGCTTAATACTCATAATAGAAGCCAATCATCAAGGGACCCCCAGCTGTCCCATTGCAAATCCATGGTGTACTGTAGATTCAGACCCCGTTAGGGAAAATGCGGGATTGTCAAATTCTTTTGCATAAACTCACCAACTTAATGGATTAATTTTAACCCCAGGTCAACTTAATTTTTATATAAAAGGATGGGAAATATTCCAGTAAGTTAGTGAGTTTATGCAAAAGAATTTTAAAATCCTGCATTTTTCCCCAACAGGTTCTGAATCTACAGTACAAGCCAATCACTGTTCTCTCCAATTCTGAATATGATTTCATGCATCACCAATTCCTCCAAGCCCCTTAAGGCACCCATGAGCCACTAGGTCCTTCAGAAGCCCTATTCCCAATCCAATCCTCTCAGGTGACCAGAACCAAACCCTCCAGCCAATCAAGTCCTCCCTCATAATCCAGCCCTCTAACTAGTTTGCCCCACCCACTCCCATATTTTGCCAATTAAACCTTGTCCCCCAAAACAATTTTTTATTTTTATAATATATATTTGTTTAATTTGTAAGTATTTTTATTAAGGTAAAATATATTTATATTTTACTACAGTGATAATTTATTTTAATCACACCACAAGTTAAATCCAGCTGCTTTAATATTTATTAATTATATTTGATTCTATTATAAATATGATATTTTTTAGCACTATAATAAAGTGAATTTAAAAACTTCAAGTGCTACAGACCAGCCAATTGGAATGGGCTTTGTTGCAACATTTTTGATTACTCCCTCTTGGGAAATTAATTCCCTGAGTGACTTGCCAAATGATTCCCCAACTAATCACTAAGTTGGTGGCACTACTATCATTCAGCCATCTATCACAGAAATCAAACATTCAAGATCCTAAGTGGAACACAACTTGAACAAGCCTTGTGACTTAAGAGGAACATTAATCAGATAAGTCTCATGACTACCATGACATATATGGACAGTATGTGGCTTCCCATGATACTATATATTAACCTATATTCATATTCAATAGAGCATCATTATCTTCTTAATTTTCCCCTTTATCTCATTTATTATACTTCCCAGAAGTATATACACAACATTTTTAATTTCTTGCTCTTTATGCTTGGATCAGACCAGAATGCATCAGTTATTACACCCAGTTTAACTTAGTAAAAAAGCCCATTGAAAATAAGACATGTCTTTGTTTGAAACTTAACACTCCAGCTTGTGATCAATCTAGCACCCAATCACTGGATTCTCTGGTGCTAAATTGATCACAATTTGGTGTGCCAATTGGCAAACAAATACATTTTTTATTTTCAACAGGCTTATTTCACTAAGTTAAACTGGGTGCAATAACTGAGGTGTGTCTGGTCTGGGCCAAGCACAAATACAGCAAAAATAAGCTATTCTATTTGGATGGTCTTTAGTACTTGTATTTTTAAATTCTTTTCCTGTAGAGCTACAAAAATATTAAAGCTAAGATATAATTATATATACTTGATAAAAATAAACCATCTTACCACATATACTCTCTGAACTTTATGATCTACATATAACCCCTGAGTGTGATTATTTCTTTTTAATGAATTTTTACTCTTCATATAATTAGCTTACCAAGTTAAGAACAAATTATATTGTACATAAACAAAAAATGTTGTTCATGATACTAAGAATGGGTTAGTTTACGCGCTCTGAAATATATGATCTGCATATAACCCATGAAAGTGACTATCTTTTAATAAATGTGTACTTTGGGTCAAAATAGCCATACTGATTTGTGAACAAATCATGTTTTACTTGGACAAAACATGTACTTGGATAAAAAATGTTGTTCATGATACCTGTTATGGGTTGGTATATACAAACAATAAAATATTCATATCAATTGAATATTATGACTTGAAGCTTTAATTTTTTTATGATTATATTCAAGAATATTTTTATTAAATCTCAAATAGATCCAAAGTATTAGATATATTTTATTGGGATATTTAAAATGGTATAAAAGGGGTTGGGATAAGCACAAGGAAAACATGGAAGAATATGAGGCAATGATCAAAGAGCTGGATGCAGTGGTGGCCAAAATCAAGGAGGTTAATCAAAAGGTGAAGGCCATGATCAAGGGGGTGGTTTTAGAAGGTAAAAAACTGAACAAACTTACTGCAAAGGCTGCAAAGAGCAAGATACCAAATACAACTGACAAACTTGCAACCAGGCTCCTAAACATACAAAAAATGTTCATGCCAGCATTCAGTTCAAGCCACAGGGGTTTGCAACTGCAGAGGCATGGGTAAAGAATTCAGATATGTTTGAGTAGCTAAAAAATAAAATAAAACAGAAACCAGCAGAAGATGACTAGCAACCTGCAAGTGAGAAGACCTATGAAGCAGCCCCTGTCAAGGGGGCAACATGTGAAGATATAGAAGAAGCTAAAAAATAAAATTTTAAATAAATAAAAAGGTTATAATAACTTTTTATTTAGATGAGCACAAAGGTACAATACAATAATTCATGAAATCACATGTGACCAAGACCTTTTACAGCAACTATGTCTCCCATATTGGGCATCAGCTGGTTCTGACAAAAGCCATACAATCTGAAATGTTAGAAAAATTAGAAAAGAAATGCCCTATAACCTCATCCCAACCTGAAGCACTCCAACCTAAACCAGAAGACACCAAATGGAGAGTTGCAGCTTTGACTGTGGCTCCAAAGATCCACCTCAACCAGTATGTTCTGCCCCCATATAATGCAAGCTATTTGTCCTCCTTGTCTGGGACTTTTTCAACACCATGTCATATCACAAGTTAACCAAAATAGAGGGAGGACAAGAATAAGTCCATTTCTTTTTCCTGACCAAACATACAATGTACCATGTCCTAAAATTTTAGAAGAAAAATTAACCACCTTACCAACAGTTTATCTGCTGTTGTTCCACAGTTTGTGGGTGTCCTTGGAGATTTCAGGGCCTTCTGGTGCTCCAAAAAGACTGGAATTCTGCTGATCATGGGAAAATCTTTTAACTACTTCCCCCCCAAAAAAGTAAGTACACTATACAATAAATTTTGTGAGTACTTAGCCCTGGTTGCAGGGCAGAGACTTCACTTAATTATTTACCTAGATCTTGTTATAATGATGGGGATTAAAGTAGAGGTTTGTGACACACTAGGCATAATAACTAAGCTAGACAAAATTCAACATTTACTAGATAGAAAAAGGATTGTGAAGTGGGTACAGATCATTAGAGAGTGAGATACACTATCTAGAAAGACACCATATAGAAAATGTGTCCTAAAACACCATCTATAAAGACAAATTCAGAAAACACTATCTAGAAAATGTGTCCTAAAGCACCATACAGAAACCCTATGTCAAATTTCTGGCTAAACTTCACCAGATAGCTTAAAAATTAATAAAAGCCCAAAAACATTAAAAAACAATAAAAAACATGTGGCTAGACTCAAAATGATCCAAATATTCTAAATATAAAATAATAATGTGGGATCAGCTGGTATCAACTATAGTACACAAAGCTCTAAAGTCAACACATTCCAAAACTGTGATATTTATGTATTGATTTTTGACCCTATATTAAATATTGTCAGAAAATTGTGGATCATGGTATTTTATCATCTGCCAGATGATATCCTAAGTCTTCTAACACTAGGAAAGTACAAAGAACCTGTGACTTTGGCATAAACTTTGGCCCAGAATATTTTGTTGTCATCAAAAGTAGCAAGTCTGACAAGGCCCAAGGCCTGGAGGATTTGGGACAGTTCTTCCTACTTCTGGATATAGGTTGATAGTTGTCTCTATATTTTACTATTTATAATTATACTGTAAGACAACAGTATCATCTTTTGCTCTCCACTTAAAGCCTAAGAGAGGATCACATTAAGGAAATAAGACTCAGATCAATCATCAAGTCAATAAGGAATAATCAGTCTTTTATTCTAATGGACTGGCTCTAAAGCAGCCCACCTGCCTGTGTTTTATCCAAGTTAGCTCACAACACTAAAAGAGACTGAAGTAGTATCAGGGCAACATGGCAGGAGGCCCAGCCTTTTTGGGGTGGTTTTGATGGAAGGCTTGCTTGACATCTTCCACAGATTGGTATTCTTTCTGTCTACCTGGGCCACTTCCAGGGCTAGCTAGCCAGTGGTTGGCTACTAGTTCACAAAGATGATTGTATCATTTAATCAGACTATTCTAATACAATAGGCTAAAGCCTTTTATCTTAGAGTGTTTGGCCTGGCAGCCCAGTCCATGTTGGACTCTTCTAGAAGTGTTTCAGATGATGACACATATTATGGAACTTAATATAGGATTTAATTAAAGTTTAGCATAGTAATTATTATGAGAAGCTTGTTTGAGGTGGTTATTGAGGTGGAATAATTAATTGCGCAATATCTGCATGTTTTGCTCATTAATTAGGAATAGGGGGTTTTGTTAATGCCAGGATATGATTTTATTATTGGTTTAACAAATATGTGACCCACATTATTTTGTTGAAACCATTCCTAAGAGCAATTGCAAGATGACCTGTACTATTTTTTTGAATTCTTTATTTATTCAATATTCCAAAATCCTGACAAATATGTATACTAAAAATAAATTAAAAGTCAAATATTTGAAAGCAAAAAAATTATTGGTGAAGAAAGTGGATTAGGCATTAGCCCCAGGAGCCTTGACAATGCCTTTTAGATGAGTAAGGCAGAATTCTCTGGTGTAATAGGTCAAAATCTCCTTAGTAACACTTGAAAATTTGACCTGATGGTCTGCATGCTTGGATATAACATCTTTGCTTTTGATGGCCTGATGGTAAAGCTGGTGCCCATGGCCATTATGAATTTTCAGCTTGTTTATAATCACGATGAATCTGGGCTTCTTTATCTTAACCATGCAGGAAATGTTTTTGTGCTAACCTTCAAGTGATGAGGAGGTATTAAAAGCTGTCCTTAACCTGATTATAGGATTTCCAGTTAATGGAGTCACTACCCTTGTGTATATAAAATCATTAATGCAACAATTTAAAGTTGAAACCCAAATATTACAGATCCTTATATGATAAGGAATAAAACCAGTATATTAAAAGTGGGGTTTTAATGGCTGTGTTACAGGGAGATAGTACTATCAAAGTGGTGTTAATTCAAATTGATTTATTATATGTGATCATAAATTAATATCATACTTTATTCCCAGTTAGTAAGAGAAAGGCTTGTATTTATCACATAAAAGTATGATTTATTATTTGATTCCAGATGCCATATTTCAAGATGGCGTATTGCACCCAATAGAGCACATTAATCAGAATGCTGTTATTCTTGCCATCACTTATGAAATGTCAGCTCCACCAGAAAAGACCATATTGGATAATTATATCACAGTGCTCCTGTACTCAGTTGTCACAAGCTATATAGTACAGGAGCCCTATGTAAAGTTACACCTCCCCCTTAGGCCTCCACTTCAATTCCCACCAAATGCTTAGGACTTCCACCAAATTGTGCTTGAAAAATTATCCAAAAGTTACCAAAAAAGCCCAAAAAAATCCCTCAAATTAATACTTGTGGAATTATTCCAAAGATGCCCCACCTAACCCACCCAAGAGACACATCTGGTTAAATATCATGTGCAAGAGTAGCCAGGAACAGTGGTAATTGTGTCCAAAGCAGGTTCCTCAATTTTTTAGTTGAGTCATTTTTTCTTATTGATTCTGTCCATTCAAAATTTGACAAGATTTTCCTGCCTTAGTAATGGACTCATATTATCTCATATCATTGGTTGATTAGTTTGGTGACATTTGATTTCCCACCCCAATTCCCTCCCCCCTTAAATGGATGCAAGAGTTGTTAAAGAACTTTCTTCATCATTCTCTAATCTAATAAAGCTCAAAAAATTTTAGTTAAACTGGCCATTTGGGTTTATCTGTTGCTTTGTGTGTTCAGTTGATTCTATCCCCCTTTGGCCTCCCAGAAATTGTTAGTAGCAACCATTTGGTTGTTGCTGAAACCATGAATTTATTATGATCAAGAGCATGATTTTATTTCTATTAGATCTGCTCCCCAATTCTCACACCATGTCAACATATGCTTTGGCAATATAAATTTCTAGTTTATTTTAAAAAACAAGTCCTAAAATTTTACCGCTCACATCCTCAATAAAGCTCATTAAATCAAAATCAAAGTTTTACTCTCTTATGTATGTCTACTTAAAAAATAAAGTGCTTACATCTTTTATCTATAAAAACAAATAAATATTAAAAAATAAATATTTTACATAAATTACTTTTATTAATTTTGCTTTGCTTTGAAAATTTTTATTATACCTGACAGTATACAATTGGAATCACAGAAAGAATGTCAATAAAAATAAAAACTAAATAAACAAATACTAAAAAATAAAATGTAGAATAAAACATTCAGAATATCTAAGCCTTTAATTGATTGGCTTCTTGGATAGGCACACAGGGGGAAAATCTATATGACCATAGAATTTGGCCACAGCTTCAGCTAGGAGGACATGGACAACAGCCTGCAGCAAATTAAACAAGTCCTCAGGCCTAGGTGGCACCCCTTTTTGACTACTTGTTTGAGCCATCCAAAGACCTCCTCAATTGGGTTGAGGAATGGTGAATATGAGGGGAGGAAGAGAAGGCGCAAATTGGATGTGGCCAATTGTTAGGAGCCAATTTCCACACCAGGCTCAATCACTGGGAATTATGCAAGAACTTCTGCTACCTTGTGGAGACCAATGTTATCCAGCACAATAGTGTTGGTGACACCTAAACTGGTCACTTTGAGGTGCTCCCAAACCAATAAGAGAAATTCCAGGAATGTCCCACAATTGTGGGAGCCCTTGATCATCTGGTAGAGCTGTATGCCAAGGGGATCAATAAGGGCTACCATCAAGTAGGCAACAGACCAGACAGCTGCACACTGGGACATATCATTCTTTTCACTTTTGGGGACATACTATACTTGTTGCGCATTGACAATGCAAAAGAGGATTCATTAATGTAGAAGAACTTTACTGTGCCCTTCTCCTTGAGAGCAGTAACTGTCTTGATGTATTTTTGATGGTACTTGATGTTTTCTGGGATATCCCAATTGTACAGAGATACCCCAAGTTTCTTCCAAGAGAATCTTAAACTATTGATAGCATAGTAGAAAGTGGAAACTAAATACTCAATTCCAAAAGCAGTCTCAACTATTTACTGAATATTTTCCTGTTTAAGATGGAAGTTCCGCTTGATCCACTGTTGGATAGCCCACAGGTGTTCCTTAACCAATGGAACAGGTTCACACATGGATTTCTCTGAAAGGAGAACAGTAATCTGTTTTCAGATAGGTTTTGCAGAGCCTGTGGGCAGATTTTTCCAAGATCCCAACAATGGCTGCAGCCTTCTTGTAGTCTGGTCTCTCATCCATGAGCCTCATGAAGATCTTGCAGGTGGCATCAGGGATGACGTGGTACTTGGCCTTTTTGGCAGTAGGGATTGACTCCATGGGATTGGGCACAACACAGGGCATAAGCACTTGGCTGTAGAACGCAGCAACATTTTTCATCACCTGCCCTTTTTCTGTTTGATAGTATTATGGCTCCCTGTTGTCATCTTGCCCTTAGTTATCACTCACGTAAGGCTTTTACATGGTGTCAAGGACTGGCTTCACCTTCTCCATGATAGTAGCAAAAACACTATCATGGTGGTATACAGGACTGTACACCAAGGACACCCTCTTGGTGGTGATGTCATTTACTGTTTTGGTGATAATGACATTGTTGTAGTTTCTGGTCAGCTTCTGGACCCTGGTATTTATGCTCTGTGCCCTTGTACTCTGTGTCCCTTGAGCGGGTTGTGTCAGTGCAGCGTCACTATTGAACTCTCCTCTCCCATCTTCTTCCTTAGTAGGCACTTGTGTTGCACTAACTCTGTTCTCTGAACCGCGGGGGTAACCACAACCATGTTGCACAACAGGTCCATTGTTACTCTGTTGTTGTGAAGCTTCCATTTTTGTATAAAAATCTAAACAAAATTAAAGTTAGTCTATCTATATAATTTATTTATTGTAACTTTTATCTCTCCATATATAGTTGCACAAAAGCTTGTAGTCACTACTGTTTATTTCAAATTATATTTTTTATATTTCTATATTAATTATTTTTGGTTGTAAATGTGCACTGTTTATTGTGTAAGTCAAGAATTTGGGTCTTGAATAAATGATATTTATTATTATTGGTCATATTGGAAAGTTTTAATAGTTGGCTGTATGGCAACAACCTAGACTACCAGTCAGGTCTAAGTAAGGCTATAGTCTGGCGGGTTCCTGTCAGTCCATAGGAGAAGTTCACTATTCTGCAAGTAGACAGAAGAGCGCTCTACTTGGATGCTTTCTGACTACTGGGCAGAGGCTAATAGTGGTGCAATGATAGATATATGTATTCTCTATCTACAAGGGGTGATTATTCTGCTCAATCACTGATTAGGAGAGCACCTTATATAGGGTAGATAAGCCCCCTTGTCAGAATTATTATCTGGAGCTTCTAACTCTTATTGACTGGTCTACTATTCACCAGACTAAAAAACTCATCCCCCAGAGCTAGGCAGCCATGCTGTGCTGGCATGGGACTACAATTAATTACTGGACCTCAAGTAAGTGTAACAGGGTCCCAGCATCAGCTTGTCTACTGTTCATGCAATTTTGAGTATTTTTCACCCTGTCAATGGGATATTTGCATCTCACATTGCCAGTTTAAATGACCTTCCATATGGGTTGCATTTACAGAGTCAAGCCCTGGCGCTCAAAACTTTTGGCAGAGGCGCGTCCTTCAAGCATATTATATCATATATTTTAATCATCAAGCTTATTGGCTAATGTGTGAACCAATAGAAAGTCTAGCAATAAATTATTATCAAGCTTTAGAGTAACCATCAATATTTTTTAGTTACCCAAAAATATCAATGGGATCACACTGATACTTCATTAAGCTTGACAGCTAAGCAGCAATTGGTTGTTGGGAGCCACTGAGTCAGAAGAATGATGGTCAAGTCTACCACATTATTCCAAAATCCTGACAGTGTGCTTTGATAAATTTGACCTTTTTATTAATTTTAATCCCAAAACAGACACTCAGAATATTTATTTCCTTTCTGTACTCTAGATTGTTTCCTTAATTAGGACAAGCCAGTAAAACTATATTAGATTCACTATTTTGTTTAGATATTTGATATTTTTATTGTCTGTTTCAGTTGCTATTGGGGTTTTTGTTTGATTAAGTTGGTAACTTTTGTGACTGAGTTCTATGCATTAATAAAAACACAGTAAACATAGTAGCTGCGCTCTGTGACTGAAACTCACGTGTTCTAGTGTTTTGTACACTTGTTGTTGAATTGTTAAGAATTTGTATCCAGCTTTAATAGGTTGTTGTATGACTGGACATTTTTGCCAAATAGTGCACATTTTCCATGTAATTATCTTCTATTTAGATCTATCAAGTTAAAATTTGTTTTGTGACTGAACCTATGTGTTCTAAACCCACTAGTATATGTTTATCTCAACAGGGCTGAAAACTAATGTATATTTACCTATTTATAATGATTATGTGAAATTAAAGTCTGATTTTGCAATTGATAATAATACAATGAATTAATTAATCACTGTCCATGACCATTAATTGGCTGCTTTTTTGCTGAAAAAATTGTGCATTTTCTATTTTTAAGTGTTTGTATTTGATTGGCTGGTTTCACATCCCATCTCACAGACAATAGGAAACCTGGTTGCCACACTAAGACCAGATGTGATCAGGGTGGCAACCACGTTTACTATTGCCTGTGCAATAGGATGAGAAACCAGCCAATCAGGTTTCAAGCACATAAATATCAGAGAATTCACAATTGCCACAGCAAAAAAGCAGCCAATCAATGGTCATAAACAGTGATCAATTAATCCATTATATTATTACCAATTTTAAAATCTGACTTTAATTTTACATAATCATTATCTATAGGTAAATATACAAGATCTAAAATGAAATCTGTATAAATATTTTTAATAAGTCTTTATGACTCCCTAATATAGACACAGTCCATTTATAAAATCACAATGAAAAATAACACACTTTTAAATTAATTTTATTAAACAAAATGCATTCTTATATGATCATAATATCTAAATAACAAGAATTAACCTTATGCTGCAAATATCTAATGTAAGATTTACATTTTAAGGTACTTAATTAGTTGTTGACAATGAAAATATTCATGCAAATAATTATATGCTACCACATCAAATGTACATCATTTTATTAATTATGGGGAATTCTAATAATATAAAAATATATTATTAATTATCAATTAAAAGAAATAATATTAACTTTAATAAGTTGTAAAAAGAACGGTCTTATTTTACTCATAAAGGGACAAGTGGGGGGAGGGAATGGGCATAATGTACATTGCATCATCTGCTTCTTTAGAAGGGACAGCATCAGAGGTAGTGGGGAGGTATTAGGTGGTGGTTTGGGGGTCAGGATTGTAAGGCAGTTGTTTTGGTCTTAATGGGGGGTTGGAGAGGCAAGGATTGTTTAATGGAAAGAAACAGCAAGAGCAGACTGCTTCAATTGCTCAAATTCTTCTTCTGTCACATATACAGACTTGAAATAAAAATAGATGAGTGTGGGGGGCAGGAGTCCTTTCTGGACTTATCACTATCACTTGCATGGAAGATGATGAAGTTGGAAAAGTCCTGGACGGACATGGAAGGGAAAAGCTCAAAACCCTTCTCAATTTGGGTGCACATTTTGTTGTAGGTGGCAGGCTTTGAGCGCCTGAGAGCCAAACCAAAATTATAAAGACATACATCCACAAGATGCATGTCAGCGTGGTTGATGGGTTAGGTCCAGCAGGTATGCCCTGAGGCCACAGTTCCCTTGGTAGCCCATTCCCACTGATCCATCTCCAGACTCAGTAGAACTGTATAAACAGCTTGTTGGGTAGCCCACTCCTCCAGCATGTCCTTGAGATCTGTCTGGTAGGCATACCCATCTGCAGTGTTTGGTATTACTGAGTAATTATTGACACCCAATGGGGAAACTGCCAACAAAACCCAATAAATCAAAATAAGATTGGGCCGCCCTTGTAAACGTCAGATTAGATACTCTTTTCTCCATAATATTGGATACTTGCAGAAATCTGGGCATATGAAAAGAAGATGACATCATTGCGCGCCCTCCTTGCCCTCCCATGTATAAACTTGTTGATAGTTGAATTGTATGGGTTGGTATCCACCAAACTGGGACCTCTGAGAACTTGATTGTACAAGATTCTAGAAGCAACCACAATTCTTTGCATCCACAAATTGAATGCTCTCTTATTTGTAAAAATTCAGTGGAGTCCTAGTTGGAAACAAACCTAAACCAGGGGCATCAAGGGTCACATTCCATGATAGCTATCATGAGAGGGTGGGCTTTTTCACCTTCAGTTGAAGTACAGGCACCAGTTGGGGTCTTCTTGGGAGGGGGACTGTGACAGTCCACATGTTGGGTGGTTTTGTAGGTGGGGCTAATGTTGGCCAAGATAAAGTCTAGTGGCTTTTGACAGGTAGAGGCCTAGTAGGAAACATTAGCTACTAGGGGAGGTAAGGCCTGCCTAGCAGGTAACAAAGGACTACTAGAGGCAAGAGATGGACCAGCCCAGAAGAGAACTTTGGCTGTTAGGGGCTGGTTAGTTGTTCTCACCCAGAAGGAAATGATGTCTGCTAGGGGTGAGGAATTTATAAGCCTAGCAGGGAACTTTGGCTGCTGTGGGCTAGTTAGGTGTCTCTACCCAGCAGGGAATGATGTCTGTTAGGGGTGAGGAGTGGGCCACCCTGGTAGGTAACACAGGCTACCAGGGCTGGTGAATGATGTGACCCTGGTAGGTGACGTGGACTGCCAGGGAAGGGAAGAGCTATGATAGCTCTACATGCCCTTGTGCACTTACAGGAGGTCTGTGGGCAAGCACCTTACTTAAACGGACTCATAGGGTGTCCTTGTACATGTTTCTTTGGGGGCTTTGGGGAGGTCCTAAAGCTACCATTAGGGACATAGATATACTCAGGGGTGTCACCAAGGCGGTTGCTTGGGGAAGCAGGTGCAGAACCTGGTATAATCAGGCCTCTGAGAAGTAAAGTTGATTACTTTGCAACTGAAAGCTCAGATTTAATCACCTAAGTGAGTAAAGACAACTGCACATACATGAGGATTGTCTGTGATTGAATGGCCCAGGTGGAGTACAATGGTAAAGGCCCAGTCAAGCGCCAGTAGCCTTGTAGACTTATTGCCTGAGTCTGAGGTATTGGTAACAGAGACTGACAATGTAACCACAGGGCTCATAGTAGGACCAACAGTGAAGACTATTTGAGGGACTGGAGGATCACAGTGAGGATTGGAGACAATATGGTTCATAGTGAATTTAGAGCCTAGGTGGTTCACAATGTGGACTAGCTGATGGCCTGAAAAGGACTGGTTAATTATCTGATAAGGACTGACTGATGAACTAGATGATGGATAAAGAAGAGATAGCTGAAGTTCTAGAAGCTCATGATGAAGGACTAGCTGAAGGACCAAAAGATCTGGTGCAGGGCTATCTGAGGAACTAGAAATTAGCTGAGAAGGACTAACTGGAATGAATATAGGTGCTAGGATGCTTGTTTTGGACTTTCAAAAAAGAAAATGATAATAAAGAAGCAGTTAAAGAATTAAATAAGGCTGTCAAGAGATATGAAAAAGATTTAGTCAATTATCAAATAATTAAGAAGAGTGGAAAGAAGAAATGATTTACAGTGTTTTAACTGAAATTTATTAAGAGATGATTGAGTGGAAAGGAGATAGACAGAGGCCAGAAACAGGACAGAGAAACTGTGAAAACAAATATTGGAATTTTGCTGAGAACTACTAGGAGAGGCAAAAGGCAAGCAACAGGTAAGTTTGAAGTTGTGAAATGCTGAAGAAAATGTAGGGAAACTTGGAGAAACGTTGAAGAATTGTGGGTTTGAAAATTCCTTAAGTAAAACATAGGCAAACCCGCTCAAGTTTTGCTGGAGAAACATGACGGGAATCACAGCAAAAATGTTTGAAACACAGAGCAGTTGTTTATCTGGAGCAAGACAGTGCTGGGTTCAAACTATGGTCAAGAGCAAGTCATTCAAGTGAACTGTTTGGCAAAATCATTGAATCCAAGCGTTTGATTGGCTTCAGGTCAAAGCCTGTTTGATCAGTGTTTTGAGGGCTTTAAATGAAGGGTTAAAGCCTAAAAAATGAGGGGATGAATAAAAAACCAGGGTTTTAATTAGCTGAAGTAAGATAAAAGATTCAATATATTGTGGGAACAAGAAACTGGATAGTTTAAGCTTTGAAAGCCAAGAATTCTGAGAAGAAAATAGGGACTAAAACAAGGAGCTATAAAAGGGGAAGCTATCTGGAGATTTTCCAGGACTCATATAGTGGATTTCAAAGGCCACAAGAACTGATAAATGTGGATTACAAAGGACACAAGGACTACATAGAGGACTGGAGCCCAAGATAAAGGTGCAGGAGTCCAAAGATACAGATGCAAAAGCTCAAGACCAAGGAGCTGGAGATAAAGAGTTAGAGCTGAAACAAAGTGCAGGAGCTCAGGATAAAGGTTCAGGAGCCTAAGATAAAGAAGCTGAAGCCTAAGATGAGAAAGCTGAAGCTCAGGATAAGAGGTTGGAACCTGAGACTAAGGAGCAGGAGTCAAAGACTAAGAGAAAAGAAGTCTAATTCTGAGGAGAAGAGGTCCAAGATATGGTTAGAGGACCCCCAGTGTTAGCACATATCAATAGTTACCTTGGCCCCTGGGCTATATATCAGAAGGTTTACAAAGGGATATTTCTTCTGAGAGTGAATAAAAGCCCATTTTGACCTCTATACATATTTCTGAGATACTTTTTAACATACTAGAGAATGACAACTCCTCCCAGCTGGTCCCTGGCTATGACCCAGGACACACTTTAGGGACTGGTGGACAGGAACCCCACAGGGACCACAGTTGGCATGGGCTTGCAGGGTTGCAACCACAGTGGCTTTTCAAAACCCATTGTGGCTGCTATTTCCCCAAGGGACATAAGCATCCCTGACTTTTTTACTATTCCCAGAACAATTTCTGGGGTGATGAGCCTTCTTCTGCATCTTTCAGGCTGATTGGCTGGGGGTTAGGATGTGTCTGTCTTGGGAATCAAACAGTATCATCTTATTGGCTGTTTTGGGATTCTGGTTTCCCTGGGTGATCCCTTGGATAAATTGGCTGGTTCTGGATGCCAGTATTAATATGAGATTTGGATTAGCAGATGACTGTGTATGGTGTGCAAACAGCTTCATGCTAGAAGACACAGGAGAAAGAACACATTACTAGGTAGTGCTTGGGGAAGGCCCTGCAGGTTGGGAGTGAGCATAGACAGAGGCTTCACTGTTGAGAGGCCCAGCATAGCCCTAAATGATTTTTTCAGGGCCAGGGAACAGCTCATTTACTTGGTTGTTATTAGAAGAAGACATAATAAAATTTTATTTAAAAAATAAACTCAAAAAAAGGAGTGCATTTTTTAGTCAATTTTATTGTTAAGTATGTTAAGTTGGTGAATTGTAAGTTCTAAATTTTATTTGTCCTAAAATAGCATTGGGTGATTTTTAAGAATGACTGTGATTTCCAAAATAATTGGCACAAATCCACTCTAGATCCTGTGACATCCTTTTTGAGACCCTCATAAAATATATTTATTTCAAATTCACCTCATTTTGATTTGAAATTTGGTTCTTGGATTTGACAATCCTGCAATTTCATATTTGTTGATAATTTCATGTTGTTTATGATTTTTTAGATTTATAGGAAACACTAAACAGTACATTATAATCCTGCATTTCTGATCCATGTATCCCATATTTTCTTGATGTGGCTTGTCTTTAGTTAGTTGAGTTATCTGCTCAAAAAATGATTTGAAATTTGCCAATTAAAATAAATTAAAAAATTCAAATAAAAGGTTGATTTTAGTAAATATTTTAATTCTCACCCAGCTGAGTTGCCCAAAAATATGATTTGAAATTTGGACCAAGGATTTGACAATCCCACATTTTTACCTTTAGATTCTGAATTTACAGTATTAAATGGACATTCAATTTGAGTGCACCAACTTAATAATTAGTCAGGGAATCACTCAGACAATCAATTCTCTGAGAGAGAGTAATCAAATATGTTGTGACATTATAATTTATACCATGGTTTATAATATGATAACCTTGTGCAAAGGGCTTTATAATTGATATTTTCAATTCAAAAATAAAAAGCTAGAATGCATTTTTGCTAGTAAATTTATGATTTAATTGGCTTGAGAAGTTTGGATAAATGATGCTTTGACCTCACTCTTTTGTCAATTTTTTTATCATATAAAATCAAAAATAAAGTTTAGTGTATTAATCTTATTCATTTACATTTTGGAGTAATATCCTTGATTTGAATTGGATTTTTTATCAACAGTTATACTTATTTCTAGATTTTGTGAAAGAACCAAGGCTCAACACAATGTTGTAGTGGTGAACTACAGAAAAACCCAAAATCAATGTAAGGGATCAAGATCAGTTTATTAACTTTGAAGCTATCCACTTTTATAGTGGTCCAATAGCGTTAACCAATTTGGTCAAATTCATTGAATTTGCCGTTAACACTATCACACTCCCCTGCTAAACTAAGTGTGGTAAAGTTTAAGGTGGCTTCCATTGACTGGTTGGGAGAAGCAGACACCTTTGCTGTCTTTGAGGTAGTACTTAAAGCTAGACCCCACTTGATAAACTTGGAACAGACTTGATCACTTGGTCTTAAACTTGATAGAATGAGAGTTAACAAGTTCAGTTTTCATCTTAAGAACCCATTGGCCAGTCTTGAAGATGGGCGGGTGGTGTGATATTTTTGCTTGGGCCCCTTTGCCCTTAAGGGCTCTAGCTACTATGTTTGCTTCTCCCTTGGCCTGTAAATTATCTCTGTGCTCTCAAGCCGTGAGGTAATTGGGTAGTAGGGGCTTCTTGACTGTAAGTGGTTTGACTCTGTAGAGGACCTTAAATGGAGTAACTTTAGTCACTGAATGTACTTTGGTGCAGTAGTTCCATAGGGCAGCAGATAGGGCGTCCTTTCATAAGGATGGTTGATACTTGGTGCATTTCTCAAGGGTTTCAACCAAGGTCTTGTTAAACTTCTCTGTCAGTCCATTGCAGAGGGGGTTGTAGGCAGAGCAAACCTTTGAGTGACATTAACTTTCTTTATGAGGTCAGCTATTAGTTAGTTTTATAAATGTGACCCTTGGTCAGAAAGTAGAGAAGTGTGGGCAGGCCAAACTGGGTGATTATCTCCTTGTAGATAAACTTGGCGGTAGATAGGGTGGAGTTACCAGGGCAGGCAACAGCTATGGGCCAGTGGGAGTAGTGCTCTGTGGCCACTAGGATGTACTTGTTCCCATGCTTGGAAAGTGATAGGGGTCCCAAGAGATCAATGTCCCATAATTCAAAGATATTAGACACCACAATGGGTACAATTGGTTTGGAATGGGCTGCATTCTTGCTGAAGCATTGACAGATCTTGCATCTCTACAGATGATTCACTGTGTCTACATACATTCCAGGCCATCATTAGGTAGCCTTGAGTCTCACTAATGTGTCATCCCTGCCAAAGTGGCCTGCACCCTCATGAGCTTCTTTGAGTATTGCAGCTCTGTTAGCAATCTTGGGTACCAGCCAAAGGGTACCACCCACCTTTTTAAAAATGGAGTCATAAATCATGGTAAAGTTGGTGTAGTCTTGGATGAACTGCTTGACCTCAGCAAGTGACTAAGGTGTGACCTTGCTGAGGGCCAGATCCCTGAATTTCTGAAGGGTCCTCTTGTAGGAAGTGTCAAAACAGCAGGCTCAACCCGCCAGCAAGGATCAAACAAGCAGGTTTGTGACCTGCAATCTGATTACCCGGCCACTTGAAGCCAGACTAGAAATACAACTTGAATTACCAAATTCAACAACATGAATAGATGATGATCCTGTACAGTGGGATAACTTGTTTTGGCGCTTGACTCATTATCAGGATCAAGCCACCCCCTTCTTTCATCTAACCATGTGATCAGGAATCATGTTCATGTTATCCTTGATTCACATTTAATATATAAGCATTATCTCTAAATAAAGATTATTATCTAGCTTCTAAACATTTTTCCCCTTGTAACTCTGCTAAAACAGCACAGTTACGACATTAGTAGCACAGGTAGAACTCCATCCTACCTTATCTTGAAAAGTTCTGCCTGTTGCCCAAACACACTGCGGCCAACAAATCCTTGACAGAATTATGTCTGGCCTCCCTCCTGACTGGACCCTATACACTCCTGGTGCCAAGATACCCAATGGCTTTGCCCTGTACCAGAATACGGTGATTCCACTGCCTGCCTTCAACACCATGTCTGCACAAGGAATCTTTCAGGCTCCCTCTGCCATTCTGCAACCAACCAACAAAAACTCCATGCCCGCCTATGTAGCTCAAAGACTGCAAAGCACCACCTTGGAACCCTTTGCCAGGGCCAACAACAATAATGCTTCCGCATGGATCCAGTCTGCCCAGAGCAAGCTGGCTCATATGGAATGCCCGCAACAGTTTGGATTGCAGAAATCTCTATCTGCCTGACCCATGATGCTGGCACCTGGTGTGACAAGTGGCACAAGGAACACACCAACAAGAACTGGGATACCTTCAAGCAAGACTTCTTGGCAAGATTTGTGCTTAAGGATACAGCACTCATGATCATACGCCAAGTGAAGAACCTTACCCAGACAGGCACTGTGAAGGAACTCACCCGCGCCTACAAGGAACTCTGACTTTGTGCACCATTTGACATGGCCTTTGACACCCTAACCACACATCTCATGTACTATGACGCCCTCAAGTTGCATGTGATGAGACATGTGAACCTGGACCAGGTGACCAACCTGCAAAGCCTGTACCACAAAGCAGAGAAGCGGAAAAAACCTCCAACACCCTTCATAAGGCACAAACGGGAAACTAGAAAGACCCAATGACTCCCACACAGGCGGGCACTCTACTTGACCACCCCCCAGAAACAACAGGAATAACATCAACCATAAACCCACAGGTTCAAATGGACATGGAACTGGAAACAATGGCCAGTCAAATTGTATCTATTTCTGTAACACTGCTACACAAGGCAATCAAGAGAAGGGAAAAACCCATGGAGAGCATTTTGCAAGCCAAGCTCTCCTCACACAGCTCCTGACTTGCCCAATGATAAGTACCAATCCAAGGATGTGTACCAATGCCCAATGATTTAAGTGCCCTTGGAGGACCTGGTACTGTACACCATCTCCAGGCATCCCAATAAACTGATGTCCTATCCTTTCTATTTTTGAAGTTACACAGGCTCAGCACCTCTGAATTTGGGTGAAGATTGAACCCTAGTCAACAGCAGCTTTTTGGACAACTTCAAGCTGGCCACTAATCCTTTGCAGATTAAAAATGTGGTCCTGGCTGATGAACACCACATTGCCATGACAAGGGAAACCACCCCCTTCTCTGTCATGCTCAAGAATCTATATTCCACCATCCAAGGTCCTTCATTGACTTCCCAAAGTTTGATATTGTACTGGGGTTAGACTGGTTATGAGAGAGCAATTCTCACGTAGACTGGGGACCTCAGTCTTGACCATCAAGCGTGAAGGTGTCAACCACCAGATTTACCCTGACTCAGTGGACCAACTCCTACGCAACCACGTCTTTGTGCGCATTACAGAGACCCTGGACAAAAAGGAAAACCTGAAGGCAATTGACTGGGACTCCTGGCAGTACAAGATCATACACTTCAAGGATCACCAGGATACCTCCACGCCTCAGGACCGCAAAATTGTGGCCCGCCATCCAGAAATCTTCAAAGAAGCGCTACACAGACTGTCCCCTGAGAAACACATCCAACACTCCATCCAACTCAAAGGGGCTGTCCCCAAAGCACGCCCTATCTACAGGCTTACCCCAAACAAAGACAACACCCTACGCGCCTACCTCAAGGAAGCATTGGAGAAAGGACTTATCCCCTTCTCACAGTCTTCTTTTGGGGCTGCCATATTCTTTGTGGCCAAGAAGAATGGTACCTTGGGTCGGGTCACAGACTACCAAGCCGTAAACAAAGTTACCATCAAGAATTGTTATCCACTAACACTGATTGACAATCTCTTTAATGCCTTGGGAGGACCCACAGTCTTCTCCAAGATTGATCTGACTGCAGGCTAAAATCAGATTTTCATCAAGGAGGAAGACATCCCCAAAACAGCTTTCCACACTAAATACGGCTCATACAAATGTGTGGTGCTCAACTTTGGCAGACAAACGCCCTGTTCACCTTTGTGATCTTCATGAACAAAGTACTCACACCACACATAGGCAAGCATGCCCTAGTCTACCTGGACAACATTATAGTCTACAGCCCCTTGGTGGAACAGCACCACAAAGACCTAGAGGCAGTCTTTGCTACCCTGGCACAATACAAACTGTTGGCCAAGCCCTCCAAGTGCCAATTTTTTTACAAGCAATTACCCTTCCTTAGACACAAAGTCTCAAAGGGCGGCATCAAGCCCAACAGCCAAAAGATACAGGTCATATTCAAGATGCTTCCACCTAAGGATAAGTTGGAACTCTGAACCTTCTTGGGGATGGTGGCCTATGTATGCCGCTTCATACCTGACTGTGGCGTTTTGACTGCCCCCTTATCTGCCATAACAGGCGCCAAATCCAAGTTTGTGTGGACCCCCCAATGTGAACTCTGTTTTAGACGCCTCAAGGAGAAGCTTATAAAAGCTCCCATCCTGCAATACTCCAAATGTGACAGGGAATACCAAATGGAAACCAAAACCTCAGATGCATCCATTGGGGGAGTACTACAAATCAAAAATAATGATTGTGAATTCCTGCCCGTAGCTTATGAATCACAAAAATTGACAGATGGCAAGTGTTGATACCCTATTTACGACAAGGAACTGTTGGCTATTGTGCACTGTCTAGTCAAATGGCGTTGCTATCTAGAATGGCAGGAAGAATTCACACCATTAACCGGCCACAAGTTGCTCATATGTTTCAAAACCCAAGCAAATCTGTCTTGCCGCCAAGCCTGCTGGATGGAGCTCTTGGAGATATTCAATATGCTCATACAGTACAAGCCTGGTACCAAGCTTGCCATGGCAGACGCCCTCTCATGCCTATATGTCTGTGCCACAAAAGGAGAAAATGGGCTTGACCCAGACTGGCCTCTCTTAGTACTACAAACAAAAGACAAGGGTTTCCCCCCTGGTACGGCCAACATAACAAAGGAAACAGTTATCAAAAACAAACACCTATTTGCTGACGTAAACATGACCCTACACATAAAAATATCTGATGGCACTACCATTCCCTATATCCTCACGCACCAGCAGGTAGACACCATCCTACACTATCACAGAGACCTCAGACACACCAAGAGTCAAAACCTATATGAGTTCCTTAAGCACAAGGCCTGGTGGCCGAACTTATATTGCAACGTTCAAGAAGTCCCAGACCAATGTGAGGTATGCAAAAAGTTTGCCAAAAGCAAAACCCCTCCAAAGTCAGTACTTCCTATTTGCGTACAACTACCTTTCAAAGTATGGGCCCTTGACGTTGTTGGCCCCATGCCAGGGAAACACAATGATAAGAAATACATCATCCCCATCATAGACTTTGCTACAAGATGGCTAGTAGCCCAAGCAGTAAAGGCGCACACTGGCAATGACGTACAACAATTTTTTGGTAAAGAGATAATCAGCAAGTTCAGAAAGTCAGAACTCCTGATAACCAATGGAGGGAAATAATTGACCTCCAAAACCACCAACGTATATCTTGCTAACAATGAGGTCAAACACACTGTAACAACGCCATACCACCCACAGGCTAATGGGCGTGTAGAGCAGCTCAATGACAGCCTTATGCAAGCCTTAGCCAAGCTCACTGCCAGGAGACCTGAAGACTGATAAAAGCAGCTACCAACTGCACTACTTGTGTGCCAAACCCAAGTTAACAGATCCACCAGAAAAAATCCCATTTGAGTTGGTATACAGCACACAGCCAAATATCATTCAAGCATTGACAGGATCCAAACTGGAAATCCCAAGTGAAGTCCCCCCATGCTCAGACCCTCAAGTTTTAGAGGCCAGCAGCAAACAAACAGAAAAGGAAAATGAACGTCTGCAAAAAACCTTTGTCCTCATCCAAGATAGACATGAAGTTGGGGACAAAGTTTGGGTCATTAACGTTGATAAAAGCAAATTACAACCCAAGAAAGTAGGGCCAGCAATCATTCTAAAGGCAGACAAAAATAAAACTTACCTTGTGCAAGGACTCAGGAAGCGCAAGCAAGACAAGACCCTACACCATGATTGCCTACAATCCTGTAAAGCAAGACAGAAACAACAAGAAATTGTCCTGCCCGCCACAGAACAACAATTAGTTCAGTACGGCGCCCAGGCTCCTGACAGCCTATCCCCAGAGGAGGCCAACCTTCAGTTGGGGGGTGTCAAAACAGCAGGCTTAAACCACCAGCAAGGTTCCAAACAAGCAGGTTTGTGACCCATAACCTGATTACCTGGTCACTCGAAGCCAGACTAAGGAGTCAACTTGAATTGCCAAATCCAACAACATGAACAAATGCTCATCCCCTACATTGGATACCTTGTTTTGGCGCTTGACTCATTACCAGGATCAAGCCACCCCCTTCACCATTCAGCTGTGTGATCAACATAATCATGTTCCTGTTATCCTCAATTCACATTGACTATATAATCATTATCTCTCAATAAAGATTATTATCTAGCTTCTAAATATTTTTACCCTTGTAACTCTGCTAAAACAGCACAGTTACAACAGTTGGTTAGAATTGTGTGGTACTCCTGAGGGAGTGTCAATTTCCATGGGTGAATTCAGATAGCCAAAATTTTCATCATTGCCAGGATGAACATTTGGCACACTTTCTGTTTCCATTGGTTCATTGGAGTAGAGATCAGGGCCACTATGGGCATCTGAATTTGCATCATGGACATTCCAGTCCATTTATGAGTGAATATTATTATTTTCCCACTTTGGTTAGCACCTGCCAAGTTACTGGCAGGGTTTGAATTTGAAGGCTTAAACTTGGTTGGGTGCGCTCAACTGGTTTGGGAACAACAGTTGCATTTAAAGTAGATTTATTATTACCTGCTTTAAACTAAACACAGGATTAAAGTTTTTAAATTCAACGGAGTTGAATTCAGCCAATGTGGCTACATTGGCTATATCTGAATGGATTACAAATGATTTTAAATCTGAGCCCACTTTTAAGTTTAACTAGCTTTGATGATCTTCTTAATTACGCTTAAGGTAAGCAGTACTATCAACCTTACTAATCTTAGCACCAATTTCAGAAGCAGGTCCCAAGAAGCTACTAGCACCACTGTCCAATTGTTAGTGCTGCTAAAACCCTCAACAACCAGAGGTGAGCCATTGTGATTATTACTAATATATTCTAGGCCACCATTCCTATTAGGAAAACCAAGAGCTGGGGCTGTAATGCCACTGGCCATCCCATTGGCTCCTGTTGAGGAGACAAAGGCCACACTTGTACACAGCTGCTCTGATTGGTTGCTGGGGCCAACCAAAGGTGAGTCATTTACCATATCACTAAATTTTTCTAGATTGGGCTCAAAATTTAGGGATTCTGGGTGAGGGGCACCAGAAGTGCTAGCCCTCTCATTGGCTGCACCAGCAGCGGCATGGCTAGCACTGTTGCATGCATTACCTGATTGGTTGATCCCAGAATTCATTGATGAATGGGCCCCAGGGGCTTTAATTTCCTGGAGAAGGAAATCAGAGGGGCCAGGGCTGCTTGGCGGTGTGTTTGGCACAGTCTCTACCAAAACTGTGTTATAACAGGCTGCATCTTCTACAAGAGCAGGATCATCAAAATCCAGTATCTCCTCCAAGGGAGTGAACAGATTTGGGTGCTCTGGGTTCCAGCAGCTTTTGCAGGTGTTCAGGCGGGGTAGAGACGAGGAGCTGGGGGGTTTATCAAAGTGGGGTTGTGTGCTGGAGGGGTTCACAGCAGCAGGTATGGGTGAATCCCAAAGTGGGTGCATGGCAAAATGCTCAGGGGATGGTGCAGCTTTCCTATCAGTACACTTCATGGGTGTTGGGGTGTGCCCATGATCTGGGGACAGCCCACAAGAGCAAATTTTTCTGGGGTTGATCAATTTGAAGGGAAAAGGGGCCCATATGGATCAACAATTTAATCAGAATTGGATTTTTTATTCATAGCTTGGGGGTAGAAGAAGAGGATAAGGCACGTTTTTCTGCAGCAAAGGCCTTCTTGGATAACATCATCTATAGAGGGTGTTGCCTGGGTTCAGGTCAATGGCAGTGAGGGCAACAGAAATTAGAATGGTTGGGTTGCTTGAAAATGGAACAGGGGCCAGTGCACAACTTGGAAACATGGCCAACCTCACTACAATTTTAGCAAGTGAGGTTGGCACTGGAGCAGGGGTATTGCAGGGTGCACAGGGGCCACAATCTTGAACAAGGTACAAGGATTCAAACTTGTTACTCAACTCTTTGAACTTGGCCTTCATGGTTTCAGCAAGTGCAGCCTCCTTCTTTGACTTCATTTCAGACACAAAAGGGTTCCAAATGCTGGTGTCCTGAGTATCCTATTCAAATCATGGCCAACATAGTTATCATATTACTTCTGTACAATACAGAATGCTTTATCCAGGGTGCTAGGTTCCTTTTTGTGGATAATTGCAACGTAAGGGGATGGAATAGCATTATCAAATTTAGATATCTCAATAAGCTTATGAAATGTTTCAATAGCTGCAGCGCAATCAGTGCCGGAAGTAGACTCGACATGCTGAGAGAGAACAGCATTAGCTGTATCCTGAAACGCAACAATGAAGTCTTGCATGGAATTGAACTGAGTAATTTTAACTTTGTTGAGGCGGTGGCATGCATCAGGTTTGTGGCCAAAAAATTGCATACATGCCTTCTGTTTCCAGTCCTTCCAGTTGGAGAAGGTGAAGTCTTGGTGCCAAAGGTGGGCCTTTTCATGCAAGAATGACCCCACTCTTCTTCAACTGGGCGGCATCAGATAACCCAAAGTCTACACAGTAATCTTCAAAGGAGCAGATCCAGGCTTTATAACCTTCCCCACTAAAGTGCCCCACATTCTGAGCAGCCCAAAACTTAACTGAAGAGAGCAGCTCAGAATAGGAAACTAAAGGGAGAGATCCAGAGGGAGGTTTGACAGCAGACAAAGAAGGAGTAGCCTCAGTAGGCTTAGAAACAACAGTGGGGGGGTGCCATGACAGCCGGCACAAAACAACAACAAGCAACAGAAAAATCAAAGTAGGTGGAAAGGCGAGACCTCCAAAATTTGTAGTGGTGAACTACAGAAAAACCCAAAATTAATGTAAGGGATCAAGAATAGTTTATTAAATTCGAAGTTATTCCACTTTTATAGTGGTTCAATAGCGTTAACTGATTTGGTCGAATTCATCGAATTCCCCGTTAACGTTACCACAATGTAAGTACCTTAATTTGCTTTTTTTAAAACGTTTAATTGGCTAGTTTTTATGCCGATAATGAGGCTGAAAAGGATTCAACTAGTTGCCATAATTCATATTCTTTAAACTAACAAGTATAATCATCTAAAATATTGCCATATATAATTCAGTCCACGCAGGCTGTGGGCAATCCAAGCGGTCTACTCAGTCAACGGGTGTTAACTTTCATCTATGAGCTATGGAGAATCCATCAGCTTGGCTATAACTTTAAGTAGAGATCCAAAATACCAAGCTAAAATGGGGGTTGAAAAAGGCATTTAAAAAAAGGTGCCTCAATTTAGCCAAATCACCTGTCATTGGCCCAATCCAAGCCAGCGATTCTTTACCCAGACTAAGAAATCCCCAAGGATCCCACCCTTTGGATGGAAACCTAAAACTGCAGCCTATTAGACCCCTCGTTGTACCATAAAATGACGCATTTGGAAAATGTAAATTGTTAGGGATACTACCAAGCTCCTAAAGCAGTTATCAATTTTAAACTATGCTCAAAACAAATGTTTCATGCAAGTATTTGACTCAGTGGAGGCAAAATTGGATTGTATTTGTTTCCTTGGGATTGGCTTCGCTGAAACAAACATTTGAAATAAAATTAAAGCGTAGTCTTATTATTCCCAATTCAACAATGTCTCAATAAATAAAGCCACGATAGTTTCAAATCAAGCTTGTCCGAAATGCTACTTATGGCGTATAATCATCTCCCCTTTGCGAACAAGGTAAATCACAAGTAACCTTGGCAGGAGAAATCACCTGCAACCCCAAAATAGTATTTATTGTCTCCTTTTTAATAAACTTGTAATTTTCCAGTTTAGATGCTAAATAGCCTATAATTTATCTTAGCAATATGTCTTATTGGTTACAGGCCAACCACAAATATTCAACTTGTTTTAATAAAATATCATTTTAAAAGTTTCTCCTTAAGGCGCAAAGCCCTGTCTCTTGATCCTGAGCCTAGTTATAGATCAGATCAAGGCTATATAAAACGTGGCTTTTAAATTTAACTTTACATCCTCCTCCCGAATCGTCATTACGTCTAATAAATAAGGTTAACTTAAAAGCAAGCTTATACATGTTAAACTATTAATATTATCTGATATATATAAATATGGTATTATCCAGAATAACCAAAATAATCGTCACAATTATCCATAAAATACATTATAAAATGGAAACTCTTAGCTATAATTTCCAGACGAGGAAGAATTAAGCGATTAAAAATAAAAATATAACCAAACACTCCAACTTTGACTCAACAAATCACCATATACAGCTTGCGATGGGTTCCAGCACGAGCTCACGATTCCCACCCCACTTGATTTAGTTTTTTTAAAGGGAACAAAAATTTATTTGAGTTTAAAGACAACGTTACCCCACTTGATTTAGAGTATATCTGGGTTGCAATAGGACCCATGTCTCTTTTAAGCACTTTAGTTCGAACATTCCCTCATTTTTTAAAATAACGCAAACCGATAATCTAACCCATCTTCACCTACTACTTATATAGTTAATTTTAAAGAACATATGAGATCCAAACTTGATCCCATCAGCTCAAGATCATCCCGATACCAGCGCTGGCAGTTCGTTGACATCAACCCATCCAAAACAGCTGACCAATCACATAGCCTGCTTAGAACCAGAACCTTGACTGGATACATATGCATCAATTACAACCATAATGATGCCAATAAAAAAGCAAGGATTCTTAATATGATTGCATGATTAATTATCTTATAATCATCCAACATATATATTATACCACAACTGTACATCCCACAACAGCTACATGAGAAAGTAAAAAGAAGAGGTGAGTAAAGAGGTAGTATGCATTTCTAACAAAACAGTACTTACATTCTCTTAAGAGGATCCACAACCATAGATCCAAGAGAGGGTGATATGCCACATGCTCATAGCTGTCTTGAATACAGGGATACAGTTGATTTTATTGGGTACCATCAATACAATCAATACGTTTACAGCCATCTGTTCTGGTCGCAGTGTTGCAGCTGAACCAATTATAGTTCAGTATTGGGATTGGGGATGACAACATCATTAGTAGAAAGGATAAATAATAATATGTAGCTTTATTTAGAAAGCATTAGTTAGTATACCAGAAGGGAAAGCCACAAATTCACTAGGGGTGGTATTGTGGCAAAACCCAAGTATGGTGTGAGCAGCAAACATCTAATCTAGGGATTATCTCTTGGAATTGGCTACATACCCAATGTGAGACATTGTCTGTATTCTGAAACTGAAAGCATGATTCCAAATTTTGTTAGATACATTATTGGGCAACTCTACAAGCGTCCCCTAGATATTGTAAGATACATTTGTGGGCAAGGAGTCAATATTGATCACAACACCTCTCCATGCCCCCTGTTTGTTGTTCATGACTAGGATCAGGGTCTGTGAAAGATCCAGAAAGTTACATACATATTCTTATGGGCAGGTACTATACAGCAGGGGTGCAATTGGCCATTATGGAGCTTATTGGTGTTACCCTGGGCAGCCTGAAGCTGGTAGATATGGTTTTCATAGATGTCTGAACCCTTAAAGGCCCCAAAGTAGTTAGATTTGAGTTTTTCAGAGCTGGGATTGATGGTGAAACAGGATCATCTACAGCAAATCATGCTTCTAAGTGTCTTGTTGCCCTCTTAATTTTCTCTTTTAAAATTTTGCAAGCTTTGGCCCATTGCTGTGCTAATGAGGGGGTGATTGCAAGGGGTGCTTTACTTGGAACATCAACTTTAACTTGCACTCATCAAGCCCTGACATACCACCAGGAGTACCAAAGGCCAGCACACTAGGACTAACCCCTGTGCCACAATTGATTCTGGCTTGTAGGATAAGGGCACAATAAGGGGCTGCTCTGTCCAGATAGTGTTTGGGTGCTCCTTGGGCATCTCAGCAGTTAGCTGGACCAATATACCATTTAATTGTTTCACTTGTCTGTTGGGTTGTGAATGGTATGGCATAATGATCAGGAAACTGCAAGAATCAACTCATTCTGCAAGTCAACTTACTGAATGTTGCCAATTTGTCAACATTCAGTAAGTCAACATTATTTTAGTATCTATCTGCCGGAATTGGGCATTTCCAAAACTAAGCTAATTTTTCATAGTAAATTATTAAGTCAGAATTGCAAAATTAAAAAGGAACAGGCATAATGATGACACCATTTAAACAAAGGCTTAATTTTAAGCCAAAAAACCAATATAATCTACTATGAAAATGTAAGTTTCTTTGTACTTTTACATTAAGGTTGTTCCAGTAAGTAATATCTGGATGTCAACCCCAAATAAGAATCCATAAAGTTCTTAATAAAATACACAATATTCTAAAAATAACTACTTTTTATATTTTATACTACTGTTTTTATTAAATATATATTAAGATAAGCATTGAACAAAGACATATGCCAACTTTAAGAGCATTATTTGTATTATTTAGATATTTACTGTTATTTTAAACTCACTGGATAAACTATAGCTTATTTCCGGAAGTCCACTTAAGCCAACACACATATGTTAAAACTAGAATTTATATATGTAATTATAATGTCAACTTTGTGTCAAATTGACACGTTGCCTAAATTGCAACAAAGGGGTTTGGCTAAGCAAACAAAGTGACATAATTTAAGCGAGATTTAATAGGAGAGTTGCTATAAAAGAACGCTGACTGCCTGAATGTTGACACCTTCACTTATTTATTAGTAAAACACTGCCGCTTAACAAAAAGCACACATACAATGGTATGGTAATTCAGGCCAAAGTACCCAGGGCTGTACTTTAGACTTCCCTCTATAATCCTTATTATTTAGTTTTCATAAGTTACATATGCAAATCTTTAATTTTTTTAAATTTAAAAATAATCAATTTTGGCCTTAAAAAACCAACTCCGGAAAATATTAACCAAGCTTTATAAGTGATTTACATAGTGTTTTTCTAGTTTAATGCTGACTGTCAGTATGCTGACGGTCAAAATTAAAGCGTTTTTTATGCTGAAAAACTAAATTAAATGTTTTTGACTATTATGGCTACCATAATGTTGACTTTTTATTTAACATAGGTTTTTTCTATTCTTTACTAATAAACTAGCTCTAAAAGCACTTTCCATACTTCTATAACCTATTTAATTCATAATAAAAATAAAAAAAGTGATTATTATTTAATTTTATTCATGTTTCAACTGATCATTCTTACTTTATGAACTATACTCTAATTATTGTAGGAAAAATCTTCCAAGAAGCCATAAAAGAACCCCAAGTCAACTAAGAAAGGGCCTAAAGCCTTTTGTAAAGGACCAAAGTCCCTATCCTAACAAAAAAACAGCCAAAGAGCACTAAAATAAACAGAAGACAAAGGAAAGATCCCAGACCCTGAAAGCAAAGAGACCTCCCCTTCCCCCTCCTCTTCTCCAAGCTGGTACCAATAAGAAGGAGATGATGTTTCACTAAACAAGCAAGGAAGAAAGAAGATACCCAAGAGTCCAGAATCCCAGTCAAGCCAGATGAATCAAGATCAAAGGAATCAAGCCCCAAGGAATCAAGCTCATCTCAGTCCAAGAAGTGCAAGAATCCAACTCCAGATAATTCCCTCCACCACCCAACAAATCTGCACCTCAATCCTCCTCATCAAGTATCAATAAATAAGATCCTGATGATTACCTGTCTGAATATCATCAAGCAACAATTGTCTCATGGGATCCCCTGTCATGAATGTCTTTGTTAACATTCTTGACAACAACTTATCAAAATTTAAAGGATCAGAAGTTATTCCCCCTTGGGTTGTCTCTGGAACTCCCAAAAAGAATGGGTTAGTAAGTAATATCTGTTCTTTATTACCTTCTTCTTTGAAACCGGAAATGGCTTTCAATTCCGTAGTTTCAGCAC
Organism: Entomophthora muscae; assembly: GCA_014839935.2. NCBI lineage: Eukaryota > Fungi > Entomophthoromycota > Entomophthoromycetes > Entomophthorales > Entomophthoraceae > Entomophthora > Entomophthora muscae. The sequence goes on from QTSX02005706.1 coordinate 129,360, forward strand.
CAAAATTTGAACCCAGGTCGCTTTTTGACCTTGTTGATAAAGATTAATCTAAAGTTAACGTTAACTTAAATTCAATCTAATCATTACCTTAAAAACTTACTTCCAGCCAATCAACAATCAACAACGTTGATTTGAAACGTTTAGAATCCATGCTTGGTGACATTGGCAATAGTGTTGAAGCTGGTGATTTTCTGTGTCTGGTTTTGGGTCCTTTGGCTGCTGTTCCTTCCGTTGTGCTCCCCGTTTTACCTCCTGTCCCTCCAGTTTCTGTGGAGGATCTCCAAACCAGCCAAGGCCATGCCAAGTAATGAAGGTTCAGGCTAAGAATTACACTACTTTTATTGAAGAGTTAAGAAAATCCTTAGGAAGTAAGTTACAAATCTCCTGTTTGAAAGTCTAACTGCTAAATCTCCAGCTTATCTCCAATTGATCTCCAACTTCCCAAACTCCTTTTCCCATATTATTTTGCTACCATGCTATAAAAAGCTGGTAAGCTCCCTTTAAGTATTTGTTCAATCAATAAAGTCTTCATTCACCTAAGTGACTGTTGTTAATTTTTATTCTTACACAACCTCTAAATTTCCAAGGCCATGAAATTTCCCAAGACTCCTCATGGGAAGTGGCTTGGGTATAAATAGATGCTATGGTTTGCTTTGTCTTTGATGGTGTTTGCTAGTGTCTTGATAGGGTCCCACGCTGATTCTGGTACAACTGCAGACTCCCAATTCCTGGATAGATCTTGGCGTCGCGTGATTCTGGGAGTCTGGTATACAGCAAGTCCCATCTCTGCAAATTCCCCTGTGCGTGAGGAGACTAAGTTTTATGGTTCTCCTCCTTTGGTGAACAAACCTCAAGTGTTTTGTCCTTTGGCTTTGGCCTTTTTGTTAAGTTATCTTGGTGCGTACTTTTTCCTGGGTTGCTTTAATCCTCTCCTAGGTTGGTACCAACTCTTTGGAGAGTTATTCCATCTTGGAATGGTTTCTGTACCTTTGGGATCCCTGGTTACGGGATTGAATCCTTTGGCAATTGTTAACCACCTAGGAGGGTTACTTCCTAGTGGGTGGGTGCCTGACATCCCCTAAAGGTTCACAATATATGTAACGTCAAAGGAGAGTTTAAGCTCCCAAAGAATTTCCCTTGGGTTTTCCCTCTAATGACTGTCAAAGGAGGTGCAAGTTTAGTCTGTGATGGCTATTTTTTAATGCAACAATAAAAAGAGAGAAGGAAGAAGCAAGCATTATGTGTGTGAAGATAGAAGCTGCGCTGCCAGGATCAACACAGAAGGATGGGATAAAGTAATTAGTGAAAAAGGAGAGCACACATGCAATGCTCCAATGAATCTTATTGAAAAGCTTCTAAAGTGGTACCTCTACCAAATAGTTCCAGTCTCCAAAGACGTCAAGGCTTCTGATCTGGAAGTTAAGGCCACTACTCACCTAAGTAATGAGAACCTGAAGCTCATCCCTGACCGCGACCAGTTAGTGAAGTACATATTGACAAACATTGTGATCTATTCCCTCATAAGAAATCTGCCATGGTCCAAAGAGAGTTAGTATTAACAGAGGAGTTAAAGATGTTCAATGGTAATGAGGTGTTCCTTTTACATGATGATGTGCCTACATCAGAGGCAAGAATTATATGCTATGCTACACAACAGAACCTAGAGCAGCTAAGAGATTCAGAGACCTGGTTATGTGACGGTACCTTTGCAGTATGTCCCCGCCTTTTTACCAACTTTGGAATATGCATTCCCTTATTGAAGGTAAGGTGCTCCCATTTGCCTACTTTCTGCTTCCTGGGGAAACAGAAATGATCTACACAAGGGCCTTTAAAATCCTTCTTGAGGGCATCAAAGCCCTACCCAGTAATAAAAAGAGTCCCCCTGTCCATAAGACTAGAGCCAATCCAGATGATAATAAAAATGATGAAGCCACCCTTGCTTCAGAACAAGAAGCTTGTGATAAAGCACTTGGCCCCTCAACTATAATCATGGACTATAAAACTGCCCAGTATAACGCTTTTGTAAATACCTTTGATGGAGAGGTCCAGGGGTGTTTTTTTCATTATTGACAGGCTGTCAACAGGAAACTAAAGGGTCTACCTGAGCTCAGCAAGATCTACTGTCTAGATACATCAGGAAAGTGCAGTTTCTTAATTCAGAAGTTTGTAGCACTAGCCTTTTTAAAGCCAGAGCATAATGGACAAGCCTTTGACCTCCTATTCCAGGATCCATATGCCAAGAAACATGAGGATGCATGATTGTCAGGAGTATTCCTGACAACACCTTGGTTCAGGACAATATTTTGTGCCCAATCAAACTTGATAAACAAAATAAAGAATGGCAGCAGTTCCCCCTTATTGGGGAAACTGCCGCAAAAAGTTGAGGCAAGGAAACAGAAATTAAAAATAATTTTTTTAATTCAGACAGGTTTTATACCCCACCTGCAGGCCGCGTGGCTGGCTGCCAGCTGTCCGCAGGCCACACGCCCAACCGCACGCTGAGCCTGGCGGCTTGCCTGCACGCGCCTGCCCCCAGCCTGCCTGCCCCCAGCCACTCCCGCCAGCCAGTCCCCGCCCAGGCCAACAAATGAGGAAATTTCCAAATGGGGAAACCCAAAAAGGCAATTTCCCCAAACCCAAATGGAGGGGGAACTGCTGCCCAACTTTGGAATTTGCCAAATTTGGGAGGGGCTGACAAGCTGCTCAACCCACCCATTCCTGTATTAACTGCAGAATCCAAAATTGGATGAATGAAAACATCCAATGATACACCAAGACAATGCAAGCCCAGAAGTAACAATTCATTGCCTGCACATCACTCCCAATTCCCCTCCCAAAAGGGAATTCCAGACAACACCAAGTGTTTGGGATTCCCTGTCCAGTGTTTTACTCTATTCATGCCACCACAAGGATGATAGTATATAATAAAGCCAATTCACTTGATGATAGTTTGTGCTATCATTGAGTGAAATTACCCCTCAATAGCATCACATAAATCAATCAGAACTTTACCCTACAAGAAAGTTAGACACTAATCTTTGTCTGCCCTTTCCCAAGATCAGAAGATGAACCATTTAATCTTCTCAGCTGTACTCACAGCCTGCCTAGTGATTGGGGGCCACCAATACAATCACCAGCATAGGCCATTCAATAAACCACCCAGCAAGTACATCTACAAGGAGCCAGCACAGCTAAACTCCTCCAAGCAGTACTCCTGGCCCACACTGGTGTCTCCCCACTCCACCCAGTCCGTAGCTATATACACCTGTGCATACTACGTATTTACGTTTTTGCTGGTAATTTTGGACAATATAACATACATGCCAAGGTCTTCAGATGGATGATAACAGTCTACCCCATTGTGACAGCGCTCACAGTATTCCAAGTCGCCAACTTGGTACCTTATTTTGCTAAAATAGTCCCCCAATTGTTGGGTCTTTACAATTATACCCTTTCATTGAATATTATGAACAACAGTGGATTGAACGTAAGGTCACTAAGCGCTGGAGCAAGCCCAGAGCCAAAGCCAAATGGAACTGCTTTCAGACAGTTCTTAAGGATGAGATGAAAACTACTTCATCTTTGGAGGGCTGGCATTAGCATATCAAGTCCTCCTTTAGAGTCAAACCCAGATACAACACCTTCTATGAGCACCTCAAAGTCTAACAGGGGAATACTGTTGCATCCATCAGATATATTGAGAACCATCCATCCAAGAAAAAGAGAACCACTAAAGAGAAACAATATCAATAGAAGATCAAGGACGTTGTCAAGGCCAAATATAAGCTTTCAGAGATTGGGGAATACATCAAGAAGATTGCCACAGTTCTTAATGGCAACCAGGTGATCACAGTCTAGCTTTCAATTAAATTTATTGAGTATTGCCTAATTTTTTATATAGTTTTTATATGTTAAGTATAATATTTTTAAATAAATAGCTATTATAAATAATTCACTAATAATTTATGATACTGTTTTTATAAAATCATTGATTTTCTATTGATAGATTGATGCTTTGGACTTTATTAAATGGTCTATATTGGTATTTTACTAGTAAATTATATGCTTTTTGTAGTTTTCAATATAGAAAAATCTTTATATTACTGTTTCTGATTATTATAATTTCCTATAACACGTAAAACTTTATGTAGCATCTTTTTGTGTATTTGATTTTTTGTTTTTATAAGTGGGAAAATTTATTATAGTTAAGATAGCTAATTTCATATTGAATTATTTTTGAAGTGTATTTTTATGAATTTTTTCAATTTCATGTATAATTTTTTATGGACTTTTTAAAATCTATGTTGTCACATTCCTCTAAAAATTATCTTGAAGCTTAATTTTTATTAAATAAAATGTTCAGGAAACATGTTTCTGCTTATTAAAAAAGTGTCAACATTTAGTAGTCTGCATGAGTTAAAACTTAATTCTGACTTTTCAATACTGTCAACATTAAAGTATTTTTAATTCTGATTGTTGACATATAGTAAGTTGACTTGTGGAATGAGTTAATTCTGGCAGTTGCAACTCATTGTACCTAGATTGGAGCCCTGAAAACCCTTACATCACTTTTTTTACCAGCATCTTGGCATCAGTCCCATGAATTATAACATCAGTCTGGATTGAACCTCATGAAGGAGCTTACAGCTCTTGGAAAAGAGTTCAAACTATTTACCCAAGAATCACTTCCCTTTGGGGATCAGAGGGGGGGGGGTCCTCCAGACATTCTGGTCCACTAATTCCTGAGGGTTTGACTTTGCATATTATTTTTGCACTTTTTGTCAGGGATCCAGTCTTGGGCGGCTGGCCTGTTGTTTTCAGGGGTAACTTGGGCTGGGTTCTTTGCAGGCAATGCCCACCACAATAGGGGAGCTAACTTTAAAAGGTAAGAGGCAGACTTCCTCACCCAAGACCATGGGCCGGCAGCTGTGATTATAGTGTCAATCACCCCTGTGAGGGTGATGTACACAATCCCAAACAGCTTGCCAGAATGGTCAGTTGGGAGGTTGGGTGCAGAAGCAGGCATGGGTTTTGGGGTCACAGGCGGTTCCATGGACAGGTTGTAAGCAGGGAGATAGTTGAATTTCCCCCTGAACAACTTGGGTGTTGAAAATATCCACAGGCCTTGTCGGTTGTATCTAACTGCAGATTGTATGTGGGCCAGGGATCAAGTTTGAGTATCTTTTCTGGAGTGTATTATTTGTATTCAGACTTCAGAGGGTAGTCAGTAAAGTGAAAGGGTCTAAAGGGTACACCAGGAGGACAGAAAACAGCAGGCAGTGGGGCAGGCGGGCCAGGAGATCTTGAACTGAATTGGTAGACAGAGAATACAAAATAAGGCAATAGCTGTATGAGCCAAATTAACATAACCTTTATTCAAAAATGGCAATAAGTTTGGAGCGTGGGGTCCTTGGGTCTATATAGTACCCCACCTCCAAACTTAACATTTTCCATGGGGGTTCATCAGGGCATTAGGAAGGCCAGGGCCGGGGGAACTGGGTGCTTGGGTCTAAAGGCGGCAAAATAGCACTTAGCCCGGGAGTTCTTTCATTGGTCAGGAATCTTGATTTGGCTGCCTGATTATCTTGCTTTAGTGTTGAGGTCATGGGAACGGGTTGTGGGCCTGTGCCTCTTTCCTGGGTTGGCTCTTGATTGGTTGCTGGTGTAGACTTTGAGTTTATAAAGCTAATAGTTGCCAAATCAGTACCTCCACTAGGCACTGTGATTAATCCTCCATTTGGTGAAATGATTTCTTTGGTTTGTCTCTTTTTAACGCATGGGTCAATACACTTGGTATCAGCTTGTGAGGGCTCAATCCCAGAAAAATGCGGGCAGGCAGTCCACTGACCCAGCGGCCCAAAGAAATCCAGGTTTGGGGTTTGATCCCTGCTCCCAGGCCCGGGTTTCTAGAGAGGAAGAATTGTCAATCCTGACACTACTGCCTATAAAAAATCTTCTGACTAATGTTGGGATATAATATGTGGGAAAACAATTCATGAAATTAATATTATAAACTGGGTAGGGATATTACAAGTCTTTATTAACAGAAGGAAGATCCCCTTAGAAACTTACTTTAAATGCAACAGTTTGAAGACTTTTGGGGGCCAAACACTAATTTGGAAGTCACCAGAAACAAATCAACTTGCGTATGGGATAGGTATTTAAGTTTAAAGCCCAAGAACATGTTTAAACTTAAGATCTTCCAGTCATGAACTGCCTCTGGACCCTGTTCAGACAATCAGCCTTTTATATCTTCCCCTTGTCTTGGGCTATATCCCCTTTAGGCTGATTTTCTCAAAAGCTTAAACTATCTGTGCTTGCAATTCCCTATAATGAAATAAGCTTTCAAAATTACTGCAACCAATCCGATTACATTCTTCTTCTCTTTCTGAATCTATTTTATTAAGCATTATTTTTTAACCAAAGAAAAATCATCAGTAATGTCAAGTATATACTTCTGCAAAGTATATTAAACAAAATAAAGAGGGGAAATAAAAAGAGAATGATACTTTATTCTATATGAGTTTAGAGGATTATATAGTAACATGAGAAGCTATTACTGTCCATGTATGTCATGGTGGTCATGGAGCTTGTCCAAGTAGTGTTCCTCTTAGGAATCAAAAGGTTTGATCCCCATATTAGATGGGTGAATGATAAGAGTGCCACCAATTTAATGATTAGTTGGGGAACCACTTGGGGAATTACTTTCCCAAGAGAGAGTAAATGTAGATGTTGCAGCAGTAAAATATTCTTCAGAATTAACCAATCTTTTCAATGCTCTTCAGTCCTCAGCATCTGAATTGCCTCACTATGCTTCACAGTTTTGCTGAAACCTGAATAAGAAGCAAACATTTCACCAAGCACATTGCCAATGTTTTGCTCCTCTGGCAACCCCTTCCTGGAGAAACATTGAAAGTACTACTCTTGTAGCTTTTCTGTGCCATTATGCTTTTATTGATACCAAATATGTCCTCAGAGAAACTCCCAGTCACCTTTCTTCACTGTTTTGCCATACAATTATACTGTTTTTTGTAAACAACCACCTTTAGAGAAACCTCAAACTTCCTATGCCAGCATTTTCCAGAACTGTTTTCCTTGTTTTTTCTCTACTAAACCACTTTGTAGAAATGTTGAGACATTTAATCAAGCCTTTCCAGACTTCTTCTCTCAGTATAGAATTACATATAGCTATAAAACCACCCCTGGAGCCTTTAAATATGGTTTTTATCTTAGCTTTCCTCTGGTAGTCACCATCAGTCAACACCTCAGACTCAGGCAATAAATCTCCACAAGTGAATCAACCTAGACTTTCCCCCATCAGTGACCTACACCTAGGTCATCAGAAACAAGCATAACTCATGCTTTATAACTTTTTTACTCACCCAAGTGATTAGCCTGAGTTTTAAGGCAAAAATTAATTAAATTTACTTCCCAAAAACCTCCAAAACATTAATTTATATATCTGTTTTTCTAGAAACTACCCTAATGATGGTTTTGAGCTATATATTCTTGCTCAGCAACTCTAAGACCTTCTTAAAACTACACAAAAGTAATAGAAGAGAAAATTTATCTTGATTGTAGGTAAATTTAACCAACTGATTATCACATCAGTTGGAATCAGGTTTTGGGTGTTTATCCCTCACCACTTCAAGACTGCTTTTTATTTTCCCACAATTTCTGTCACATGGGAAAGCTACAGGATGCTATTTAGTGATCTGATGTACTTATGCAACCAAGATTGACACCCTTCCTGCAAATGTATATTATAATACAAAGGGCTCTCATAGAGGCACCCCATGATGTATTGAATAACATTGAGCATCCTACTACCAATGTCAAAATACAGGAAATAACTCCTAACTAGGCATGTAGCCAATTTCCAAGAGCCAAACCCCAAATTAGATATTTGCTGCTCACATCATACTTGAATCCTGCCATAATGCCATTCTCTGGTTTATTATAGGCCTCCCCTTCTGATGTATTAACTATTTTTTTTCAAACAAAGCAGCAAATTATTTCTATTATTGTTTTTTCTATTGAATTAGTGTCTTCCCCAATCTTAATACTAAACTGTAATTAGTTTATTTCCAACTAAAAAATGAAAATTGTATATGCAGTAGTTTCAAAAGCTAGGGCACCAACCAAAAATACTTCAGGTTTAAACAGACTGAACTCATATTTAAGCAAATTCCAACTATCAGTGTGAAATATTCACTCTATTAACAGGGATTTTGGGCGTTAATAGACAAGATAGGTCAACAAAGCAATAAATTTCTCACAATCCCAACAAAAATATAGTGTCATGATCTGAGGCGTGGCACAGAGTCATAACAGGAAATTCTAACCTTAGGATTGGATTTGTATTAAGTCTTGCTTAGAATGGCAGGTAAGGCTATGCAATTACCTTGTGGCAATGATTAAATAATATCTACTAGACATGGCTAGAGAGGCGCCAAAGTACATGGAGACACAAAGACAAAAATGTGAAAATAACTTAAACTTTATTGGTAGAAATGAAATAGAATATATAATGTTTTGCTTTACCACAAAACAGTACATGGACGGTAGGATTACTTGCCACAAGCATGAGTGGGGCAAGTGAGTTGCGCAGAATCAGGAAACTGAACAATTGAATTTCCCAATTTGGAGCCAGTTTCATTTTGAAGGGCAAAAGCAAAATAGAGAGATTCATCCTAGAAATAACCCATCAAAGGCAAAATCAAAACATGGTGAATGGCAGAATTCATGATATTGCCCCCCTCTAGATTGGCCTTAGGGGGGTGGTACTTGTGAAGAAACTTGGCATGCACTCAGGCAAATAGTCAACCACTAGAGAGGAGTTTTACAGTATACTATGACCCTTGTTTGAAGGTCACTTTCAAGGGCCCAATCCACAACAAGTCTAGTTTATGAGCGCGTCCTTCTGTATGCTGATAGTAAAGAACATGGTCCCCAATGTTAAACTTGGGCAAGGGAGATTGTCCAGCATTCTCATGAGAGAGCTCAAGCATCTTGGTCTTATATGCAGACGTGTAGACAGAGGCCTGAATATCAATGATTTTGTTGACTATATCTTTGATATGGTCATCAGGGTTCATGGCCTTATCAGAGGAGAGTAGGGGGCCCCCAAGAGCAACAGAGTGGTGGCTTTACAACCATACAACATAGCAAAAGGGGAAAACCCAGTGAAACAATGTTTGCTAAGGCAATAGGCAAAGAGAGAAGCGGGTAAGTATAGATCCCAATTGGCAGCGTCAGAGTAAGAGGGTTTCCTCGTGATAGAAACAAGAGTTGAATTTGTGCACTCAACCCCCCATTAATGGAAGGATTATAGGGGCAGAGAAAGACTGATGAGACTCCAAGGCTTCAACAACAGAGGTTACAAACTTGGCGTTGAAGTAAGTCCCATTGTCAGACAGGAACACTTGAGGACAACTGTGGCAAAAGAATACATCTTGCAGCAGAAAGGCGGCAGTTGTCTTGGCAGTGATGTCTTTAAAAGGGCGAGCTTCAATCCACTTGCCAAAATGATCAACAGCAATTAGGATAAAACAACAACCAGAGCAGGAGCAAGGGAGATGTCCTACAGCATCAATACTGACAGTGTGAAATGCATGTTGAGGGGGGACTAGCTTGAACTTGTGAACAGCAACTTGAGGTTGGGGAGCTGACAATCATGGCAACTATCAATAACATCTGGGATCAGCAGGCAAAGATTTTTCCAGAAGTAGTTCTTCTGGAGCCAGGAATAAATATTGGAAACACCTCCATGTCCTGTCTCCTTATGAGTTTGAAGCACCATCAAAAGGCAAAGACTAGGCCTTAAATAAGGCAATTAGTGGTCTTTTACTTTCTTGAAAAGCTGATTGTCACAAATGAGCGTGTCTTTATATATTTAGAAAGGGTGACTCAAACTTCTTCTGTCTCATTTTCCCATAAAGAAGGATATCCAATTAATTTGTATAACCTGTCAGCCTCAGCAGGGTGGAGAGCAAAGAAAGGCATTCTGGGCAGTCCATCAGCATTCTGATGTTGAATCCTGGGGCAGTGCATCACAGTTGAGCTGTATCCTTGCAGGCAGAGAGCCCATCTAGCAGATTGTCTTTGGGGTCCTTGAGTTGTTGTAGCCATTTTAGCAAAGCATGGTCAGTAACCACAGTAAAATTGGTTTCATACACATAGTGGCGGAACTGCTTGACAGCATGTAGCACATCAAGGCACTCCTTCTTAATCACACTGTAGTTCTTCTCATGTTTATTCAGGACAAGAGAGGTATAAGCTACAGGGTGATCCACACCCTCATCATCCAGTTGAGCCAAGATAGCCCCAATAGCCAGGTCACTAGCATCAGTATATAAGATAAAATTTACCTAGTCAGGATATACTAAGATGGGAGCCTCTTTGAGTTTTTACTTGAGGGTTTCAAAGGCTTGTTGTTGACTGGCAGTCTATTTGGAAGGGACATTATGCAACAGCTGGACCAAGGGTTCACTAGTGTCAGAAAAATCAGGGATAAATTGTCTATAGTATCCCATCATGCCCAGAAAGACTTGGACTTCTTGCAGGTTGGTGGGCGGAAGCATTTTGTCAATGGCTTCAACTTTCTTAGCCATGGGGCAGATTCCTGTCTGAGTCACCTCATGGCTCAAGAATTTAAGGCGTTCCTTGAAGAAAGCACACTTAGATGGTTTTAAATTAAGTCCAGCCTCAAAAATCTTTATGAACACCTCCTTGAGATGGGCCAAGTAATCAGTGAAGCTGGCACTGAAGACAGTTATATCATCTAAGTATACTAAAACACATGAGAGCTTCAAATCACGGAGGGTGGAGTCTATGGCTTGCTGAAAAGTAGCTGGAGCGTTGCAGAGCCCTTGCAGCATTTGTGTAGGCTCAAAAAACCCCTCAGAAGTGATGAGGGCAGCCTTCTGTCTATCCTTGGAGGAGATATCAACTTGCCAGTACCCAGAGGCTAGGTCCATGGCAGAGAAGAACTTGGAGCCCCCAAGGCGGCAGAGAGCATCATCAATGTGTGGTAAGGGGTAGGAATCCTTCTTGGTGAGTGAATTCAGTTGTTAAGAGTCCATCACAATACAATGACCTCCATCCTTCTTTTTCAGTATGAGCAAGGGGGAAGACCATGGACTTTGGGAAGGGGAAAGCAGTCCAGTGTCTAGAAGTTAATTGAGCTCTTTAGAACCTGAGCATCCTCTACATGGCTGCGGTAATAAGTTTTAGTGCAAAAGGGGGGAGCATTGCCAGTATCAATATGGTGAATGCCACCTTTAGCTAGACCATAATCAGTGCTATCTTTAGCAAAGATATCTGAAAACTGATCCAGTAGGTCAAGCACCTCTTTCTGTTGAACTGGAGATATTTGCGAGAAGTCTTGAGCAGTGAACAAGGATAGGACTTGGGGCTTGTCCTCAGGTAAATTAAAGTCCTAGAATGTACCAAAGGGATATAGTGATAGGAATTCAGAAGCATTCATTGACCTACCATAGCCAACAACATGCCCTCTAGACACATGTATGGGGAGAGCATTTAAGTTGGCGACCAGCAATTGAACAGGGTCTTTATGAGAGACATCCAAGATTCCTGGACAGAGATAGGGTTCATTGTGTCCTAACAAGGGAGGAGAGTATAACTCTAGGAATGTACAATCAGGTAGCTCATACAGTATTTAAGAGTCTAGGATATCCTGAGATCCAGGGGGGATGGTTACAGCAGAGGTAGCCAAGAGAGGAATCCCTTCAGATTCAGGGCAAGCCATAGGAGGACATTTCATGTTAAAGGAATGGGTACCATATTTTAGAGTGAAGACACAAGTGGGATATTCTAAGGCATATGTCTTGAGGCGCTTCCTGGGAACTTTAACTTGCTCTTCAAAGATCAGAGGGACCTTGTATCATAAGATAGAGAGGTGGCCGTCCTTTAAGTTGATGATCCCACTGTATTCCCTAAGGAATTGAGTACCAACTAGGAGGTTGTAGCTCTCATTCTCCAAGACAACAGCAGTGGTGGCCAAGAGTAGTTTGCCAAACTGTATGGGAAGAGAAGAATAAGCTCCTATAGCACAAGTCATGGATAGCCCAGCTGTGCCATAATAATGGTGATAGTTAAGATTGGGGGCAAGTTTGAGCTTCTTGACAAGCTTTGAGGAGACAAAATTCACAGGAGACCCAGTGTTCAAGACAGCCTTAATTTTCACCTTCTGAATAGATATCTCCACACAAGTGGTAGTACAACCAAAGGGAGGGAGGACAGCCAGAATGTCTTGAGCTTCTGCCAATTCTTTGTCACATTTTTTAATCATACATCTTAGGCCCAGGAATTACTTATAGACTTTCTGGAGAGGAAGCAAGACTGAGACATTTTTGAACACAGAGTCAGCAACCTCAGCAGCTTCCTCAGAAGACTCAACAAGCACAGGGGATATCTTAGCTTGATTGAGGTATGGGTGAGAGAAAACCTCTTATTGGCTTCAGGCAGAGGCTTGGCAGTTGTTGTAGTTTTCCCAGAACAGGCTTATAAGGGACTGCAATATTTTTGGGGATGGCAAAGACAGAATACCCATAAGTGTTGGCATCTTAAATATCAGAATTGTCCATGTCAGAGTCATCAGAGATGTCGTGGAATAGCAGCAGAATGGGAGGAGCCTCAGTCTCAGCAGGATCAGAGTCAGCAATAGAGGGGGGAATTGAAAGAGACTGGGAAGAATTGTCAATCAAGAGCGTCCCTGCCTCTAGGTTGACTGTTCTTTTCCCACCTGTTCTTTGGGATCAGCTCCTTTAACCCAAGGATTGGTGCAGACTCAGGAATGGTGATCTATTTGCCCACATTTATGGCAACCCTGGCATTGAGGAGGATTCTGCAAGTTCATGGTGAGGATATGCGGGTCACGTGAAGACAAATCAGAGTTAGAGGCAGCACAATTCTCCTGCAAAACTTCCCCAGAATGGGTAAGGTGTGTATCCTGCAAAAATGTCTTTATGCTCTTCATAGAGGAAAACATGGATTTATGAGCCTTAAAGTGAAGACACAGGAGCTGGTTAACCTTGAGGGCTTGAGTGCAAGCCATGTATGCTTCATGTGTGGTCAGCTGGTAGCTTGTAATTAGTTGTTGTCCCTCCATGTAGAACATATCTGCAAATTCAGCTAGGGTTTCCTTTGGTATGAAAGCAATGTGCATGCAGGCGTCCTTCTTCACTTCCAAACTATGGTCACCACCAAATTTGTCAATCAGAAGTTGCTTAATATCTTCCAAGGTCTCAATGATGGGCAGCTCTGGTACAACTACCTCTTGACAGGTCGGGTGTAGGCAAGTCAGAATATGTTCTTTCTTAACCTCAACTGAGGCTCTTCTCATGGCAGTTTTGTAGATAGTTAGGAAAGCTGCAATGGTTGATATTTTGGAGTCAAAGACTTGCTTAAAGGTAGTCTTGAAATGTGCTTCTGGGGTCAGGTCACCATTGTTGCTATTGAGTACATTTATGCACAGGGAGAATTCTGCTTTGGATTTGGAGGGGGGCTGTCTGGCCCAAGCTGGCAAACACTTTCCTCAAGGGTAGTCAAGGTTTCAGCAGTGCAGGTGCCTGTATTATTATCTAGGGTGGTCTGCCGCTCAGTAACATCTAGGTGTTAGCCCTGTGCAGTTACTACCAAAGACAGTTCAGCCAGTTGAGAGGTAAGAGACAGATCCACTGAAAGGCAAGGAGCAAGCCTGCTGTTTCCTGAATCAATTAACTCACATATTTCCTGTACGTCTTTATCAAGATCAGAGTGATCTTGTTTCAGATGTCCACCTCATTAGCTAGAGCTTTCAAATCTATAGCACAATGAATGTGGGTGCTCTTAACAAGCCAGGGCAGCTGCTATCTTCACCAACAACTCCAGTTGGACTGAAAACAGACACCATTGCCTCACGCAAAGTAGAAACCTTTTGTTGTAAGTCAGCAACTTGAGTTGTCAGAGCAAGCACTTGAGGATCTGGCTGAGGGGCTTTGGTAGGGCAATCCTGACTGCAAGTGGACGCTCTTAACTCTTGAATGGCATCCCATAGTCTCTGCTCTCTATCTGCTAACTCATCAGATGAAGTAGAAGGCGGGCATCTGGTTTGGGTGTAGACAATCCATTTACTGTGTCTGGAGTTTGGCAATGGTAGCAGTGGTAGAAGCCCTTTCCTGTTTGAATTCTTTGCCAAGTTTGTGGAGATCTTTTGCAGCAAGGGCTGCTACTTGCTGTAATTGGTCAAAGAAGTAAGCACCAAACTTTTTGAGCTGTTGCACAAGTTGTTCAAAATTGGTGAGATAGGTGTTTAGAGTGGAATCTACTTGGGTGCGCCAGGGCTGTTCCAACTGATGAAACTCATGTAGACACTCTCTGACGCACTCAGAGATGGACTGACATTTTTTTGATAGAATTGACCAAGCAGGGTTGGGAGGTGACAGAGTTGCGTTGATTGTCTAATACCAAGGAAAACAGGGAGTGGATCCACTACTAGTAGACCGCAATGTGATCCCAGTGATGAGTGACAGAAGCTTGTAAAGATGAAATCTCCAGAACGTGGAGCCCTAACACCATTTGATGATGGGCTAAGGCGGCTTGTACAAAAGATGACAATAGGTGTTCAGCAGAGCCAGCTGCTAAGAGATTATGCTGTGGAAATTGTGAAGCCACAATCAATTCATAGTATTATGCTCCGCTGAACTGAAGCTGGAGGCAAGGGATGGCTCCATCACAGGCTGACCCAAGAGTTACTGCCATGACTTGTTCCAAGTCAGGGGTACCCAAAGGTTAGACCACTAGGCAGGGACCATTCCCAAGGTTCAGCACAGTAGAGACAATAGGCAGGTCAGCATTGTCTTCCTCAATAAGAGGACTGGTAATTTCAAGCAAAGTCAGCTCTTGTATGGGAGGAGGCAAAGGTCCTGAAAACGTGGTTACAAAAGGGATAACCAAGTGGCTTATAGCCCCTGTAATGAGCACCATTTTGTTTTGATCTGAGGCGCGGCACAGAGTCACAACGGGAAGTCCTAACCTTAAGATTGGATTTGTACTAAGTCTTGGTTAGAATGGCAAGGAAGGCTATGTAATTACCTTGTGGCCCTGATTGAATAATATCTGTTAGACGTGGCTATAGAGGCACCAAAGTATGTGAAGACACAAAGACAAAAATTTGAATATAACTTAATTTTTATTGGGTATAAATATTGGGAATTTATATTGTGTAGCTTTATCACAAAACAATATATGGACGGTAGGTTCACTTGCCACAAGCATGAGTGGGGCAAGTGAGTTGTACAGAAACAGTAAACTGAACAATTGATTAACCAATTTGGAGCCAGAAGCATTTCAAAGGGTAAAAGCAAAAGAGAGAGATTTGTCCTTGAAATAACCCATTGAAGGTGAAATCAAAACATGGTGAATGACGGCATTCACAATAAGCAAAAAGGCTCCCCAGCCAACGGTTAACCCAGTGCAAGACCCTGAACCATTCAAGGTTTGGGGACTGGACGTAGTGGGCCTCTTCCCAGAAACTAGACAAATCAATGTTTATTAATTGTAGCCATTTACTTTGCTACATGCTGGCCCATCTTCTGGACAACAAAGGACCACAAAGCAGAAAAGAATAAACTGATTCATTAAAAAAGCAATCATAGCTGACTACAGCACTCCAGACTACATCATAACTGATGGAGCAACAGAGTTATCAGGTCACATAGTAAACAACAATTTAAAATCCAAAAGCATCAAACATTCTGCAACCTCACCCTACAGGCCACAGGCCAGCGGCAGAGTTGAATGCCTAAGCAACAGGCTTATTAGAACCCTTGAGAAAATAATGGATGGAAAAGCCAAAGACACATGACCACTATACGTGAAACATGAATTATTAGTTCTTGGGTCTGCACCAATCAAGGGAAAAGTTACTCATTGTTTGAACTAACATACTGATACAAACCAGAGATAGTTACCTGCAACAATCAACCATACATAAAGATCCCCCTGGGGAAACCCCCACAGTAGAACAAGTACCAAATCTACAACACATCCGCCTCAAAGCTAAAATAGCATAAATAAAAAGGCTCAAAACACAAAAGATAACCTCTACAGAGGAACCACTCCCCATCAACTCCCCCATCTGGGTCCTGGCTGGAAACAGAAAGAAGCTAGACTCAGTACACAGGGGACCAGGAAGAATCATAAAGTACAGATCAGACCAAAACACCTATCTAGTGAAATTCCAAGGTACCAAAACTCCTGTCATCAAGAAATACCACAGAACTTGCCTCCGGCTTAGCAAAGGAGAACACTTGAACCAGCTGGTGCCAACTAGTAAACAGCTCTAGGAACATCAGGCGGCAGCTGTTAAGACAAAGCCCCCTCCTGATGTACCAGAGTTACCCCTTAAGGGGGTGTCAAGGATCTGGATGTACAAGTATTCTGGCTACCATCAACCCAATTAACATCCAGCCATTGCCCGATTTGATGCCCTCCCAATATACAGTTTGACATATGAAAATGGCAACCAAGCAATATCACATGACTTTCCAAGTATCCAGTGGCTCAAATCTATCCTGCGCATGAACAACCCCTAGGTTTGATCTAACTAAAACTCCACTACAGCTAAAGCTATATAAGCTAAAATATTATTCAATAAAATATACTTATCTTCTCTCTCATTTCCATATCTAAAGCTTCCCCAAAAGGCTCTCCTCATCAACAGTATGCTATCTTTGATTTGATATCAGATCAGGTCAGATAATAAATGCTGTGTAACCCATGATTTTTTTTAATCAGTAAGCCAAAAGGGCGGGCCACCCTAGTTTGAAGTCCTGATTGGTCTTTTAAAGATAAGAATGTTCCAACCTTTCATCTCTCCCAAGCCAAGAGCATATGTGGAACAGTTACAGGCGCTCTCCAGAAAGTGGTGTAGCTATTCAGTGCCATCTGTGGCGTGTAACAGAGCAGCTAATCAAGGTTTCCAGTTGTTGTTAATTCCAATTCACTAGGGGGTTCAATTGGCCTAGTGCATGATAGTTCACAAGTTGATTCATGAGTGCTGCAATATTGAGTACTCTACTCTAATTGCTATTGAGATAATTGGAATCAATATATTGGTATTATTTGACAATGAATTCCTTAAGTTGATTTCCTCAATTTCAATTGGATTCAACCGGTGGAGCTAGAATACTCAGGCTTATTATCAACCCATATGAGTTTAATAAACACAGCTTTCAACCTTACACTTAACACATACTTTGATATTACCTTTTATTTTGCAGTTGAAGCTGGTCTTTAGTAAGCCTTAAATAGTCTTAGAATTATTAGTATATTTATCTATACTTTATTTTAGATAAAATTTAGTGCATAGATTTATCTAGTTTAGATAGCCCAAATTTACAACAATGGGAAAGCATTTGCTTTTGCGTTTGACCTGTAGGGCTCTCTTACCCAAATCTGGGTTGCCATGGATATCTGATCCTTTCAGATCTGTACCAGTCCCTGGCTGCTTTGAGTATCTCCACCAAGGCTGCTAGGATTAACTCTGGGGTACATAAATGAATGCCCCACTTTCAGAAAAATACTCTCATCTTTGCTCATTGGTTTGGCCATTGAAACTTCCTGGTGCATCTCACATTGGCTAGGAAGCTGCCTATTCTTTGTACTCAGATTGAACCGGCTCAAAGCCAGAACCTCAAGCCTGACTGTGGTGCAGGGTGCCACTCCTCAGTAGTACCATGATAGGACTTTTTCTTTGTTTAGAAAATATAAGGGGAACTGCTGCCCTTTTTTGTATTTTATATTGGAGAGTAACCCTCCAAACCACATAAGGGCATTTTCAATTAGAGACTAATTGACACACCTGCAGCTAGCTGCAGATGAGTTGGAGAGTGACCCATTGGAGTGGTTTTGCTATAGGCAATTAGTGACTAATTGGAAGAGGTCTTACTATTGGCAATTGACGACCCATTGCTTATGCCCATTATTCAGATCAGTATATTGACCTTCCGCTCCTCTTTTTGCTAAAGTGTGAAATCCAAAGAAAGTAGTTTGAAACCCTATTCTACACTCAATTCCCCCAAAGACGGCCCTACTATATGCTGCAACCACCTGACTCCAGGTCACATGTCCAAATGTTCATTTCTTGACCAATCTAACCCATTTCCCTCTGAATATTCCCCAAAATGGTTCAGCTCTCCAAGAATAAGCCTGGTGCCTGACAGTCTAGACCCTAGTCAGGATGACTCACCCTTTCTTTTACCTCCCATCCTTCCAAGTATAAAAAGACCCCCAAGAGACCCCCAATAAACAGATTTATTTACCATACAAACATAACCAATGACTTTCATTTCTTAGATTACTTGCAGAGCCCACAAATAGAGGTTCTGTTGAGTAAGAAGATATTAGTCCTGTTGTGTTCTCAGTTGCTGCTCAGCTACACCCAGCCTACCTTTAGACCCTTGAGCACCACACTGACCTATTTATGACCAGTCCCAAGCTCTTTGTTCTGCAAATAATAGAGCCCAACTCAACAGGGCTTCCCCATCCTGCTTCTATGGGTGGACAATTCCCCTCAAGCTCCACCCAGACACTTGAGCAGAGCTTGGTTGGGGGTCAATCCCACCAGTCTAACAAAAGCTACACTTATCCTTAAACAGACAGGGGTCTGCTACATGCCAGATACCTCCACAGTCAAGCAGGTTAGATATCTTGTGCAGGCCAAGGGATCTGTCACCAGGCTTTTTTAGAGGTGGGCTCAACGTTGCAGCGGCAGGGCTATGGTGATAGCCAATAGCCTACCTTGTGTTACGGCAGGATATATTTTACTCCCACCAAGTTGCTGAAAGTAGGCTGACTTTGCTACGGAAGTAAAGTGTATTTGTGCAGCTTGCCCCTTTATTATTAAATAAATAAAAGTTGTTGTATAGGGTGGTTGGGAAAATAATGTACCATCAGCCCTTTGATGGTGCTGCTGGATAACAGATCTTATTGGCATTCAGCCCACCATCCTCTATAGCCAGTGATGGGCTAAATGGCCCTCTGGATATGAAGATCCAGCATACTGCTGGAGCAATGTTAGATTCAAGCAACAGGCCTACTTGGGGTGCCGTGCTGAATTCTAATTAGTAGTAAGTTCAATGACGTCAGTAATTGCTAGTTTACACTAATCACCTTACAATCCTCCATACACCCAAGCCTGTTGGGTACTCAGCAAACTGTACAGGTCTATGAGGTTCACCCAGCAGATAGAAAGCTGCAGGAAGAGGGGTTGGTGGACCTGAAGATGAAATGTTCAGACAGCAGAGGGCTAGAAAGAATAAGCAAGCTATTGGGAGAGCCAAGGGTTCATAGAAAAAGGTTTTTCTTGAGATGACAATGAAGCCTGGTGCAGGGCCTGGGGGGTTTATACACTTTACCTTTACTAGACTTTGATTCAGGAATCAGGGATCAATAAAAGGATGGGGAATCAGATAATTGTGTGGGGGGCTGCCCAGGGGGTTCAGGAAGAAAGATGTCACTAGGGAAGAGCAGGCTTTCACTGGCTGATTTAAGTCAAGGAGTAGTTAGACCCAACTGTCCTGGAGAGGCATCTTGAGGATGGGATGGATAGCTGGTACCATCCTCAGTGGTGGGAGTCATTAGGTTCCAGCATTGGTTTTGTTGGATGCTTCAGTTTATATGAGAACCTTTATGTTGATGGCTGAGGCCTCCTTCTCTGCATTGGGCCAGTGGAAAAAGGTTCCTTCAGGGCAGCTCCTGGAGGATCTGTGATGGACTCTTTGCAGTTGTGAGCATTGTTGAACTGGATCAAGGATAATTCAGTCCCAAAGAATGTGGGCAAGTGGGGGCCTGTGTCAGGGTAAGTTCCATAATGCTGGGGATTACTTCCCAGTTGTAAAGCGCAAAAGGTGGGAAAGCTGTTAACCAGATCAACTGGTTTAATAGATTTAAATCAAATAGCTGATTGGAAATGGATTTCTGCCGCCACAGTTTGCCAGCTGGATTTGATTCCCCCCTTCAAGCTGACACTGATAGATCAAGGTAATCTGAGAGTCACTGGGTGCAATATTATTTATCAGAACAGTTGTCAGAAATTGGTCCCACACAGGTTCTTTGCAAACTGGCCAAGGTACTTTATAGACAATGCAGAAGGAATAGGAGCCAAGGATCCAGGTGGTATTGCTTAGTCAAATTTTTATATATATGGGAAACTTTTCCCTGTTCAACTCTCAAGAGTTGTGTCAGGGCCCAGAATGCCCTGGACAACCAGCTGGCCTTCCTAGAGGCCAAACAACCCACAGCCTGAAAATCATTACCAATTGTCTCCCAGAGCATAAAAAACCCCTATTTTGAATAAAAAATGGCCCAGGATTTGAGAGGCACACAAGCTTCAAATCACTGGCTTTAATCCAATCAATGAATTTGGCCCACTTAATTATTGGAAAATGATCCATCAGGAGCGTGATTGTTCAATTGCACAATTGGGCGCTTGATTGCTGGCAGGTTCCATAAATAGCTGTGGCACCTTGGCATGCTGCAGCTCAAGCAAGATTCCTGTTATGCTGACCAATAATCATCCATCCCTAAGCTCTAGTATGCAGTTCCTGGGCAAAATTGCCAGTTTGACTGAAAACAATGCTACCAGATCCCTGGGGGCACAAAAGGCTGCACTTTCACCAGTAGGTATAAGTAGCAAGGAGAAGAAGCCCTCCTTGCTTTTGACATCATAAAACAAATGACTTGTATGCCCAGGACCCATTATTTTATTGCAGGAATGATCTTTTTTTGTTCCAATATAGTTATTCTGTTTGCATCTATTTAGTGGATCTACTGTACACTATAACCACACCTACTCATTCCCTCCTGGTTCAGCTCCCATCACTCTGGTCAACATACCTAGAGCTCTTGACTTGGAGTTCTTCTATCCCCATCACCTGGATCTCCCTTCTGGCCACCCAAGAGTGGCTGTCCTGCCTAGCATGAAGGAGATTCCTACCACTTCCCCCTGTCCAACACACCTCCTTCCCAGGATTTCAGTAAGCCAGGTTTTGTTTGCATCACAGTACTGGGGCTGGCCAATCAGGCCATGCCCCATACTGGAAGTTGGGGTCCCCTAGCTACAGCTGTGAACTACCTGGTCAGAATTGCGCCTATTGTGTACATGGCCTTTCAGGGCCAGCCCCCTCCCCTGTGGGAGTCCAGCCAGACTCTGGCATGGGCTGTGGCGGGTTGATCCCCCTAAAATTTTTACTTAGATGAAATCAGGCATTCTCCCGGCCTGACTTTATTACGCCATGCATCCTGTTGTTGGCCTGTTGTGCGCCATCTCCCATGCTTTGGTACCGAGCTGGATTATCACTGGAAGGTGGAGGCCGCTGTTGGCACTTTGTCAGTGTGCCCCCCAGCATTGCTCTGATGCCGCAGTATCTTGGAGCCTTCCCCACCGTATCTGAACCTGAGACCCTTGCTCCCTCTTGATGCCTCAAGTTCTACCCAGAAGATACCCTGATTCTTTCCCAGGAAATTTATCTAGGACTTTTTTGGTTAGGGTTAATCATTCTGCTTAATCCTAGTGTATTGTTTGGAAATCTTACCAGACTGTATTAGAAGCTACCTTGGTGATTAGCTATCAACTCCATATGGGTTTGGGTGGTGATTCTCCACCACATGGAGACCTCTTCTTACTATTGGTTGATTTCTGTCACAGCCTGGTCCTAAGGCTGGTGGCCTGTGGTCCAAGTTGACCAGAGCTTTTATCCCTAGCCCAACTTTTTTGGTTTGAAATGGAGAGAAGGGTTGTTCCTGGAAGCAGGAGCTTGGTCCGTTTGGTTGAGATGGATATTTGTTTGATCAGTAGTTTACTAAAGTAGCTGAAACAACCTGTGGTCCAATCAGAACTATGGCTATAGGATAATGCTGGATAAAGCTTGGGATATATGGTAGGTGAAGAATAGGATTCAACATCTGAAGCTGGACTGGGTTTATATGCTTTGCATTAAATGTTATTGCATGGTCCATCCATAACCCCCATACTGATTCTTTATCCAGTGACCTAAACATAATTGGCGGGGCAGAGATTATGACCTGCTCTGAAAGTTGTAAACATATCTGTACATATTTTTTGTGATCTGATCTAACCCCCTTGTAAAACTGGGGCTGATTCTGTGATCATTTAGTTGGGGTGGCTGTCCCAACCCAAGTTGTAAGTGGATTTTGTACTGGACTTTCTGGTGGAGCGGTTATGCTGGGAAGTGGTTTGAAAATGCAGTGGGTTATGGTATGGATGTGAATATTTCTGGGGTGATGGTGAGGTAGCTTGGGTTGAAGTGGTTTGTAAGGGTATGTGATTCAGATGATTCAATATTTGCCAAAGGTTGGAAATGGATTGATGTTTGTTTCGAGCTTCAGGGGGTTAATCGGCAGGGAGGGTAAATGTTCCATAGGGTTAACGTTCATTTTCAAACTCGGCAGGTTAGGGGTTGGCGATATCTTTTGGGTTCGGTCAGCTTGGTGGATATTTTCCTGGTGTCGGAGCAGGTAGGCTCGAGGAATTATCCGAGGTCAAGGTTCCGCCGAGACGGTAGGGTGGTTCGGCCAATTGAAAAAAGGTATATCGGGATGGGGGACCTGGCGAAATCGGAGAAAAGTTTTTTTTTGCCGGTTGAGAGATTTTCCGGTATTGATGTCAACCAAGGTTTGGTCGGAGTCCCTGGCAGCGGTTTGGGCGTTTGAACATGATTTACCAATGCGGATAACGCCGCGCCCCGAGACATCCCCTACCGATAATTCCGATTGGGTCGTCAGGTTTGGGCCAAATATTTGTGCCGGGCGGCGGGAAGAGATCATGACGTCACTTGGTTTGGAGCTCAGGGCAAATTTTGGTTTGTTTAGCAGGATTTTATGGAGTATTTGGATCCTCGCCGGCGGATAAGTAGGGCTTGAGATGAGGGCAACCGTTTAGTCCAGGGGAGATCAATAAATGTTGGGCTTTGGATTTATCTGAAACGTCAGCATATTTATCACAAAGTAAATGCAGTGATGATTTCATTGTTGTAAAGTTTCAATTAAGCAACAAAATGGCATTTATTTTTTGATTAAGTTATAGGAGGTTTCGCTGGTGCTGGTCAAGGATGGGGAAGGATAGCATGTCAATATCCTCGAATTCGGACTGGGCTGGGGGGAGAGGATTTGGTTTTGTGAGGCCGTCTCTCGGATCTGATCCGAGGAGGACGCGGGCGAGGGTTTGACCGGCTGCACCTTCTTTTCCAGGGATTGGGGCATGATGCGGCCCCGGAACTCGCGGCACACTGCCGGTAAGCTGGGGTCGATTAGGAAGAAGACAAAGTTGAGCAGGCCCTGGGTCGAGGCGGAGAACCATTGGATGGCTTGGCTGGGATTGGAGTACATGTTCAGTCTGGGATGGAGGCAGATGGCGATAAAGTAAGGAACAATGGTGATGAGTGGCATTAGCGGATACAGGGCTAATCGGCTAATCATGCGGCTCTGTTCACGGAGGGTGCAGACGCTGGAGCGGCGGGCGTTGCGCAACACCAGGAAGCTGCGCATGGTGCGCCGGAGCTGTAAAGTTGTGGCAGAAAAGA
The DNA here is from genome assembly GCA_014839935.2 of Entomophthora muscae. NCBI lineage: Eukaryota > Fungi > Entomophthoromycota > Entomophthoromycetes > Entomophthorales > Entomophthoraceae > Entomophthora > Entomophthora muscae. Next base: position 152,966 of record QTSX02005706.1, read on the forward strand.
CAAACAGGCAGTAAACAATAAGGATCAGCTGGGGCAGGCCCTGGGTTGCCAGGAGAACCCCCAGGGAAATAGGAAAATCAAACGCCGTAAAGAAGGGACATGCATTGTCATATTTAAGTCCAATGATGAAAGAGGGCAGCATTAGGAGAAGGGCAACTAGAAACACTCCCGCCAAGTATACGCGCAGCGATCGCACAGCGGCCGGCCTGCGGAGAAGAAAAACAAGGTGCAGATTCATGGCCATGATGCTGACAATCAGCAGCGACACAAAGTTGCTGTACGATACCACCAGATTTGTCACTTGGCATTGGGTAAAGCTAAAGCCAAAGTCCAGATGCAGCGGGAGATGGGTGCCGACATCCGCCAGCCCAATCCAAAGATAGAGCCGGAACGACAGCCGCTTGGCGCTCGGCAGCTTCATGGCCTGAGTTGTGAAGATGAACACCGCCAGCAGCAATCCCATCGCCGCCGAAGCCCCGTTGATGGGTGTGAAAATCCGCTCGTTGATGGTTTCGTCAATTGCCATCTACCCTTTACTCCTCACCACCCATCCTTTTATACCATCAATCCCCTTCAACCTCACTCTACACAATTCCCCCACCAATCAATCTAAAAACCCTTGTCCAATCATTCGTTTGCGCGTTTTTCAAAAATCAACCCCAACTATTATTTCACCGTGTTTCATCCGAATTACTCGCAAACGCCTTTATTGTCAATTTACTTTGCGGTTTGAACCTCGGCGCCGTAGAATCCAAATAGGCAAGTATCAATCTCGACCTGCAACATTCCCTAGACGAAACTCCCAATACAGTAACCTGCTCTTGATACCAGCAAATCCCTACCCTCCTCGAAACCCAATCTCGGAAAACTAATTCACCGACCCAATCATATACCACCCTGCTTCAATTAGGAAACTTAATAAATCAGATCAAATATAAACTAAGTTGTAGCTAAGCTATCAACTCACTCTTTTATAAAGAGTATTTCCCATCGGGCAATATTGAATTTTCAAGCTGGAAATTAAAACTGGTTAGATCTTCTTATATCTTGCACACCCTTGACTCCTACCGGTCAAGCAGCTCTTGCATTTTAAGCCTATATATTGGGATTACCTACATATCATCCAAAACCAAAAAATTATGATCTTCTGGGAGTACAACCTCATCGTCTTTCCCTTGTCAACTCTGGAATTCTCTTTTGATTGTATAAACATATAAGCAATTCTAGAAAAAATTAAATCTTCCATCAACATTTCCCAGCTACAGCTGCGTACACTTGCTCAAAATATTGGATCATCACTAAACCACATTCACCACCCTGAGATTCGCCAGGTGTTGAAAACCCTTTCATCAAACATCTCCCAGTCAATCAAGCCCCTGCGCTTCAATCCAAATTTTCGGAGGAACCCGCTGACTTCAAACCCAAACAAATTTATCCCACGTTACATACAAATATTCACCCACCCTTGGCACCCCAATCCCACCACCCACTTAGCAAACTGCTCAGATCAGCCCACACCGCCGCAGCAAGCCAGCCTGGCACTGGCTTATTTTCAATCCTGTCTTTAGACTTGCAAATCAAGACATAAGCTATCCCAACCTGCAATACCCCCATCCCCAAACTTCCTTAAACCCCCAGATATACCAAGATCTATTTAAAACCCCTCTGCCCCAGACTTCAACCCAAAGATTTCCCTCCACAAAAGTCAATACAAGTTACCTCCCAACCTCTCAACCCAAGATACAAACTTCCTCTGGACCCTCTACCTTCCACCCAGAAGCCATCTCGGTTATCGCTTGTAAGTTCCAAGCTATGGAATATCAAACCACTTGGCTAGCCTTGCCAATAAGATACAACTTACCTACCAGGAAACTTTACACAAAGCGTTTTAAGGAAACCTTTTAAATGATATCTTAGTGCCCATCAAAATCTCCCCAACCCCTACAATCCTTCCCAGTATATCCTTAAGGACCTTTTAAATAAGCTTCAAGGTATCACTATCATCTCATACTACAACAGCCTCTACCCAGATCTTTCATACAGCTCTCAGTAGCTACTTACCCAAGTGATCCAGTCCTTGCTGGTTCCACCTATCCTAACTGACTGCCCTTGATCCCATTCTCACTACTAGCCTTCCCAAGGCATGTATAGTGGCCTAGCTGTATCTTGCACTATTCTCAGCCCAGCCTACTGGTACCTGTCAATTGGCTACTCTTATGCACCCCCAGGATGGCACTGAACAGTTATACCAGATTTTAGAGAAGGCTTACAAATACCCTAACTGTAGGGTTCCTGTTCACCAGTCCCCATTATGTGTCCTGGGTCAAAGCCAGGGACTGGCTGGAAGGAGTTGTGACTCTCTAGTAGGGAAAATACATCACTTGGTAATATTTATAGGGGTTGAAGTGGGCTTTCATTCACTCTCAGAAGGAAGATCCCCTTAGAAACCTTCTGGTATGTGACCTGGGAGTCTGGGAAACAATTGATCTGTGTCAATACTTGGAGTCCTCTAACAATCTCTTGGACTCCTTTTACTTGGTTTTAGACCTCTGCTCCTTATTATTGGACTCCTGGTCCCTTTTTGGGCTCCTACCCTTTATCCTAGGCTCCAGCTCCTTTATCTTGGACTCCCAGCTCTTTGTTCTGTCTTAGTGGTCTTTGTTATCCACTGTTTCCAATCCCTGAAAGCCTTGGACTTCCCCCTTTTATAGATCCTTGTTTCAGTCCCTGTTTCATCTCAGATCTTTGGTCTTCCAGGCTTAATTATCCAGTTTTTCCTGCTCTATAATAAATTAAATCTTTTATCTTACTTCAGCCAATTAACCCCTTCTTTTTCTGCTTAATTCCCTCTATTTTTAGGCTTAAATCCTTCAGTTAAAGCCCTTTAAACAGTGATGTGGGGTTCCTGTCCACCAGTCCCCAAGTGTGTCCTGGATTGTAGCCAGGGACTGGCTGGAAGTAAATGTTATTCTCTAGTATGAGAAAATGTATCTCAGAAATATGTATAGGGGTCAAAATGAGCTTTTATTCACTCTCAGAAGGAAGATCCCATTAGAAACCTTCTGATATATGACCCGGGGGTATGGGAAACATATAATATGTGCCAGTACTTAGAGTCCTCCAACAATATCTTGGACTCCTTGCACTTGATCTTGGACTTCTGCTCCTTAGTCCTGGACTCTTGCTCTTTATCCTAAGCTTCAGATCCTTTATCTTAAGCTCCAGCTTCTTTATCTTGGGCTCCTGCACCTTTATCTTTGTCTCTAGCTCTCTTTATAGTCTCAGTGGCTTTATTATTCCACTTGATCTAGTCCCTGAAAAGCCTCATATTGATCCCTTTTTATAGCCCCTTATTTCAGTCCTTGTTTCTATCAGAATTCTGGTTTTTTGGGTTTAAACTATCCAGTTTCTTCTTCTCTATCATAAATTAAACCTTTTATCTTACTTCAATCTATTAAAAGCCAGCCTTTTCTGCTTCATTCCCTAATTTTTTAGGTTTAAAAATTTCAGTTAAAGCCCTTGAAACAGTGATCAAACAAGCTTTGGCATGTAGCCAATCAAACACCAGGATTGAACTATTTTGCCAAAATGTTAGCCCAAATGACTTGCTCTTGACCCTGGCTTAAACCTGGCGCTGTTTTTCTCTGGATAAACACTTGCTCTGTGTTTTGGACAATTTTGCTGTGATCCCCGTCATGTTTCTCTGGGCAAACTTGAGCGCTTCCCACTATGTTTTACTTGGGGGATTCTGACCCTAATTTCTTCAATGTTTCTCCAGGTTTCTCCAGGGTTTCTTCATCATTTCAGACATTCAAAATTGCTGGCGCTTGCTTCTTGCCATACTTAATCATTTTGGCGAAACTCCTGCCTTTGTCCTCACAGCTTCTCCATCCTGTTTCCGTCCACTTTGGCTCTATTCTTACTGAATCTAGTCCTTATAAACTTACAGTCTACTTTCTGTAAATCATTTTCTTTTTCTACTTATTTCTTACATGAATCAATCTTAATCTTTTTATCTTATCTTTGGCAGATTATTTTATTCTTTTACTGCTTCTTTCTTATCAAAGAAATCCTTTTTTACAGAGTCCAAATCAGGCATTTCTGCCCCTGCATCCACTTCTGCTAGTCCTTTTCAACCAACTTCTTTTTCTCTAGCTAGTTTTTCTCCATAACCTTTCAGACCTTTATCTAGTTCTTCAACCATATCTTCTAGTTCTGCAGTCTAGCCAACAATCAGTTCTTTTTAGTCATTAAACAGCCTATTTCAGTCTCCAAGCAGCTCATTTTGTCACCAAACCGCTCAAACCAGTCCTTCAGCTACTCCTGCATCCTGCTCTTTTGGTCCTCTGACCATTCCTGCTTCATTATATTCTACTCCTTCATCATGACCCCCTAGTCTTCCAACTGATCCATCATCATGATCAGCTACTCCTGTATAACAATCTTCCAACCAATCCAATCCTGCATTATAATCAGCTATTCCTACATCATGATCCTCTAGACTTCCAACTAATCCTTCATCATGATCAGCTAGTCTTTTCCTTTAAAATGATTCAACAGTCCCTCAACTATTCTTCACTGTGATTATACAGTCCTTCTTACTAGTCTTCACTAATGATCCCACACTATGAACCGCTTCAGTTCTCAATCTCAGTCCCCGTTACCAGAACATGTAGACCCAGGTATGAGTCTACATTGAACTGGAGTTTGACTGGACCCTTACAAGTGGCTCTCCACTTAGGCCATTCAACCATAGATCATTAAAGTCTATGCAGTTGTCTTTATTCACCCCAGTGATTTAGTCTGAGCTTTCAGTCACAAAGTAATCAGCTTTACTTCCCAGAGGCCTGATCACACCAAGTTCTGCAGCTGCTTCCCCAAGCAGCCGCTTTGGTGACACCCCTGAGCATATCTATGCCCTCCAATGCTCACTTTGGGTTCTCCCCCAAAGCTCTCATAGGGGCATAAATGAGGAAACCCTATCAGTCCTTTAGGTAGGATGCTTGCCCACAGACCTCCTGTAAGCGTATCAGAGTACGTAGAGACCACAAAGCTCTTCTCCTCCCTGGCAGCCCACGCTATCTGCCAGGGGTCCAAAACTAACAGCCTTGGTAGGCGTCCCCTACCATGCTGGTTCAAACTTCTACCCTGGCAGCCTGTGTTACCCGCCAGGGTCTAAAAAACATCCAGTCTGTATAGCAAATGCTACCCACCAGCTGGACCACTCCCCACCTCAAGCAGCTAAAGTTCCTTGCTGAGCTATCTCATTCCTCACCCCTAGCAGCAACTGTTCCCTGCTGGGTGAGGACCTCTAGCCCACAGCAGCCAATATCTTCTGCTGGGTGGGGACAACATCTGCCTCTAGTAGTCTTTTTCCACCTACTGGCCAGGCCTTATCTTCCCTACTAGGCCTCTACCTGCAACAATCCAACACACTGTCAATCTTCAGCATAGCATTTTTATTTGAAGCCAAACCAATCACTGCCTGCAAAACTGCTCACATGTGGACCATCACAGAGGGGTAGGGCTTTCAACCTGGATAAGTTTTCCAACCCAGTTGGCTTACCCCTCAGCTTGGGGATCACTTCTGGTTAACCTTGACCAGCCTTCCTGGTATACCTCAGCCCACTGAACCCTATTATCAAATCTTTGCTAGCCATGCTCCTGGGATTTATAGGTTAATCTTCCTGGCTAGCTAGCCAACCAATTTCCAAGCCATAACATCAATCATTGGCACCACCAAGTATGTTTTGGTCTGTGGTAACTGTGCTGTTTTAGCAGAGTTACAAGGGGGAAAATATTTAGGGAATAGATAATAATTTTTTTTGTGAGATAGTGATTATATAGCTATTGTGAATCAATGGATAACAGGAACATGATTGGTGATCACACAGTTGGATGGCAGAAGGGGGTGGCTTGATCCTGCTAATGAGTCAAGCGCCAAATTGAGGTATCCACCGTGAAGGATCATTGTCTGTTCATGTTGATGGATTTGGAAATTTGAGTTGACTTCCTAGTCTGGCTTTGAGTGACCGGATAATTGGATTGCAGGTCACAAACCCACTTGGTTGGAACCTTGCTGGCGGGTCGAGCCTGCAGTTTTGACACCCCCGCTGAAAATTGGCCTCCTCAGGAGGCAGGTTGTCAGGGAGGTTGTCAGGAGCCTGGGCGCCATATTGAACCAGTTGTTGTTTGGTGACAGGCAGGGCAGTTTCTCGTTGTTTCTGTCTCGCTTTGCAAGGTTGTAAGCGGTTGTGGTGTAATGTCTTGTCTTGCTTGCGTTTCCCGAGCCCTTGCACAAGGTAAGTTTTATTGTTGTTTACCTTTAGGATAATCACTGGCCCTACTTTTTTGGGTTGTAGTTTGCTTTTGTCAACATTCATGACCCAGACTTTGTCCCCAACTTCATGTCTCTGGCAGATGGGTACAAAGGTTTTTTGTAAGCGTTCCTTTTCTTTGGCGCTTGTTTGCTGTTGGCCTCTATTACTTGAGGATCAGAGCAAGGGGGACTTGACTTGGGATTTCCAGTTTAGGTCCTGTCAATGCTTGAATGATATTAGGCTTTGTGCCATATACCAGTTCAAATAGGCTTTTCCCTGTGGATCTGTTCACTTGGGTTTGGCACACAAGTAATGCAGTTGGTAGCTGCTTATACCAGTCTTCAGGTCTCCTGGCAGTGAGTTTGGCTAAGGCTTGCACAAGGCTACCATTAAGCCGCTCTACGCATCCATTGGCCTGTGGATGGTATGGTGTTGTGAGGGTGTGTTTGACCCCATTTTTGGCAAGGTACACGTTGGTGTTTTTGGAGGTCAATTCTTTGCCCCCATCGGTTATCAGGAGTTCTGGCTTTCCAAACTTACTGATTATTTCCTTGCCAATAGATTGTCAGACGTTGTTACCGGTGTGTGTTTTCACCGCTTGGGCTACTGGCCACCTATTCTCAAAATCAATGGCTGTGATGATGTATTTTTTGTTGTTGTGTTTCCCTGGCATGGGGCCCACAATGTCCAGAGCTCATACCTTGAACGGTAGTTGGGTTTGAATGAGGAGTACAGATTTAGGTGGGGTTTTGCTTTTGGCAAACTTTTTGCAGACCTTGCACTGTTCTAGCACTTCCTGGACATTGCAGTATAAGTTTAGCCACCAGGCTTTATGTTTTAGGAATTCATATAAATTTTGGCTCTTAGTATGTCCAAGATCTCTGTGGTAGCAAAGAATGGTATCAACTTGTTGATGTGTGGGAATGTAGGAAATGTTTGTGCTGTCCGACATCTTTCTGTGAAGAGTCCCATATATGTCAGCAAAGAGGTGCTCATTATTGATGACCGTTTCTTTGGTGATATTGGTTGTGACTGAAGGGAACCCTTTGTCTTTTGTACGGAGCACTAGGAGAGGCCAGTCTGGGCTGAACCCATTTTCACCCCTAGAAGCGCAGACATAGTGGGACAGGGCGTCCACCATGGCAAGTTTGGCCCCGGGCTTATATTGGATGAGCATGTTAAACCTTTCTAAGATTTCCATCCACTGCACTTGGCGGCGTGACAAATTCGTCTGTGTCTTGAAATAGATGAGCCACTTATGATTGGTTAGTGCTGTGAATTCTTCCTGCCGTTCCAGGTAATAGCGCCATTTGACTAGGCAGTGTACAATGACAAGTACTTCTTTGTTGTGGATAGGGTATCAACACTTGCCATCTGTCAGCTTGCGCAACTTGTAGGCTACGGGAAGGAAATCACCATCACTATTCTTAATTTGCAGTACTCCCCCAATGGATGCATTGGAAGCGTTGGTTTCCATCTGATGTTCTCTGTCTTGTTTGGGGTATTGTAAGATGAGCGCTGTCATGAGCTTTTCCTTGAGGCATCTGAAACAGAGGTTACGTTGGGGGTCCATACAAATTTGGACTTGGCGCCTATTCTGGCAGACAAGGGGGCAGTCAAGACGCCACAGTCGGGTATGAAACGTCCTACATAGGCCACCATTCCCAAGAAAGTATGTGGTTCTGACTTGTCCTTGGGGGTGGTATTTTGCAGATGGCTTGTATCTTCTGACTATTGGGTTTGATGCTGTCCTTTGAGACTATGTGTCCCAAGAAGGGTAGTTGCTCTCAGAAGAACTGGCATTTAGAGGGCTTGGCCAGCAGTTTGTGTCATGCCAGGGTTGCAAAGACTTCCTCCAGGTCCTTGTGATGCTGTTCCACCAAGGGGCTGTAGACAATAATATTGTCCAGGTACACAAGGGCGTGTTTGCCTATGTGTGGTGCAAACACTTTGTTCATGAAGGTTACAAAGGTGGACGGGGCATTGGTCATGCCAAAGTTGAGTACCACGCATTTGTAGGAGCCATACTTAGTGTGGAAGGCTGTCTTGGGGATGTCTTCCTCCTTGATGCGTATCTGGTTGCAGCCTGTGGTTAGATTAATCTTGGAGAAGACAGAGGCTCCCCCCAAGGCGTCAAAGAGATTGTCAATTAGTGGTAAGGGATAATGATTCTTGATGGTGACCTTGTTCAAGGCGCAGTAGTCCGTGACCAGGCGTAAGGTACTGTCTTTTAAAGCTACAAAGAATATGGCAGCCCCAAAGGGAGACTGTGAGGGGCAGATAAGTCCTTTTTCCAGTGCTTCCTTGAGATAGGCGCATAGGGTATTGTCCTTGTTTGGGGTCAGCCTGTAAATGGAGCGTGCCTTGGATACAGCCCCCTTGAGTTAGATAGAGTGTTGGATGTGTTTCTCAGGGGGTAGCCCAGGTAACGCCTCCTTAAAGATTTTTTGGGTGAAGGGCCACAATGTTGCAGTCTTGCGGTGTAGAGGTGTCCTGGTGGTCCTTGAAGTGTATGATTTCACACTGGCAGGAGTCCCAGTCATATGCTTTCAGGTTTTCCTTCTCATCCAAGGTCTCTGTGATGCATACAAAGATGTGGTCTTGTAGGAGTTGGTCTACAGAGTCTGGGTAGATTTGGTGGTTGACACCTTTGCGCTTGATGGTCAGCACTGAGGTTGCCCAGTCCAGGTGAGGGTTGTTTTTCTGTAACCAGTCTAGTCCCAGTACAATGTTAAACTTAGGGAAGTCAATGATGGGACCTTGGATGGTGGAGTGGAGGTTCTCTAGTGTGATGTAAAAGGGGCAGCTTCCCGTGTAACAGTGATGTGATGTTCATCAGCTAAAACCATGTTATTAATCCGCAAAGGATTAGTGGCCAGCTTGAACTTATCTACAAAGCTGCTGTTGACTAAAGTTCAATCTGTGCCCAAGTCCAAAAGTGCTGAGCCTGTGTAACTGCAAAAGCGGAAAGGGTAAGGCATCAATTTATTGGGATGTCTGGTGATGGTGTATAGTACCAGGTCTTCTGAGGGCACTTGGATCATTGGGCATTGGTCCACGTCCTTGGGTTGGTATTCATTGTTGGGAAAGTCAGGAGTTGCGTGGGGAGAGCTTGGCTTGCTTAGTTCTCTCCCCGGGCTTTTCCCTCATCTTGGTTGCCTTGGGTGGTGGTGACAGAAATGGGTACAATTTGATTGGCTATTATTCCCATTCAAACATGTGGGCTTGTGGTTGTTGTTGTTACCGTTGCCTCCAGGAGGTGGTCAAGAGGAGCGCCCACTTGAATGTGAATCCTTAGGTCTTTCTTGTTTCCCAGTCTGTTCCTTGTGCAGAGCGTTCAAGGTTTGTTATGCTTTTTCTGCTTCACGGTACAGGCTTTGCAGGTTGGTAACTTGGTCCAGGTTCACATGTCTCATCATGTGCAACTTTAGAGTGTTGTAGTACATGAGGTGTGTTGCTGGGGTGTCAAAGGCCATTTTAGATGGGGCGCAGAGACAGAGTTCCTTGTAGGCGCAGGTGAGTTCCTTTACAGTGCTTGTCTGAGTCAGGTTCTTTACTTAGTGTATGATCATGAGCGCTGTATCCTTGAGCACAAATCTCGCCAAGAAGTCCTGTTTGAAGGTGTCCCAGTTCTTGTCTGTGTGCTCCTTGTGCCACTTCTCACACCAGGTGCCAGCGTCATGGGTCAGGCAAATGGAAATCTCTGTGATCCAAAATTGCTGTGGGCACTCCATCTGAGCCAACTTGCTTTGGGCAGACTGGATCCATGCGGCAGCATTGTTGTTGTTGGCCCCTGCAAAGGGTTCCAAGGCGCGCTGTGAAGTCTTTGTGCAACATAGGTGGGCATGGTGGTCTTGTCAGCTGGTTGTGGCGTTGATGAGGATGCCTGAAAGAACCCTAGGGCAGACAGGGCATTGAAGGCGGGTAGCAGGATCACCGTGTTTTGGTAGAGAAAAAAGCCATCAGGTATCTCAGTACCAAGAGTATACGGCGTCCAGTTGGGCGGGAGGCCAGACATAATTCTGTTGAGGATTTGTTGGCCGCAGCGTGTGCGGGCAACAGGCGGAATTTCTCAAGATAAGGTAGGATGAAGAGCCTGCCTGTGCTACAATGTTGTAACTGTGCTATTTTAGCAGAGTTACAAGGGGAAAAAATATTTAGAGAATATATAATAATCTTTATTGTGAGATAGTGATTATATAGCTATTGTGAATCAATGGATAACAGGAACATAATTGGTGATCACACGGTTGGATGGCAGAAGGGGGTGGCTTGATCCTGCTAATGAGTCAAGCGCCAAATTGAGGTACCCACTGTGAAGGATCATTGTCTGTTCATGTTGATGGATTTGGTAATCCAAGTCAACTTCCTAGTCTGGTTTTGAGTGACCGGGTAATTGGATTGCGGGTCACAAACCCGCTTGGTTGGAACCTTGCTGGCGGGTCAAGCCTGAGGTTTCAACAGGTCTGATGGTTAGATCATCATTAACCATATTTTTGGTATTGGTTAACCTTCCCAGTTAATTATTTTGATTCAATACACTAATTTTCCACTTAACCGCCAAGTCTGATCCATCCCCATAACAAAACCCTTGTTAATTATAGTTCTGGGTACATATCAGCCTTCCTGGTCAATCTGTGGGTTGCAACACCTAGCCGCCTATGCTGTACTTTGAGATGATCAGTTTAACCCCCAGCCAGTCCTGCCCTTCAGGTTCCTGGGGGTCCCATCATCAATATTGTTGAAGGATTTCTCCAACCCCAATCCCATCCCTCAAATTTCATCCTCCACAGCTCATCAAAGCTCAACCCTACATCTAACCACTGCCCTGTGGGGCCAAAGTACAGTTACAGGCCTCTTCTTAAATGGGATACCCAGCTATCAAATGTGGTACCCCACCTTTGTTGCTGGGGCTGAGATTGGCTCCCCCCACCAACAAAATTTACTGTATGTAGGGGCGCTCATTGAGGCTCCTTGGGAGGTATCTTATGGTGGTGGGCATCCTTCAGCTGATTCCAAACTATGGGTGATATCTCCTAGATAAGAGCAGTGCTGATATGATGTGCAGATCCCTTGGCTAATATATCTGTAGCACAAGCTCCATTTGATCCGGCTGTTGTGCCACCCCTGGTGAATGAGTGGCTTCTTATACAGTAAGTTAGCTGGGCTGTTTCAAACTGACCAGTATTGCCGTCCTACTATTTGCTCTTTCTATCTGGCTGTTGACTTTGGATGCTGAAGGCTGAGCTATAAAAGGTTCAGCGGAACTGCGTTAAAGGTCCATCCTGCCAAGTTTGGACCATCCCACCCCAAATAGAGGCTTTCACAGCTATCTCTGCCCCTCCCTATGTCACAGTAAGTTCCATAATGCCAGGGATTATTTGGCTGAGTAGGAAAGCTCGGAAAGCCAGGAAACCTTTAACTAAGCTGACTGATTTAATAGACTTGAATCAAATGGTTGATTGCAAATGGGCTACAGCTGCTCCAGTTTGCCAGTCAAATATGATTCCCCCCTGTAAGTTGTTGATGATAAATCAACATAACTTAAGAGTCACCGGATATGAACTTTTTAATCAGCATGTTTGTCAGAAATTGGTCACCCAAAGGGTTCTTTGCAACCTGGACTAGATACTCACTTGACAATGTGGAAGGAATAGGAGCCCAGGATCCAGGTGGTATTGCTTAGTTGATTTTTGATATATATTGAATAATTTTCACTGTTTCAACTCTAAGAGTTGAGACCTCCCAAAAATTTACTCAATAAAAATCATATATCCCTTGGTCTAATTAACATTTTCAAAATATATCTTGCAGTTGGATTGTTGTGCTAAATTCCTTACAATCTGATTCTAAGCCAGATTATTACTGGAAGATGGGGCCCTGCAATTGGAACTTTATTGTTGGTACCTCCCAATGTTAATTTCATGCCTGCCACTCTTGGAGTTGTTCCTCCTGTCCTTGAAACTAAAAATTGAGTGACATCTCAATATCCTGAGTTTTATTCTGAAGATACTTTGATGTTTCACAGGCTATTTATCTTTGGCTAATTTGGTTAGGATTAATTATTTTACTTAATCCTCTATTTCAATTGGAAATCTCACAAGACAATATTTGAAGCCACATTGGTGGTTAATCATTAATTCTAATTGGATTTGAGCGGTAATTCCCCACCATTTAGAAACAGCTTCATACTATCCCACAATTTCTGTCACACCCTACTCTCTGATAAAGAAATTGATGACTAAATCTCCCCCTGGAACATTCTAACAAAAGATTGGCTGCTGTCCTATCTAAACTTGATGAAGAGCCAACAGAGAAGAGGGGTAGCTTTAACTGGGCCCCCAGTAGTTATCCCAGGAACTGCCAGCCCTATCACAAAGGCTTGGGATCATCTCCTTACCCTACCAAACCCATGATTGCTGTTGAGGCAGCACAGGCTGATGCTTCTATAAAGTATTAATTAGCCAACCAAAATATTGCTTCATCCACCCCTTTCAGGGCTTAAAGGACTTGGTATGAGATCTGGTACCTGGACATGTGGGCTTTTGAAGATGATACTGGGGAGGCCAAGCACATGAAAGATCTTTTGGCTGCCTTGGACATGGCCATAAAAGCTGAGGCAAATGCACTTTTCAACACAATCTTCAAGGACAGGCCTGTTGCAACAACCAAGAAATCTTTCTCCCATCTACCCAGCCTTTTTGGGACTGGTGGGCGGGCTTTTTTGTGTTGGCACCCTATCCACAAAATCAAAGGCATCATCTGTCAACTTCTTTGAGCAGGGTAAACAAGGCAGAGTATAGACCACCTCTTCACTTGAGGATGTCAAGATCAACTTCTCTGGGAAGCTGAGGTGGAGAGGCCAAGATTGGATAATATTATTGGCCCGCTTAAGATCCAGAATGCTCATGGGGACTGGCTTCACCCCCAAGCCAAAAAGCACAAGGCAGTTAAACAAAGCATGCTGACCCCAGTTCAAGTCTGTATGTGTCACAGACAAGATTCAGGTCCACTATCCAAAGAGAACAACATAGATCATCTTAAGGATGCTGCTGAGGCACTTGAAGACAGGAATGGATTGCTTTCCTATATCAATAAAGCCATCTCTCTTGTAGATCTTTTTCATTGATGGGGGTCTATTTTTGAATATTGTTACTTTTAAAGTGCAAAGATCAAATTTGGTAGCTACAGCTTTGGGTGGCAGGACACCCCATCTTGGATTCAGTTTAGGATGGCACTTTTGTGCTAGGGATATTGAGTCACAAATAATAGAGTAAATGACAGGCTAGCTAAAGTTTGCTTGTAATTTTATGTCAGGAATTGAACTTTTAAAAAATTTAGTCAAACCAATTAAACCAGTTACTGCTAACTTTATTTACATATGGGATCCCTTAGTGTAGGGCGGGTTTACGCCATCTCAGACCTATGCCCTCTTTATTTTTGCTATTTACCATGTACTAAAATAATCTTTCATCAACACCAAATCAAAGAACTTTGTCAGGTCCCAGAAACCAAGACAATTAACTAGCTTGACTGGGGATAGTACAACAAACTTATGGAAAATGACTGACAACTGTCTTTCCTGAAGGAAACCCCCTCCCTTTGGCCCAAATGACCAGGGATTTGTGAGGCCCACGTACCACAAAACCCTGAAAGCGAGGTGTTGTGAATGCTGCTGTTCACCATGTTTTTATTTTGCCTTCAATGTGTTAATTCAAGGAAAAATCCCTCTCTTTTGCTTTTGCCCTGTAAAATTAGACTGGCTCTGAATTGGGAAATTCAATTGTTTGGTTTCCTGATTCTGCACAACTCACTTTTCTCACTCATGCTTGTGGCAAGTGATCCTACCTCCATGTACTGTTTTGTGTTAAAACTACACAGTATATAATCCCATTCTTTATACCCAATAAAATTCAAGTTATATTCACATTTTTATCTTTGTGTCTGCACATACTTTGGCGCCTCTCTAGCCATGTCTAGCAGATATTATTCAATCAGGGCCACAAGGTAATTACATAGCCTTCCTTGCCATTCTAACCAAGACTTAGTACAAATCCAATCCTAAAGTTAGGATTTTCTATAGTGACTCTGTACCGCGCCTCAGATCACAACAAAAATAGTGCTCACTACAGGGTTGTAAGCCCCTTGGTTATCCCTTTTGCAACAATGTTTTCAGGACCTTTGCCTCCTCCCATACAAGAGCCAACTTTGCCTGTAATTACCAGTCCTCCTATTGAGTAAGACATTGCCAACCCGCCTATTGTCCCTACTTTTCTGAACCTTGGGAGTGGTCCCTGCCTAGTGGCTTACCCTTTTGGTACCCCTGACTTGGAACAAGTCATGGCAGTAGCCCTTGGGATAGCCTGTGATGGAGCCATCCCTTGCCTTCAGCTTCAGTTCAGCCAAGCATAGTACTACAAATTGATTAGAGATTCACAATTTCCACAGCATCTCCTCTCAGCAGCTGGTTCCGCTGAACACTTATTGCCATCCTTTGTACAACCTGCCTTAGCCCATCATCAAATGGTGTTAGGGCTCCACGTTCTGGAGATTTCATCTCTACAAGCTGCTGTCACTCATCACTGGGATCATTTTGTGGCCTACCAGCAGTGGATCTACTCCCTATTTTCCTTAGTATCTGACAACCAGTGCAACTCTGTCACCTCCCAATCCTGTTTGGTAAATTCTATTGAAAAAATGTGCCAGCCTATCCCCAAGTATGTCAGAGAGCGTCTACATGAGTTTTACCAGTTGGAACATCCCTGGCGCACCCAAGTAGATTCTACTCTAAACGCCTATCTCTCCAATTTTGAACAACTTGTGCAGCAACTCAACAAGTTCAGTGCTTACTCCTTTGACCAATTGCAGAAAGTAGCAGTCCATGCTACAACAGGCCTTTGTAAACTTGGCAAGGAATTTGATCAGAAACAGGTTACTACTTCCACTGCCATTAGTAAAAGCTCCAGACTCAAGTAATGAATTGTCTACCACCAAATCAGATGCCCCACCTTCTCCTCCATCTGATAAGTTAGCAGATAAGAAACAGAGACAATAGGATGTTATCTGAGAGTTAAGAGCAATCAACTGCAGTCAGGATTGCCCTACCTAAACCCCTCAACCAGATCCTCAAGTGCTTGCTCTGACAACTCAAGTTGCTGAATTACAACAAGAGGTTGCTACCTTGCGTGAGATGATGGTGTCTGCTGTTAGTCTGACTGGGGTTACCAATGTCAATTTCTGTTGCCCTGGCTTTTCAGGAGCTCCCTACATTCATTGTGCTAGAGAGTTGATAGCTCTAGCCAATGAGGTGGACCATTTGAAACAAGACCATTCTAATCTTGATAAAGATGTACAAAAAATGAGTGAGTAATTGATTCCGTGAATGACAGGTTTGCCCCTTGCCTTTTGGAGGGTCCGTCTCTTACATCCTGGCTGGCTGAACTGTCCTCAGTAGTAACTGTACAGGGTCAGCGCCTGGATTTTACTGAGTCACAGACCACCCTAGCTAATAATACAGGCACCTGCACTGCTGAAACCTTGACTACCCTTGAGGAAAGTGTTTGCCAGCTTGGGCCAGACAGCCCCCTCCAAATCCAAAGCAGAATTCTCCCTGTGCATAAATGTACTCAATAGCAACAATGGTGACCTGACCCCAGAAGCACATTTCAAGACTACCTTTAAGCAAGTCTTTGACTCCAAAACATCAACCATTGCAGCTTTTATAACTATCTACAAAACTGCCATGAGAAGAGCCTCAGTTGAGGTTAAGAATGAACACATTCTAACCTGTCTGCACCCAACCTGTCAAGAGGTAGCAGTGCCTGAGCTGCCCATCATCGAGACCTGGGAAGATATTAAGCAACTTCTGATTGACAAATTTGGTGGTGACCATAGTTTGGAAGTGAAGAAGGACGCCTGCATGCACATTGCTTTCATACCAAAGGATACCCTAGCTGAATTTGCAGATATGTTCTACATAGAGGGACACCAACTGATTACAAGCTACCAGCTCACTGCACATGAAGCATACATGGCTTGCGCTCAAGCCCTCAAGGTTAATCAGCTCCTGTGTCTTCACTTTAAGGCTCATATATTCATGTTTTCCTCTATGAAGAGCATAAAGACATTTTTGCAGGATACGCACCTTACCCATTCTGGGGCAGTTGTGCAGGAGAATTTTGCCGCCTCTAACTCTGATTTGTCTTCACGTGACCCGCATATCCTCACCATGAACTTACAGAATTCTCCTCAATGCCAGGGTTGCCATAAATGTGGGCTAATAGATCACCATTCCTGAGTCTGCACCAATCCTTGGGTTAAAGGAGCTGATCCCAAAGAACAGGTGGGAAAAGAACAGTCAACCTAGAGGCAGGAATGCTCTTGATTGACAATTCTTCCCAGTCTCTTTCAATTCCCCCTCTATTACTGACTCTGATCCTGCTGAGACTGAGGCTCCTCCCATTCTGCTGCTATTCCACAACATCTCTGATGACTCTGACATGGACAATTCTGATATGTAAGATGCCAACACCTATGGGTATTCCATTCTTGTCATCCCCAAAACTATTGCAGTCCCTTATAAGCTACGTTCTGGGAAAACTACAACAACTGCCAAGCCTCTGCCTGAAGCCAATAAGAGGTTTTCTCTCACCCATACCTCAATCAAGATAAGATATCCCCTGTGCTTGTTGAGTCTTCTTAGGAAGCTGCTGAGGTTGCTGACTCTGTGTTCAAAAATGTCTCAGTCTTGCTTCCTCTCCAGAAAGTCTATAAGTAATTCCTGGGCCTAAGATGCATGATCAAAAAGTGGGACAAAGAACTAGAAGAAGCCCAAGACATTCTGGCTGTCCTCCCTCCCTTTGGTTGTACTACCACTTGTGTGGAGATATCTATTCAGAAGGTGAAAATTAAGGCTGTCTTAGACACTGGGTCTCCTGTGAATTTTGTCTCCTCAAAGCTTGTCAAGAAGCTCAAACTTGCTCCCAATCTTAACTATCACCAGCCATATGGCATAGCTGGGCTGTCCATGACTTGCACTATAGGGGCTTATTCTGCTCTGCCCGTGCCATTTGGCAAGCTGCTCTTGGCAGCGCCTACAGTTGTCCTGGAGAAAAAGAGCTACAATCTCTTAGTTGGTACTCAATTCCTTAGGGAATACAGTGGGATCATCAAATTAAAGGATAGCTACCTCTTTATCTTAGGGTATGAGGTCCCTCTGATCTTCAAAGAGCCCTTTAAAGTTCCTGGGAAGTGCATCAAGATATGTGCCTTAGAATATCCTACTGGTGTCTTCACTTTAAAATATGGTACCAATTCCTCCAACATGAAATGTCCTCCTATGGCTTGCCCTGCGTCTGAAGGGATTACTCTCTTGGTCATCTCTGCTGTAACCATTCCCCCTGAATCTCAGGCTATCCTAGACTCACAAATATTGTATGAGATACCCAAGCGTATGTTCCTAGAGTTATACTCTCCTCCCTTGCTTGGATGCAACAAACCCTATCTCTGTCCAGGAATCTTGGATGTCTCTCATAAAAACCCTGTTCAATTGCTGGTCGCCAACTTAAATGCTCTCCCCATACATGTGTCTAGAGGACAGTTTGTTGTCTATGGCAAGTTGTTGAATGCTCCTGAAGTCTTATCACTACACCCCTTTGGTACATTCCAAGACTAAAATTTACCTGAAGACAAACTTCAAGTCCTATCCTTGTTCACTGCTTAAGATTTCCTGCAGCTGTCTCCAGTTTAGCAGAAAGAGATGCTTGACCTTCTGGATTAGTTTTTGGATATCTTTGCTAAGAACAGCACTGATTATGGTCTATCTAAAGGCTTCATTCACCATATTAACACTGGTGACACTCCCCCCTTCTGCGCTAAACCATATTGCCACAGTTGTGTAGAATGTTCAGGTGTCTAGAACCCAAACAACTTCTAGACGCTAGACTACTAGCTGCTTTTTAAAGTCTATGGGCCTCCCCCTTGATCATACTAAAAAAGAAGGATGGAGTCATTGTATTGTGATGGACTACCAACAACTGAATTCCTTAACCAGAAAGGATTTCTACCTCTTACCTTGCATTGATGATGCTCTCTGCCACCTTGGGGACTCCAAGTTCTTCTCTGCTATGGACCTAGCCTCTGGGTATTGTCAAGTTGATCTCTTCCCAGAGGAAAGATAGAAGGCTGCCCTCATCACTTATGAGGGGTTGTTTGAGCCTACACAAATGCTGCAAGGGCTCTGCAACGCTCCAGCTACTTTTCAGCAAGCCATGGACTCCACCCTCCGTGATTTGAAGCTCATGTGTATCCTAGTGTACTTAGATTATATAACTGTCTTCAGTGCCAGCTTCACTGATTACTTGGCCCATCTCAAGGAGGTGTTCATAAAGATTTTTGAGGCTGGACTTAAGTTAAAACCATATAAGTGTGCCTTCTTCAACAAACGCCTTGAATTCTTGGGCCATGAGGTAACCCAGACTGGATTTGCCTAATGACCAAGAAAGTTGAGGCCATTGAAAAAATGCTTCCGCCCACCAACCTTCAAGAAGTTCAAGTCTTTCTGGGCATGATGGGATACTACATACAATGCATCCCTGATTTTGCTGACACTAGCAAACCTTTGGTCCAGCTGCTTTGCAATGTCCCTTTCAAATAGACCGCTAGCCAGCAACTAGCCTTTGAGACCCTCAAGCAAAAACTTAAGGAGGTCCCTATCTTAGTATATCCTGACTACAAAAAGGAATTCATTATATACACTTATGCTATTGACCTTGTCATTGGAGCCATCTTACCTCAATTAGACAATGAAGGTATGGATCACCCTGTAGCTTATACCTCTTGTGTCTTGAATAAGCATGAGAAGAATTACAGTGTAACAGAGAAAGTGTGCAGTGCTGTGTTAAATGCCTACAAGCAGTTCTGCTATTATGTGTATGACCCCCATCTTACTGTGGTTACTAACCACGCTTTGCTTCAATGGTTACAACAACTTAAGGGACCAGAAGGGCAACCTGCTAGATGGGCTCTCTGCCTGCAAGGATACAGCTTCACAGTGCTGAACTGCCCCAGGATTCAACATCAGAATGCTGATGGACTGCCCAGAATGCCTATCCTTGCTCTTCACCCTGCTGAGGCTGACAGATTATAAAAATTAATTGGATATCCTTCTTTATGGGAGAACAAGACGGAAGAAGTCCAGGTTGCCCTTTCTAAATTATCCAAAGACACACTCATTTGTGACAATCAGCTTTTCAAGAAAGTACAAGATCACTACTTGCCTTATGTACAGCCTAGATTTTGCCATTCAGTGGTGCTTCAAGCTCATAAGAAGCTAGGACATGGAGGCGTTGCCAAGACTTATGCCTGGCTCCAAAAGAACTACTTCTGGGAAAATCTTTGCCTGCTGATGCCAGATGTTATTGCTAGTTACCATAATTGCCAGCTCCAACAACCTTGAGCTGCTGCCCACAAGTTCAAGCTAGTCCCCCCTCAACATGCATTTTACACTGTCAGTATTGACGCTGTAGGACCTCTCCCTCGCTCCTCCTCTGATTGTGCTTTATCCTAATTGCTATTGATCATTTTAGCAAGTGGATAGAAGCTCGCCCTACTAAAGTCATCACTGCCAAGACAAATGCCGCCTTTCTGCTGCAAGATGTATTCTTTTGCCACAGTTCTCCTCAAGTGTTCCTTACTTGTCTTATGCAAGAGCACTACAGATTACAGCAGAATAGAACTTTAAATATAATTACGTTTATTGGGACTGTATTACAATCTAGCCAGCAGCTGTGTCTATCCAGGTGTAACTAAGGACCTGTTATCATTATTTCAGGTGTCTGTATATATATACTGCAACAACTCTTGTTCTTGTCTTTTCAGAAAGTTCACAGTGCCTACCTTCCAATAGGTCTATTTGTACTGACTACATATATTTTGATTGGTTGTCCTTGGCATGTGTGCTGCTACTGGCCTTCATAAGGCGTACATGGCACCTCATCTATAGCCTAGGCTCTTCTGTAGCTAGCCTACTGACAATTATTAATTGGCTGTACCATCCTGCGCATCTGATGGCACTAAGGAATCACCCTTCTTGTTGGAGGATGCTTAGGTATATTTCAAACCTTGTCTCTCTGTCTATGAGAATAGAAATGTTGGCACTCCTTTTGGGATTTAATCAGTGATCCTTTTCTGGATGGCAATCCTTCTGCTTATTAATATGACAGGTCAATTTGGGGATTATATACCATATAATAGCTGAATTAATCCAATATCAACCCAAGGATTATCTGCCGTGTAGTAGTGACCCAAACTAATAAGGAACCAATAATTTGCCATGTAATGTCAATGAAAACCTGTTATTTCTTATCCTTTTGTGCATCATTTGTTTGATATACATATATACACCTTTCAGGTTGGTTGAGGCTGAGTTAATACTGTATCCAGTAGGAAGAGAAAGAGAGTTATACAATTGATAATTAAGTGATTACACTGTGTGCAATTACTGATAATTACTATAATGGCTGAAAATTATACACTGTATAATAGTCATATCAGTTATGATAAACCAGTAATTATACAGTGTATAATTATTACACTTAATAGAGTGATAATCTAGTGATAATACAGTGAGTAACTGATAAAGATCTATGTGCAATTATTAGCCTGATAATTTGTGGTTAATCAGCCTAATCTCGCAGGTGGAACATCCAATCTTCTATAAGAGGCTGGGTCAAGAAGCCCAAATTCAATAAATTAATGGTACATGTCAAGACCCAACAGGCAATCTCTGCCTGCCTGTCTAAGACAGGCATCAAGAGGAAGGATGATCCCCCAAAGAAGATAAAGGTGATGAAAAAGTATACTGGGCTCTGTCTTCCTGTCAGTCCTTACTTAATATCTTAAGGATACTAATCTTGAATACTTAAAAACTATATATGTTGCTCTCTTAACCAATGTTTAATCATTTTACCTAATATACTTCTCCTCTTCTTATGTCTTCTTTTCTTTTCATCTGATATTTTTTGACTTTTTTTAGCATTTTGTATTATTATATGTTTAATTTAGTGTTAGTTCATAGATATTAATATCAAATTGTCTGTTTTTAGATATCTTGACTCTGGATCTTTATATAGCCTTGTTGCTACTAATCAACTCTTTGATTATATTGAAGAATTGGAATTCTGAGCTTTTTTAGTCTAGATATGATTTTAAAGTGTTTTATATGTTTTATATATTTTTATGTGTTTTGTCTTAAAAGATAACTGTTGTTTAATATAGTGTTTTCTTAGCTACAATGCATTAAATCAAAATGTTGTATTTACTAATGCGTTTGATATAGTGTAATTTGAGACGAAGTATTTTGAGATGGCATATTTGAGATGGTGTGTTGCAACTTTTGGGTGCATTCATTTTGGAGCTCTGTGCACTATAGTTTCCACTTACTTGCTCTGTTTTTTATAAAGTTAATAATTATTGGGTGATCTAAGACTGAATATGTGTTTTAATTTCGGTCTTCTTACTCATATATTATATTCAATAAAGGGACTAAATTTCAATATAAAAAGGTTATAGTTTTTTGGTGTGGTGAATTAAATTCTTTGCACACTATAGTTGCTACTAACTAACCCCCTTTTATTAAAGATTCTGAATCCTTGGAAATTTTGAGTCTAACATTGTATTTTTTATTTTTTTAAATAAGTTTTTTCCTTTAATTTATGTTTGATGTCATTAGGCACAGTTGTGCCATAAATCCAAGATTGGTTTTCTATATACTGTCTTTCTAAATGGTGACTTTGGATAGATTTCTAGATGTCGTCTTTTTTAAATGGCGTTTTATTGATGGTATTTTCTATATTATGCCTTTCTAAATAGTGTATCCCACAAAAATAGATGATATATTATTACAAATATAACATTTTTCGGCTTTAAGGTAGTTTATTTTAAAATATTTTATCAAAAATAACTTTATTTTTCAAGCCTGTGCTTCTTTAAATCATTTTCACTTTAATATTGAGTATAAATATAAATCAACTTTTTCACCAATAGAAAGATCAGGAACTTGGCTTCTCTTTGTAGATCAAAGTAGAAAAAAATTGTCTAGTTACAAATTTATTTTATGTTATTTAAAATAATCTATCTTTCAAATTAAACTAAGCTCTGCTAAAAATTGAATGGTTTGTGTATTATAAAATAACCTGATCTCTAAAATAATGAAACAGTTGTTTAAAGATCTCCAATACAACTTTTATAGGCTCCTTAAACAGTTGGATATCTTGTTTCAGCAGAATGGCCTTGATAGGCTTAAATTTATTGAAGCCGTTCCCATCTAGTAATCAAATATCAGAGTTTTAGTACAAACCCCACCTTAATCATCTCGCAATTATATAACACAAACTTAAAGGCAACAAGTATTTCGAAATCAAATATTCTTTCTAATAAACAGCAAACATGGCTAGTAATTAGATCAATTTTAACCCGCCTGTTATTCACACTATTTATTTATGGTGTTATATAATAAATACTACGCTTATCTCTTCTTTGGGAATATGACTAGTAGGAGACTGGTGTATCATTGGTGGGACACCAATTTCAACTGCCTTGATTTTTTCTGTACCAATATTAAACAATACATCTTTAAGACACCATGTTTTATATAATTTGATTCACTCAACTCACCTTCATTAATATAAACCCTCTTATTAAAAATAGCATTGTCCCACAACACAGTCTTCCTGATTCTATCTCTAAGATACATTGATCTAACCTTTTTAAACCCTGTAAGCATCCAGCATAACCTCTATCTGAACTAATTATTGGCCATTATCAATGTGTGACCAGGGGGTTAGACAAAATTAATTATAAAAAGCTGATGTAAAAAATTTGGCTGGTAACTCACACCCCACTCCATGTCACTATAAAAAGTCTCTACAGGGAAGAGGCTGAAGCAAGGAGCCAAGTTTAGGGGTTTAATTATATTATTTTGGAACCAATCCAACTGAAAATATGCTCAAATATTTTTTACCCTGTATTTTTTGTAAAATTTGGAGCCAGTCTAATCCTGAAAGATTTCCCACATTAATTTAAAAAAGCAGTGAAATTTATTTAGGGAGACTGGTAAGATGTAGATGAAAAGATACCTAATCTGGGGAAGATGGGGAAATATCTTATCACAGCAATGCTAGTGAAAGGCAGCTGATGAAGATTGTAAAAAAAATTCCTGACATGAGATATAATTTTAGATTTTTGGTGAGGAGATGAGTAAGGCTCCAGAAATAGTACACTCTAAATGGGTGGAGTGTCCACATTTAAATAGCTAAAAATAAGGAGAATATAATAGAGGCTAAATTCAATTGAGAACATTCATCCAAGTGTTGCAACATCTTTGATTACTCCCTCTTGGGGAATTAACGCCCCAACTAGATCACCAAATGACTCACCAACCAACCAGTTATTTGGTGGCACTACTATCAGTTGACCATCTATTACAGGGATCAAATAATCCATATCCTAAACAAAACACAACTTGAATAAGCCTTGTGACTTAAGTGGAACATTATTCAGATAAGCCCTGTGAGATTAGGCTGATTGACCACAAATAATCAGGCTAATCATTGCATGCAGATCTTTATCAATTACACGCTGTATTATCACTAGGTCAATATTCTATTAAGTGTAGTAATTATACAGCGTATAATCACCAACATATATAATGGATATGACAGTTATACGCCATGTAATTGTTAGTTTATTATGATAGATACAACAATTATACACTGTTTTGCCACTGATTATCATCCCAATGTGATGTGATTATACGCTGTATATTGCTTGCTTTATTATAATTTATGTAACTATTATATGCCGTATAAACGTTATCCAATATAGTGGTTATCATTGATTACACACTGTGTAATCACTAAATCATCAACTGTATATTGCTTATACCATCCTGCTGGGCGTTGTATCAACTCAGCCCCACCCAACCTGATTGGTGTATATGAGTATATCAAACAAGTGATATACAAGTGGCTAAGAAATACTGAGTTTGGATCAGCATTACACGGCGTATAATTGATTTCCTTATTGGTTTGGGTCAGCATTACACAGCAGATAATCCACAAGTTGATATTAGATTGAGTCTGCTATTATATGGTATATAATCCCTAATTTGACCTGTTGAATTAATAAGCAGAAGGTTTGCCAACTAGAAAAGGATCACTGATTAAACCCTGCAAATGGAATACCAGAATACTACCTTCCAATGTAGGAGGGCTGAACAGGGACAATTTCTAAGCACTAACTAAATACAGTGTAGTTTCCCAGCGCAATAATAGGCGTGTAAGATACAGCCAATCAATAAATGACAGTAGGCTTTCTCAAGAAGAGCGTAGGCTGTAGCTGAAGTGCCATGGACGCCTGCTAAGGCCAGTAGCATATCACGTGCCAAGGACAGCCAATCAGGATGGGCGTAGCCAGCAAAGATAGACCTATTGCAAAGGTAGCCACTGAGAACTGTCTGAAAGGACAAGAAAAAGGGTTGTTGTATTATATATTGATATAGACATCTGAAAGGATGAACAAGTTCATAGTTACACCTGGATAGATTGCAGCCACTGGCTAGATTGTACTCCAGTATCAATAAACGTAATTATATTCAAAGTTCTATTCTATTGTAGCCTGTAGTGCTCTTGCATAGGATTAGGTAGAGTACATTGGCAAGGCTAACATCTATCTGTAGCTTTGAACATACCAGCAATATCACAAATTGCTCAACATTGGTGCTCACTTGAAATTGAGCCTCTGCCAATGCCCCAGGAAACTGCCCCCGCCCGCCAAGGATTGTCCCTGGCACTGCCTCTGCCTAGCTTTATCAACAAGCATGGACACAAGATGGAATTGTCAGACAGTGAGTATGCTCCTGTCTTTTCCGTGAGCAACCCTGTGGTTGTTCACCCCCCCCGCAACCGTCCCTTTGGTTGTGGCCCGTTGCCCTCTGTTCCCAAGGGTCCCGCCTTGGTTGGCTCATACATCCATGCAGATTGTCAAGCTGGCCAAGACCTTACTTTGTGGATTCCGCCTTTGTCCCTCAGATTGCCCAGACCAGAATCTGAGCATATTCTTTCACTACCAGGACCAGGAATCTCACTGGCAACTTTACTGGCTCTATTGTAACGCTTTGTTATAAGCTCTCCAGGAACGCCTTGCTAGTAGTGATCACACTGTAGAGTACCTTGTTGGCTTTGTCCAGCCTTCAGTAAAACAACTCCAACTTGTTGCTGCCCAACAGAACCTTAAACTTTCATCCCTTGGTGACGCCCTCCTCTCCTGCCGCCGCAACTGGGCTGAGCAATGGGCCACAGCCAACGCCTCCTTTTTGGAGATGTGTGCCGTGGTCCTGGCTAATCAGTCCATGGGGGGAATGCACATGCTCAGATTGATGAACTGATTGACATATTGAACACAAAGTTCAGAATCATGGTCTATGAAGCAATGGATGCACATAGAGCCTCTCTATCATGGCTGCAGGACGTCCACAAGTTCTGTGCCAAGTCAGACAAATTTAGCGTAATAATGGCAGACAACATAACCACTTTGGATCAAAACGTTATTGCCCTAGACAGAGAAGTAGAGCAGTTGGGCTCACATCTTCACCAATTCAAAAAGTACGTTCTGGACGGCTTCCAGAGACTGGAAGCTAGAGTTGACAACCAAGCAAAGGCGTCCCAATCATCTACACTGAAGCCACTACCCTGCCCATATAGTGCAAAGATTTGTACACTTGAGACCAGAATAGCAACATTAGAGAGCACAATCCAAGGATACAGAGAGGAGTTTGCCAGAGCACATGAGACCATCATGGCACTACAAACAGAACAGCTGACACTGAGAGACGCCATTTCACGCCTTTCTAAAACAACTGCAACTGTAGAGTCTGAGCTCTGTCAGAAAAGCCGACAGATGGTAAACAACAATGCTCACAATTGCCTGGATAGGATGGAAGCCCAGATGCAGCTACTGGCAACAAAAGGCTGCAACTGCATCTCAAGCAGCCATCAGACTTCATCTTCAACGTGTACAGATCACTATGAAGACGCTGCTGATACCTCTGAGGAGGAAGGGGAATCACCAAACAGGGGGATTCCTGAGGTCTTCACAACCCTTCCTTCAAGAGAACCCTTCACGCCAAAGGCAATGCCTAGGGCTAGGCGTAGCTATACGGCAGATAGACAGTCTACTGCCTCCCCTTGCCAGCCCACCAAACCTACAGCTGTGAACAAACGGTTCAAACCCTTGAAACTTCCTAAATTTGATAAACAAGGGAACATACATTCCTTCCTAAGACTGTTTGAGATGGCCATGAGAGGTGCCACTGACCACCAAAAGGCAACCAGGCTCATCACCACACTGGACGCAACCAGCGTCAATCTAGTAATGCCACGCCTACCTGCAGCTGACTGGATGTATCAAGAGGCTAGGCAGGCAGTGTTAGAAGAGTTTGGTGGTGAGGACATCCTCTTCACCAGGAAGTCTGAGTTTGGTGCAATAAAGTTCTCTCCTGGCAAAACTCTACAGGAATTTGCAGAACAATTCTATCATGATGCGCTGGTGCTCCTTGGCTCCGGTACAGTCTCCACCTTTGATATCTGCACTGCAATGAAGCAGGCCACCCACCCGTACAAAGAGCTCCACAGAGCAATAGCCCCCGCCTACGCCAAAGGCAAAGACGTGTTGGAAATTGTAGACAGCCTCTAAAGTCATGCCAAGACGTTTGGTCCTCCCAACTGCCCCAAGTCCAAACAGCCTAAGACAGCCTACAAGAAACCACGCTTTCAGAAGGAGAACTCTGCTAAGCCCTCCACACATCCTCCTGAAGTGAAGGGCCCCTACTACATTGCCTGCAACACTGCTGGGCACTGGAAATCAAAGTGCCCATTCAACGCCAAGAAGGTGCATGTGGTACAAGCCCACCCCGCTGGCACAACTGAGGGAAAAGCAAAGGCGTAGTAGAAGAGGGAAATTCTACCTCCTCCAAATCCCTCAACATTCCCATTGAACCTGGCCCCAAAGACCAATATCCTGAAGGGCTGCATGAAGACGCAATCCACATGGTTGTAGCCAACAACCTCTATGCTGTGACAACACAATCCCAAAGTAAAGTCAAGCAAGATGAGGCCGCCCTGGCTGAAGTCTCAAAGCCATATGCAGCCCAGCTACAGGATGCCAGGGAAAATTGTCGCTCACCATGTTCCAATGACACCCCAAGCCAGATTTGAAAGAGACTCTGCTAGTAGGGCCCCATTGCCCTCTTTTGAGGTAGGGGAGGGGGTTGCATACTGTGACACTAGAGGAGTGGGTAGATCCCACAAACTAGACAAACTATGGGTAGGTCCTTTTGAGATCATAGAGAAGACCTCACCTGATGCCTACACCATCAAGGATAGGGATAGTAGATGCATATTCAACTTTGTACATGCAAAGTTCCTTTGCCCATTCTGCACTCCAAAGAAAGGACCTAATTAAACACTATCTGAACTTGCCATAAAAATAACATAAGTAATATAGGCACATCATATGATTCATGATAGGGAATATACAAAGAGACATAAATATATATAAAAATATAAAAAGATATAAAATATAAAAATAAAATATAAAAAGTACACTGTATAGAAAGAGGACTTAGTCCTATGAATGTTTATTAGTGAGCATCTTCCTCAGGCTCCTCAGGGACATTGTGGGTGGTGGCCTTCACATAGTCACCAAATGCGTGGGTAGCCACCACCTGGTAGAGAACAACAACGTTTTGTAACCACATATGTCGCGCTTCAGGGGACAGCTGTTCCCAGTGCATAATGGGTGCACTCAAGGCCAGCTCCCCCTCTGCAAGGCAACCCAGCCCACACTCAATGGGGAAGCATGCTCCCAACACCAGGCACTCCACTATAAACCCTTTGGAGGGGTAATCAGCCGGAAGACCCTGTTGGCGGCAAAGCACTTCACATCAATAGAACTCCAAGATGGCCTGCGTCTGGGCCAAAGAACCCTGAGGAAGCAAAGGCTTTGGCACTAGGAAAGGATTCCCCACCAAAGCATATGAGGGAGATACTGGGCAGGATCCCCAGTATCCAGCTTCTCCAAGGTTAGGTTGATGGCTGCCGCCAGTTGATTGTGCTGATTATCAGTATGTCAAAGACCCCACTGACAGGTAGAGTTGGAACTGGGCCCCATAGCACGGGACCAGACCCGCACTACCGTATGGTTGAAGTCAATCACCCTTGCGTACTTGGCATACAATGCCACATTGGAGCGAGGCGGCTCCACTAAGACCCCCTCAAGAGGCCAGGCCAGCTTGCAAAGGGCCACAGAACAAACAGCAGGAGGGTGATATTGCTTGGAGTGGCAAAGACGGGAGTGGATGTCTACCCCCTGGCCACAAGACAGAAGGACAAAAAGAAACTCACTCAGAAGTTCATAGCCCTGAAAAAGGCTATTTACCTCAAAGTCTGCATGGTCCGGGTCATATGTGAGGACCATAGACCCCAACAAAGCCAGATCAGGAGTATAAGGCACAGTAGGGGTGCAGGGAACAACGGCCCTGGCCTGCCAGACCTCCAGGTCCACAGAGGTAGCCTGATTGGCTCTTCCAACCACCAAAGGAGGACAATCCCCCTGCTTGGCTTCTTGCTCCAGGATCAGACTAACTGGGCGCTGGAAAGGATTGGTCACTACGGTGGTGGCCAAGGACAACTCCAAGCAAGTGTCATTATTGTGAGCCCGTAACAAACACCAACCGTAGAATTAGAGATGACGTGCCTCCTTACTCTGGCAATTGAACTGCTGATGACGCTCCATAGAAATGGTTGCCAGGAACTCCTGGTACTCCTCCTTGGTGCTAAGACAAGAAGATGCTGTTGAGAAAGCCATATGCCTGATTCTCCTCTTACCCTCCCTATTTATGGTCAAGAGGGGGGAAATGTGAGATTAGGCTGATTGACCACAAATGATCAGGTTAATCATTGCACGCAGATCCTAATCAGTTACACGCCGTATTATCACTGGTCATCATTATATTAATAGATATGGCAGTTATACGCTGTGTAATTGCTAGTTTATTATAATAGATGTAACAATTATACGCTGTATTATCATTTAGTTATCACTTAATCAAGTGTAGTTATTATACTCTGTGTAATTATTAGTTTACTATGATAGATGTAACAATTATACGCTGTATTATCACTGATCATCATCCCAATGTGATGTGATTATACGCCGTATATTTCTTGCTTTATTATAATTGATGTAACTATTATATTCCATATAAACGTTAGCTAATATAATGATTATCACTTATTACATGGCTTGTAGTCACTAAATCATCAATTGTATATCACCTATTCTACCCTACTGGATGTTGTATCAACTCAGCCCCACACAGCCTGATGGACTTATATGTTCATATCAAACAAGTGATATACAAACAGCTAAGAAATACCAAGTTTGGATCAGTATTACATGGTGTATAATTGGGTTCCTTATTGGTTTGGGTCAGTATTACACGGCAGATAATCCTTTGAGTCACTAATGGATTGAGTCTGCTATTATACGGCGTATAATCCCTAATTTGACTTGTTGCATTAATAAGCAGAAGGTTTGCCAACTAGAAAAGGATCACTGATTAAACCCTGCAAATGGAATACTGGAATTCTACCTTCCAATGTAGGAGGGCTGAACAGGGACAATTTCTAAGCACCAACTAAATACAGTGTAGTTTCCCAGCGCAATAATAGGCGTGTAAGATACAGCCAATCAATAAATGTCAGTAGGCTAGCTCAAGAAGAGCGTAGGCTGTAGCTGAAGTGCCATGGACGCCTGCTAAGGCCAGTAGCATATCACGTGCCAAGTACAGCCAATCAGGAAGGGTGTAGCCAGCAAAGATAGACCTATTGCAAAGGTAGTCACTGATAACTGTCTGAAAGGGCAAGAACAAGGGTTGTTGCAGTATATATTGATATAGACACCTGAAAGGATGAACAGGTTCATAGTTACACCTGGATAGATTGCAGCCGCTGGCTAGATTGTACTCCAGTATCAATAAACGTAATTATATTCAAAGTTCTATTCTATTGTAGTCTTTAGTGCTCTTACATAGGATTAGGTAGAGTACATTGGAAAGGCTAACATCTATCTGTAGCTTTGAACATGCCAGCAATAACCCAAGTTGCTCAACAAGCCCCATGACCTCCATGACGTACATTGGCAGTATATGGCTTTCCATGATACTATATATTCTCATATATTCATATCCAATAAAGTATCATTCTCCTCTTAATTTCCTACTTTATCTTGTTTATTAAACTTCCCAGAAGTATACATGCGTCACAAGAAAACTTTATTATAAAAAGTTTGTAGTTGAATTTTAACCCCAATCCTTAAATACTTAACTGGTTTAATTAGTCTATAGAGGCTTTTAATTATATTGTATATATTCTGCAAAGAGAAGATTAGTTGAAAGGAGGCTTTAGCATAATTATAATAGAAAAATTCACTATGGATGGGATTCCTTCCTTTTCTCAGGTTGTGATGCAGAGCAGCTCAGATGTATGATTATTTCTTAATAAAATCTCGGGTTTTTTATCTGGTCTAATTTATAAAGGGATGGATTTCAAAGGTATTTAAAACTAGAGAACCACATGAGAACCAAATAAAGCAGTCAATATGAATTAAGGTCGATTTTAAAACAGAAGGAGTTTAAAAAAAAGTTCAACAAGTTGTGAGTATCATGCTTCTTGAAATCATAAGAGAGCTATTGCAGTGCTATATAAACTGTAACCTCTGAAAGGTTGCTACCAACTCATTTATGAAAAAACCCAACATTTTATTTCTGACAATTTTTGAATTACAGTGCTAAACTTTTTTATATTAAAAAGATCTTAGTAACAACCATTTAGCTTAAACTTTATTACTGACACACATGTAATATTTCTTGAGGTAGTTCCTTTATATTTATCTTCTAAGCTTTTTATATTAATAATAGATAGATTATTTACAAATCACATTTTAATAGCTAGTAAAATCATATGGTAATCATCCAAGACCCATTTTTCAGAAATATTAATAAATGTCAAGAAAAATATGAAATAAAATATTAACTCATCAAAAAATCTTCATTGTTAAACATCTCTAAAAATATATAACTTTTTAAAAATACAAGCATAAAATATATTATACTCACTTTATATAAACTATATTTTATTTATTGGTGTGTATATTGTAAATGTGCAATTTTAAGCTTTTAAACCAAATTTAATTCAAGGAAATTTTATTATACTTTTGATATTTTAAATTGAGGGACAAGTTTTGACTTCAGTGAAAGCTTGTTCTTGTTCAAAAATTATGGGCTCAAAAGACTTTTCTTCTGTACTAGAGTGTTTGATAATACTATAAATATTTTTTCAGTACACATGAAGTAGTTTTCAAACCTGTTGAGATAAATGTATATTAGTCAGTTTAGAACTAATAGATTCAGTCACACATGAAATTTCTTCTTTTTAGATCTAAATAGAAGATAGTTCCACAGAAAATGTACACTATTTGGCAAAAAAATGTCTAGTAACACAACAACCTATGAAAACTGAGAAAAAAGTATGATGATTCAACAACAAATGTACCAAAAAATAGAACATGATTTTTAGTCACATAATAAAAGCTACTATGTTTGGCATGTTTTTATGGATGTATATTACTCAGTCACAAAATTAAAAAACTCAATACAACAACAATCCCAATAGTAACTGAAACAGACAATAAAAATATCAAATATCTAAACAAAGCAATGTAATACATATATAATACTATAACCAGTTTGTTCTAATTAAGTCGTGTAATCTAGAATACAAGAAGGAAAGAAAATGTTTTAAGTGTCTATTTTGGGATTTATAATCAATAAAAAAATCAAATTTATCAAAGCATACAAGCAAAAAGTGCACATTTACAGCCAAAAATAATTAATATAGAAATAAAAAACCTAATTTGAAATAAACAGTAGTGACTACAAGCTTTCATGCTACTATATATGGACAGATAAGAATTGAAAAATAAATAATATAGATGGACTGATTTAATTTTACTTTATTTTTATACCAAAAGTAATGCATCACAACAACAGAACCAAGAAGCCAGAGGAGTACACTGCGGGCGTGAACACCCTTGTGGGTCAAAAAATTGAGTTTGTGCAACACAAGTGCCAACTCAGTAAGGAGATGGGAGAGTAGAGAATAAGAATGAGGTTGCACTGAAACAGTCGGTTCAAGGAGCACAAGCTGCTAGAGTGCAGAGCATCAATCCTTGGGTCCCCAAGCTGACCTGGAAGCCCACCAAGGTCACCACCACCAAAACAGTTATAAATAAGGAGATCAAGCTTACCACTTTTGTATTTGACCCTGTCTACCTCCAGGAGTTGGTCCTGTCAGCCATGATGGAGAAGGTTAAGCCTGTGCTTGACACCTCATATGAGTCCTACGTCAGTGACAGCAACCAAGAAGACATTGAGGATCCCAAGTATTTCCAAACTGTGGATGGGCAGCAGATTCCAAAAAAAGTTGCTGTGTTCTATAAGGTGCACATGCTTTGCGTACCTGGCCCTGAGCAGGATCCCAGTTCAACCAAATTCACCAAGGCCGCCCAGAACCGCATTTCTACATCAAGCACATCATCCTTCTCAGGCTTCTGTGGTAATCTGGGAACTACAAGACAACCACAGCCCTTGTCAGAATATCAGAAAAGTTTGCCTATAGGCTCAATAGTATGTACCTGAAAACGTGTAATGTTATCCTTTTAGAGAAATCCAAGTGTAAGCCAACCCTATTGGGCAAGGAAAACAAGTGGGAAATCTGTCAATGGATCCCCCAAAACTGCCATCTTGAACTGATAAATATTCAGTCAATGGTTGAGACTGTTTTTGGCATTGAGGCTTTGGTTTCCACCTGCTATTGCGCCATTAAGAGTTTAATAATCTCATGAAATAACTAGGGGTTTCTCTGTACAATTGGAACAACTCTATTAACATCAAGTACTGTCAGAAATATGCCAAGATGTTCATTGTGCTAAAGGAGAAAGGGGCAGTCAAGTTTCACTACATTGATGAATTGCCCTTTTCTTTGTCTATGTGAAATCATTATTATTATGTGCCTAAAAGTGAAAAAGATGATGTGTCCTAGTGTGTGGCTGTCTGTTCTGTTGTCTATTAAATGCTAGCTCTTCACGGTCCCCTTGGTATTGAATTATACCAGATAGTCAAGGGTTCCCACAATAATGGGACTTTCATAGAATTTCTCCATTTGTTTTGAGAGAAAATCATATTTTTCTATCTTGGGGTTCACCAACATAATTGTGTTAGATAATGTTGGGCTCTGCAAGATGACTTATATTCTTGAGAAATTTCCAATGATTGAGACAGGCATGGAAATTAGCCAATATCAATTAGCCACAGTGCCTATGCACATATTGTTTGTTCCTTCCTATTCCCCATTCCTTGATCCAATTAAGGGAACCTTTGGGCAGCTCAGACAATTTTCAAGAAAGGCACCCTAACTGGGCCTGGGGCTATCAGAGAATGACTTTCTCTGATAGTTTCTTGAAACCTCTTGCCTCAGAATATCTTTATTTTGTTTCCTTTTAATTGATGAGTCAAGCTGAGACTCTTTTTGTGGATAAAACCTTATCCATTAATTTAAATCATGTAAGAACTTCATGTTCCAAGTTCAGATACAATGGCTTATTATATATGCAACTCAAACCATCTCACTTCCATTAATCTCCTGCCACTTCCACCAGGATTAAGGATAATACCTTGTTTGTTAAAGATGACACCAGAATAATAACTCTTTAAAAACTCATGCAGTGTACCTTCAGAATAGTAGCTCACACAGTCCATATCTATCTGTCTTCTACTGCAGTGGAGAATAATATATATGCTAAAAAATATTTCATTTTATCCCTTTAGTCCATGAAGCCTATTGATATCATACTTTTATCCCTTAATAAAACTATCATTTCTTTCCTTGATATTATTATTTTAGTGTGATCCTTATAGGTGTAAGCGTCTTAGACCCCAACTTATAAGCCTATTTCACCATTGTTGAATCTTACTGAGGGTTTTTCTTCTAGTTTACAGCCACTACTTAACCTTGCAGTAGTATTGATGCATTTTCTAACTACAAAATTATAGCTCTTTTGAAGAGCTGTCTTTTATTTTTTGAGTCAACTCTCTTATTCCCCAAACCAAGAATCTAACAGAGGCCTTATTTGATTTGGTGAAAGAGGGGATCTAAACCCTTCCAGTGTGGTATAACTGGCAATTACCTGAACTTCATTTAAAACTCTGGTTTGAAATTCATCTTTTGCAAGTATCCACTTGATCTAAAACCATCCCTCTAAACCCTCTGAAATCTTATATTTGCAAATTTTTAAAGAGTATTTAAACCCTATAACTTTTCAATAAAATCAACACAAGTATTTTAACAAATATTTGATTTTGGTTATCTTGAAGTTTATTTTAAATCTTGGATTTTGCCTTTGGTTTTCTGCTTCAAACCTGCCAATGTCAGGAAGGCAATACCTCTGTCTTTGAACATACAAGACTGTAAGAGCTGGCCTTTACCCCTGTTACATCTTACCAGCTGAGACCTTCAAAAATTACAAGCCAATTCTGATTTATCTATCCCTGCCTGTCTTACAATACAACCAATCAATTAATATATATGTTCTCATGTTTTGTTAAATTTTATTCTATATTCTTATTTTCAATAGATAATATTAGAACCTAATTTTTATAATAATGGGAATTATCCATCAGATATAATAAAAATTAAAAAAATAAAGGAAAATTAATTGAGTCAAATTTTAAAATATAACTTTTATTTATTAGGTTTGACATAAAAAGCTGGGAATATATTGGATTTTATATGGAATATATATATTGGTATTTAATATGATAAATATAAGATTTATTGAAGGGTTTATTAGGCAGAACTCTAGGACTTTTTTTGGATTGAATTGAATATTTACATGGTTAGGGTGTATGTTAACATTCTCACTGATTAAACAACTTGTGCATCTTGAATACAGCATTAATGTGATGCAATTAGATAAGAGAATCTTTTCAGGGAGAGAAAAATCCTGTAAGTGGTTACAAGAGTAACTGCATCTTGGATAATATGTTCAGTTGAGCTTTAACCAGGAGCAATCTTTTCTGTATATATATTGTTACAATCTTTCCTGTTTAATTATAATATAAATTGTGTTCTAAGCCTCAGCTTTCATGCTCATCAAGCTAATATGACCTAGGTGTGGTACTCCTGCTCTTGAGAGGTCATCAAAGTGTGTCCTGGGTCAAAGCCAGGGACCAACTAGGTTGTGGTGACATCTTCAGGGATACCAGTTCTATGAAAAATACAAAATTAAATTTTTAGATGATAAAAAATAGAGAATATGGGTCAAAAAAGCTTTATGAACACAGAAGAAAGGTCCCCCTAGAAGCATTCTGTGTTATAACATATCTTAATCTTGTTTATGTTCTTGCTATTTAATGCTATGCTATTATTTCCCTTAAAAACATATGAGCTACCACTGTTCTTGATTCATTTGACCAGCTACTATTTGAAAAGTACTTCAGAACATTTCAGAGGACATCTGGTTTTTATAAATCAACTGGATGTGCAGTCATAAACATGCAGATTAAGCGCCCAACAAAGTTCTTGCTCACAACCAAAAGATTTTCAAAACTCTCCTCTAACTTTCCAGCCAGCCTACTACTTAAAGTGCACTTTTATTGATGTGTCCGCTTTCAGAATAATTTTCTTAAAAAGCTTAACCTATTTCACTCACTTTGTTATATAATAAATTAAGCTTATACACTTAATTTATCAAAAAGATTTAAATATCAATCCACTATTTTTTCAATCATACTTTAAACTTTTGGCTTCTAATCAATGATATTCATATTTGAAGATGCCCTCAACTTAACTAATGATTGTAGCCCTGTTTCAATTTGGCTAAGAGCTAGTTTATTTACTATGTTGCTTAACTCACTATTGTTGCTATACTTTTTACTAAATACCAAGTCTAATAATTTCAGTAAAATACCTAGTATGTGTAATAAATGTTGTATATAATAATAAACAATCCTTTTTTATTATCAAGTGAAATATTCATATAGAATAAGGGATATTGGATTTCTGTCACAATGCGCTGAGGTTCTCTAAGACTCAAGGCATTTCTTCTTTAATCTAAGCTTGTATTAAAGTTGATCTTAAGATCAGGCTAATACTGATTAATTGTAAAAACTAGAGACATTTTTCCAACCTATACCTCATCCATTGTTTGGAGTCTAGTTGCCTTATTGTCCTCAAAGTAAATGGATTAGCAATTTTGAAACAACAAGGTTGATCTACTGCAAGGGTCTGCACAAAAGACTCTGTACAATTCAGACTGACTTTCTCATAAACCAAAGCCAAATGTAGAATTCAACTTGAATTTCCAACTAAGACAAAAAGGCCCAGTGACAATCCCTACTGGGTAGATAGCCTGATTTGGCGCTTAACTCCTTACAAGGATCAAGACACCCCCTTTCCAATTCAATTGATTGATTGTAACAATCATGTTCCTCTTAAAATTATTCCCTCAAACTATATAAGTGATACATATCAATAAAGGTAACCATATAATTTCTAAATATTTCCCCTTGTAACTTGCTAATACAGCACAGCTACAAAATCATGCTGTCTTTAAAAGTGATGATTAATGTCAGAAATTGGGCAGTTCTTAAACCCAATAGACAATAATAAGCCCAATATATTGTAACAAGAGCTAAGGCTTATGCTTTTAAGGGACTTAAAGCACACCTTTTACCTAACTGCTAATAAGTTAAAGTCAAGTAAGTATGGTGTTAATAATTGTAAAAGTCTTGTTTTATTAAAAGTGATAAGGGAGAGTTATATAGTCCTCTCAGTGCTAATGACTAAAACTAATGTCTGATATTGATTAGCACTGTGGATCTGAAGGGGGCTTGGGGGCTGAGGCAAGGGGGTCAAGGCATTGAATATCAGGAATCTTCTCAGTTACTTCACATGTTATACTGGCTTTGCTTAGATTCATTTTCTAATACATTAGTATCAAAGAGCCCTATATTAAATTCAAATGTGTGA
Source organism: Entomophthora muscae (assembly GCA_014839935.2). NCBI lineage: Eukaryota > Fungi > Entomophthoromycota > Entomophthoromycetes > Entomophthorales > Entomophthoraceae > Entomophthora > Entomophthora muscae. Next base: position 190,491 of record QTSX02005706.1, read on the forward strand.
TAAGATGTAATGCATAATCTTAATTATATATGCTGAGTAGTTATTCTTCTGACAGACTAATCAAATATGAGCATAGTAAATATTACAGCAATTAATTTAATAAATACTAACCATGCTACATATCCCCCACTGAACTAGTCATTACTGGAAAAGGCAAATATCCTTGTTTAAATGATAAAGTGCCCAAAAAAGAGCCTAAAGCCAGCAGTTAGGTATATCAACGCCTCAAGCAGAGAATTAGTAGAGCCAAGAAAGGAAATTCTGCTGTCTCAGTTAACAGCCCTGTGGTTGGTTCACTAATCCTTGAGCCAGAGGAGATAGTGCTTGACAAGATATTAGGTAGGGAAGCAGAAACTGCTCTATGTGGTTCAACTAGTGATAGTTCCTATAAGTCTAGCACCCCTTCTGGTACTCATTAATAGTAACCAAACTATGTCTACACAAGAACAATTTTATAGCATAGCAATGAAAAGAAGTCCTCATCACAAGAGGCAAGTTGAATTAATAACTGCCCCAAATCTACAACCTGCAACTCTTACTCCTTTTCTTTGTGACATAATACAATAGTTGAATATAGATAATCCTAATTCTGGACCTGAAAATGTACAAGAGGACATCTAAAGACAATACTTGAACATTATTACATCTCTATGTTAGAGAAAGATCCCTTCACTTTAGTACCAGGGTCATGTGGCCATGTGGTCTACCATCATGTTGTCCTTAGAACATTCTTCCATGATTTCAAATAAAAAGCTTGAAGTTGGAAATAGTATACATTGGCAAATCCCCCAAGTTAAGCTGGTCTGTTATTCACATTTATGTCACCAAAAGTTCTTTTTTACAGAGTAGAACAACTGGCAACCATTTAGATTTTTCTCTTAAACTCTTAGAGCTCACTCCACTGTGTGGGCTGACCCTTGCTCAGCAGTGTGTCCTTTGCCACAGTGACATGGTTCTGATGATCACAAGTATTGATTTTGAAGATCTATTAATGCTACCTTGAATCTTCTGAGTTATAGTATGACTGGAAGTTTTCATTCAATGATGTTGGTTGGAAACTTGGTGCTTGGTGGCTCCAAAGTTTTCTATCATCAGATACTACAACATATTCCTGAGAGCTTGGAGTGGCTTTTGGGAATTATGTACTCTGTTGGCAGAAAGACTCCTGAAGAATTTTCTCAACACAAAAGCCTCCTATTGGAGTGCATCTTGCTTAGAATTGCATTTCACTGTTCCATTGGTATCAATTGTGTCAATTTCATTCCTTTAGATGAATCCCCTTTCTTTCACTTTGCATTATGTTGACTAAAAAATGTGTGGCTTATCTATTCTCCAGTTTCACAATTCCTCATACAGTTGTTTCTGGTTTTAAAGGCCATTGTACCTTAATAAAGTACATTTAATTACATTATACATTATCTTATTTCTATAAGTTTTATCTTCTTACTTGATGCAACTAGGGTAGCAACTCATGAATTTTTATTATGTTTTCTTTTCCTGAGTTACTACACGTAATAGGGCTTATTCTTGATCACCAGGAGCCTTGCACATGTATTCTAAATATAATCAGGTGATAATTGTCTAGTATCCAGGTTATTTAGAGTTTAACTATATACTCCTACCTTCTGGATGGCTTTTACAGGACCTTGCCATGATGAAGCAATTTTGCTCTCACTACCATAACGTCTGTTGCTACAAAAGTAGGCCATGCTTCCTACTTTGTATTCTGGGAGGGAAGGTTGACTTTGTATGGTGCAATCTATATCCTTACTTTTAGCAGCCAATTTTGTAAAGTAAGCTTTGGATTGCAGCCTAATTAAGGTTTTGGATTTCTGAGCAGGTATAAGTATGGGAGTTGGTGTCACTTACATTTTCCAAGCTTTACAAGTTAGATGGAAGACTTGGTTGGCGTCTGTAGAGTAGCTGGAAAGAGATTCTAACAGTTTCTCACTGGAAACCTATTTTATAAGCAAAGACTGCAGCTGAAAGATAGGTATTCATTCCATTTTGTGCTGGTGAATTAACTTATACAAGATTTGGACCAGGCTTCTACTAGTATGTTCACCATACCATTAGTTTTTGGGTGTTAAGGTGTTGAAAGTGTCCATCTGATACCCATTAGTTTGTTTATCCTGGGTATCATATAGAATTTAAAGTTTGTTACATTGTCTGTCAGAAGGGTTTGCAGACAACCATGCTTGTAGAGGATGTTTTCAAGTATGAACTTGGCCGTGGTCAGAGCTGACTGATTTGGGATTGCCTTTGCTTCCAGCTTTTTGTGAGTTGGTATACTATCACAATCAAGGGCTTATTTTTATCAGTGGTGATTGGAAGAGGCCCAACTACGTCTATAGCAACAGGATGGAATACAAACCCAGGCTTTATCAGACAATGTTGATAGTACAAGACTTTTGGCCGCTCTTTATTACAATCATAGAAGACAGGCAGTGTCTCTGTTATGTCTGAGTGCATAACTTCCCAGTAGCAGTGCTGTTGCAAAAGATTCAGTGTCTTCTGAATGCAACCATGGCCTACAGTTTTGTGGGCTGATACAATTGCATATGTACGTAGTAAAGGTCTGATGCAAGGTAATCATTTATCCTTGTGAATTTTGAATGGCTTCTTAGACTTGACCTTAGTATCCACAGAGAGGTTTTTCATAAATTTCTGGATCTCTGGTGGCTTCTTCCCTCACTAAGACTGGTTCAAGAGTAGATTTTTGTAGAGTTTGTTTACTGCTGGAGAAACCAAGGCTATTTTCAGAAGCCAGGAAAGGTAATCTAAATTATAGCATACTGCTCCAGCACAATGCAAAACATTTTAGTCAAAGGCTTGTAGCTTGATAGTCCAACACGCTAAACTTCTTTTTAGGGTCCTTCAGGGTTTTGAGCCATTTGAGTGACGCATGATCAATTACCACAGTAAAATTAACGCCATAGAGATAGACACTGAACTGTTGATGGGTATATATCACTGCCAGATATTCTTGTTCAGTGACTTTGTATGTCATTAATTGTGCCATTAATGCCATTTTGATATGGCCTTCAAATCTTGATATGTGCAAAGATTTGTTTGGTTTGCTTTTGACTTTGGAAATTTCTTGCCTTCTGCAAATGAGTCTGGTCCAATATCCACCCATTTCAGAATATCATACCTGTCCTTGACTGGTCCTGGTATGACCTCATCCCAATGTGACTCCTTCTGCCACTCTGTCTACCTATTGAGTGATTATTAGCTCTTGTCTACTATTTAATTAGAATTAATTCTCCTAATAAATACAATTTTATCCACATTTGTGCTGGCTTTTGTATTATTCAAGCTTTTTCCTTTCTTTTTTCTAAAAGTAATTCCTCTTCTTGTATCCCAAGAAATTAAGTTATGTGGCCTTAATCTTGCCCTAAAGTCTAATGCAAGGCTATCTTTGAACCTCAAATCTTTTGTTATAAAGATTTTTTGATGTGTCCTCCTGGATGTTGTCCCCAGGAGCCAAACACAACAGTGTAATTGCGCTCATGACAATACAGAGTCCTCAAACATTAATCAACGGGATGTTCCTGGTCTTCATTGTCTGTTTGAGAAATAAACTCCCCAATTGTGGTTGGCTAGCATCCGTATGGATAGCAAAGAGTCAGTCAAAATTGGTAGGCTAGGACAGGCTTTGTGAAAAGGGTGGTCTTCAAATCCTCAAAGGCTTGTTGGCAACAAGGAGTCCATGAAAACTTGATCTCATTCTTCAGAGTGGAAAAGAGGCCTTCCCAATCCAGAAAAATTAGGGATACAATATTGATAGTATCCTATCATCTTCAAGAATACCTGGACATCTGGATTGCCAACTGGTTGCTGCATGTGGGTAATTGTATCTAATTTTTGTAGGTAAAGGCCTAAGTTCATCCTTGCTTATGATACACCCCAGTAATTTCAGATGCTCTTTAAATAAATTGCATTTCCTAGGATTCAGCTTTAGATTAGCTGTAATCAACTGTTGAAAGACTGCTTTCAGGTGTTCCAAGTGTTGACCAAAAGTTCTCAAGAAGATATTAATGTCATCTAAATAGACCAGGACACAATAAAGCTTCAGGTCGCCCATCACAGAGTACATTGTGCAATGAAAAGTATCTGGTGCATTAGCCAGGCCTTGCAGTATACACATAGACTGAAAGAGCCCTTGATCTGTGATGATTGCGCATTTTTCCTGATCAGCTTCTGGAAGGTCTATCTGCCAGTACCTGCTAATCAAGTCCATTGCGCTAAAATATTGGGCACCACCTAGCTTATCCAGTATGTTGTCAATACATGGTAGGTTATATGAATTATTTTTTGTAATAAAATTTAGTTTCAAATAGTTGATTATCACACAATTGGATAGTCCTTCTTCTTTACTATCAGGAGTGGAAAAGATCAAGGGCTCTTACTAGGAATCAGAAGCCCAGCCAACAGTAGCTTCTGCAGTTCCTTGTTGAAAATCACTTGGCTATCTTGAATTCTTTGTAATGGGCAGGAGCATATGGGAGCTGTTCCTTGTGTATCTATAACATGTTCTACTCCTAGTGCCTTCCCAAGGTCATGGTCATTTTATGCAAAGACAGCCTTGTATTTCTCAAAGAGCTCTAATTCATGTCCTTCTGTTCTTCTGACAGTCCTTCTAAATATTTGGTGGTATTAGCAACAGAACACTTGGCTAGTCACATGGTAGCACAAACTCACTGAATTCCCCAAATGGAGTGATATCAGTTAATTTTGAGTTTTTCTCCAACTTTATATAAACCAGCAGTTGATGTTTTTTAACCTTTAATGGCTTATGCAATAGATTACCCATGAGTATCAGAATTTCATCTGAAGAGGGAAAAATAATGCCAGGCAAGATCTAAGGCTCTAGACAGAACTGTTGTGTAAGCCAGATACTTCACCTTTTAGTCCTTTTGGGAGCCAGAGGCATAGACCTTTATTATGAATCATTTAAAATATACTCAGAATTAAGAATTCACTTGAAAAATACAAGGAAATAACCTCTTAGTCTTTTATGTTCAGTGGCAAGGTCTTGATCTTGCGCTCCTGCAAGGTGTAGGCAACAGGCATGTCACTATCAGCATATTCCATGTTAATGTAGTGAACCTTCTTAGTTAATAGGTCTTTGGGTCCATCTCCATGATGAAAACATAGGACCTGAATGTCCTGGGATGCTAAATGTGCTATTCTTATTATTAATGATCATTCCATAGGTGGCCATGAAGCTTGTCCTAATGATTATATCATAACTATTGTTACAAATGACTATTGTAGGGGCAGTAACTACTAGCTTACCAAACCAAAGCAGGAGAGACAAATATGTGCCCATAGCCTTGGTTCTGTCAGGGCCAGCAGTGCCAAATTACTCTTTATAGTCCAGATCTGGGGCTAATTTAAGCTTCTTTACTAGTCTGGTTGAAACAATATTTCCTGGAGCTCCAGATTATAGGATTGCTTGAACCTTAATTTTGTGAACTACAAATTTGATATAGGTACAATTGTGTCAATCTCCATAGTGTGGAATGCTATTTTTGTAACCTTGTGTATATATACCCCTTTAAACTGCAAAAGAAAGGCTTCTAATGCAGAAGTAAGCTCAGGCTTAAGGGTTTTAAGTGTATCCAGGGTGGTTGAGACTTGTACATAACATATAATCTTTGTCAACTTCTTAAAGCTATTACTCTTGTGCGTTACTTCACTAGAGGTTTGTGATAATTGTTAAGTGTAAGGAATGGATACAGTCCAAATTGCTTCCCAAGAGGGCAAGGCTTCTCTACAAATTGCTTGTCTTCTTGTGACAGTGTTCATAGCTAGAACTCAGTGCAATAGGTCTTTGTTCACTTCCTCTTAATCAGGAAGATGACACTTGGGGATGGTTCTGGGTCCATTAGGCTGGTATCATCTTCTGGAAAGCCTTTAACAACAGGGTCAGGGGCTGGGGGTGAAGAGAGTTGTTACTGTTAGCAGTCAGGTTTTCTCATCAACCTGACTTCTTAGAAGTTTTTTACCTCATCTTGACTATCTTCTTTCTACCACTGGTTTTTATTATCCTCATTGCTTTCTTCATTGCCTACATGGTGCATGCTGGTCTTAGTTTGCTAGTAATCCCTTTAAAGGTGGCCAGGTTGACCACACTTGAAACAGTTATGGATGTTGAAAGCAGCAGCAGGTGTTGTTCCAGTTAGGAATTTTTTAGGAGCATCCTTATCTTCAAACTTGGGCTTGGAGTCAGTTACCAAAGTACGTTTGTAGTCTGGAAAGAGAACCTCAAAATGTTTCTTAAAGGACCCCAAATGATTCATGAGCTCAGGAACTGTTCTTGTCCTGTAGATTCCAGATTTAAGGGCAATCAATAGTTCTCTATTAGGTCTGACGTTATTTAAAATGGCTCCTTTCACATCTACAAAAGTTGTCTCCCCCATGGATAACAAGGTCTGTGCTTATAAGGAGAAACTCTCCAAGAAATCTATTAGGATTTCCCCCTTCTTTATCTTCCCTTTTGTGAACTCTATTTTATAGCAAAATAGTGCTTCTTTACTATCAAATTCTGCAACCAGGGTGCAGGAGACACTTTTATACATCCAGCCTTATTTAGGAAGGTGGAACATGATGATAGTCTGAGTTTTAGAATCTAAACAGTTGAATATGGCTGAATTCTTCATTGCATTGTCTGCTCTGTACATGGAGTTGTTATATAAATGTTGGAACATGTGTATGTTTGCCTTCTTATCAAACTTTGGGAGGTTGGTTGGCTTAAAGTTCTGGATCACTGCTGAATGAGTTTGGCCAAAGCTTCTATGTGGCAGGGGTGAATATTTGCAATTGCTCAACATGCAGAATTTTGCCTCTGAAACTGTGTCTCTAGAGTTGAGAGGAATGTGCAAAGAAAAAGCTGCAGCGTCAGGTAAAGGAGTTTGGCTGCTGTCAAGGACGGGCTCTGCTACAAATACTTTGCATGTTGTACAGCCCATATTCTCTTTGTCACTCTTGTAGCTATGGAAGTATCTTATATCCTCTGATGAGGCCTGGCTAGCGCTAAATAGTGCACTGGGTATCTTTTGCTGCTTTCCTGAGAGTGATGGCTTGCACTTCCTTGTGCACAGCTACATGCTAGGATCTGATTCATTTGTTTCAAAGGAGGCAAACTTCATGTAGAGGATCCAGAAAATTCATGTTGAATTCTTCATTATCCTGTTCTGACTCTTTTACAGTTTGAAAGGGAATCCTTTATGTGAGCTTTGATGAGCTTGGATTCCAGGCAAGAAATCTTGGCGCCAATCTTGTTGCCATCTGGTGATCACTTCCACACTTTTCACTTCCCATATTCTTAGCTGCAGATCATTTCTTTAATTCCATGGTGGTCTTCTTTCAGTTAAAAGCCAAAAAATAAAACATAAAATAATTGAGGGGAAAGCAACCATTGTCACAAATAAGCATATTTATTAATTATTATCATGTTTCCATAATATACCAATTGGGGTGTAAAAGTCTGAAAACCTCTCTGATTCCAGAATCACACCTGGATTCTTATCATGTGATCTATGACATAACAGCATCATTTAATCAAGACCTTTAATAAAAATATCTTTACACTCTTAAACTATAAAAATGTACCCTGATATGTTCAAGAATCACCAGATTCCTTCTGTGTAAATTTATTGTTGTAAATTGCACTATTAATGACATTTTGATATGGCCTTCAAATATTAATATGTGCAAAGATCTGGTTGGTTTTGCTTTTTAATTAAGGAATACTCCCCTTCTGCAAATGGGCCTGGTCCAATATCCACCCATTCCAGAATATCATGCCTGTCCTTGACTGGTCCTGGTATGACCTCATCCCAACGTGACTCCTTCTGCCACTCTGTCTACCAAAAGAGTGATCAGAGACCCTTGTCTACTATTTAAGTAGAATCATATCTCCTAATAAATACAAGTTTATCCACATTTGTGCTGGCTTTTGTATTATTCAAGCTTTTTCCTTTCTTTTTTCTAAAAGTAATTCCTCTTCTTGTATCCCAAGAAATTAAGTTATGTGGCCTTAATCTTGCCCTAAAGTCTAACGCAAGGCTATCTTTGAACCTCAAATCTTTTGTAATAAAGATTTCCCGTTGTGTCCTCCAGGATGTCATCCCCTGGAGCCAAACACAACAAAATGGTGCTCACTACAGGGGCTGCAAGCCCCTTGGTTATCCTGTTCCCACATGCATTCTCTGGTCCTTCTCCATTTGCTTCTGAAGTACCCAAACAACCTAAAGTTTCTAGTCCTCCTCTAGAAGAAGACATCACTGATGCTCCCTCAACTCCCATGGTACTGGTGCTGTCTTCTGGGCCTGCATGGGCCCCCCCTTCCAGCTTTTTCTCTCAATTACAGTCAATCTTGTGCTACCGCCTGCTCTCTCCTCCACTCAGGCACTGTGGCAATGCACACTATCCCTGGTCTTTGTCCCGGGTACGCTTCCAAAGACCTGTACCCCTTCCTCTTGGACTTTGGTCTTCCCCCTGCGCTGATGAAGTCTATGAACACTATTGGCATGTTAGTCAACCAAATTATTTAACCTGCCCTGGTTCACCATCAACTTGTATTAGGGTCCCAGAACCAGCTTCTAAATGCCGTAGCATCTGCTGTCTCAAACAACCATGCTCAAAATATGACATATCAGGAATGGTCCCATAGCCTCTTTGCATGTATTTCAGATAAACAGCTCAACTTGCTGGCCTCCCAAAAATACCTAACCTCATCTCTGAATTCCCTTTGCTCCTTTATCCCTGGATATATCAAGGATCAACTGTACAAATTGGATGAGCATCAAGCACTGTGGTGTGGTCAAATTGAGGCTGCTCTCCTAAAACACTGTCAGGATTTTGAGACTCTGGTTACCAAACTCAACCAATTTTGAGAGCACATTAATTCTCAGCTTGAGTTGTTTGGAACTCATGTTGATACAGGGGGCTGTCATCTACAACACCAATATGGATTGGATAAGGCTGCATTGGGTGATACTCTATATCAAGTACAGAGTTATGTGGATGATAGAGTAGCGTCCATCAAGGTGACTCCTCCTGCTCCTCCTGTTGGGGTCCCATCTGACTTTGAAGCCCAGGTATGGGAAGCCATAGCTGAGCTCAAGGCCACTACTTGCCATCAATATTCTGTTCAGAACCCTCCTCCAGTTGACCCTATGCCTGACCCTTGCATTGCCTTGCTCAATGATCAAGTAGCTACCTTGCAAGGTGAAATTGAGTACTTAAGACAGCGCCTCTCTAAGCCTGATGATTTGTCTTCTGAGTCTGAAGGTGAAGAGGAAACTGAGGTTGCTATTACTCCCGCTCATGCAAATCAGGGTTGTTGCCCTGGCTTAGAAGGCCAACCCTGAGTCAACTGCACTCTTGCCCTAGATCAACTGGCCAAAGTGACAAATGATGTTACTGATAGGCAGGACGCATTGGAACAAGAGGTACAAAACCTCTCTCACTTTACCAAGACAATAAATGGACAGGTTATCCCTTTGGTTGCTCAGACTACATGTCTGACCACCCGGCTCAATGGGATTGCCAGCACCTTATTGGTACAACAGATTAAGATTGATAAATTTGGAACAACTGCTGCTGCTGCTAGAGATATTAGTGTGCAGAACAGTTCTACCTTAGACACACTAAAGGAGAGCTTTTGACTTCTCTGGGCTAGAAAATCTGCAGCTGGATCTGAGTTTGAGGGCAACCTCCACATTAATGTCCTCAACCCAGGTGACAACAGCCAATTCACCTCATTGTCTATTGACCCCAACTATAAGCCTCCATTCAAACATATATTTAACCCTAAAACCTCCACCATTGTCGCCTTCCTGAAAATTTATGAGACTGCAATGTGTAGGGCCACCAATGAACTTAAAAAGAAGCATATTCTTACCTGTCTGCATCCCACGTGCCAAGAAGTTGTGATCCCTAAACTCCCTTTGATTGTCACTTGGGAGGATATGAAGTGTCTTTTAATTGAGGAATTTGGTGGAGACCTCAGCTTGGAAGTCAAGAAGGATGTGTTTACGCACATTGCTTTTAAGCCTAAGGAGACCCTAGCCAAGTTTGCCAATTGCTTCTACATTGAAGGACAACAGTTAATCACCAGCCGTCAGTTAACCCCCTGGGAAGCCTACGCATCTTGTTCAAACACTTTAAAGGTAAACCAGCTCCTATGTCTGCACTTTAAGGTCCATAAAGCTTCCCTTACTTCACTGAAGAGTATTGAGAACCTCTTTTAAGATATGCACTTGAATCATGATGGTACTTTGGTATGCAAAAATAAGGCCAACAATGCAGGAATCACCTCCTGTACTCCGTGCATTATGACTCTGGGCTCTAGTGGACAATCTAAGAGGCAAGGGTGTCATAACTTGGGTCAAATAAGACACCACTCATGTACCTGCACCAACCCTCAAGTAGAGGGTTGTGACCCAAAGGAGCAGGCAGAAAAATAGAGGTCAGCTTAGAGGTGGTGATGCTCTCTGCTGACCAATCTCCCATGTCTCCTCCTGATCCCCTGTCTGACAAGGAATCTTCTCCCTTGGCTGGCCCAATCACCCTTCACCTGTTCCACAATCTATCCAGTGATTCTGAACCCAAAGACTATGTTGCAATGAGTCTGAGGGTTATGGTTACTTTGTGCTAGTAGTCCCGGAAACAGCTTCTGTTCCTTACAAGATGTGTTCAGGAAGAACCACAACTGCAACTTGTCTAATCTCGAGCAAAGCCAAGGCCATAGTAGCTCGCTCTTACTTAGCACAGGCCCATTGTCCCCCCTGTTTTGGTAGATTACTCTGAAGAGGCTGCTGAATTAGCAGAGGCTCTCTTTCAGAATGTGGCTGTATCTCTCCCCCTGCAAGCTGTGTATAAGGAAATTACTCCTTACGCTGCATGTTGGCCAAGTAGGAAAAAGAATTGAAAGCTGCTCACAATGCTCTAGCTGTCCCGCTCTCCTTTGGAAAAGATACTACATGTGTGGAAGTATTAATCCAAAATGTCAAAATCAAGGCTATCCTGGACACAGGCTCTCCAGTCAATGTGGTATCTTTCAAGCTAATGAAGAAGATTAAGCTGGCCCCTGACCTCAACTACACTCAATCATATGATACTGCTGACATGGCTCAGACTTGGGCCATTGGTGCCTACTATTCTCTTCCAATGAGGTTTGGGAAGCTTCTTATTGCTTCTCCTGCTGTTGTCTTAGAAAACAAGAGCTATGATTTCCTGGTTGGTACACAAATCCTTCAAGAGTACAATGAGATTGTGAAACTTCAAGATGGGTACCTTTCACTCTTAGGGTATGATATCCCCCTAATCTTCAAAGAACCCCCTTGCCTCCTGGGTAAATGCCTTAAGATTTGTGTGCTTGAGTACCCCACAGGTATCTTCTCACTCAAGTACAGGACTCATTCTTCCTATATGTGGTCCCCTCCGCCTTCCTTCCCTGCTGAGGAAGGTGTGCCTCTTGTTGCCCCTATAGCTATCACTATCCTGCCTGGCTTGCAAGTGATTATAGATTCTCATATATCTTATGAACTACCCAAGAAGTCATTCCTGGAGCTATATTCAACTGATTCCCTAAGCCATAGAGAGCCTAGGCTATGCCCTGAGATTCTGGAACAAACTCACAAAGAGCCTGTGCAGCTGTTGTTGGCTAACCTGACTGCCCTACTTATGCAGGTGACCAAAGAACAGGTTGTTGGACATGGTTGCATATTAGGTTCAGAGCAAGTGGCATCCCTCTACCTGTTTGGAACGTTTAGTGATTTCTACTTGCCAGAAGAAGACCCCCAGGTTCTCTCCCTGTTCACCGCCGCAGACTTTTCTCAGCTGTTGCCCATTCAACAAAAAGACGTTCTGGAACTGTTAGACCAGTTTAAAGATATCTTTGACTCTGGACCTACTGACTATGGTTTAACCAAGGGGGTCATCCACCAGATAGACACGGGTGATGCCCCACTCTTTTGTGCCAAGCCTTATTGCTGTAGTAGAGTGGAAGATGCTCAGGTCTCTAAAGAGCTTAAGCAGCTTCTATATTCTGGGCTCCTAGCCCCCTCTCAGAGCCCTTGGGCCTCCCCATTGTTGATCCTAAAGAAGAAGGATGGAGGCCATTGCATTGTGATGGACTACTGCCGTCTAAATTCACTCACCAAGAAGGCTCCTTACCCTTTGCCTATAATTAATGATGCCCTCAGACAATTAGGAAGATCAAATTTTTTCTCTGCCATGGATCTAGCATCAGGTTACTGGCAGGTTGACTTTTCCCCTGAGGATATAGAAAAGGCCGCACTCATCACTTCAGAAGGTCTATAAAAACCCACTCAAATGCCCCAAGGACTCTGCAACGCCCCAGCTACATTTCAACAGGCTATACTCCATCCTACACGACCTGAAACTCTCCTGCGTCCTTGTATACCTTAACAATATCACTGTGTTCAGCTCCATCTTCAACGACTATCTTGACCACCTCAAAGCTGTCGTCATTAAGATCTGCAAGGTTGGCTTGTAATTCAAACCCTCCAAGTGCTTCTTCTTTAAAGAATGGCTTGATTTATTAGGTCATGAGGTCACTCAAACGGGAATACATCCTATGAATAATAAGGTGGAAGCCATTGACAAGATGCTGTCTCACACAAATCTATGGGAGGTCCAAGTATTTCTTGGTATGATGGGGTATTATTGCCAGTTTGTTCCCAATTTTGCTAAACTAAGCAAACCCCTTATCCAGCTCCTCCAAAATGTACCCTTTGCGTGGACTGACAGCCAACAGCAATCCTTTGAGGCGTTGAAAGCTAAACTCAAGGAGGCTCCTGTTCTTGTCTACCCTGACTACAATAAGGAATTTATCTTGTATACCAACGCTAGTGGAGTAGTTGTGGGTGTTATCCTAGCCCAACTTGATGATGAGGGCGTCAACCTACCTGTAGCCTATTTCTTCTGAGTCCTTAAAAAATATGAGAAGAACTATAGTGTCACTGAAAAAAAATGCCTAGCTGTTCTGCATGCAATAAAACAGTTCAGACACTACATTTACAGGACTCACTTCACAGTGGTTACAGACCACTTTTCCCTAAGGTAGCTGCAACAATTAAAGGAGCCTGAAGGTTGGTTAGCACGTTAGGCTCTGTGCTTACAAGGATATGATTTCACTGTAGTACATTGCCCTGGTGCACAACATCAGAATGCTGATGGTTTGTCTAGGATGCCTATTCTAGCCATCCATCCTGCTGATGCTGATTGTCTATATGAGTTGATAGGGATTCCTGACTCCTGGGCCACTGAACCAGAGGACATCTGCTTGGCGTTGCAAGCCCTATTCAAGGATACTGTGATTCAAGATAGACAACTCTTCAAGAAGGTCAACAATGCCTATCTGCCCTACGTTTGCCCCAGCATGAGAATAGCCATCATCCTCCAAGCCCACATTAATACCAGATATGGAGGTACAGCAAAAACTCATGACTGGTTGTACAAAAACTTCTACTGGTAAAAAATGTGCATCTTAATCCCTGATGTCCTTGCCTCATGTCATTCTTGTCAGCTCCAACAACCCTGACCTTCCCAACATCAGTTCAAGCTCATCCCTCCTAAACATGCCTTCCACACTGTGTGTATTGATGCTGTTGGGCCCCTTCTGCGTTCTAGGTCTGGATGCTGATTCATCTTGGTAGCCATTGATCACTTTAGTAAATGGGTTGAAGCCAAGCAACCAAAGATATAACTGCCAAGATCACTGCTAATTTCTTGCTGCAAGATATCTTCTACTGTCATGGCTGACCTCAAGTCCTGCTTTCTGACAATGGGATCAATTTTAATGCTTGCCTCATAACGTCCATTGTAGAAGCTATGGGTACTCATCAATCCTTCTCTGCACCTTATGATCCATTAACCAATGGGACTGTGGAGCAAGCAAACTCTACCCTTGTATCCATCATGAGTAAGCTTACCCTCTCTGATGCTGCCAATTGGGATAGGTTCCTCCCTGCTGCCCTCTTTGTGTATAGATTAAGCAAACATCAGGTGACTAGCCATTCCCCCTTTGCCATGTTGTACGGACAAGAAGCCACTATCCTCTCAATATTGGGACCCCTGTTGATTGAGGTTGACGCCTCTGCCAATCCTGAAGCTCACGTAAAAGTCTTGCAAATTGTATAATTGACATCCAAGCTACCGCCTATTCTACTGCTTACAAGGTCAAACCCCTGGAACTCTCATCCTCTAATGCTTCTAGAGCCCCTCCCTGACTACCAAGTGGGTTACCTGGTCCTCTACTATCAAAATTGTACTGGAGGTTGTGCTCATAAGCTAGACTCCCTCTGGGTTGGACCTTGTGAAGTCACCTACAGGAAGGGTGTCAAGTATACTTTGAAGCTACTGTCCTCTGGCTGTCTTTTTGCTTGAGTTCACTCCAAATTTCTCCACAAATATCAACTCCCTGTGTCCAATCTTGAGGGGGGAGATGTTGTAAATTGCACTATTAATGCCATTTTGTATGGCCTTTGAATCTTGATATGTGCAACAATTTAGTTGGTTTTGCTTTCAATTTTGGGAATTCTTTGCCTTCTGCAAATGGTTCTGGTTCAATATCCACCTTTTCCAGAATATCATACCTGTCCTTGACTGGTCCTGGTATGAACTAATCCCAATGTGACTCTTTCTGCCACTTTGTCTACCAAATGAGTGATCAGCAACCCTTGTCTACTATTTAAGTAGAACCATTTCTCCTAATAAAGACAAGTTTATCCACATTTGTGTTGACTTTAATATTATTCAAGCTTTTTCCTTTCCTTTTTGCCAAAAGAAACTTCAAATTTTTATTCCAGGAAATTAAGGTATGTGCCCATAATTTTGCCCTGAAGGCTAACCCAAGGCTAGCTTTGAACCTCAAATCTTTTGTTATAAAGATTTCCCGCTGTGTCCTCCTGGATGTTGTCCCCAGGAGCCAAACACAACATGTGTTTTTTCTTCAAGCATTACATACTTCCAGCACTAAAACCCTGTAGATATACATATTCCTGATCTAAACTATCCCTTTTCTAACTGGGAACCAGCTGATCAAACCTAAATTCCTAGACAACATTATCTACATTTAGTTATTTTTGTATTGACTGTTTTTTGCATTAAAACCCCATAAAATCTCTTTGAAAAATTCACTGGGTGGCTCCTTGGCGCTTTAAAAATCAATTAGGTGGATCTTCTAACCTAATAAATTTTCTAAAACAGCGCTTTGAAACCACAATTTGTGGTTTTACTTTTGATTAACCTTAACTAAACTTCTTGACACAGTCAAGGCAATTCAACAATATAATTAAATCCTCATTAAGCATATTCCCCAGTATATATTAACTAATCTTTGTGGTTAATCAATTGGTTCAAGACACCTAGTCTCATAATCTGAATCATTCAGATTATTTATTTTGGCCTTTTGATTAAATCCTCATTAATCATATTCAAGGGTATCAATTAACCTTAATGGTTAATTAATCAGTTTAAGACACCTAGTCTCATAATATGAATTGTTTAGATTATTCATTTTTCCCTCAATTAGTACAGCTTAATTGATTCCTGGGTACTCCATTACTATGTTAGAAATTTCTCCAAGGCCAATCCTATTGTTTTAAATTTCACCCAATGAAAATCTTCATAATTCAACCACTTTGTGAAACCACAGCTCAACATGACTGTATTATGGTCACATTTCATTATATTGAATTTTTACCTCCTTGCTTACTTCATTTATTATCAGGTTGGCAGCTAGTAGGTTGTCCTCAAGAATCTGCTGTAACTGTGCTGTTTTAGCAGAGTTACACGGAGAAAATATTTAGAAGATAGATAATAATCTTTATTGTGAGATAGTGATTATATAGCTATTGTGAATCAATGGATAGCAGGAACATGATTGGTGATCACATGGCTGGATGGAAGAGGGGGTGGCTTGATCCTGTTAATGATTCAAGCGCCAAATCAAGGTATCCACTGTGAAGGATCATCATCTGTTCATGTTGATGTATTTGGTAATTTGAGTTGACTTCCTAGTCTGGCTTCAAGTGACCAGGTAATTGGATTGCAGGTCACAAACCTGCTTGGTTGGAACCTTGCTGGCAGGTTGAGCCTGCGGTTTTGACACCCCCCCAGCTGAAGGTTGGCCTCCTCTGGAGGCAGGTTACCAGGGAGGTTGTCAGGAGCCCGGGCGCCATATTGAACCAGTTGTTGCTTGGTGGCGGGCAGGGCTGTTTCTTGTTGTTTCTGTCTTGCTTTGCAGGGTTGTAGGCGGTTATGGTGTAAGGTCTTTTCTTGCTTGCATTTCCTGAGCCCTTGCATGAGGTAAGTGTTATTGTTGTTTACCTTTAAAATGATTGCTGGCCCTACTTTTTTGGGCTGTAGTTTGCTTTGTCAACATTCATGACCCAGACTTTGTCCCTGACTCCATGTCTCTGGAAGATGGGAACAAAGGTCTTTTGTAAGCATTCCTTTTCTTTGGCTGCTTGCTTTCTGTTGGCCTCTATTACTTGAGGATCTGAGCAAGGGGGACTTGACTTGAAATTTCCAACTTAGGTCCTGTCAATGCTTGAATGATATTTGGCTGTGTACTGTATACCAGTTCAAACAGGTTTTTTCCGGTGGATCTGTTCACTCAGGTTTGGCACACAAGTAATGCAGTTGGTAGCTGCTTATACCAGTCTTCAGGTCTCCTGGCGGTGAATTTGGCTAGGGCTTGCACGAGGTTACCATTAAGCCTCTCTACGCGTCCATTGGCCTGTGGGTGGTATTCTGTTGTGACAGTGTGTTTGACCCTATTCTTGGTGAGGTACACATTGGTGTCTTTGGAGATCAATTTTTTTCCTCCATTGGTTATCAGGAGTTCTGTCTTTCCAAACCTGCTGATTATTTCTTTGCTAATGAATTGTCGGGCGTCATTACCGGTGTGCAATTTCACCGCTTGGGCTACTGGCCACCTTGTTGCAAAGTCAATGGCTGTGATAATGTATTTTTTTTGTTGAGCTTTCCTGGCATGGGGCCCACAATGTCAAGAGCCCATACCTTGAACGGTAGTTAAGTTTGAATGGGGAGTACAGACTTAGGCAGAGTTTTGCTTTTGGCAATTTTTTTGCAGACCTTGCACTGTTCTAACACTTCCTGGACATTGCATTATAGGGTTGGTCACCAGGCTTTATGTTTTAGGAATTTGTATATATTTTGGCTCTTAGTATGTCTGAGATCCCTGTGGTAGCAAAGAATGGTATTGACTTGTTGATGTGTGGGAATGTAGGGAATAGTTGTGCCATCCAACATTTTTCTGTGAAGAGTCCCATATACGTCAGCAAAGAGGTGCTCATTCTTGATGGCTGTTTCTTTGGTGATATTGGTTGTGCCTGCAGGGAACTCTTTGTCTTTTGTACGTAGTACTAGGAGAGGCCAGTCTGGGTTGAGCCCATTCTCTCCCCTAGAAGCGCAAACATAAAGGCAGGACAGGGCGTCTGCCATGGCAAGTTTGGCCCTGGGCTTATATTGGAAGAGCATGTTAAACCTTTCTAAGATTTCCATCCACCGCGCTTGGCGGCGTGACAGGTTTGCTTGTGTCTTGAAATAGATGAGCAACTTATGATTGGTTAATGCTGTGAATTCTTCTTGCCATTCCAGGTAACAGCGCCATTTGACTAGGCAGTGTACAATGGCCAACAGTTATTTGTCGTGGATTGGGTATCAACACTTGCCATCTGTCAGTTTGCGCAACTTGTAGGCTACAGGCAGGAAATCACCATCACTATTCTTAATTTGTAGTACTCCCCCAATGGATGCATCTGAAGTGTTGGTTTCCATCTGGTATTCTCCGTCTTGTTTGGGGTATTGTAAGAAGGGCGCTGTTGTGAGCTTTTCCTTGAGACTTCTAAAACAGAGGTCACGTTGGGGGTCCATACAAACTTGGACTTGGCGCCTGTTATGGCGGGCAAGGGGGCAGACAAGACGCTGCAGTTGGGTATGAAGCGTTGTACATAGGCTACCATTCCCAAGAAAGCACAGAGTTCTGATTTGTCCTTGGAAGGTGGCATTTTGCAGATGGCTTGTATCTTCTGACTGTCGGGTTTGATGCCAACTTTTGAGACTATATGTCCTAAGAAGGGTAGTTGCTCTCAGAAGCTTTGACATTTGGAGGGCTTGGCCAACAGTTTGTGTTGTGCCAGGATTGCAAAGACCTCCTCCAGGTCTTTGTGGTGCTGTTCCACCAAGGGGCTGTAGACAATAATATTGTCCAGGTACACTAGTGTGTGTTTGCCTATGTGTGGCGCAAACACTTTGATCATGAAAATTACAAAGGTAGATGGGGCATTGGTCATGCCAAAGTTGAGTACCACGCATTTGTAGGAACTGTACTTAGTGCAGAAGGCTGTCTTGGGGATGTCTTCCTCCTTGATGCAAATCTGGTTGTAGCCTGCAGTTAGATCAATCTTGGAGAAGACGGAGGCACCTCCCAAGGCGTCAAAGAGATTGTTGATTAGTGGTAGTGGGTAACAATTCTTAATGGTGACTTTGTTTAAGGCGCAATAGTCTGTGACCAGGCGTAAGGTACCGTCTTTTTTAGCTACAGAGAATACAGCGGCCCCAAAGGGAGACTGTGAGGGGCGGATAAGTCCTTTTTCCAGTGCCTCTTTGAGATAGGTGTGCAGGGCGTTGTCCTTGTTTGGGGTCAGCCTGTAATGGGGTGTGCCTTGGGTACAGCCCCCTTGAGTTGTATAGAGTGTTTGATGTGTTTCTCAGGGGGTAGCCCAGGTAACGCCTCCTTGAAGATTTCTGGGTACCAGGCCACAATGTTGCAATCTTGCGGTGTGGAGGTGTCCTGGTGGTCCTTGAAGTGTATGATTTCATACTGGCAGGAGTCCCAGTTGATTGCTTTCAGGCTTTCTTTCTTGTCCAAAGTCTCCGTGATGTGTACAAAGATGTGGTCTTGTAGGAGTTGGTCTACAGAGTCCGGGTAGATTTGGTGGTTGACACCTTCACACTTGATGGTCAACACTGAGGTCGCCCAGTCCACGTGGGGGTTGTTTTTCCGTAACCAGTCTAGTCCCAGTACAATGTCAAACTTAGGGAAGTCAATGACAGGGCCTTGGATGGTGGAGTGGAGGTTCTCAAGCATGCAGGAGAAGGGAGCAGTTTCTTTTGTCACAGCAATGTGATGTTCATCAGCCAGAACCACGTTTTTAATCCGTGAAGGATTAGTGGCCAGCTTGAATTTATCCACAAAGCTGCTGTTGACTAAAGTTTGATCTGCGCCAGAGTCCAAGGGTGCTGAGCCTGTGTAACTGCAAAAGCAGAAAGGGTAAGACATCAATTTATTGGGATGTCTGGCAATGGTGTACAGTACCAGGTCTTCTGAGGGCACTTGGATCATTGGGCATTGGTCCACGTCCTTGGGTTGGTATTTATTGTTGGGCAAGTCAGGAGTTGCGTGGGGAGAGCTTGGCTTGCTTAGTGCTCTCCCCGGGCTTTTCCCTCATCTTGGTTGCCTTGAGTGGCAGTGACACAGAAATGGGTATGATTTGATTGGCCATTATTTCCATTCCCATTCCCATTCTTACCTGTGGGCTTATGGTTGTTGTTGTTGCTGCTGCCTCCAGGAGGTGGTTGAGAGGAGAGCCAGCTTGGATGAGAGTCCTTGGGTCTTTCTTGTTTTCCAGTCTTTGTCTTGTGCAGAGCATTGGATGTTTGTTCTGCTTCACGGTACAGGCTTTGCAGGTTGGTAACCTGGTCCAGGTTCACATGTCTCATCACGTGCCACTTGAGAGCGTCATAGTACATGAAGTGTGTTGCTGGGGTGTCAAAGGCCATGTTGATGGGGCACAGAGACGGAGTTCCTTGTAGGCGTGAGTGAGTTCCTTCATGGTGCCTGTCTGGGTTAGGTTCTTTACTTGGCGTATGATCATGAGTGCTGTATCCTTAAGCAAAAATCTTGCCAAGAAGTCCTGTTTGAAGGTGTCCCAGTTCTTGTCAGTGTGCTCTTTGTGCCACTTGTCACACCAGGTGCCAGCATCATGGGTCAGACAAATGGAAATCTCCGCAATCCGAAATTGCTGTGGGCATTCCATCTGAGCCAGCTTGCTTTGGGAAGACTGGATCCACGCGGCAGCATTGTCGTTGTTGGCCCCTGTAAAGGGCTTCAAGGCGGCGCTGCAAAGTCTTTGTGCAACATAGGCGGGCATGGTGGTTTTTTCAGCTGGTTATGGCATCAAGGAAGGCGCCTGAAAGAACCCTTGAGCGGACAGGGCATTGAAGGCGGGTAGCAGGATCACCGTGTTTTGGTAGAGAACAAAGCCATCAGGTATCTCAGTACCAGGAGTATACGGCGTCCAGTTGGGCGGGAGGCCAGACATAATTCTGTCAAGGATACGTTGGCTGCGGCGTGTGCAGGCAACAGGCGGAATTTTTCAAGATAAGGTAGGATGGAGAGCCTACCTGTGCTACAAATGTTGTAACTGTGCTGTTTTAGCAGAGTTATACGTGGAAAATATTTAGAAGATAGATAATAATCTTTATTGTGAGATAGTGATTATATAGCTATTGTGAATCAATGGATAGCAGGAACATGATTGGTGATCACATGGCTGGATGGAAGAGGGGGTGGCTTGATCCTGTTAATGAGTTAAGTGCCAAATTGAGGTATCCACCGTGAAGGATCATCATCTGTTCATGTTGATGGATTTGATAATTCAAGTTGACTTCCTAGTCTGGCTTTGAGTGACCGGGTAATTGGATTGCGGGTCACAAACCTGCTTGGTTGGAACCTTGCTGGCAGGTTGAGCCTGCGGTTTTGAAAATCTCTATTTTTTGAGTTTTGACCCTAAAACAATATTTGTTTTATGTTGATAATTCTAGTATTGGTCTTCCACAGCCTTTATATAGTGATAAATGGCTTCAGTCTATCCATGACCCTGATAATCAGCTTGCTCTGTGTCTCAATCTCATGACAGAGCAGGTTGTAATTGGTAATTATTGACAAAGTTCCTTGTCCATGTTGCCAACATGACCAGAAATTTCAGTCATGTCTCTTCAAACCATAACTTTATCCTAATTATTGGCTTTTTGGTGGACTTTGTTTTTGATGGCCTTGACTGCGCAATAGAGAGGATCAATCTTGCCTTTCTTTGAGACAGACTTGTCCTCAATAATTTGACTATGTCTCTTAGTGAATTGACTTCCCCTATAGGAATTAAAGGGTGACTTAAGCATCTTTCACATTATGAGTCACCGTATTTAGCCATCTTTTACTTAATCCTTTATGATCAAGGAATAATCCCATTATAGAGACTATGTAACTGGAGAGTTTTTCTTTCAATTGGGCGGTCCAGGCAGCACTCTGGTTCTGTTGCTATACAATGCTCCCTAATTAGTGGTTCAGAAGGTTGAATGATGTGGAGAGCTTGCCATATAGCTTTTTAAGGAAAGAATGTTGGCTGTCAATCAAATTGCCTCAGTAAGATATCATAGACAACTGATACCCCAAAAAAGGATTTGGTTGTGGCAGATTGCCAGATGCGCAAAACTATGTAGGTGTCAAGGAGCTGCATGTACAGGTATTCTGGTCACCACCAACACACTTAACATCCAGCCATTGCCTGGTTTGGTGCCATTCCAATATGACGTTCTAAATACCAAGAAAGACAACAAACCAATATCATATGACTTGTCCAAGTATCCAGTGACTTGAACCCATTCCGCACATGACCATCTTTATCTTTGATCCAACTTATATCCCTGCTACAGCGCAAGCTATATAAGTCTAAAGTATTATTCAATAAAATATACTTCTCTTTCTTCTTGATTCCATATTTGAAACTTCCCCAAAAATGCTCCTCATCACTGGTAGCAGCTACAGTTTTTTGATCATGCCCATGAAAGAAATAATGACTGAAAAGAACCTGCCCATCTTTGCTCATGTACTCAACTAGGCCACATCCCAGGATAACTGGAATATGTACTTATGCGCCCACAATATTGACAAAGATATACCTAGTGGATGCACCGTATTTGAAGGACTGGTTATGTCCAAAGCATGTGCCAAGATAAATCAATACAGTTGCTCCTTCCAACCACAAACAAACACATAATTGCCTATCATAGGCAAAGTTACCAGCACCAAATACATTGTTATTGACAAGTTCTTTGGTAAAAACAAGGAAAATGTCATCAACTGGCTAGACTACTCAGCTGCTAAACTCTGCGCCAGCTGCATTCCTCAACAAAAAAATGGGTCCAGGAAGCCAGCAAGCGCCTATATGAGGCCGCAGCTAACTGGTTTGCCACTTGGGTTAGCTCACAAACTGACAAAAGCTTGATAACTGAGAAGAGTTCAAAGCTGATATTACCCACAACTTCTGCATTACCAAATCCCTCTAAGATATTACAATACAGCTCAGCAGTCTTCCTCAGAAGGCCATTGTCACAGCTTATGCCAATGAATTTAAGGAAATACGCCACAAGGTCCAAACCCCAGCACAAGCTGACAGCATGCACACTAGAGCCTCATTCATCAATAGAACAAAACCCTCAGTAGCTGCCCTCATCTTCCCAGAGTCTAACACCTCCATGCCTGCGCTCTTGCAGAAGCCAAGCACACAGAAAAATGCACAAACATGGAATATGCTGCACGCAACAGTAACTGCTCCTCAAACAGCAATGGCAGCAAAAATTCTAATGACAAAAAGCGCCAAAACACCAACCATAGCAGCAATAACTCCAATTGAAACAATGACAATTGTAGCCAGAGCGCAAACTGCTCCTGTCCCAAGAAAGAGGACACCACCAAAGTAAACAATGCTGAAATAGCAACCTGCTATGAATCTGACCCCACATTCTCTGACCTCAAAGGTCTCAAAACAGAAGAACAGAGAATGAGGAGAGGGAAAAGGCTTAAGTGCCCCTGTCTCCCCCTAACTTGACAAGAAATTGTACCAAGGCACAAACTTTGCAACTTGCATCCCACATGTCCCACAATCCTCCATTATTATGAACTTAAAATTAAAGATTGCTCACAACTTCTTGTCTACCCATGCACTTATAAATCTCACAAAAATAAAGTTTTATTTGACTCTGGTGCACAACACACCATGGTTAGCAAACCATTTGTAACCAAGTACAAAATACCAGTTGTCAAATCCAACTTCAAATATGCCAGAATGGCAGACAAATCTAAGGTTCTACTTGAAGGCAAAACAACTCCCTTCCTAATTGACTTCCAAGGCATTAAAACGTCCATCAAAGGACTTGTCATGAACAACATAAACTACAACATTGTAGCAGGTATGGACTAGTTCACCCAAGTAAACCTTGGTGTATGTTGGAAAACAAAGACCATGATCATCAAACATAATGGAGTTGATTCCAACATCCTCAAAGAACCTAAAAATATCATTCTGAGAAACACAGTCTTTGTTCATGTCATAAACCAGGACAACTCAGAACGTCTAGCCAAAGACAGTACACTCCATATAATGAGGCACACATAATTTAATAACATGTAAACAGCCAAAATTCAATCCCCAGAGCTGGTAGCACTCCTAAATAATATGCTCATGTATTTAAGGAAGAGCTCACAGAGCTACCCCCTGAACGGGAAGTCAAACACAGCCTTGACCTATGTAAGGCCATGCTCAAACCTGTACCTCTCTACAGACTCTCCCCCATGGAGACAAAAACCCTCAAAAGTCATATTGTGTATAACCTAGCTAAAGGCTTCATTAACCTGTCTGAATTCTTGTGGGGGCAGCAGTGTTTTTTGTAAAGAAAAAAGAAGGCTCACTCCATCTATTAACAGACTACAGAGCTCTCAATGCAAGTAAAGTAAAGAAAAAACCCTCCCACTCATATAGGATCTGTTTGCGAGACTTTCTGGAGCCAAATTTTTCTCCAAAATTGACCTCACTTTGGGTTATAACCAAGTTGAAGTAAAAGAAAAATACATACCAAAAACTGTGTTCTGTACGCAATTTGGATCTTTTGAATGTAGAGTAATGAAATTTGGGATGACACCTTTCTTTCACAGCTCAGCTCCACTTTTTGGAATCTAAACATTGATAAAGCAACCAAAGCGCACAAGATTTTAGTTTACTGTAGTATTTTATTATAGGTAAGAAAGGTATGGCAACCAACAACTTCATATCCTGGGCCAAGGTAATACAGGGCCAGAAACGCCCTGTCAAGGGCCAACTGGTGAGCCCTACAATAACCACCAAGAAGGGACTATTTGTTCTATTATAAGGATGGATGAAGTTTGTGACCTCTGAATGCTGGTTCCAAGACATTACCAGGGCCCTCCCCAAGTCACCTGTGCCCCATGGAATAAGAGTCAACTTTGGAGGCAATCCTACTCAGTTTCAGTAGGCAGCAAAAGCAGTTGCCACAGCATATCCCAAGGCTGTGTCTCTTCATCAAAGCCCAATGAAAGACTTCTTTGATCTTGGCTTTCTCTGTAAAGAGGATGCTGATCAGGCAGCTGAGGAAATCTTCACTCTTGAGATCACTGATCCCAAGGTTAAGAAGACCCAGAAAGTCCTACCAACCACCTGCACCTGGTTTGATCAAGATACCACCCTCTTTATCTACTTTGAGGCCTTGCCATTAGACATGTCCAGAGAGGAGGTTGACTCCCAGCTCAAGGAAGGGCTGGCCAAGTATGGGGATTTAGTGCAGTTTGAACTTCTCAAAAACCCTTACATGGGCCACCTGACCACACCAAAAGCCATGGCCATGATCAAACCCTTTGCAGATGACAGCTTGTCATCCATCTCCCGCTGTGCAACCATTATCAAGAAGGATGGCACCCTTGGTAGCAAGTTCAAGGTATTCTCTGAGCAAACTCCGTCCATCTGTGCGCTGTGCTCAGCCCTTGGCCACAAAGAGGCACTTTTCCCTACAACCATATCAGGAGTCCAGGCCGCAGAATAAGACATCCCCAAGGAGCACCAGAATAGTGAGCCAACAGGTACCCATTCTAATGCTCTTATAGCCTTGGCCTGGGGCACTATGGCTGAGTATGCAGTTGTGAAACCAATTACATCCTGCCAGAAAAAAGCTCATGCAAAGGTTCAGAATTTTTCTCAGCCTCAACCAATCAAGGAGACAGAATCTGCCCATGAAGAAGCACCTCAACCCATGCAAACGCCTGCCAAGAGACCCAGGCAAGTCACAACAATGTGGCTGCTGAACCAATGGAAATTCCAGAACTGTTGATGCAGGAATTAATGGCCAACCTGGCCCAAGTTTTATTGGATAGTCACCATAATGCAGTGACACAAGAGAATTTACAGCAGTCTCAACCCCAGGAATTAATGGCCAACCCGGCCCAAGTTTTATTGGATAGTCACTATAATGTGGTGGCCCAAAAGAATTTGCAGCAGGCTCAACCCCAGGATACACCCAATCAGGAGCAGTCACCCTCTGCACAGGATAATGGAAGACCAAGACGCAAGGTCCAGATCAAACTTGCTGCAGTAACTAAGCCATCCCATTACACATTAGGGGATCCCAAACAGTCTAGGGTACCCAAAAAAGCCAAAGATGCAGCAGCTAATGACAGCAGTGGTCCTACCTCTGGTGGGGTCACTAATGTATAGTGACTTATGGACCCCAACAATGGGACAAAATCTTCTGCAGGATTTCTGACCCTAGTCCCAGGCATGAATAGGATCTTCCTGCAACCTCAAAGCAGTACCAATTGGCCCAGATGTGCTAATAACTGCTTTGAGCAAGGCTAATTTATGTCATTGACTCTTATAGATAATAATGGACCATAAGAAGCTGCATTTGGGTCAATAGAGTTCATCATAGCAGCAGTCAAGCAAGAAAGTAATTTGGTAAAAAATCTGGGCCAAAGGACTACATTTTTTGGATTAATGTAGCCCTCAAAAATGCACCTTATTTGCTCCTATTGAACATCACCTTCCACCTTCAGACCCTTTATACATTTACTACAAAGTGTCACACAGTCCAAGGCAGGGTAGGAATTTTAAAATGTGGCCCAGTGGTTAACACAAAAATTTGAAAGCCACATTCTCAACTAATCAGTACTCACATGTGATCTACCAATTAATGCTGAGGGCACAGCCTAGCAATTCCACACCCTAACTCAGCCAAAAACATAATATGTCATCCCGTAACAGGCACAGACCCTCCAACAAAAAAAACCTGGGTGGACAGCCCAAAGGCTAATGGCCCAGATTAATTTGGATCAGTTATTAGCCCTTTGATCTACCACTCCACAAAGCATCAGAACCTAGAGATTACATTCTATCTTTTTGGGGCGCTAACCCTAGGCATTGGCCCTAAAACCATAGCTGCACACAAATTTAGCCACACAAAATGTGTATCAGGCTGTTTAAAAAAACGCCAGTAGTCAGCCCAAGGGAATTTCTTCTCAGATTAGTCTAGATCAGCACATTTCAATTGGACTTTCTTCACTGTTTTTATCTTTAGGGCCCAAAAAAGGGGCTCTAACCCAAAATCTTGGCCCTCCCAAACCACATGCACACCACTGGCCACACATACAGAATGGAATCAAGCAACAAAAAATGGGGGCCAAAGTCCAAATTTTGTCTGGCCCGGTTTTTTCTGGGATCAATAACAATTCAATCTGGAACTGACAGCATCCACTGTTTAAAAACCCCTGAAAGTTATATTACCCCCATCATGGGATATATAGCTCAAAGCACTCTTCCCCTTCACAACTTTCCTCCCTCACCCAAGGGTTTCCCCCCTGCCCTGCAGGTTTCCTTGCCCCCTTCTTCTTATTTTATGTTGTATATGAGAATTTTGATCATTACATTTGGCCCTATGGTCCTGTTGTACCAGTCAGAAATGTCTGGTAAACTCAAACAAAAAACTTTGGGATGACCAATGCTCCCTTAAAGTTTGTTGCTATGATGAACCAAGCACTAAATGACCTCTCAAATAAATTGTGCTACCTTGAAAATATCATCATATTCTCAAAAACCAAAGAGGAACACCTCATGCATGTCTTCAAGACACTCAATTGACTTTAAAAAAAAGTTCTATGCAAATCCTAGCAAGTGCTAATTTTATAAAAAAGGAACTCTTGTTCTTGGGCCACATTGTCTCTGGCAGTGGTATCAAAGCAGATCCAGACAAAATAAAATCCATAATAATATGCAACACACCACCTCTGTCAAACAAGTTAGATGCTTTCTTAGAATGGTAGCTTACCTAAGAAAATACATTAAAGATTGCGGAAAGCTCACCACACCAATCAATGACCTAACCAAGGGTAATGCCAAAAAGAAATTCATCTGGACACCAGAATGTGATAAGAAAAGCCACCTACTTAAACAAGATCTAATTGAAGTACCAATCTTGAAATATCCTAATAACAAAGGGTGCTACAATCTTGAGTCAGATGCCAGTGACACCGCCATTGGTGCAGTAAGACTCATCTGCCAGCCAGGCTAGCAAGACTTCCTACCAGTATGTTACAATAGTAGAAAACTAACTAACATTGAGTATATGTACCCAATACACAATAAGGAATTGCTATCAATATACCATTCATGCAAGAAATAGATATGTTATCTAAAAGGACATTTAAACGTCCTAGTACTAACTGACCATAAATTCTTAATCTGTTTCAAAACCCAGAATGCACTTGCACAGTGACAAGCCAAATAGATGTCTCTGCTGGAGCAGCTTAGCCTGGACATCCAATACAAAAGTGGAGCAGAGCTGGTCACAGCTGATACTCTCTCTATGCTATGCCAGCCAAGGGAAGATCACCCTGACAAACTGGATCCTTATTGGCCAAACCTATACAACACTGAGTACAAAACCAAATAAAAATATCCCTCAACCCACCAGTTAACTCATGACACACTAGTTAGGAATAAAAAATATTTACATGTAAAAAATGGCACTGTATACCAAATCATTAAAGACAAACATGTTCCCTACATCCCACTTGTACAAAGAGTTGACACCAGCCTAAGACATCACTGTCTACTAGGACACACAAAGGGTAACAATCTATACCTCACATTAAAAGTGATAGTATGGTGGCCCAATCTTAAAAAGACATAATTGATACTCTGAAAAAGTGCACAGTGTGTGAGAAATACGCCAGCACCAAGGCTCCTCAGCCTACAGTTAACCTAGTGCCTGACCCAGAACCATTTAAGGTTTGGGGCCTGGGATATAATAGCTTTAAACCCTATGGTAACTGTGAGAGGGGGTCTAAACTAACTAAGTTTGGCTCCCATCCCGGTGACACAAACCATCAGGATGCCACCCAGTGGAGAACTGGAACGCCCGCTCAAAGGGGGGACCACAAAGAGGACACATGGAACAGCTGAGGGAAGTATGCATTCATTTCCATCAGCACTAAGCCGGTGAGTAACCAGGGTGTACAAGAGGGGACAGGAGGAGGCATAACAGGAGCATGAAGGAGCACTGAGCTGCTCTTTCCAGGACAGGAGGCGGGGGCACCAAAATTTCCCCACTCACAAGAGCAAGCAAGGAGTAGTCTACGGTATCCAAATCCAAGTTATCACAGGTCAGGCTCTTTACTACAGCCTCACCCAAGAATAGGAGACTGCTGGTAAGGTCCAAGAGGCTGGAAGGGTTGTCACCCACAAGCCAAGCAGAGGAGGATATCTTTGACAATAGGTCTGGAGATGTCAACCATAATAACATTAAAAATGGCGCCACAAAAAATACCAAAAATTTCAGAACAGGGAGTATCATAATAATGATCCTCACAAAATTTGGATGAAATTTATGAATTTTTAAAACCTTCAATCAAAAAATTAAATCCAAGTATGGTACTCACAAGTGATGGCAAGCAAAGGGCAACAGAACAGGCTCAGGAGCTTGGAAATGAACACAGGTGGCTTTGGCAAGTAGATAAACAGAAAGTGGGTTTGAAACCAAGGAAATTATAAATAAATATCAAAGTAAAGTAGATTTTATATTAAATTTTAACTAAAACTTTTTGTTTCAAGCGTAGATTTTGAGGACAAAAGCAAAAACAACAACAACAAATATACATCTGAGTCTGTTTCAAAGGTCCCAGAAGGGGTACCGGGTTTGAGGCAGGTTGACATAAGGTAAGTTTAAACAAAACAACTAACACTTTAATCTCTAGATGACAGAAACTCCAAGCAGGAGTTTCAATCAAATAAAAAACTTAAATTTTTGCAACAAGTTCTAAACTTTATTGGTATTGAAAAATTGACAAGCAGGGGATCCAAAATCCCCTGGCATTGTTAAAAGGGAATGGGTTGCTAGGGGGTGGTCACATGACTGATTTGACTTGCATTTGGTTGGCTGGGTGATAAAATTTGCTGTCCAGAGCCAGGGGTGCTGGAGAGTTTCAGGATAATTTTTGCGGGTCCACCTGATTGGCTGGAAGGCACCTCAACTAGTTCAGGTTCATTTAACTTTCTGGTCATAGATGTGGCATTATTTGATTGGGCATTCCTGATTGTTTTTAAGAGAGGACAACACCATGCTAACAAATTGTCCAAATTGTCCATTGTTTCTTCCCAGGCTGGGACAACCAAAGCTGGGGGGTCTGCGGGGTATGCCAACACAAATCTTTCATCCACAGTGTGGGCTAAATCTTTGAGTGAATTAAGTGATTTTTCAGGACTTTGAGCGGTTTTTTTGTACAACAAGGAAAGACAGTCCTATCCAAGGCCAAAGGGGGCAGTGAATTTACAGTAACAAGAAAAAATAGTTCAGATTTAAACAAAATGAATTCATATTTAAACAAAAATAGCTAATTTGTAAACAAAATTGAAATTAACCCAAATCTATTGTAAAATAATAGAAATTAATTGAGCTCTATTTTTTTAAAAACTGAGTTCATTTTGTTTAAATCTGAACTATTTTTGCTTATTGCTATTGGGTTTAAAACTACTGTAGTAGGACCCTTCCCATAAGCCAAAGCAGGACAACACTTCTTAATTTTAGCCATTGACTTTGAAGCATTCTGGCCAATCTGCTGGGCAACCAAAGACCACAAAGCAGAAAAAATCAACTGCTTTATCAATAATACAATCATAGCAGACTATGGAGCCCCAGACTACATCATCACTGATGAAGCCAGGGAACTGTCAGGACACATAGTCAATGATAATCTGAAAAAAAGAACGTTAAACACTCCACAACTTTGCCCTACAGGCCACAGGTCAACGGTAGAATTGAACGCCTAAACAGCAGCCTCATCAGAACCCTCAAGAAAATAATGGATGACAAAGCCAAAGAAACATGGCCACTATACGTGAAAAATAAATTATTAGTATTGTTGCAACCGAGTTTCTAGGCTTGCCTGCTAACGTATCTTACAATACACAGGGGGCGCTTGATGAGTCGCCCCTTGACGTATCTAATGTTATAGATTAATCTGATGACAATGTCAAATGGCGGGTACTTCATCCTAATTAGGGGTGTTGCCAATTTGACCTGTTGATCCCTGCATAAGTTATTCCTTGGCTCCAAACCTTACATGGAACGTCCCACTATGCCACCCCCCTTGTGGCCTTGTGGCTTTCCCCATATAGTATATTAATCACAATATTCTACAATAAACAACACCTTATTCTTATTATTCTGTCCTTTCTATTGGACTGTTGTCTTCCCCAATTCCAAGTACTGAACTCTCATTGGTTCAGTTGCAACAGTAGTAGCACAGGTAGGTTTTGACCTATTTTAAAAACAAAATTTCCCCCAAGAAAGGACAGAGTACGGGCCGCATGGCTACTCCACAACAAGAGACATTCCTCCCAATCCCCAAGGGGGACATTCCCAAAAGTTATGTCATCTATCAAGATCAGCTAGTTCTTACCAGTGTATACAATTGGCTCCACCTCAGGCAGCGTGACGCTAGCGTCACCCCGCCACAGTTGGACCTGTCTCAACGTATGCTCAACCTCCAACTAGAGTCCTTCACTGGCAGTGTCAAAGGAGTTGACATTGTCAGTTGGCTCCAGTCCATCAAAACATGCCTTTGTATCTGTCAGGTCCCGGAGTCCATGTGGGTTACCACGGCATCTGGCTGCCTTACAGGACCTGCTGCTGTGTGGTTCACTAACTGGGCCAGCCAGGAGTTTGACGTCACCTAGGCAACATTTCAAGATGCTGCCAAATCCTGATATAGTGAAACTTTCTCTCCCATTGTCTTGGGGACTACTCTCTTAGCCATCAAGCAGACTGGTTCTGTCCCCAAGTATCTTGCCGCTTGGCAACAAGCCCTTGTGGCCGCCCCCAAAGCTGTGACCAATGGGAACGCCATGTTGCTCACTCTCATTGTTAATGGGTTAAAACCCCATATTTGCAAGTGGGTCCCTGTCAGTTGCTGCACCTCTATCAATGACTGTTATTAAGCCATTGTAGAGGCCAATAACCAGGCTTCAATGGGCTTCTGCCGCATCAACAATGCTCCACCCCAACCACATCCTGCACCCAACAATGATCAAGGTCAAGTGGGCCGTTGCCAACCTTGACAGCAGGAAGGTGCAGCTAAACACCCCCGCAAGGGGGGGACTCCAGCTAGCGCTAATTGAGGACCAGGGAAAAGCCTGGGGGTTGTAACAGCAAGAGACCCTACAACCCTGACTGACCTGCCCTCTCAGCCCTCACTTGCAAAGAACTCCCGCAACTACAATCTTCACGAGGTCAAAACCCTAGACATCTTTCAGGTCTATAGCAATGACCCTGTGTTGCAAGCCGCTCATTCCTCCAATAAAGTAACACGCTTGTCCTATCCCTTCTGTTTCCGTGGGAACACCCACAAGTTACTAGTAGATACTGGGGCTGATCACACCATGGTAGATCAGGCATTTGCTGACTCCCAACAATTAGACCAAGTACCCAGCAGATTCAAAGCAGTACGTGTAGCTGACTCCCGCAGAGTGGCCATCATCCACGAGACAGTACCCTTCTCCGTAAGAATGGGGAACGTCCAGGTTAAGCTCTCTGGGCCAATCATGGCAGGGCTCAGCCACAACATAATTGCTGGCCTTGACTGTCTCCGGCATAACCAACCCTACATCAACTGGGATACCTCCGTCATCACCCTCAATAGGAATGGGGTGGGGTTCCAGATCTACCCCGTGGAAATGAACAAGCTACTACATGACACTGTGTTTGTCAGGATAACAGAGACGGGCTCATACAACTTCAAGGGGGGAAACTAGACTTTAACCAATGTTCAGTTGAAGTTATCTGTGTAGAATCATCTGCAGTCCCTCCCTTGTCATCATCATCACCACCAGCACTAGCTGCACTCCTTGAGGAGTTCAAGGATGTATTCAGTGAAACACTTGAACAACTACTTCCGCCCCGGGAGATCCAGCACGCTGTACAACTTCAAGGACTGTTACCTAAAGCACAACCATTATACCATCTCACACCAAAGGAAGACAAAACCCTTTGCCAGCACCTTGTGGACGCGCTTGATAAGGGCTTTATTTGCCCCTTGCTATCTCCATATGGGACAGCTGTCTTCTTTGTAGCTAAGAAGGATGGGTCTCTTTGCCTGGTCACAGACTACCGCGCCTTAAACGAGGTGACAGTTAAAAATAAGTACCCCCTGCCGCTGATTGACAACCTGTTTGATACACTTGCAGGCACAAAGGTCTTTAGCAAGATCAATCTCACTGCAGGGTACAACCAGGTCTGCATTGCACCAGGGGATGAGGCAAAAACTGCCTTCCGCACATGCTACAGGTTGTTTGAGTGTCATGTCATGAGCTTTGGAATGACCAACGCTCCCTCCACCTTTGCCATGTTGATGAACAAAGCCTTTGAGGAACTGATTAGAAAGTGTGTGGTTGTGTACCTTGACGACATTATTGTCTTCAGTCAAGATCAAACCACACACCTCTAACACCTCCATGCTGTCCTTGACACCCTTTGGAAAAGTCAGCTAAAAGCTAAACCCTCCAAATGTGAGTTTCTCAAGTCAGAGTTACTATTCCTTGGGCACACCATCTCTGCCCAAGGGATAAAGCCTGACCCCGCCAAAATCAAGGCAATCACTAGCATGCTGCCCCCCACTGATGTGGGCCAAGTGCAAACCTTCTTGGGCATGGTTGCCTATGTACGCAAGTTCATCCCCAATTGCGGAGAACTAATTGCACCTCTCACTGAGCTCCTCAATACCAAACAGCGCTTCCATTTGACCCCTGCCAGAGATCAAGCCTTTGAGACATTGAAGCAAAGGCTCACAACAGCACCAGTACTGCAGTTTCCCAACCAAAATTGATAGTACAAACTCGAGACTGATGCCTCTGACAGGGCCATAGGGGGCGTGCTAAGGGTAGAAACTGACAATGGCGCCTTCCTGCCCGTAGCATATGAGTCCAGGAAGCTCACTGACTCAGAACAATGTTACCCCATCCATGATAAAGAGCTGGCAGCTATTTTACACTATGTTGAGAAGTGGCACTGTTACTTGGAAGGTGTGATCTTTCCACCCCCCATTCTGACAGACCATAAGTCACTCCAATACTTCAACACGCAGTCTCATTTAACACGCCGCCAGGCAGGATGGGTTGAGTGTCTATCCCCCTATCAGTTACGCATTGAATACAAGCCTGGAAAGGAACTTGTCACAGCCAACGCCCTTTCACAACTCTATGTAGCGTTCATCACTGGGGACAACAGTTTGGACCCAGACTGGCCCATGCTCTACCTGTGCCCTGAGGCAACCCGCTATGAGGGCCTTAACTCAGTCATCATCTCAAAGTTGCAGGACAACAAAAGTCAGTTCACCATGATGCTGGAAACGTCTGCCGCCGGGCAGAGACAGGTGAGAAGACGCCTTACATTCCCACCACCCAATGAGGGGACACCATCTTGCACTACCACCAAACCTTGGGTCACATCAGAGGGCGTAACCTCTTTGAGATCATGAAACGTAAGGTTTGGTGGCCGCGCATGCGGCAAGACATCTTGGACCTCCTCAAGATGTGTGTGTTGTGTGAGAAGAATACGTCCAAACCTGCACCTCCCAAGTCTGTCCTACTCATCAAGGCTATGGACCCTTTTGAGTAGTGGGCTCTTGACATTGTGGGACCGCTCCCTGAAGACAGACTGGGTAAGAAATATTATCACTGCTATCAACTACTTCACCTGTTGGCCAGTGGTGTGGACAACAACCAACCACACTGCCACCACCATTACCCGCTTTATTGGCAAAGAGATTGTGGCTTGATTTGGGCAACCCAAGCGTCTCATCACAGATGGCGGACCCAAACTTGTTGGACACGTTGTGAAGGCATACTGCGTCAAGAACGCGCTCCAGCATATAGTCACAAATCCCTACCATCCGCAAGCCAATGGCCGCGTGGAACGGTTAAACAGCTCCCTGGTCCAACTGATTGCCAAGCTCTCACAAGAGCACCCTAACACTGCTTGGACTGAACATCTTCCCACTGCCCTACTGATCCTGCAAGCAAGAATCAACAGGGGCACTGGGTTCAGCCCTAGCACCCTGGCCTTTGGAACACCTGACAGCCTGACTGGGGTTGAACAGGGGAAACTACGGTCCAAGGTTCCCAACAAGTTCCCTAGTGACAACGCCCTCCCTAGACCAATGGCGTGCCAAAGCCCAGGAGTTCAAACACAAGCAGATTGCGGGAGGGACAAGACACCTTGAAGCTAGATACGCTGTAGGTGACCCCATCTACACCCTTAATCCCAATTCTGCCAAATTAGAACCCAATCACCTAGGGCCCTTCAAGGTAGCTGCGGTCTATGACAACCACACCTACCAACTTGAGGATGCCTAAGGGAATACCAAGAAGCTTCACCATGACCACTTGCGCCCCTGCCACACCATCCTCACACAAAGGTTGTTTGTGCAGACCTTTCCAGACCTTCCACAAACTCCAGTCTGGGTGTCTGACAACAAACAGGGGACAAGGGGGGTGTTGCAACCAAGTTTCTAGGCTTGCCTGCTAACGTATCTTACAATACACAGGGAGCGCTCAATGAGTTGCCCCTTGACGTATCTAATGTTATGGATTAATCTGATGACAATGTCAAATGGCAGGTACTTCATCTAATTAGGAGTGTTGCTAATTTGACCTGTTGATCCCTGCACAAGTTATTCCTTGGCTCCAAACCTTACATTGAATGTCCCACTATACCACCCCCTTTTGGCCTTGTGGCTTTCCCCATATAGTATATTAATCACAATATTCTACAATAAACAACACCTTATTCTTATTATTCTGTCCTTTTCTATTGGACTGTTGTCTTCCCCAATTCCAAGTACTGAACTCTCATTGGTTCAGTTGCAACAGTATCATGGGTACGCACCAACCAAGGGAAAGGATACTCACCATTTTTGAACTAACATACAGATACAAAACAGAGATAGTCATCTGAAATAACCTACTGTATGTGAAAATCCCCCGGGAAAACCTCCCACAGTAGAACAAGCACCAGCTCTACAACACATACACCTCAAAACTAAAATAGCAGAAACCAAAAGGCTCAAAACACAAAAGGTAATCTCTGAAAAAGAACTACTTCTAATCAACTCCCCTGTCTAGGTCCTAGCTGAGAACAGGAAGAAGTTGTATTCAGTACACAGAGGACCAGGAAAAGTCATCAAATACAGACCAGACAGAAACACCTCTCTAGTTAAGTTTCAAGGCTCCAAAGATCCTGTCATCAAGAAATACCACAGATCCTGCCTTTGCCTCAGCAAAGGGGAACACTCAACGCAGCTAGTACCCACTAGCAAACAACTCCAGTGATATCAGGAAGCAGCTGTAAAGACAAAGCCCTCTCCTGATGTATCAGAGTAAACCCTTAAGGGGGCGTTGAGGAGCTGGATGTACAGGTATTCTGGTCACTGCCAACACATTTAACATCCAGTCATTGCCTGGTTTGGTGCCAATCCAATATACTGTTCTACATAGCAAGAAAGGCAAAAAAATTCAATATCACATGGCTTTTCCCAGTATCCAGTGACTTGAACCCATTCCTCACATGACCATCTTTATCTTTGATCCAACTTATATCTACGCCACAGCACAAGCTATACAAGTCTAAAGTATTGTCCAATAAAATAAACTTCTCTTTCTTCTTAATTCCATATTTGAAGCGTCCTCAAAAGTTGCTCCTCATCACAGGTATTTTTTTGCTTGGTCCATTGGCTTCATTTGAAGGTGCAAATAGTTGGGCATTATCCCTGTAAATTTTACAGAATTTCTCCTTTGCAGGAGCCCTGTATGAATGGAGAATTACCTTTCTCTCTTGTGTTAGTCCACTTTTAGTTACTCCAATTTTCATTCCGCCAATGACTTGATCCAGCTGTTGCTGGGTTGCTCAGAGTTGCTGTAGACTTCTAGAGGGACTGGGACGTCCAAGTGCTGAAAAGCTTGATTTTTTAATAGCTGTGGATGCTGAATATCCTCCAAAAATTGCTGAAAGAGATAGGGTTGTCCAGAACCCCATCTTGTACGACAGCCAATCTACTGGATTCAAGGAACAACCCTTCAGGGTGTTCTTGCAGGTGTCTTAGGAAAGCTTGGAGAAGTTCTTCTCCATCACCACCCCTGGAAAAAAGAAGTTGTCACTGGTTCAACATGTATCATTGTTTGTGTACATTGAGTGAGCACCAAATGTTGTGGTTGGAGGTATGAGGTTGTTGTTGGTTATAATCTTTCTTTCTTGTATCACAACTTGATAACCATTAAAGACTAAGTTGAGTAGTTCTCCAAACTTAGTGTTTATAGTGATAATAAATGAATAATAAATCCTTTATTTAATATCAAGTATGAAAGTTATATAGGAATAGGATAATTGATGGCCGCCACAAAATACCATAATCCTCTATTCTATAATCAGATCCCGCTACAACCTTAGCTCAATATCAACTTCTGATCAGATGATCATAGTTAACACTGCATAATCTCACAACTAAGTCAATTGGCTGTTCTATCCTTCATCCAGAGCGTAAGTTCTGGTTGCCCTCTTGCTCACCAAGCCTAATGGATTAATGTTGATCTATAGTAAGGACTTGTTTATCCAATCACCATACAACACTGGAGTACAATCTAGCCAGAGGCTGCAATTTATCTAGGTGTA
This sequence comes from Entomophthora muscae, assembly GCA_014839935.2. Taxonomy (NCBI): domain Eukaryota; kingdom Fungi; phylum Entomophthoromycota; class Entomophthoromycetes; order Entomophthorales; family Entomophthoraceae; genus Entomophthora; species Entomophthora muscae. Next base: position 227,619 of record QTSX02005706.1, read on the forward strand.
AATAAGAGCTTGTTATCATCCTTTCAGGTGTCTGTATCTATTATACTGCAACAACCTTTGTTCTTGTCCTTTCAGACATTTCTCAGTGGCTACCTTCCAATAGGTCTATTTTTGCTGGCTATGCCTATCCTGATTGGCTGTCCTTGGCATGTGTGCTGCTACTGGCTTTTACAAGGCGTACATGGCACTTCAGCTACAGCCCACTCTCTTCTAGAGCTAGTCTACTGGCAATTATTAATTGGCTGCACCTTCCTGCGCCTCTGATGGCACTAAAGCATCCTCTGTTTTGTTGGTTAATGCTTAGGTATGCTCCAAACCTTGTCTCTCTGTCCATGAGAATAGAAATGTTGGCACTTCTTTTAGTATTTAATCAGTGTGACAGATCCAGGCCTAACCAGTCCATCCTTCCATTATCCTGCCCTTGACTCTTATTGCTGTTACCTTCCTGGGATAAAGCTTTGAGGAGCTTGGCCTCCAGGGAGGCAATTTTCTTGGATAACACTTTATTGTCATCCCGCCAACGAGCCATGATTTCAACGCTTTTTTCCTCTTGTGCGCTCAACGCCTTAATTTCATGATTTGCCATCTCTTTTACTTGTTGCAAGATTTCATCCCATCCTACCAACAAGTTTCAATCATCCCAAGCATAAATTTGGTTCCCTTGGACGGGAGTCCCTTCCTTTGCAAAGTAATTGGAATACAGTTCTTCAAACGCAGCCTTTACTTCTACTAAAGATTTGGCAGGAACAGTCTTAGTGACCTCTAGGCTGGTCCAAGCTTCTTCCAATGTACTTGTAGGAACCTCCTTTCTTGCTGCAGCAGTTTCCACACAAAGGACCCCAAACTTGGCTCTCTCAAATTTTAACAAAGAAGGCATGACAATTGAAAAATAGGTGAGGGGAAAGCTTCATAACCAACAATGAATATATTTTATTACTGTTTAACTGTTTTGGCTTATATACTGTTTGGGGCATACTCAGCTGAAAACCCCTCCAGTTCCTGAATCAACCAATGATTTGCGTCACGTGGCCTATGACATTCAAGTCATCCAACATATATCTTTACCTGAAAGATCACCAACAATTCCCAGCCTATGAGAATTGACCTACAATGGGCAGAAGTCACCTGACTCTATTTAACCCAATGTACCAATTTGGCATGGAGCTTCCCAGCTCCCAGCGCCAAAACCCTGTGGATTGCACATCCTAAACTCAGCTATCAGTGTTCCAACTGGGAACCAGCTGAATTCCTAGGCATCCTTGCCTCTATTTGGTTACTTTTTCATTTAATGGTTTTTTGCTTTTAAAACCCATTAAACTGCTTTGAAACTCAAACCAGGCACATCTCAAATTCATTAGGCAGTGCAGCGGCACTTCTAACCCAGTAAATTTGCCAATGTGGCGCTTTTAACCCAAATTCTGGGGGTTTTCCCATGGTTAACTTTAACCAAACTTCTTGAAAAAGTCAAGACCATTTTAATATAATTAAATCCTCATTAATTATATTCTGTATTTATTAACCCATTTTGAGACGCCCAGTCTCCAAGATTGATTTGGCCAATCTTGCCTCAATTCTTTTAGTTAGCCTAACCTAACTAAACATCCATATTCTGTTCTTTTATTAAACATAGATATACAGTTTCTAGTAACCTTTCCCTCAAGAATTCCACACAAACCTATCTATATGTAATAAACAGCAAAAACAGAACATCTTTGTATTTTGGAGCATTTATTTGGCTAAACACTCAGCAGTGACTGTAGTACGGTCACAATCAGTGATCATTTTCTGTATGACAATCCTTCTGCTTATTAATATGCTGTGTTGAGTTGGGGATTATACACCAATTAATAGCTGACTTGATCCAATATCAACCTGAGGATTATCTGCCGTGTAATAGCAACCCAAACTAATAAGGAACCAATTACCTGACATGTAATGCCAATATGAACTCTATATTTCCTATTCTTTCATACATCATTTGTTTAATTATGCATATACTCCTTTCAGTATGGGTGGGACTGAGTTGATACAACATCCAGTGAGAAGGAAAGAGATATATATTATTATGATCTATTGATTACAAAGCGTAAAATTAATGATAGTTACTATATTGGCTAACAATTATACGCCATATAATAGCTATATTAATTATAATGAACTAAAAATTACAGGGCATATAATTACTATACCTAATAGAATGTAATCCAGTGATAATACAGCGTGCAACTGATAAGATCTGTGTGCAATAATTGTCCTGATCATTTGTGGTCAATCAGCCTAGTCTCACAAACAGAAAGGTTCAGAAGTCTATTCTGCTATGACAGCCAATAGTGACCTGCCTGCACCTGATGCCACCCTGCCATCCCTATAATCCCAATGCCAGCCCGCCCAAGAACCCCAACTTAATAATGAGTCTTAGCACAGTGATATTTATACTTGTTTGCTTTCATCTTAGTACAGATCCCACAGGCCCCAATGCCCCTGCCATCACAACAGAAGAACCTGTGATCCTTACACCTATACCTATCTCTTCTCCTGGTGCTCTGTTTGGTCCAATACTTTTTCATCAAGTACTCTTTGAACCTAGCCCACACTGAGTTTAAATTAGAGAACATCCTTGTTGCCAATCCCCTGGAGAGGTACCACAACCTAAAACTTTGGCAGAGAAGACTACTTGTAAACAGTACAGCCCCACCTTTTTGGGGAAAATTACAACTGCCTGTCTAGGTATTTGGTTCCTATGACTCCTCCTGTCACCCCACAGCCTGACTGCTCCAAGATCTAGGAGCTGCTAATGAGACCACGTCCACCCAGCTATTTGCTGTAGCTTACATTACGCTGACAGGGTTTTGAACTCCTTGGTCCCCACTAGTTTCCCCTGATTCCTGTGATTTTGATCCCTCTCTTACATTATCAAGTTAGCACCAATATTTTGGTGGGCGCTCCCTACTGGTCTGGCAGTTCCACCACCCACATCTGCTACTGCCCCAACTTACACCTGGCTCCTGGGCAGTGAGGAAGTCCTATACTGGTATCTGAGGAGGATAAATGGGGTACCCTGTTATGATAGAGTGTTGGAGAGGCACTGAAGCCTTAATACTAGCTGGGGAAGAATTCAGCTAGGTCACTCTTGGAGTGTAAGGGATTATCTGCTCATATCTTTTGGGTGATTTTAAAAAGGAGCCTTTCTATCAATGTTTGGGATTAAGGTGCCTGAAATTGCCTAAGGGGTAGCTATTCAGAGAAAAAGCTGCAAGGATCCAAGGGATTGGAGTGATGTCCAGGAAGTGGAGTTGGGTACTCTGCAAACTGCTTGTAAAGTTCTGTGGTCCACCTTTGGCCCTAGATCAGGATTTATTTCCCAGACCATCAAAAAAGGTGGCCTGCGTGCAGGCAAAACCCCTCCAAAACCTGGAGGACTTGGCTCACACAGTAGATGAACGCTTTGTGTTGTCCTTCCCAGCCAAAGTTCTCATTTCCCCTTTGGAGTCCCCTCCAACTGCAGAAGAGACATTAATTCAGTTAGATTGGTTGTTGTCCTGGTGTCGCCCGGTCCTGAAACAATTAGCAAACCAACAAAAAAATGCGGGCCACATGAAGTTGGAAAGGTCAAATCTGCGGCCCGGGGAAATTGGGTACCAAAACCTGCAACCAGAGGTGTCCTAGGTAACTATTTCCTCCGGCCTGGGAGTCCCCTGGCCCAAAACAATTGGGTTCCGGAGCTCTCTGGTAGAGATGCAAGAGGAAGGCATTAGGGGGAAATGTGCACCCTGAGTCCTTGGAAGGCTCCTAGCCAATAAAGGGGCTGAGCCTTACATCTGGCCCTGCGACCCCTATTTTCTGGGTCTCAAACCAAGATAAGATTGGCTAGTACTCTTTAATAGACTCCCCTTTAGATTGCACTCCAATAGCCCCTTTCATAACCCCTCCTGTCCTATCACCCCCCCCCTTTTGCATAAAATGGAAGCATGGGCCGTCAGGTCCCTTGCTTACCAATTCCAATTGTTGAATAAACTCCTGACTTTGCAAATCTTTTGTATTTTAAAGTTTGTTTAACAATAAAGGTATTTATCCCAACTCCCGCTGCCGTTCCTGCCTCCTGCTTTCTCTGGACTGCCTGCCCGTTGTTTTTGTTGGGAATTGTTCCAAGAACAATAACTTGGACCATTCCCTGTTATTTACCCGAGCACTTAATTGTCCCCGCCAACCGCCTTCCCTGGCCCACCTGCCTAACTGCCCGCCCGCCCGTTGTTTCTGTTGGGAATTGTTCCAAGTAATAATTTGGATCATTTCTTATTATTTACCTGTGCGCCTGGTCTGTCCGCCCAGTAGTCTTAGCAAAAGAAGGGTACCCACTGGAATCATGTTGTCACCTTGGTACAAGATGGCTATGTGGATACTGGTGCCCATTTCCCTCTTGTTCTGGTCCTCAAACGCAGTCTTTTGGATCAAACTTTCCTTGATTTCTCAATCTTCTGGGTTTATTCCTAGTCATTTTACAAATGTAATTGAGCATCTAACCCAGATTCTCTTCAACCCGGGATCCTATGGGTTGTTCTCTTGGTTGTCTTCTCATCTTGAAGAGTTGTTGTCACCTTTGGAATCTGTGACTACTAAAACTCCTTCTTCTGACTTAGTCAATCCTTCCCCCTTGCGCCAAAACCCTGAGTCAAATACAGAGGCCCCTTTCACTTGGTATTGCTCTCTATGGCTACTTACTGGAGCCATGGTCATGGCTTTGGATGCATACTTCCCTCCCCCTTTCACATCTGGTCTCCTTTGGGAGGCCCCTTTGAGCGGCTATCCCAGTCTTGCACTGGATGGCATCCTGGTGGTTGGTCCCACCAGGATGGGAGCCAGACTTTGTTAGTCTAGCCCCCCTCTCTTACACTGCTGAGCTAACCACTTGGGGGCAAAGGGGAGAAGAAAGTGGCAGGAAGAGAGTAGATGCTTTCCTCTAAAAGCCTTGGTGGAAGACATCTATGGTGGCTAACTATAGGGATAAAGTCCTGGACAGAAGACATTTGTAGTGGCTAATAAGGTGCTCAGATGGTAGACATTTCTATCGGCTATAGGAAGAAAAGTGCCAGGATGGGTGAATCTGAATAGTCTATATGTAAAAACTCCAAAGGAAGGACATTTTTAGTGGCTAGTAGAGAAGAAAGATGGAGGGAATCTGTTGAGGAAAGAAGAAAGAAGGAGCAGAAGGACTAGGTAGATGACATCTATAGTGGCTGGGGAGAAAGAAGAAGGAAATATCAAAGAGAAAATGATCTTTCAAACGACAAAAGAAACATGAAATAGACGTTAAAAGAAAAAATACAATTGGAAAGAAACAATAAAATAGAGAGGAAAAAGTAGAATGATATCAAAAACATAAATAATTTTTAACAAGCTAAACAAAATCAAGGTGCTCATTTGTTTAAAAGAGGCCAGAAGAGGACAGAGAAATGGTGGGAGGAAGGCAAAACGTTTTGTTGTGCCATATAGTGGAAAGCAAAACCAGGACAATAGGTGCTTCCAGTTTTCCAAGGAGCAACACAAAACAGGGAAACAACAACAAAATGTCAATGAAAACATCAGGTAACTAATTAATTATGTTTTACATACAAAAAAACAAGCAAACTTCTACTGGAAAATATGACAGGGAAACAGGGAAATCAATCAAAATGCGGCTTGGGAACAGCCAGAGTTTTATTGGGAAAAAGGCGGCCTTTTTGAGCAAGAGGCAACACCAGGTAGCTTGGGAGTCAGTTTGGGGTAATTGGGGGATCTTTAACTCTGATTGGCTGCAGTTTCAGGCTTGTTTTATCAATTTTTCACTGGTAAAACATGGGGAAAAGCCTAATAAATCAAGAGGCTGAGAGGTAAAATACTTCCCTGATTGACTGGAGTATTTAATAGAAATCAATATATTATAGATAAAGATAAAAATAATGGCTCAAGCCTGAAAGAAATAATTGGCTGGAAAGGGAATCAGACTGAAAGAAGGGGTGATATATGGGGTGATATTTTGAAACAGTGAGATCATCAACTTCAGGAAGCTACAGAAGAGGTCCAAAGCCAAAAGCAAGGAGCCCAAGATACAGATCAAGAAGGCCAAGAGAAAGGAGTACAAGAGCAAGGAGTTTAGGATAAGGAGTTCAAGAGCAAGGGGCCCAAGACCACAAAACCAAATACTCTACCCCAAACAAGCTATAATACAGAATGTTTCTAAGAGGATATTCCTTCTGTACCCAATAAACAACACTCAACCTGTAAAATCTTCCTTGATTTCCCTTAGTTCACCATGGATAACATTCACCACATTTATTATACTAGCATAGGGGAGGTGAATCTGTGCAGGCATTAATTTAGGAAGTTTATTGCTAGCCAATCTTCTTAAGAGGGATGAGACCAACTGAATGAAAGAATCAGGATGACCACAAGAGGCAAGGATCTCTGGGAAGTGTGTTCAAGAGACTGTTCCAAAAATGGTATCAACATGAGGAGGGAAGCATACTGGCTTAGGTGATGGTCCTTGCAAGATATGTGAGGATAGCCATAGGGAGAGTGCTGGAAGAATCCTCAGCTCTCTAGGCAAAGTACAACATCTTGGCCAAAGGATCTGATCTCTTGAGGAATGGCAACCCCTCTAAGCTGACATCTGCCATTGACCCAGGACATGTATGGGTGTCTGATGAGCAGGAGTCCTGCACTGGACATACTCTTATTGTAGCTTGAAGTGAATACTACTCCATCTGCTACAATAACCTACTGTTGGTTTAAAACAAGCTTTTCAGATATACTACTGGGTCAGTGGATCCTTCCTGAATATAACATTATCCCCATTCTAGCTGGTCTGATTTTTAAAATTATATGGTTAACAACCTTTTCAACATATTTAGTGGGCTATTGCATCTAAAGTGATATCCCATCCAGATATTTTCAAGACTTTTGATCACTAGAACCAACTTTTTGGTAGTTCTATCCCTGGGCCTCAACCAACCTCCCTGATTGCTTAACCGATCTGTAAGACACCTGGTCCCTGAGCCTGAAAAAAGTCATTATTGTCCTTATCCTTTCAATGGTTTGGGTTAATAAGATCTAGGGATATTTATAGTTAACTATAAAGATGCAAGGGTTGATCAGGTTCTGTTTGGAGAAGCCCTGAAACCTTACTATGTAGATCTTGAATCCAACCTGTGGAATTTAATGCTTTTGGTTGGTTTTTTTAAACCTTCACTCAAGGTGGTTGTTGGATGGTCACTATCTGGTTGATAAAAATCCAATCAAGAGGTCGTTTATTGCTGCATACATTGGTATAATGATAGGTTTAGATGCGCCGGTTTATGCTTGATCTCAGGAATAAAACGTGGAAGCTTGCAGTTGTTTCTATGGAGTGAGCTTACAGGGATGGTGGTAGAATATAAGGGATGTTTTTAAACGGAACTGGTGTGGGTTTATTCGAAGGTACATGATCAAGTACGTTTCAAATGGGAAGTATTTGATTGGTTAAGGATTGACGAAAAGTGAGAAGAGGGTTTAGGATTTCTGGGTTTACTGGTCTCTTAAAGAGAAAAGCCGGTAGCGAATTCCAAAGGGGTTTATGGGAAAATACTGGAATCTAGTTTTACCCTTGGGTTCTGTTTTTTAGGCTAGGTTTTAATCGGCAGAATGGATTTCAAGTTGATGGCCTGGTTTGGGTAATATGTAGAGTCAGTTTTAATCGATCGATCCAATCAAGGGAGAAATTTATTAAGGGATATGGAAACTATTTACAAGGGGTGGTAATCCAGGGATGTTTGGATTTGAATTTACATGGCTGGAAATAACGTTGCTTAACGGCGATTGCATCGAGTTGAGAGGTAAATGCCGCAAAAACAAGAGGGGTGGTGATGCAAGCAGGGATTGCAGAAGCCTAGATTCATGGGCCTGAAGTTTCTCGGGTGACAAATGTGAAAAGCATATGCTTAGCTGGTTAGACAGCATTGAGCCGAATCAGATCAGAAATTTTTTTAAAAAGACTCATCAATAATATATTCATTTTATTATCCAAACAGTTGTGATTTGATGGATTAATTCCAGCCAAAATGCAAAAGTTAAAAGGCCGCTACTTATTTTAACGGTTAAATATCAAGGTTCAATAAAATTTTATCAAAAAATAAAAACGGCGTAATCCTTTTTAAAATGGAAAGTGTAGATGGATCATTTCATTGCAGGAAACAAATTGGACGGGTTGATTTATATTGTTGTGGGTTAAAGGAGACGCTATGTAAGTTTTAAAACCCCGATGCCAAGCTCAGGGGTGCCAATTTCAGGTTCAGTGAAGAAAGTTTCACTCCCAGAAGCTGACATCACTATATATTAATAAGTTTAATAACATTACAATCTGTTTATAAAAAAAAGCCCAGTTAAATCCCCGATGGATATATTGGAAACCTATTTTAAGTGAAAAATCATTCTAACGGCTAAGGAAAAAGATTGAAATAGCTAGACTGAAGAGTTGGTATAGCAGTTTGTACACATCTCTATATAAGTAGTATTTTGAAACGATCCTAAATGAGCCTAGATTTCCTCCCACGAATCTATGTACATCCCATTTTAGATGTACTCTTCTCGGTAGCCTTCAGTAGTTGATTCTAGAGAATGACATTTCCCTGGAGGAAGCGACAGCAAATTTCCAAAAATTTCCGTTCAAACTAAATCAAGTTTTAAAATCCAAAATCCCACAAAGCCTGCCCCACTACAAAATAATAAGGTTGCTTGTATTCGACTTCCTAGCCATCAAAAGTGTACCATTTACACTTTAACACCCAAACTTTATTGAACAAACTTTATTGAACAAACTTTATTGAACAAACTTTATTGAACAAACTTTATTGAAGAACCATGAACATCAAGAAATTAACCAAAACCAAACTCCAATCTACAAAAATCAACCCCCTAAGAACCAGCCTTTCAAAAGGGTACTGTGATTCATAACCTAATGGAAAGAATGTGGGGTCATCAAATCCTGCACCAAACTTCATACCACGTTTGCAGCAACTCAACCAAGTAAAAATAAACTATCTAATAAGATCAACCATCTAATTCAACATTTTTTATTGATTTAGATTAGAAAACCCCAAATCCCTGTACATATAATTCAACTCAAGATGAAATCTATCAAACAGATCCAAGATACATGGCTCAGAAATGCAGGACTCTGATATAAAACTCAGTTTTTTCTACAAGTCTAACAAACCATAACCAACTTGAAATAATCAAAATATATGAAACTTCAGTATTGTCAGATCCAAGGACCAAAGTTCCAATCATAACTGAGGTGGACATTTTAACTAGTTTAAGCCATGTGTTCCCTAAAGAGAACCTCAAGGGATCTAGAGCACACCAACACAGATCCTTTTGGGGATCACTAGCATTCTCAGAAATCACACCGTTCCAACCTAGGGCAGATAAGATTCAGATGCCTAATATTCACCAACTTAGATATACCTGACAATAAAACTACTAAAATATAATTCTCTTATGAGTTTAGTTTGTTCAATAAAAATTATCATGACTTCTTCTTCCATTTACCAAGCTTTAGCTGTTCCCTGGACACAAGGAGATAATGCAAGAGTACACTGTATCTGCCAATAGCAAAGTCTCTGTTGGAGACAACTCCTAACCCACAAGTCTCTCTCCAAGCACTACCAAGGGGTGTTCTTTCCCCTGCTATGTCTAACATGGCCCTGTTTGTAAATCATTCACAGCCTACTATCAACATAACCACACATCTGCACTGCCATTCATCAGCAGCTAATAAAGCCATGCTTTCACTCAGAGGAGTAAAAAATTCAGCTTTAGCCTTTTAGATGACATAATTTAGCTCCCATGTAGACGCACTCTCCACTGCCAACCATCCTACAAGACGCAAAAGAAAGCTCATCACCCCTGACACTTTTCTGTGGATGGTTGAAAAGCAAGGGATGTGTACGTCTCTTGGGGAAATAACAACCACAGCAGGGTTGGAAAAACCCATTGTGGCCCCAACCCTACAAGCTCATGCCAACTGTGTCCCTTCCCAAAAAGATGCCAACCAGCCCCTGCACATCAACTTGCAGTGAAAATCCTACCCTCTCATGTTGTCCATGATAGAGTATGATCCCTATATATCCTGTTTCCAGGTGCACCTTCAACTGGGACTCCACAGCATATTCCCTGATACAAGAACAGTCAATTCATGGATGCATGGAGCTGCAGTTGCTGCAAAAATCTTAACCAATCAAGCTCTCATTAGGCTATTCTTGATGAAACCTGATCCATACAGTTCCACTGGCATCAGCTTCATCAGAGGAAGAGCAACACCAACTTGCCATAAAGGTATCTTCCTCCCGTGTGCAAAGCTTCCCCCAAGTATCCAAGAGCTTGGAGAGAAGCCCATCTGATCTGATGTAAACTTGTGTGGCTGGTTCTTTATAGATCTGTTTTGTTGCTTTCTGCTCCCCCTGTGAGGTGGGTGATTGATCTGCTTCTTCAAACGCTGTAGATGAGCATGAGTACCAGAGTTGATCTGAGATTTGAGCTTCCCCTGTCTGTCCTTGTTCAGGGCTTATCAGATTCTATTGTCCTCTATGCTAGTGATTGTGGCAAGCTGGGAAAGGGCCTACTCCCTCCCCCCTGCAAGGCTGATTGGTATGTAAAGCCTGCCTACCTGGCAGTAGAGGAACTTGAGCAATGAAGTAGCTGGCTCTTGCTGATTCTTCCCAGCCAACCATCCCTGTCTCCCCAACCCCCCTTCAGGATGTGACCATCAACCTGCCAACCCTGACCCCAGCACACTTCTTAATCCCACCCCACTACCTATGATGTGATTGCTTATGCAGGCCCAGATAATGATTATTTCTTTTCTACCCATACCTTCCCCCACTTGTCCCTTGATGAGTAGTGCCGTAAATTGCGCTATTAATGCTATTTCAATTTGCCCTTCAGATATTGATAGTTGCAAAGATTTGACTGATTTTGCCTTCAAGTTCGGAAATTCTTTGCCTTCTGTAAATGGGTCTGGTTCAATATCCACCCATTCTGGATTATTGTACCTGTCTGTGGTTGATTCTGGTATGACCTCATCCCAGTGTAACCCCCTCAGCCACTCTGTCTTCCTATTGAGTGATCCCGTCCTCTTGTCAACTATTTAAAGTAGAATCATTGCTCCTAATAAAGACAAGTTTATCCACATTTGTGTTGGCTTTTATAATCTTCAAGCTTTTCCTGTCCTTTCTTCCAAAAGGACTTTTACATCTTGTTTTCCAGGAAATTAAGGTACATGCCCTTAATTTTTCCCTGAGGGCTAACCCAAGGCTAGCTTCAAACCTCAAATCTTTTGTAATAAAGATTTCCTGCCGTGTCCTCCAGGATGTCATCCCCTGGAGCCAAACACAACAAAATGGTGCTCACCACAGGGGCTGCAAGCCCTTGGTTACCCTGTTCCCGCGCGCATTCTCTGGTCTCTCTCCCTTTGTTTCCAAAGTACCAGATCAACCTAAAGTTTCTAGTCCCCCTCTAGGAGAAGACATTACCAATGCTCCTGCAAATCCTATGGTATTGGTTCTGTCTCCCGGGCCCATGTGGGCCCCCCTTCTTGCTTTCTCTCTCAACTATTAGCAAGCCTGTACTGCCACCTGTTCCCTTCTTCATTCTGGCATAGTAGCCATGCACTCTATCCCTGGCCTCTGTCCCAGGTACGCCTCCAAAGACCTGTACTCCTTCCTTTTGGACTTTGGTCTCCCCCCACATTGATAGAATCCATGGATACTATTGGTATGTTGGTTAACCAGTTCATCCAACCTGCCCTAGTTCACCATCAACTCAATTTGGGATCCCAAAATCAACTGTTAGATTCTGTAGCCTCCGCTGTCTCAAATAACCACGCAAAAACATGGCCTACCAAGAATGATCACACAGTCTCTTTGCTTGTATTTCTGATAACCAGCGCAACTCATTGGCGTCACAGAAGTATTTAACTGCCTCCCTGAACTCCCTTTGTTCCTTGCTCCCTGAATTCATAAAGGATCAACTATGCAAATTGGATGAACATCAGGCAGCCTGGCGTGAGCAAATCAAGGCTTTTCTGCTTAACCATTGGCAGATTTTGAGACTCTGGTTAGTGAACTCAATCAATTCAGGGAGCATGTCAACTTGCAACTCAAATTGATAGGAGCTCATGTCAATACTTGGGGCTGCCACCTGCAGCATCAATACAGTCTAGATAAGGCTGCACTAGGTGACACTCTATACCAAGTGTAAACTTATGTGGCCAATCAGGTGGCTTCTATTGAGGTGACTCCTCCCGCTCCTCCTGTTGGGACCCCATCTGATTTTGAAACCAAAGTATGGGAGGCCATTGTCAACTCAAGGCTACCACCCAACGCCAAGCTTCTGTGCAGCCTCCCCCTCCAGTTGAACCTATGCCTGACCCTTGTATTGCCTCCCTCACTGATCAGGTGGCTACCTTACAAGGTGAAATCAAGTACTTAAGATAGCGCATCTCTAATTCTGAAGATTTGTCATCTGAAGATGAAGAAGAAGGTGAAATTGTTAATACTCCTGCTTATGACAATCATGGTTGTTGTCCTGGTCTAGAAGGTCAACCCCTGGTCCACTGTGTGTGTGCTCTAGATCAACTTGCTGAAGTGACAAATGATGTAGCTGATAGGCAAGACGCGTTGGAAAGAGAGGTCCAAAACCTCTCCTGCTTTACAGAGACTCTAAATGGACAAGTTGCTCCATTGGTTGCTCAGACCACCTCTCTGGCTACCCGTGTCAATGGGATTGCTGGCACCTTGGCAGTGCAACAAATCAAGATTAATGAATTTGGGACTGCTGCCACCACTTTCCAAGACATTAGTGGGCAAAACAGCTCTATCTTGGACACTTTAGAGGAAAGCCTTCAACTCCTCTGGGCTAGACAACCTGCTGCTGAATCCAAGTTTGAGGGCAACCCACACATTAACGTCCTCAATCCTGATGAAAACAGCCAGTCCTTGTCCATTGACCCAAACTATAAGCCAACCTTCAAACAGATATTTGATCCCAAAATCTCTACCATTGCTGCTTTTCTGACCATTTACAAAACTGCAATGTGTAGGGCTACTGACAAACTCAAGAAGGAACACATCCTTACCTACCTACATCCCACTTACCAGGAAGTTGTGGTCCCTGAGCTCCCTTCTATTGTCACCTGGGAGGATATGAAGCGCCTCCTTATTGAAGAGTTTGGAGGAGACCTAAGCTTGGAAGTCAAAAAAGATTCATTTATGCACATTGCTTTCAAGCCCAAGGAAACCCTGGCTGAGTTTGCAGATTTTTTCTATATTGAAGGCCAGCAGTTAATTACTAGTCAACAGTTAACTCCCCGGGAAGCCTATACAGCTTGTTCAAACGCTTTGAAGGTGAACCAGCTTCTATGTCTACAGTTTAAGGCACACAAGGCTTCACTTACTTCCATGAAGAGTATTAAGACGCTCTTACAAGACATACATTTGACACATGGAGGTACAGTGGTGCGTGAGAATAAAGCCAATAATGCTGGGACTACCTCACATACGCCACGCATTATGACTCTGGGTACTAGTGGACAGGCAAAGAGACAAGGCTGTCATAACTGTGGTCAGATTAGACACCACTTGCGCACTTGCACTAATCCCTGAGTGGAAGGTTGCAATCCCAAGGAACAGGTGGGAAAAGAGAGGTCAGCTTAGAAACAGAGACGCTCTCTGCTGACCAATCTCCCCTGTCTTCCCCTGATCCTCTGTCTGATGAGAAAGCTCCCTCTTCCTCTGGCCCAACTATCCTTCATCTATTTCATAACCTCTCCAGTGATTCAGATCCTGAATATTCTGATAGTGAAGACTCTGATAGTTATGGCTATTCCGTCCTGGCTGTTCCAGAAACTATCCCTGTACCCTACAAGCTTTGCTCTGGGAAGACTACCACCACTTCCCAAGTACCTACAAGTGAAGCTAAGTCCATGATGGCTTGCCCATACCTAGCCTAAGCCCACCAACCTCCTGTCTTGGTTGACTCTTCCGAGGAAGCAGCCAAGTTAACCAAAGCTCTTTTCCATAACGTAACCATATCTCTTCCACTACAGACTGTGTATAAGGAAATTCCTGCGTTACAATGTATGCTGGCCAAATGGGAAAGGGAGCTAGAGGCTGCGCAAGATGTGTTGGCAGTCTTGCCTCCCTTTGGGAAAGATACAACCTGTGTGGAGGTATCAATCCAATAGGTCAAAATCAAGGCCATCTTGGACATGGGTTCCCCTGTCAATGTGGTATCTTCCAAGCTAATGAAGAAACTTAAGTTGGCCCCTGACCTCAACTACACACAGTTGTATGGCACAGCTGGCATGGCCCAAACTTGAGCCATTGGTGCCTACTCCACTCTACCCATGAGGTTTGGGAAACTCCTTATTGCTTCCCCTGCTGTGGTCCTAGAGAACAAAAGCTATGACCTCTTGGTTGGTACTCAGTTCCTCCGAGAATATAACGGAATTGTAAACTTACAAGATATATACCTTTTGCTCTTGGGGTATGAAGTTCCTTTGATTTTTGAGGAACCTCCGCGCCTTCCTTGCAAACTTCTTAAAACTTGTGTACTTGATTACCCTACGGGTATCTTCTCACTCAAGTATAAGACTCACTCCTCCAACATGTGTACCCCCCTCCTTCCTGCCCTGCGGAAGAAGGGGTACCCCTGCTAGCGCCATCCCCCCAGGCTCTCAAGTGGTGATTGACTCCCAGATTTCCTATGAGCTACCTGAAAAGTCCTTCTTGGAGCTTTACTCACCTGAATCCTTAAGTTGTACCAAGCCTTGCCTGTGTCCTGTGATTTTAGACCAAACCCACAAAGAGCCCATACAATTACTGCTTGCTAACCTGACAGCCCTGCCCATGCAAGTAACCAGAGGCCAGGTTGTGGGTCATGGTCGTGTACTTGGAGCAGAACAAGTATCTTCCCTCTACCCCTTCAGAACTTTCAATGATTTCAACCTACCTGAAGATGATCCTCAAGTTCTCTCCTTGTTCACTGCTGCTGATTTCCTTCAACTGTCTCCTGTTCAACAAAAAGACGTGTTGGACCTGTTCAATCAGTTCAGTGACATCTTTGCCTTTGGACCTACAGACTATGGCCTAGCTAAAGGAGTCATCCATCAGATTGACACTGGGAATGTGCCCCCTTTTTGTGCTAAACCCTACTGCCGTAGTAGGGTGGAAGATGCTCAAGTGTCTAAAGAACTCAAGCAACTTCTGGACACTGGGTTACTGGCTCATTCCCAAAGTTCTTGGGCTTCCCTGTTACTGATCCTCAAGAAAAAAGATGGGGGACACTGCATTGTAATGGATTATTGCCGCCTGAACTCTCTCACTAAGAAAGATTTGTACCCCTTGCCCAGAATTGACAATGCTCTCAGATGGCTGGGTGGTTCCAAGTTTTTCTCTGCCATGGATCTAGCTTCAGGGTACTGGCAGGCTGAATTATCATCTGAAGATCAAGAAAAGGCTGTGCTTATTACTTTTGAGGGCCTCTTTGAACCCACTTGTATGCCCCAGGGATTATACAATGCCCCTGCCACATTTCAACGGGCTATGGACTCCATCTTACAAGACCTAAAAACTCTCTTGTGTCCTTGTGTACCTTGATGATATCACCATATTCAGTAGATCTTTACTGACCACTTGGAGCATCTCAAGGCTGTCTTCATCAAGATTTTTGAGACTGACCTGAAACTCAAACCCTCCAAGTGCTCCTTCTTCAAGGAACGTCTTGAGTTCCTAGGACATGAAGTCACTCAGACTGGAATCTGCCCCATGACTAACAAGGTGGAAGCCATCAACAAGATGCTACCTCCCACAAATCTTTGAGAGGTTCAAGTATTCCTTGGTATAATGGGCTACTACCAACAGTTTATACCTGAATTTGCTGAACTGAGTGAACCCCTTGTCTAACTGCTT
Source organism: Entomophthora muscae (assembly GCA_014839935.2). Classification (NCBI taxonomy): domain Eukaryota; kingdom Fungi; phylum Entomophthoromycota; class Entomophthoromycetes; order Entomophthorales; family Entomophthoraceae; genus Entomophthora; species Entomophthora muscae. The sequence goes on from QTSX02005706.1 coordinate 243,599, forward strand.
TGAAACGTCCCCTTTGAATGGTTTGACAGCCAACAACAAGCATTCAAAGCCCTGAAGGCCAAGCTCAAGGAGGCTCCTATCTTAGTCTATCCTGATTATGATAAAGAGTTTATCTTGTATACCAACACTAGTGAAGTAGCTGTGGGTGCTATCCTTGCCCAACTTGACAATGAAGGTGTAGATCAACCTGTAGCCTACTTGTCAAGGGTCCTCAATAAGCACAAAAAGAACTACAGTGTCACCAAGAAGGAATGTTTGGCAGTGATGCATGCAGTGAAACAGTTTTGGAATTACATCTATGGCACCCACTTCACAGTAGTCACAGATCACTCCTCCCTCAAGTGGTTACAACAGCTCAAGGAACCTGAAGGTCGGCTAGCGCGTTGGGCTCTACGTCTGCAAGGGTATGATTTCACTGTGGTACACCGTCCTGGGGCCCAACATCAGAACGCTGATGGCCTGTCAAGGATTCCAATCCTGGATATCTATCCTGCTGATGCTGATTGACTATATGAGCTAATAGAATATCCTGACTCTTGGACCACTGAGCCCAAAGACATCTGCTTGGCCCTACAGACCCTATCCAAGGACACTATAATTTATGATAGACAACTCTTCAAAAAGGTTAACAATGCCTACCTACCCTATGTTTGCCCTAGCATGAGGATAGCCATCATCCTTCAAGCTCACATTGACACTTGCCATGGAGGCATAGTCAAGACTCATGACTGGTTGTGCAAAAACTTCTACTGGGAAAATATGCGCCTTTTGATCACTGATGTCCTTGCCTCCTGTCATTCCTGTCAGCTCCAACGTCCTTGTCCCTCCCAACACCAGTTCAAACTTATTGCTCCAAAACATGCCTTCCACACAGTGAGTATTGATGCTGTTGGACCTTTCCCCTGGTCTAGGTTGGGATGTTGGTTTATCTTGGTTGCTATAGACTACTTTAGCAAATGGGTTGAAGCCAGAGCAACAAAAGATATAACTTCTAGAACCACGGCTACTTTCTTGCTGCAAGACATCTTCTATTGACATGGCTGCCCTCAGGTCCTTCTCTCTGACAATGGTACCAACTTTAATGCTTGCCTCATCACCTCTATTGTCAAAGCTATGGGGACTCATCAGTTGTTCTCTGCGCCATATAATCCCTCCACCAATGGAACTGTCAAACAAGCAAACTTAACTCTAGTATCCATCATGAGAAAACTCACGCTCTCTGACGCTGCCAATTGGGACATGTTCCTCCCTGCTGCCCTCTTTTCCTACCACCTTAGTAGACACCAGGTGACTGATCAATCCTCTTTTGCCATGCTTTATGGATGAGAGGCCACTACCCCCTCAATCTTGGGACCTCCTTTGATTGAGTTTGATACATCTGCAAATCCTGAGACTCACATGAAAGACCTAACCAACTGTATCATTGACATCCAGGCAACTGCCTACTCCACTGCTTATAAGGTTAAGGCTTTGGAGCTCTCTTCATCTAATGCTGCTAGAGCCCCCTCCCCAAATACCAAGTAGGCAATCTAGTTCTCTACTACCAGAACCGTACAGGTGGTAGAGCCCACAAGCTGGATTCCCTCTGGGTTGGGCCCTGTGAGGTCACCTTCAAGAAGGGCGTTGAGTACACTGTGAAGCTACTATTGTCTGGCTGTCTCTTTGCCTGCGTTCACTTCAAATTCCTTTGCAAGTATCAACTCCCTGTGTCCAATCTTGAGGGGGGAGATGTTGTAAATTGTGCTATTAATGCTATTTCAATTTGCCCTTTGAATAATGATGTGTGAAGATTTGGTTGGTTTTGCCTTCAAGTTTGGAAATTGCTTGCCTTCCACAAATGGTTCTGGTTCAATATCCACCCATTCCAAATTATTGTACCTGTCTTTGGTTGATCCTGGTATGACCTCATCCCAGCGTGACCCCATCAGCCACTCTGTCTTCCTATTGAGTGATCCCTGCCTCTTGTCAACTATTTAAAGTAGAATCATTGCTCCTAATAAAGACAAGTTTATCCACATTTGTGTTGGCTTTTATAATCTTCAAGCTTTTCCTGTCCTTTCTTCCAAAAGGACTTTTACATCTTGTTTTCCAGGAAATTAAGGTACATGCCCTTAATTTTGCCCTGAAGGCTAACCCAAGGCTAGCTTTGAACCTCAAATCTTTTTTAATAAAGATTTTCCGCTGTGTCCTTCAGGATGTTGTCCCCTGGAGCCAAACACAACAAGTAGATAGGTACCCCTAAATTCTGTTATCTCAATAAAGATCTACAGTTTACTTTTATAGTTTGGTAATATCTTTAATGCCATATCATTTTGCATATTAAGCAACAGTGTTCTGAATTTACTGGTCTAAAGTTTGATACGCTTATATGCCTATACTGCATTTTGAAGAAAAATGAAATGCTATTGGATGTAAATGTTAGGCTGACTCTATACCACTGAGATTTAACCTCTGTTTTTTAAGCATCAAGTGATTTATTCTGGTACATTTTCTAATAAAGATGCCAGTAAAGCTGGTATCTTGGGTCCAGATTTTTTGATTGGGATGTCCCAGTACTTTGGCGTATCAACAACTGTTACACATGCTGATGTGGGGCATGGTAAGTGTTGCATCCCGGAACAGATCTTCTGAAACATTGTCCACCTATGCCAAGGGCAATAGAACAATTTCCTGGTCGCCCACTTGTTTTTTTGCACTGGTTATCTTATGCTACTGAACTTGACTGGTTGCTCCTAAAAAGCGGTAGCTGAGTTAATAGGTAACTGCACATAGAACAATAGACTCACTTCTGTAGCTAGGGATAGATGTGTAGCTTTCACAGGCCGCTTTCCTCCATCTGGTAGGCGCGTGAAGCTGGTTGTATTTTTGCCCAGACATTTTCCTATGCCGCTTCTCCAGTACTTCTGTATGGTGATTCCCTTTGTCAATGCCTCTTCCTCCTGGAAATATTTCCCTGCTCTCCAATTTATACCCGTCAAACCTATCAAATAAAATACTTTAAATTCAGAACCTGAACGTAAAAATGCGGGATTGTCAAATCCTTGGTCCAAATTTTGAATCACTTTTGCGGGCAACCCAGCTGAGTGAAAGTTAAAATATTTAATAGAATCAACCATTTAATTTGATTTATTTGATTTATTTGATTTATTTAACTTGGCAAGTTTCAAATCCCTTGAGCAGATAGCTCAACCAACAAAAGAAAAAAACTCAGCAAACAAATGCGGGATTCCAATGTATGATTTGAGATTTCCTGTATTTCAAACAAATCATAGACATCATGTAAAACTTAACAGATCTGAATTTGCAGGATTGTCAAATCCAAGAACCAAATTTCAAATCAAACATGAGGTGAATTTGAAATAAATATAATTCATGGGCATCTCAAAAAGGATGTCAAAGGTTCTAGAGGCCATTGTGCTGATTCTTTTAGGAATCATAGACATTCTCAAAAAGAACCCTATTTCATTTTAGGACAGCTAAAATTTTGATGCTTGATTAAAGTAGATTTTAAAAAATGCTAATAATAAAATAGAATTATATCTTACAATATATTTTTATCATGTTGCCTTTTCCTAGGTGTGTTGATGTTTCATTTGCTGTTGATGATATACTTTCATTTAATTGGATGGTTTTACCTCCAGTTGTCTTGGCAATAGGAAATCAAATTGCCTCCACAACCACAGCTGGTCTTGGGGAGGTGACTTGATTTCCTATTACCAAGGCAACTAGAGGTGAAACTATCCAATTAAACACAAGCACATTATCAAAAGCAAATGAACTATCAACACATCAAGGAAAAGACAACATTATAAGACAGATTGTAATATATAATTCTATTTTATTATTAGCATTTTTAAAAGCTACTGTAATCAAGTATCCTTATAGCAATACATTAACACTTTTGTAGTAAACTTATGGCTTATCTTTCCCACCTCTCCTTCTTCCTTTAAATAAAGTTTGCTTTGCCCCTGGCTACGCTGGGGACCAAAAAACTTTTAAAAAAATTCTGCATCATCAGGAGGGTAGCTCATATATCATTATATGGCTTTGTGGTTGCTATATTGGTGATCTAGAGTGCATAATACTGCATCATTTCCAGTTTAGACAATTTTACATTTCACTTAATTTCATGTCTAAACATGGTTGTTGAGATTGGATTTTTCATTTGATTTTATCCAGAGTGGAGCTTCTTGATTTGGGTTGATTTGTCCTAGTTTCTTACTGTACATCCAATTTGGATTCCAGTTCTTGCAATTATTATTTGAGTTTACTAGTGGCATTCAAAAGTGGTTTGAAATTTGGTTCTTGGATTTGACAATCCTGCCATTTCAAAAAACATGGTAAACTTAATGAAAATGGTTGATGGACTTGAACGCTTCAAATCTGATTTGAGTTAATTCATTTTGTCCATTGGAAATGTGCAGTTCAACTTGAAATTTTCAAAGTGTCTACAAGTTCCCGCATTTTTAAAAATCTAATGAAAAATACAAAGAATTCAATTTAATTAAAAAAAGGCTATCCTGAAAAAGTGATTCAAAATTTGGACCAAGGATTTGACAATCCCGCATTTTTAGGTTCAGGTTCTGAATCTACAGTATAGTTTAAATCCATGCTTAAAGTGATATCTTTATTATATCATAAATCTCAGACATGTGATTTAGCTATAATTATTTGACAGCCATGAAAACCAAAAAAAAAAAAAAAATAAAATGGGCTAAATTTATTTTTTGATTGGCTTAGAAGCAATAGCTTTGGGGATGAAGAACTTGGAGTACTTGTAGAAAGCTGCCACCATGTCAGGTGGCATTGAGAATTGACCAACTTCTATAAGATAGAATAGATCTTCTTTATCCTAATGGAGGCCCTTTTTACTTTATTCTTAAGCCATACAAACATCTCTCTGTTGATTAAGAAGTGAAGAATATGGCAGAAGGAATAGAATTCTCATTGGGTAGTCCAAGAGGCAATGACTGGATGTGTAGATATTTTTGTCAATTGGCAAGAACTCTGATATGACTAAATCAACTTTGTGGAGCCTGAAATTACCAAGCATTGCAATGTTAGTTGTGCCACAATAATTGGTCTATAAATATTCCTTAGCATATTAGAGAAAATAAAGAAAGCTTTTGATATTGTGGGAACTCTTAATCATGTGATTCTGGTCTAAACCACAGGGACCTTAAAGTTTTACCATTGAATATGTTTGTGACCTGATAGTTGCATGATGTGCTACACTATCCTTGGACCCCTTCTCAACCCACCCATGCCAAGTGTCAAGCCTCCGGAATAATGTAATAAACTTGACCATTATTCCCCTTTGTTGATTGGTTAGACAGTCAATTGCCATATAGCTGGCTTGATTGTAAAAAGCATCAACTTATCCATCCCTTAGTTTTGGTCAATTGATGGACTGATAATTACTCCAAAAATTGATCCTGATCCAAGACTAAGCCACATATTGGATTAGACCGGGTCCACAATCACAAAACGCCTAGCAGCCAATAAGACAAAGTGTTCAGGAACCTACTGGAAGATGATTAAGCCTAAACATTTGCACCTGCAGACGCTTCAAAGCCTATGACCAATATAGAAGGTTGTTAAAGTGAATAATGCATGATGCAAAAACCCAAAGACAGGGAACTAAACTTGCACATGCATAAACTGGAAACAAGGTGCCGCCAACACACTGGTAAAGTAAGCTGAGGCCTGTTAATCAATTATAGTCCCACGCCAACCAGCATGGCTGCCTAACTCTGGGGGCTGAAGCTAGCAGTCTGGGGAACAGATAGACTGGCTAGCAAGAGTTAGATGCGTCAGATATCTATCTGGCAAGAGGGCTTATCCACCCTATATAAGGAGCTCTCCTGATTAGAGATTGAGCAGAAAAAATATCACCCTTGACTTAGAGATTGAAGATCTCTAAGTATAGTTTCACTAATAGCCAACGCCTAGTAGTCAGTTGTATCCAGAAAGAATGTGCTGTTGTCTATCTGCAGAACCGTGTTTCTTCTCCTACAGCCTTAGGACCCTGCCAAGCCGTAGCATTCCCCAAGACCCAATTGGTAGCTACAGACTGTTGCCATACAGTCCCCTATCAACATATATAACCCAATGTCCTCTAATAAAAACAATACCTCAAGACCCCAAAATCTTGACAGTGGTGCTCACTACAAATACAAGCTGCCATTGAAGTCAAGTCAAGGTGCTTCCTTGCCTCTTTCTCACCCCAGTTTTGTTGATAAGTATGGGGGGTTGTATGGATACTAGTGACACCAAAAGGAACACTAGTCTCCGCTTGGAAATCACGCCACATAGAGCTGTTGAGCTCCAGGATGACTGCCTTCACCTGGACCCTGCCTACGCATCTGGACCGCATCAATCTTGCCAGTATTCTTTAGAAGAGGTTTGCGTTATGCTAGGCGCGCTCCTGCATGGTTGTTGACACAAGGGGCCCAAAAGGAAGCAGAGTTCACTCTGTTTAGTTATAATCTGAATGCTTCCAACCTCTGGACTGCTTATTGGCAGTACCAGGAGGATAACAGTATGCAGATTAGCCAGTTACTGAACAAGGAAAAGAGTAAAGTCTAAGACTTCCTCTCTTACTTTGTTCACCCAAGCATTAAACACTTGCAGCAACTTGTTGCAAGGCAAAGCTTGGAGCTCACAGAGCTAGGGACCAGCCGCAATGAATTGCAGGAAGCCCACCTAGCCACAATCAATAAGTTGATTATTAGCTTTGACTTATTACAGGGTATTCTTAGGAACCTGTTCAAAACCACCAACCATGCCCACTTTAGAGTGGATGAGATAGTACAGCAATTCAACTCTCAAGTTGGGCAAATTTTTGCCAACTGCTTCAAAAGCACTGGCATCACTCCACAGTGGATCACCAATGTGACAGATCACTGTATTAGCCTAACTCAAAGAGTCAATGAATTGGCCAAACATGCAACACTATTTGGAGAGACTCCAGATAAAAATTCTATCCATTGCATAATGGACACCGCTGACGAGAGAAGTACCAACTGGTATAATGAGTTAGTGGCGTACGTCAACAAGCTGGCAAGCAAACTAGACAGTCTAAGAAACAGTAAGTTCCCTCCCCAGTTGGTTAATTCTTCCCAGGAGCTTGCCTCGGAACCTCACAACTGTTGCCTGTACCACAACGCCTATGTGGACAACAAGAATAATCTTTGGGAGACCATCAAAAGTGTACAGGAACTGGCCAGCTTGCTTTATGAGGATTTTGAGTCTGCACGTGAGTGTGTCGCTCACCTGGAGGAAGGACGCATGAAGGACAAGAAGCGCCAGGATACGCTTACTTCCACGGTCCTCATGCTAGAGGAAAATCACAGCAACCTCCTGGAACAACTGGTACAAGAACAATCTGCCGGAAAGGAGATGGAGCTCAAATTTGCTACAAGATTAAGCAAACTTGAGACACAGGCTTGTGGAGCAGGCAGTAGCAGCTCTGGACAAGCTCTGTCCCCCCTTCCTGCTTCCTCCTCAGAACAGCAGAAGACTTCCTCTCCTGACTACTTCCACAAAGTAGGATCCAATTGTGAAAGCAATAGCTCTCAGTACATGTGCAATGTACCCATGGGCGTAGCAGCACTGCCTCCCCTCACACCCATGACTTCCACCAGACTTCCTTCTATTCCCACTAGAAAACCAGTGGCCACCCCAATAGAAGAGACTCTGGTACCTGACCACAAGTTCAAGCCATTGAACTTACCCAAATTCAATTGTAATGGAAATATTAGAACATTTGTACAGCTTTTTGAGATGTCTATGAGAGGGATATTGGATCACATGAAGGCCACTACCCTCATCAATGCCCTGGACCCCGCCAGCATAGACGTTATCATGCCTCGCCTACCACAAGAAGAGTGGATGTATGCAGACGCCAAGCAGGCGGTCATTGCTGAGTTCTGCAGCGAGACAAAACTCCAGGCCAGAAAGGCGGAGTTCAGCAATATTTCCTTTAAAAAATATTAGACTGTCTCCAACTTTGCCAACCATTTCTATCATGAGGCTCAGATCCTCCTTGGAGCCAGAGTACTTTCCGGCCTGGATTGCCGCATCACTATGAGCAGAGCCTTACAACCCTATTGTGAGCTTGCCAACATAATGTTCCCAGTCCTCAACCAGTCAAATGACACGCAGAGAATCACTAGTTATCTTAGCAGACTTGGGTCACAGTTTGAAGCACCTAACAAGGGTCAGACAGGTAAAAGTTTTAATGACTTTAAAGAATGCTCCCAAACCCCCAAGCTGACCAATTCCACACCTAACTCAGATAAGCCCAAAGGAGAAAATAAATCCTATTGCAATTCAGGCAACTGCAATAAGTGTGGAAAGTGAGGTCACTTTGCAGCAGACTGTTGAGGAGGAAAGCCTAGTCCCGCCTCCGTCAATGTGGTCACGGTAGCCAAACCTAGCAAACAGGGAAAAGGGAAGGTGGGCCAGTAACAGAATATACTGGTCCCGCCAATCCCCTCCCTATTCCAAAAGATCCCAATTGAGGAACAGCCAGCCAGCAACCAGAGGTTAGCCCTTTGGTCTCTATGCCTGCCAACAAAGAGACTACACCCATCCTGGTAAAGCCCACAGACACCCCCACGGCCATCAACCAGCCTCTCCCTGCTCTCTTCCTACCGGAAAAGGACTTTGAGGAAGACTCTATTCATAAGCTAGTAGCAGACAACCTGTATGCAATCCTCACTTGAGGGAGAGGCTGCCCCAGGAAAATTGACGCCAACGCAATAGAGACTGTCTCCAAGCCCTATGCTGCTCAAGTTCAGGAGGTATGTACTGGTTCTAACCCAAACGTGTCCAGCAACCTGCCGCCACTGAAGGGTGTACAATTCTCTATGCCACTAGAGACTATCAAAGCCAACTTCCCTGAGATTGGACAGAGCCTCTGCCAGTATTTTGATACCCTAGGACCACTGGGTATCCACTTATTAAATCTCCAATCCAAATCTTATACCAAATGTACTTATGCTGATATTTCTGTGAACAAGGTAAAAGTATGGGCCATTATAGATAGTGGGGCCCCCATCAATATAGTCTCCACCTGCCTGGTGAAAAGACTGGGTCTGGCTCCAGACGTGGCCCACTCCAAGGTCTATGGTACTGCAGGCATCCATACCACTACATTGGTTGGGGCATACAGCTCACTGCCAATGAGATTTGGGTCAATAGTGGTTTCTTTGCCAGCCGTGGTCTTGCCCAGTCAGAACTATGATATACTAATTGGGACAGCATTTCTTTGCAAATACAGTGTTAAACTAGACATAGAAGTGGACACCTTGACGCTTCTCAGTCAGACAATCCCACTATACTACTCTAAGGAGAAGATGCCCCCAAAAGAAACCAAGAGCATCCACCTGGCGTACAAGGACAGAGTGGTAGCAGTACCATATCATATCAAAGGGAAAAAGGGCAAGTGGCTGCCTACGTAAATAAAGGAACACAAAGGTATTCCCCTACAGTCAAGATCAACCTTCACGCTAAAAAGCGGCACCCAGCTGGTCATCAACTCTGGATTAACCCTAGACATACTTGAAGGGCTCTACAGGGAGATCCATCAGCCTTGGAGCCGCTCCTGCTTCAAACCATGTGTTGCCCCTGGAATCATCATTCCAGGACAACAGGAAATTCATGTTCTTTTGGCTAACTTACAGGAATTTGACCTGAAGATCAAGAAGCACCAAGTAGTTGCCTTTGTACACCTCCTCCCAGTTGTCAAAATAGATGAATTCCATTGCATTGGTGACTTCTCCAACATGGGGCTCCCAGACCAGGTCAAAGCCTCTGCCTATGCAACAACTCCCTTGGATGATCTATCCTCCTTGCAAGAGGAAGAACGCAAAAGGGCCAGCAAGCTTTTTGAAAAATATTTCTGCGTTTTTTCAGAAGATGATTTCAATCTAGGATGCGCTACAGATGTCACCCATCACATCAACACTGGCAATCAGAAGCCCATTTGCTTACGGCCCATCAGAAGGTCCAAAGCCAGTGAGGAGGTAGTGATCAAGGAGATCAAAGAGCTTTTAGATAGGGGCATGCTTGTGCCATCTAAGAGCCCTTTGGCTTCTCCTATGCTCATAGTCAAGAAAAAAAGATGGTAGCAACAGGGTTGTGATTGACTACCGCCAGCTCAACTTGATAACAAAGAAGGATTTGTACCCACTCCCACGGATTGATGACGCCCTAGATTGGTTAGGCAGAGCCAAGTACTTCTCTGCCATGGAACTAATTTCTGGATATTGGCAAATCAAGTTACCACCTGAAGAACAGGAGAAGTGCGCAATAATAACCTCTCAAGGGTTATTCCAGCCAACCTGCATGCCCCAGGGTCTGTGTAACGCTCCCGCCACATTCCAACAAGCTATGGATTCAATTCTCGGGGACCTTAAGTTGTCCTGTGTTCTGGTATATTTGGATGATATTAACGTATTTTCCAGGACGTTCAATGAACATTTGGATGATCTAGAGGCCGTATTCAAAATAATGGCTGACGCCAATCTGAAGATAAAGCCTTGAAAATGCCAGTTCTTCAAAGACCAACTTGAAAACCTTGGCTTTGTTGTAGACACAACTGGACTTTGCCCTCAACCTGCTAAGGTTGAGGCCATCACAGATATGAAGCAACCAGAAAGCAAACGCAATATACAGGTCTTTCTAGGGATGGTGGGCTACTACCGACAATTTATTCCCACCGTCTCCTGCACTGGCAAAGCACTGTTCAACCTTCTCAAAAACGGGACTACCTTTGAATGGACAACAGTATGTCAGACTGCATTTGATTCTCTTAGAACCAGTCTTTTGTCAAGCCCTGTCCTGATGTATCCAGACTTCAACAAACCCTTCATTGTCCACACCAACACATTGTTGTCAGCGCTGGGAGCAGTGCTATCCCAACATGACAACCAAGGAGCCAAGCATCCTGTGGTCTACGCCAGCAGGTCCCTTAATGTCCACAAGCAAAACTACACTGTCACCAAAAGAGAATGTCTCACTGTGATATACGCCTATAAGCAGTTTAGGGTATACCTGCATGGTGTACATTTCACCATGGTAACAGACCATGCTAGCCTCAGTTGGCTCCAGAATCTCAGAGAGCCCAAAGGACGCCTTGCCAGATGGGCGCTGAAACTCCAGGCCTTTGACTACAAAATATTCCACTGCCCTGGAGCCAGCCACCAAAATGCCAACTGCCTGTCTCACCTACCTACTGTATCACTGGTATCCTCCCAAGCAGACAACATGTACAATAAGATGGTGAAGACCACCTTTGAAGATTAGCCGGAAGAAGTCCAGGCCATTCTAAGGGAGCTTATAAAAGACTGTCAGGTAGAAAACAATAAGCTCTACAAATATCACAAAGGTAAAAAGTACTTATTCCCTTGTCCTTCAGATAGGTCTGAAATTATACTTGCTGCCCACAAGGCAGTAGGCCATGGGGGATTCAGGAAAACAATTGCTCAGCTACAGCTCCACTACTATTGGGAGTCCCTTCTGTTTGACGTCAAAGAGACCCTCACCTGCTGCTCTAAATGCCAGAACAAGAAGCCATTTGTGGGCCGCCACCAGTACAAGAAAGTGGAACCAAAATTTGCTTGGCACACTGTAAGCATAGACGTCGTAGGGCCGCTCCCAATGTGTGTCAGACGCCTCCAATACATCATAGTGGCCATTGACCACTTAACCAAATGGGTCAAAGCCAAGCCGCTACAGCAAGTAAGCGCCAAGCCAACTGCCACCTTCATCTTAGAGTGTATCATCCATTGACATGGATGCCCTCACTTCATTCTCACAGACAACGGCACCAATTTCACTGCCAATGTCATTCCCAAGCTTAACGAGATCATGGGCGTGAGGGGAGTCCTCTCAACTCCATACCATCCTGAGTCAAATGGTATGGTGGAGAGAGTGAATGGAACATTAGTCTTCATCCTGAGGAAATTAGCAGATACCCATACCTCAGAATGGTACCTGTTCCTGCCTGCTGTGGTCTTTGCCTACAACATCTCCATCCACAGCACCACTAGGTTTTTGCCCTTCCAACTAGTATATGGACGCCACCCTGCTATTCCACCAATCCTGTACTCTGCCATGGGCAATCCCAAAGATATGACTTATCAGCAGTACCTAACTAAGTTAGCCAAGACTCTGATCAAGCTTCAAGCTGAAGCCTTCTCAGAAACCTCCCTGTCCAGAACAAAGGGCCAGATAGCTGATAATGCAAAGCGCCGTCCTTTGATGGAATTCAAAGTGGGAAGCCAGGTTTCATACCACATCAAGGTCGTGGGTTGATCCCATAAGTTGGATAGCTTATGGAAGGGTCCTTTTGAGGTTATAGAAAAAACCTCACAGAACGCATACACCATTAAGAATCTGGCAGATGGTTGACTCATAAATTGAGTACATGCCAGATTCCTTAAACCATTTTTTACTATGCCTAGTATTGGCAGCAATTAAACCTTACAAATTTTATACAATGACTAAAAAATAAGTGTAGAAAAAGGTTTTTATTAAAAAGAAGCTAAGGGTTGCCTTCTTGGTATTCTGAGTCCTCTTCATCTTTGTCTTCCTCATCCTGGCCCTCATCAGACTCTTCATTGTCAACAGACTCCTGAGTCAATGTAGTTGTACGCTCAACTACCTTAACATGGGGCTGGGAAGCCTTGCACCGTTTTCCTGAGTGGGTCACACTCCAGATGGGAAAAAAAGGAAAAGAACTCCCTCTAATAAAAAAGTTGGTAGCCACCTGCAACCACACTCTGCGCACTGTAAGTGCTGCTGCAAGTATTGCACTAGCGGAAGAGGAATGGAGACTTGCTGAGCATCCAGCTGCCAGAGCCCGGCATCTAAAGGGAAGCAACTAGAGAGGACTATGCAATCAAGCATGAAGTCAGAGATTTATCAGTAGATACGCGGCAAAGGAGCTTGGATACCACCTATCTTATTACGGTATTTCTCCCAGTGGGCCGCCATATTGTCAAAAGTCCTCATAGGCAAACGTAAGTCTGGGGTCAAGAGTAGATCCCCACACAAGGCCATTCCGCAGAGAGCCGTCTTCTTGTTGCCGCAATATAGAGCCTCCCAGGCCCTCCTGGTAGCCCAGCAAATGTGGCTATCCCGTGCATCAGAGTTTTCAACTTCCAAGGAACTGTATACTTTGGTAAATGGATCCAAAGGGAGGATCCAGCTTTTAAGGACGTCAAGACCAAAGTCAAGGATAAACCCCAAGATTGGCATATCTATTGCACAGACAACCGCTGGGTCCGCAAGAAGACCCGTCAATTCCTGCAAGATCTCTTGCTGAGAGAATGAATTGTCTACTGCGTAGAACCCACTGGCAGTTCCTGTGATCCTCTTCTTCAAGTCTAAACAGGGACGCTTCTGGGTCACAACAAAGAGGAAAAGAGGGATAATATCCTCACCCTGGAATAGGTTTCTGACAGAGAAGCCCTCCTCTCCCAGACAGAACTGATTAAACACAGATGCTAGTGTTCCCCCAAAGGCGTCATACTGATCTCTGGCTGGGCTTACATCCACCTCTTTCCCCTCAGTTGCCTGGCTGGAGACCCAAGTAGCCTGCTTAGGCGACCACTCTTTGACAGGTTCCTCAATAGGACGCTTTCCGGAGGAAGACGCAGCATTCCCCTCTGACTGCTGGCTGTCTTCTTGTGTCCCCAATGGGGAAGGGTCTTCTAACCCTGTGAACGCTGATTCTGAGTCTCCATCTCAAAGTCCTCGGATTAACGCCTGTCTGGCCTTGAGCAGAAGGCTGTAGAACACCTTGCACTCTTCTTTGGACATTTCCGCAATGTATTACCTAGTGTCTGTCTTGCTAGTGTAGTTGGTGTAGTTTGAAGTATTGTCCATATGCAAAGGCCTCTGGTCTAGAGGAGAATATATGGTCAAGTCTAGCTGGGGGAAATGTCAAGCCTCTGGAATAATGTAATAAACTTGACCATTATTCCCCTTTGTTGATTGGTTAGACAGTCAATTGCCATATAGCTGGCTTGATTGTAAAAAGCATCAACTTATCCATCCCTTAGTTTTGGCCAATTGATGGACTGATGATTACTCCAAAAATTGATCCTGATCCAAGACTAAGCCACATATTGGATTAGACCGGGTCCACAATCACAAAACGCCTAGCAGCCAATAAGACAAAGTGTTCAGGAACCTACTGGAAGATAATTATGCCTAAACATTTGCACCTGCAGACGCTTCAAAGCCTATGATCAATATAGAAGGCTATTAAAGTGAATAATGCATGATGCAAAAACCCAAAGACAGGGAACTAAACTTGCACATGCATAAACTGGAAACAAGGTGCCGCCAACACACTGGTGAAGTAAGCTGAGGCCTGTTAATCAATTATAGTCCCACGCCAACCAGCATGGCTGCCTAACGCTGGGGGCTGAAGCTAGCAGTCTGGGGAACAGATAGACTGGCTAGCAAGAGTTAGATGCGTCAGATATCTATCTGGCAAGAGGGCTTATCCACCCTATATAAGGAGCTCTCCTGATTAGAGATTGAGCAGAAAAAATATCACCCTTGACTTAGAGATTGAAGATCTCTAAGTATAGTTTCACTAATAGCCAACGCCTAGTAGTCAGTTGTATCCAGAAAGAATGTGCTGTTGTCTATCTGCAGAACCGTGTTTCTTCTCCTACAGCCTTAGGACTCTGCCAAGCCGTAGCATTCCCCAAGACCCAATTGGTAGCTACAGACTGTTGTCATACAGTCCCCTATCAACATATATAACCCAATGTCCTCTAATAAAAACAATACCTCAAGACCCCAAAATCTTGACACCTAGACCTGAGTGAGGAGGAAAACAACAATTAGTTGATGTAAAAGAACTGGACATTCCCAGTCTTCTTTAGGGCCAGATATGTCTCAGCATAAATGTGTCAATACTTGATGGTCTTCTCATTGTTTCTGTTGTACAGCAAAACTCCCAGTACTTTCCAGGAGAAGCCCAAATCAACCATTGATTTGTAAACAAGGGTTTTAGAAACAGAAATCCCAAACTCTGTGGCAAGCATTGATTGGACAGCAAGCATGTCCAGGTGGCAATCCCTGGCTACCCACTGCTTGATTGCCTCAAGATGGGTGGGCTGAAGTAGGCTGGGCTGCCACTTAGCCTTGGTGGATTCTGCAATTTGCCCAGTATTGCCATACTTGGTGTTGATGTTGGCAATGTATCTGGCTGTGACACCAAATTGGGACGCAATATCTCAACCCGCCATTCCCCCGTTCAAGCAGTTGAGGAGAGCTTTGCGCTCACTATCTTTCAACCAATGCCGGCTCTTGGCAGGTACCACGGCATCCTGGCTACCAGGCTTGACACAGGGGACAGGGACCTTTGTGTAGAAGGTGGGATCACGCTTGCTTGCAGTGGCACCATCAATGGTTGAATAAACAATAGGCGCAGATGGCTCAACAGTGGCTGCCAACGGCTCATAGGTGGTGTCAAAGACGCAGGGGCAGGAAGTGGCAACTCTTGGATCAAGAGTGTGGGTCCGGGTGACAACTGGGTACACAGTGGAGATAAGTAATCTCAGTGTTCCCAGTGACCCTGGTGTAGGAGACTTTGGTGGCAGGCTTTGAGAGCAGCTTCTGTCTGGGATTCAGGCTGGTTGATCTTGTTTGTGATGCAGGAGGTGGTTGACTGGCGCTGACACCTTGAGAGTCCTGTGTATCCGCCTCAATGTGCCCATTCTATGTTCTTGGTCTGTTTCTTGACCCTTTGAGGCGTCCTCTTGGACAGGCTGTCCTTCATCCTGTTGCAGTAGCTGGCTGGTTATGGGATATTATGTCTATAAAGATAAAATATATATTTTTTATTATATTATATTAAATATGTGTTCTATTTAGGATTTTAGTTTAGTTTTGGGTTGTTTTTTACTCTTTGTTTATACTTGAATAGTATCACAATTTTTATATTATACATTTGAAATGTATAATATTTTTCTTGGTGAGTTTTATCAATTTTACATTTTTATTTTTATGTATAAATATAATTATTAAAATTACTTTTCTCTTTATGTTAGCTATAGTAGAGCTTCTCCTTTTGGTTTATTATTTCCTAATTTAACACCTGTCTATTCAATTCATATTCCAAATCCCACAATTATTGTTTGGATTTACATTAGTTTTAAAAGCTATGACAACAAGCAAAATGAACTCAGATTTAAACAAAATCCAACTAGCAGGCTAAAATATACACTCTGTTAACAGGGATTTTTGGTGTTAATAGGCAAAATGGGTCAACACAGCAAAGAAGGACTCACGCGCAAAACAAAACCATTCAAAATGCAATCCAAAATACATGGATTCACAAACAAAATGGTGTGAGTTGGCTTTTGGTGTACATATGTTTACTATGTGAATCAGTGACAAAATACACCCACACATAGTGCGTCAAAACTCAATCCAAAAACAAAACACAATAGGAACTCAAAAAATATACAAAATCACTCACGCAGTTTGTGCAATGGATTGTAATCAAGAATGATACCAAGGCTTTTAAAATAAGACACAAGATCTGAAACATAAATTTTAAAAATATTGTGTTGGGTGCTTAATTTGGCAAAAAATATGAGAAAATGGGCAGAAATTATTTTGAGTATTCAAAAATGGGCGTTATAAACCAGAAATAACTAATTAAGAAATAAAAAATCTATAATTGGGATATTGGGTGGGAAAAATATTAATTAAATATCCATATTCAGATAAAAGCAAAAATTAAAATTAGGGAGTAACTTAATTAAAATTTATTTAGTATTTTATTAAATTTTAAAATGGAAGGAACACAACACCAGAGTACCAATGCACCCGTTGTGCGCCGCGGTTGTGGTTGCCCCCGCGGGTCAAAGAATAGACTCAGTACAACACAAGTGCCTACTCAGGAGGGAGGCAGAAGAGGAGAGTTCCATAGTGACGCTGCACTGACACAGCTGGTTCAAGGAGCACAAGCTGCTAGGGTGCAGAGCATAAACCCTTGGGTCCCAAAGCTGACCCAGAAGCCCACCAAGGTTACCACAACAAAAATGGTTAGAAACAAGGAGGTAGAACTTACTTTGTATGTGTTTGATGTTGTGTACCAGCAAGAGTCAGTCCCGTCAGCCATGCTGGAGAAGGTGAAGCCTGTACTTGATACTAGCTATGAGCTATACATCAGCAATGGCAATCAGGAGAACAACAAGGAGCCCAAGCTCTTTCAAACTGATGAGGGACAACTGGTGCACAGTAAAGTTTCAGCCTTCTACAACAAGGTGCCTATGCCCTGTGCCTTGCCCAATGCCAATGAGTCAATCCCCACCGCTAAAAAGCCTGCTCAAAAGTGCATCCCTGACATCAAACGCATCATCCTGCTTAATCTAATGTGTGAATCAGGCAATTACAAGGCAGTTGCAGCCATTGTTGGGGTGGATCCCAAGTACGCCTCAAAGACCTTCAACAAGTTCCTCAACACGGGTCAAGTCCTTGCCGCGTAGAAATCCTTGCGCGTGTTGACCATGCTCACAAAGGAGCACAAATGGGCAATCTGCCAGTGGATCACCTGGGACTGCCATCTTGAACTGGCAAATGTCCCGGCCATGGTCAAGTCTTCTTTTGGGGTTGAGGCTTCAATTTCCTTTTACTATCATCTGGTCAAGGGAATGTGATTTTCCTGGAAAAAACTCAGAGTATCCCCATACAATTGGAACAGCCCAGCCAATATTAAGACCCAGAGAAAATACGTAGAGGCATACACTGCCCTAAAAGCCAAGGGGACAGTCAAATTTTACTATATTAACAAATCAGCATTTACCTTGTTGATGCGCAATGAGTATGGGTATGTCCCCAGAGGCTCCAATGACGGGGTGGCTTGGTGTGCTGCAGTCCGCGCTGCAGCCTATTTGATAATGGCTCTCCTCAGTCCAAAGGGGGTTGAGCTCTACCAAATGATATTAGGATCTCACAATAGCCGGACCTTCCTATCATTCCTCTGATTGGTCCAGGAGCACCTGAGCCGCACAAGCCCGGGCTTCACCAACGTAATTGTGCTGGACAACGTTGGTCTCCACAAGGTGGTGGATATTCTTGAAGAATTTCCATCAATTGACACAAGCATTGCAGTGGGCCCCCAGCAATTGGCCATGGCAAATATGCGCCTTCTCTTCCTCCCTGCCTATTTGCCCTTCCTAAATCCCATTGAGGAAGTCTTTGGGTGGCTCAAGCAAGTCGTCAAGCAAGGAACCCCAACTGGGACAGAGGACCTTTTTGATTTGCTGCAGGCCAGGATCCATACCCTCCCAGCTGAGACCGTGGCCAAATTCTATGGCCACACTGATTTGTTTATCCCTGTGTGCCTTGCAAATCAGCCAATCAATTAAAGGCTTAGCTTATCCCACTTTTTTATATATCCTCTAAGTTACAAATCAAGGTTCATTAACTAACATTTTATATTTAGATGTTTCCAAGCTTGCAATCACATTCAGCAGCACCATCAATGAAGGTTAGTAATTTATTTATTTATAATCATTTTTATTATTGCATCCAAGGGTATCCCAAACGCTTGATAATGGATTACGCAAACACATCAATATCATTTTTGGCAAATAAATATAAAAAGCAAACTAAAAAAAATAAATGTAAATCATACAAATTAGAAGTAGATTTATTGACATATAGTATATGCTTTTATTAAAACCTTCCCTGAAATTTATTTTGTAAATAATGTTTGCTAAAATATTATTTTATAAAATTATTAATTATAATAAAAATAATCTAAAGGGTAAATATATTTATTGGAATAGAGGATATATTAGGAGCGCCTATAATGGGTTTGGCGGTATGTACCCACCCTGCAATAGAGGTGGCACACAACCTCCACTGCCAAACTGTGGACAGTGGATACACCCTGGTTAAAATACTCCCGCCTGCTGGTGAAAGGCAGAATGGTTAGGTGGGAGTGAAGCAGCAGCTTCTCAGGCGGGGCCGCAAACCCGTAGATTCCAGCCAGGACCAGGGCGTCCTGGATAACGTGGTCCACTGAGCCATATCCAGGGGGAACTTCTTCCCATCAAGTGCAAGCTGGGCCTTGTTGATTCCAAGAAGGACCCTGTCTAGATCCTCTACGCTGGCGCCAATTCCAAAGTAGAATAGAAACCCCAGGTAAACAACGAGGTGAAGCCTTTGCTGGGCAAAGGCTTCAGTAAACTCACACAGCTTATTGTATACTGCGCTTATTTTTTCTCATGTTTAGTTTTGCCAAAGGTAAGATCCATAGCTTCTGGGACCCCCGTCTCGTTGGCACTCCAGGCCAGCCCAAAGTCCACCAGGAGGATTTTTGACTTCTTTATGGCTGTTACGTCTGCAACAGCCAGTTTTGCCACCGCACACCCAAAGTTGTCCAGCAGGTAAGAGATGGTATGCTCCACTGGGAAGCAGAAGCAAGCAGCCGCATGAGCCCGGCCCATCTCTGGTATATTCTTGAATGGGAGCGTCGCCAGGACGTCCCAAACAAGCTCAATGGAGTTTACACATTAAACTCCACTGAGGTTAACCGGGTCCAGGTGGACTAGTTGAGCATCCTTATAGGCAGTAACTGCCCACTCAGATGCCCCCTTGCCATGCGTCAGCCCAGCCAATGCCTCCCTGGACATTGGGAATGCACTGTGAATCCTATCTTCAAGCTCCCGCAAGACAGGGAGGACAGGAAAAGCTGCTTGGCCATGTGAGTGGCAAAATTTGAGTAGAAGGTGTGGGGAACAAAAGGAACCAGGACCCAGTGGAGTTTGCCATCAACATCTTCTAAAAAAAGGTAAGTATTTATAAATTTTTATTAAATTTATTTTCTTAGGTTACCTTCTTGGGTTTTTTCTTTGCCAGCGGCTTTGGCAGGCTTTGCCATCCTTGGCGCAAGCAGCTGTGCAGGCGTCTCAGTGTCCTCCTTGTGGGCCCTCTTGGCGGGTTTGAGATGTGCATACATCTCAGGGTTGTCCGTCCAGACAGACGGCGCAGAGAGGGCAAAGGATTTGAATTGCAAGCCTTCAACCACTGTCTTCTGAATGTTGAGTAGGCGCTCTAATGTCTTCTCAGGTGTGTCCGGTATTTTGGTCATGAGTGACTTGGCAGACACCTTTTTGAATTTGTCCCCTTCAAGGACGGCAGACTTCACCTTTTCCATGACCTTGCGGTCAATTTCTTTGATTTTGGCAATTGCCAAGTCAAGGTCTTTTAGAAGTTTTTCCAATTTGCTCATTGATTTTTTACTAACCTTTCCATATGTTTTTATAGCTCTTGCCCCAATAAATTCTGTATTATTTTGATACAATTGCCTCTTTGTTTATTTCTTTTTGTTTTCCCATTTACTACATTATCCCATCTTTTTACCCATTTTGTATATGTTTTACATATATCTCAATATGTGTTGTTTGCTTTGTGTGGCATTGTTTCCTTGGTTACCATATTATTTTTAGCACTTTGCAAATCCCCTTGTGAAAATATTAACAACAATTTGGTGATCAACTAAATTTGAATTAGAAAATTATAGGTTAATTGTATTTATATAAAGTTGTTACTGATCCAAATTCAAAACCTTAATGATAAACTTTAAGCCAATCAGGAGCCAAGTGATAAAGTGATTGTTGTGACATAAAGGGTCATTCAATAATTCTTTGGTGCATGCGCGCTAATTAATATGATTGGCTGATTGTTTGGCCATTGTGGGCCATTGCCGCTGTGGCAAGTTGTTGATGGACTAGTGTTAACTCAGCGGCTGATTGGGCACTAGTCCACCAACAACTTACCACAGCGGCAATGGCGTACAATGGCAAAACATCCAGCCAATCAAATTAATTAGCGCACATGCACCAAAGAATTTTTGAATGTCCCTTTATGTCACAACAATCACTTTATCACTTGGCTCCTGATTGGCTTAAAGTTTATCATTAAGGTTTTGAATTCAGATCAGTAACAACTTTATCTAAATACAATTAACACTATAATTTACTAATTCAAATTCAGTTGATCACCAAGTTGTTTTTAATATTTTCACAAGGGGCTGGGTTTGGGTACTAAAAATAACTATGTTCTGGATCTAGATACACAACATAGTAAATATATGATTTTATAGAAAAAGCTGAACATAAAGAATAAACCCAACTATAAACAAAGAGAACCTGAACAATTGAAATTCAAAATAATGATAATATAAATAGAAATGTTCAGCAACAGGAGGTTTATTGAGGCGGGGAAGAGTGACGGGTTTGACATCAGGGATGCGCTTCTGAGCGGGCTTGGTGGGTCTGGGATTGGGTGGGTGGGGCTTGCAGATGAGGGGTGTTGGTGGCAGGGCAACTGTGGTAAGTTCAACTCCCTTAAACTCAACTCCCTGGTACTTGACACTTTGTCAAGTACCAGGGAGTTGAGTGCTGCATATGTGAATCTATTAGTATTTTTGGCTTAACCAATTTTAAGCTAATTTTTACTAGTAATTTAGGGGTTTGAAACCAAAAACCAAAAATAAATTTACTCAAACTTGACTCTGTTTAATAAATTGGTTAGCTAAAATACCAATTTAAGGGGCAATTTATAAGTAAATTTACTAATAGAAATGAAAAAACCTGTGTTCAACACTCTAAACCCAAAAGTGACCAGTTTGACACTTTTTAAGCCAAATTTTAATTTTATTAATAAAATACATATGCACTTATATAAATTTTATTATTTACTATTATATTTTTATTATTAGTGTCCATAGTTGTTGATTAGGCTCCCAAGCACCACTATACTGGATTTAGTGGTATAGTCATTAATCAAATGCCCCACTTGTTTTACATTATATCATTCCCGGGTTTTTGGATTAAGTGGTGCCACATAAAATAAAGCCCTATTTATTAAGAGATTTCATATGTAATTTATAAAAACTGAAACTTGACACTTTCTTTGTTTGACTCTATCAACTTGACACCTGATTGGTTTTGGATTTAACTAATCAAAGGCTTGGAATTAAGGCTAAATTAATGTGACACACTATAAGCGCCACTTGACACTCATCCACTTGACACTTTAACTTGGGGATTAGTACAGAGAGCTTCTTAACGTTTTAACCAACACTATGGTAAATAATTCACTCCCAGCTCCTCACAGCATGCCCTAATCACTAATAAACACCTTCCTACACATTTACTTTTTTAACTTATGTTGTATTTTTTATTTTTGAGCATAAAAAACTGCCTTGCTTTTGGGTTAACTTTTGAACCCGGTTTAAATTTAAGCAAGTTTTATATGTAAAAAACATAGTAAATTTGATGTTTCTGCTCAACTCCGGCATACTCGACAGTGAGAATTCAGCTTTTTCTGGCTGTTTGACAGTGCTGAACTCGACACTTTACTATGTTTTGAATTTTCAACTCTCAATAAAAAAAATTCCACATAATATTTTTTTGCTATTATAATCTACTACTTTTTCTGCTGCTCTCCATATAATTTTCATATATTTTCTTTGATTTTCAATTAAACTTTTACATTGATTTAACACTAAGATGTTATGCTGAACCTAACATCTTTGATGCTTTATCATAAATTCACTTATTTTCTATGTTTTAACCTTAATATCTACACTTTGAGTTTCTATTTTGCTTCTATTTACTTTTTTATGTTTTTTTATAAATAAAACTTTATTTGCACACTTTTCATTCAACTTTTGCTTTGCTTTACCTCTTTGTGTTTACAATATCTTCTCAATCATTTTATTTACAATGCTAAACTTTTCTTTAGACTAAATCAAGCAAGAACAGCCAGCAGCCTAAGCGCCAAGCCTCCAAAGGCTCCAAAGAAACTGTCTCCACCCCCAAGCGTGCCAAGAAGCCTGCAAAGGCAAAGTCCCCAACCCCATCTCCTCCCACCTCTCCCCCCTCCACCCTCATCTTCTACATCTCCTTCACCTTCCCCCCAAAAATCCTCCCCCAATAAATCAGATGGTGATCTTACTGACCACTCATTTTATCACTCAGAGGCCAACTCTGAGCCTACTAAGGAGCGCCGGACCAAGAAGGCAAAGGCTGCCAAGGAGCCCACCTCTTCTTCTGGTAAGAAAAAGGAGGCATCCAAGCAGGCCTCAAAGAATCCTCCCCCTCCCCCTCCCAATGGCTCTTCCCCTCCTTCTTCATCTGACCCCAAAGATGAGCCGGAGGATTACTCCAAGAAGTTTAAAGCTTCTGGTCATGTTGCTTGGGATCCACTGGCCATCCACAACATTTGCAACGTGGACAGAGAGTTTAAATTTCCCAAGTGCTTCCCCCGGTACTTTCTGATCATGTCTGTAAAGGGCAGCCCTGGTTACGTTGCCAACAATTATATCTTTAATTGCAACAACCAAAAGCAACAGACCAAAAGCAAACACTTTGTCTGCAAGGATAAGACTTGCGGGGCCCGGTTGAACACTGAGGGCTGGGAGCAGGTTACTTTGGAGAAGGGGGAGCACACTTGTGAGCCCCCCCCCCAATCACCTGATCACTTGGATGTTAAAGTGGTACCTTGTGCAAGTAATACCCACATCATCCCATCTTTGCGCATCAGATCTGGCCATCAAGGCCCTCCAGCACCTGAAGCCCAACAATCTTAAGTTGGTGCCTACTCAGGAGCAACTTGTTAAGTACATCAGTGATAAGAGAATTGCTGCCAATCCCCCTCCTCCCAAGGCTTCTGACGTCCTCTCTGAGCTCACGCTCACTCATGAGCTTAAGCAGCTTCTTAGTGGGGAGCGCTTCCTGCTTCATGATGAAGGGCCTGCAGCCAAGGACCGTATAATCTGCTACTCAACTCAGCAGAACCTGATGGAGTTGAAAAGGGCACCAACCTGGCTAGTTGATGGTACCTTTGCCACTTGCCCCCGGATGTTCAAGCAGCTCTGGATGGTTCATGCCCAGATTGACATCTGGGTGATTCCACTTGTGTTCTTCCTTCTTCCCGGGGCCACTGAGGCCATTTATACCCGCGTGTTCTCCATCCTCCACCAAGAACTTTCCCTCCTTCCTCCCGCCAATGATGATGAATCCAAGAAGACTCTCCCCCACACCTGCGCCAACCCACCTGCCTCTGACAAGGACCAGGCCACCCTGGACTTGGAGGAAAAGGCAAGGCTAAGAGCTCTTGGGCCTTGTGTATGCATTATGGACTTTGAGCCTGCTCAGTTCAATGCATTTTAGCAGCTGTTTAGCAGGGAGGTGCAGGGGTGCCACTTCCACTTCTGCCAAGCAGTTGCTTGTAACGTGCAGGCCCACGCAGAGCTTAGTAGGTTGAGCCGGAGGGATACTTTGGACACCTGCAGATTTGTGCTGGCACAATTTAGTGCCTTGGCTTTTTTAAAGCCAGAGCACACTGCAATGGGGTTTGAGGTGCTCTCAAAGGATCCCTACATAGTGAAGCACCCGGAGTTCAAGCCTTTCCTTGAGTACTTTGAGCCCCAGTGGATTGGGAAGGTTGTCACGCAGAGGCAAGGCAAGGCCTGTGCCAAGGCCAGCTGGAATGTGTACCAGGCGGCAGTGAATGGTGAGCTCAAGACCACCTCAGCGCTAGAGGCTTACCACAAACACCTTAAAGCCAACTTTGGGCTCCACCCCAAATTCAATAAGTTTTTTTCTCTCTTGCAGCACAAGCAGGAGAAGACCATCTCCAAGCTGCGTGACTTGGCCAACCGTGTCCCCCCACCAAGCCAACCACCCGCTGTACCCTCTTCACCAAGGCAATCCAGGGTGCGGCTAAGCACAAATACAAGGCCTCTGAGCTTAAGCAGCAGCTTGAGCTTATTGCCACTGCCCTCCTGGAAGGGGCCAAAATGAAACAGGAAAAGAAGGAGGAGGAATAAACTTGCTTGCTTGCTCAGTTATATGATTTTTACTTTTAACTTTTTACTTTTTAACTTTAATCTTTACTTATTAGCTTTGATCATTTAGTTTTTAGTTTAATTTTAAGTTTTTTTAATCTAATTAGATAGCATTAATTGTTTTATGTATACATGGTAAGTTTGAGATGAATATTTATAGTTAGAAGTAAGTGAAATATCTTAATTTTTGTTAATTTCCAAATAAAACATATGATATTCACAGTTGTGTTTATATGAACTATATCAAATAAATATTAATATTTCTTTATAGCTTGCATAACTTTATTTGTTGTGTTTGTGTTTATTTTTGTCTCATTGGAATTTTAATTTTTATGGTAATAAAAAATATTTATATAATGAAGAGTGTAAATTACATAGTAAAATGAGAAATAATTGCTTATTTCTCCTTATTTTTATTAATTAAGGTACTGTTTTTATTGCATTTTTGAGTTTTCTGGGATTACTATAGTATACCATACTTTTATAGCTTAATTTTTTATATTAAAAGTTTTCAGTACATCAAGATCTGTTAATTAAAAAAGTGTCAAGTACCAGGGAGTCAATCAGGGCAAAAGCTGAATTCTCACTTTACTATAGTGTCAAGTTCAAGGGAGTCAATTTCAAGGGAGTTGAGTACCAGGGAGTTGACTTTAAGGGAGTCAAACTTACCACAGTTGCCGGTGGCAGGGGTGGAGGCAGGAGGATTGCGCGTGATGACTGCCATATACCGCTTGTTGTACTCTTCATCAGTCATTGGCTGGATGGGCTGGTAGGTGGCTGTGGCACAGGGCGGGAGGCGCTTGTCTTTCTGTGATTGGTTGTCCATATTCACATGGAGAACCATTTGCGCAAACAAGTCAGCCATCATTTGGTGACCAAAGAGAGAATTGTGGTCAAGGACCCTAGATAGAGGTTGTTGAAAGCCTGAGGGCGGCGTTCCTGCAGTGGAGCTACCCTCCATCTGGTGGCTCAAGAAAATCCAATGCTTTGAATTTGAGCCATCCCAGGAGTCGAGCAATCCACCAAGGATGTGGCCGTATGAGTACCCATTGACAAAATCAGGGTTTTTCTGATAATAGACAAAACCCTTGGCCAACACAGCCAGAAATGCACCAATGAACGTCCCCTTTTTGACCTTCTTCCTACTGTTCTTGGTGGCGGCTTTTCCCATCTCACCAAAATTGTCAAATGCAATTGATAACTTGTAGTAGGAGATGAAAATGACATCATCTGACAGACTTGTCAGGCATTGGACCAGGGTTGCCTCAATTTCAAGATCATACAGGGAATCCTCAGCGCCATCCCATTGGTCACCAGCAAAATTGGTAAGAACCCGTACAGAAGCCACCTTCCCGTACATCCAGAGCTGCACCATGTGCTCAGACACCCAAATGCCATGGTGAGCAAGTTGCTTCCGGACCTGGGTCAAGGGAAGCTTGGGGTCCCGCTGGAGGAGGTCAAGCATGATTGGGTAGGCCTCAGTTATCTGGGACTCTTGGGCCTTCTTGGGCTTCTTGGCTGCCCCAATCTGATTCCCCCTGTTCATCATGCTGTTGAATTCCCGCATGACAGTAGCTTGGGTAAATTGCAATTGGTCAGCAATCTGGTCCCATGACAGACCCTGTAGATTCAGTGCCACAATTTCTTTGAGAATTTGGGCAGTGATAATTCTGTGTTTGGGGTGCTGGGCGGGGGAGCTGAAGCCTGATTGGCTGAGGGAGGGGCAGGTTGGGCAATGGCAGGAAGTTGTTCCAAATTGAGGTTGCCATCCTGATTGGTTGGTTGGTGGGCAGCTTGTGCAGGGGTGGGTGTGAGAGCGGGGGCAGCACTAGACGCAAAGTGACTCTCAAACAAGTCAAAGCCATATGGATTGGGGGACAGTAACAGGTCAGCTTCCTTGTTACCCACCTCAAAGGCTTGGGTATAAACAGGTGCCTCCACGTTCTGAGCCTTGCCTCCATTGAAGCTGGCTTGGCTGCTGGTGTTGTCAAAGATATTGCTTGTAAAAACCATTGTAAAAAAACCTAGGATAAAATCACTAAAAGTAGAAGTTTAAATTTTATGATTTATTTTTATTGTAATCTTGAGCCCATATTTAGAAGGTTCTCAAAACCATTCCATACAAATCTGGAGCATTGAAAATGGATAAAATGCCTCTGTTCCTAAATTGGATAGCTGTTGATTGGCTGTTAAACTGTTATTTTTCTATTTTAGGCTGCTCATACTGCACATCTTGTGTGAGTTCATTTTGTTTTGTGTTTGTGTAATCTTGCTTCTAGATTACTCAGATTTTGTTTCATTTTGGTCCTTCTGTTGGTGTCTCATATGAATCCTGATTGGATTATAATATACTCTGGAATAGCATCCATCCATTTCACTTGTTGTGTCAGTTCATTTCATTTGTGGGTTGAACTACACCACTTGATGTTTGATATAATTTTGTATAATGGGCAAGTAAAATTTTGTTTTTGGTTTGACATTTCATTTATTAACTGACAATATTTAAATTATTTGAATCCTGAATCTTGCGCAACTTGGATTTTGTTTAAATCTGAAATGATTTTGTTTAAATCTGAGTTCATTTTGCTTGTCGACATAGCTTTTAAAATTACTGTACTATTAGCATTCATTTTTCATTTGAAATTTGGTTTGTTTATTTGAAAATCTCACAATTTCAAAAAATGTAATAGATTAATAAAAAGAGTGGATGGATCTGAAAACTTCATATCTGATTCCAGTTGATTCATTTAGTCCACTTGAAACATGCACTCAACTTGAGATTTTCAAATTGTCTATGAGATCCCACAATTTGAATTATTCAATTAAAATACAAAAATGAATTCGATTAAAAAAGGCCAAACTGCAAATGTGATTTGAAATTTGGCCATAGGATTTGACAATCCCATATTTCCGCCATTAGGTTCTGGATTTACAATATCAAGATTTTATGTTTCCTTGATTTATGTCTGAGTGGGGTTTCTCGATTGGGTTTACATTGTTCGTTTTATTAAAAAGGTTGTACTTCTCAGTAACTTATTTCTATTAAAAAATAAACTCACTAAGATAAATGTATATCTTAATCAATCTTATTTTCATTTATATTTAATTTGTGAACATATAAATATAACTTTTAGTTGTTCTAAAATAGAATAGGTTAAATTTTCAAGAGTGTCAGTGATTCACAAAAAAATCATTGTGGACCTATGCTTAATCCTGTGGCTGCCTTTTTAAGAAGCCATAAAGTTAAATTTCTAATAAATTCACTTTGACTAAAATTTGGAATAATTTTTTTGAATTTACAATCCTGTATTTTCTTATTTTAAGCATTTCAGATTGTCTTTAGATCAATAGAATCAATGGAAACATCAGATTGTACATTGAGACACTGTATTTCTAATACATATATCCTTCGTTTGTTTGGTGAGTTTTTTCTGGTACTTGTTGACTTTTGGTAATCAGTACTTAGAATTTGCAAATTTTAATCAATTAGAAAAGGATAAATTTAATAACTGGTTTTACCAATTGTTTTGTCAATAACTCGGGAAATGCTTGTACTTAAGATTGAAAATCATGTATGTTGGATTTGAAAATTCTGCAGTTTATCAAAAAGTTTGTATTTCTATAGTATATTATTTATAAAAAAAATTCACTGCTTATAAATATATCTTGAGTAATGTACATCTTGTTTTGGGCTCTATAATCATAACTCTCTCTCTTCTAATATAAATATAGTCAAGTCAGACGGGTAAGAAGTTGTTGATACGATTATTTGAATAACTGCGACATATCCAATAACCTTAAATAGTAAGATTGAATATTTAGTTGATTGATGAATTCAAATATCGTTACCAGAGAAAGAAAACTTATGGTTGGGCTTATAATTAGAATATATATGTATGTGTTATTTATTGACTATCTCCGGTCTATTATAGGTACAGCAGCAATAAAGGTATAAAGCCGTATCAAATTACCAAACATATCATTATATATGATGTTACATGTGATTGTATGAATGGTTTCCCTTTGATTTTTTCTTTTCATAAAATTCTTTAAACGATATGCCAGCTGAATATCATTTTATAATATTTGTAATTTTTAATTGATCTACCAAAAGCATATAATCCAATATATCCCTTATTTTGATCTCTATAATAAGTAAGATATTAATACCATTGACAACAATCCGGGTTAAATACAAATAACTATCATTTATAACAATATATTATCAATTGAAAAAATTGTTTAAATAAATACAGTTTAATCAAAACAAGTCATTGATATACCAAAAGTTTATTATAGATTTTCGTTAAAAGATAAATATTATAAAAACAAAATATTTGCGCCCACCGCGGATTGAACGCGGGACCTTCAGATCTTCAGTCTGACGCTCTCCCAACTGAGCTATAGCCGCGAAGCTTAGTTTTCACTAAGAAAACACATTTTTATTCGAGATTTATAATGACGTTAAAAGGAACGCGGCTAAGAGATAGGGGGATGGGGAAGGGATTCAAAGGTATGGGGGCTATGTGAGTGAAAGGATTATCCTTTCATATTTCTCTCTCTAGGGTTACCATAGATGTAGAATCATCTTTTTGTCTGTTTGGGGGCAACTGGAATAGTGTGTTCCCATCTGAAGTTTTGGATGAATGATATCTCCATCAGGGACCAAATTTTTCTCTCATAAGATTGAGTCTACATGGACATCATAAGAGTTGACCTTATGTGGGCTCGTGTGGATTGTCCATAGTGCCAAGTGGCATGTCACTCTCTGAAGGGCTGAGGCTCATGTTTTATCCCTGTCATGAAGAACAAGTAAAACTTTAGGCAGGAGAGCCAGATTAAGCCCAACATATGGGCCACTTCTGTCCAAATCTTGTGACAAATCTACAGGAAAATACTTATGTTCCAAGTCTGCGTTTTTATAGGGGCACATACCACACTGTCAGATAGGGTGCTCTTTGGGAAAGTGCTTTTCACAGAAGAAGGCTTAATTGAAAACTCTCCAGGTGAGTGTTTGTTGGTCTGTTGTAACAAGTGGGGTACAAACTAGGTGGCAAAACTGGGATGGACTTAGAGCTATAGCCACAAAGCTAAGCCAGGATTGAACCCTTGCCTCTGAGGTTAATCACCTCAGGGTGACTCTATTGAGTTAAAAATCTATTTATTGAAAAAAGATCAACATGGCCTATTTATGTGACTAGTGGGTGCTCCCAGATGGATAAACCCACCCCCAATTAAGCAATCCTTTGGTTTTATAAAAGGGACCTATTTATTTGATATTTTTTAATTATAAGTTTTTTTTGGAAAAGCTAACATATCTTACTGGACCTGGAAATTTCAATGCAAATTAATCATTATTTGAAGGATAACAAAATCTAAAATAAGGTATTTTAACTAAGTCATATAAATGTCAAAACAACATGATCAACCCCTAGCAAGTTCCAACCAAGCAGGTTTGTGACCCTCAATTCAGCTTCCCAGTGACCCAAAGCCAAATGCAGAAGTTGACTTGAATTTTCAAACTTAGTAACATGTCCAAATGACAATCCTTAGACAATAGATAACTCAATCTAGCAATTGACTCATTACAAGGATCAAGCCACCCCCCATTAATCCAACCAAGCAATCACCATAATCATGTTCCTAGTATCCAGATTCACAATAACTATATAACAATTAATATTCCAATAAAGTACATTATATAGTCTCTAATCATTTCCCCCTTTGTAACTCTGCTAAAACAGTACAGTTATAACATTAGCAGTACAGGTAGGTTCTCCATCCTACCTTTCTCTTCAAAATTCCTCCTGTTGCCTGTACTTACCACGGTCAACAAATATACAAAAGAATCATGTCTGATCTTCTTCTAGACTGGACACCCTACATGCCAGGGACCAAAATAACAGAAGGGTATGTACTGTACCATAACATGGTGAGGCAGGTCCCTGCCTTCAATGCCCTACCAGCTCAAGGATTCTTCCAGGCTCCCACCGTCACACCCTGAATTACTGAAAAAAGTATCATGCCTGCTCATGTAGACCAGCAACTTTGCAGTGCTGCCTTAGTGTTGTTTGCAAGATCCAACAATAACAATGCCACAGAATGGATCCAATCCGCCCAAAACAAGTTGGCACAAATGGAATGCCCCACATGTTTCTGGATTGCAGAGATATCCATTTGTTTGACGCATGACACAGGGACCTGGTGCAACAAGTGGTATGAGGATTATATCAAAAAGAACTGGGACACTTTCAAACGGGACTTCTTGACAAGATTTGTAATGAAAAAAACAGCCCTTATAATCATACACCAAGTAAAGATCTTGACACAGACTGGAACAGTAAAAAAACTCACCCAAGCCTACAAGGAACTACACCTACAAGCACCCTCAGATATGGCCTTTGACACTCTAGCAACCCATCTCATGTACTATGACACACTCAAGTCACATGTAATGAGACACATAAACCTGGGCCAAGTGACCAACTTACAAAGTCTGTATTGCAAGGCAGAGAAAGCAGAACAAACGTCCAACACTCTCCACAAGGCGCAAAATGGAAAGAGAGAGTAACCCAAAGATTCTCACCCATCTGGGCATTCCAATTGACCACCCCCCTGGGAACAACAACAATGCAAACCACAAACCCACAGGTTCAAATGGACATGGAAATGGAAGTAACACCCAGTCAAACTGTACCCATTTCTGTATCACCGCCACACAAGACAATCAAGTCAAGGGAAAAGCCCTGGGAGAGCACTAAACAAGCCAAGCTCTCCTTGCACAATCCCCAACTTGCCTAACAATGAGTATTAACTCAAGGACATGGACCAATGCCCAATGATCCAAGTACCCTCAGCAGACCCAGTACTTTACACCATTGCTAGACATCCCAATAAACTGATGTCTTATCCTTTCCTCTTTGGCAGTTACACAGACTCAACACTCCTGGGCTTGGGCGCAGACCAAACCATAGTCAACAGCAGCTTTGTGAACAAGTTCAAGCTAATCACTAATACTTTGTGGATTAAGAACATGGTTTTAGCTGATGAACATCACATCACTGTTACACAGGAAACTGCCCCTTTTACATCACACTAGAGAACCTCCACTCCATCATCAAAGAACCTGTCATTGAATTTCCTAGATCTGACGTGGTACTTGACCTGGACTGGCTAAGAAAGAACAACCCACACGTAGATTGGGTCACCCCCGTTCTAAAATCAAATGAGAAGAGGAAAACCACCAAATCTTCCCAGATACAGTACACCAACTTCTTTGAGACCACATATTTGTGCAAATTACAGCCTCAAGAAAATTGACTGAGACTCCTTTCAGGATGAGGTCATACACTTCAAGGACCAACAAGATACTGTTACCCCTCAGGATTGTGAGATTGTGGCCCAACACCCAGAGATCTTTAAGGAAGTCCTACCAGGACTGCCACCCAAGAAGCACATACAGCACACCATTTAACTCAAAGGTGGAGTCCCCAAGACACAACCTATTTACTGTCTCACACCTAATGAAGACAATGTGCTTTGCACTTACCTTAAAGAGGCCCTGGAAAAGGGACTCATTTGGCCTTCACAATATCCCTTTGGGGCTGTGGTGTTCTTTGTAGCAAAGAAGGATGGATTCATCAGACCAGTCACCAACTACTGCATGTTTAACAAAGTCACAATTAAGAATTGTTACCCTCTCCCACTCATTGATGACCTCTTTGATGCCCTAGGCAGGGCAACCATTTTTTTGAAGATTGAACTGACTTCTGGTGTAACCAAATTTGTATCAACAAATATATCCCAAAAAATGCATACAGACCTAAATATGGTTCATACAAGTGTGTTGTGCTCAACTTAAAGATGACCAACAGCCCATTGGCCTTTGCTACATTAATGAATGAAGTCTTTGCGCCACACATTAGCAAGCACAAAATGATATACTTGGAGAATATCATTGTGTACAGTCACACTGTTAAGCAACATCACAAAAACCTGAAAGCAGTATCTGCAACTCTGGCACAGCACAAGCTCCTTGATAAGCCATCTAAATGCCAATTATATTGGAAACAACTTCCTTTTCTAGGGAACATAGTGTCCAAGGAAGGTATCAAACCAGATGCACAAAAGATACAGGTCATCTGTAAGATGCTGCTCCCCAAAGATAAAGCAGAACTCAGAACCTTCTTAGGCATGATAGCCTACATGCAGCTCTTCATACCAGACTGCAGCATTCTCATGGCACCACTGTCCCCCATCACAGGTGCCAAGTCTAAATTTGTGTGGACCCCGCAACAAGGTCTCTGTTTCTTCTTTCTAAAGAAGAAATTTGTGTCTGCCCCATCCTACAATATTCCAAGAGAGATGGCAATTATCAAATGAAAACTGACACCTCCAATGCCTCCATTGGTGATGCGCTCTGTATCAAGACAGACACTGGCAACTTCCTACTGGTAGCATACATGTCCCACAAGTTAACTGATGGGGAATGTCAATATCCAATACATGATAAGGAGTTGTTAGCCATTGTTCACTGCCTATTCAAGTGGCGTTGCTATTTGGAGAGACAAGAAGAGTTCACTGCACTGACAGACCACAAATCACTCATATACTTCAAGACACAGGCTAACCTGTCCAGACGGCAGGCCTGCTGGATGGTGTTCCTGGAAAGATTTAACATGAACATAAAATGCAAACCAGGACCAGAACTAGTCACAGCAGATGCCCTCTTGAAACTATATGTAAGGGCTTCAATTGGGAAGAGCAGGATAGATCCAGACTGGCCCCTCTTAGTACTTTGGACCAAGGATGAAAATTTTCTCCAGGTACTAATGATATCAACAGAGACACCATCATCAAAAATGAGCGCCTATTTACAGACATCTAAAAAGTGCTTCACTGAAAGATGACTAATGGAGTGAATATCTCCTACATACTCACACATAAGAGGGTTGACACCATTCTACGTTACCACCAAGACCTAGGCCATACTAAGAGATGGAATCTCTACAAGTTATTTAAGAACAAAGACTGGCGGCCAACCTTGTACAGGGATGTACATGAAGTACTCAATCAATGTGAAGTGTGCAAAAGCTTGCCAAAAGCAATACACCACCAAAATATGTACTACCTATCTGTACCTAGCTACCCTTCAAGGTGTGGACCCTAGATATTGTGAGGCCTGTGACAACCCACATGGAAGCAGTTTTGCAGGCAAGGGTTGATTTGGCTTCAAATACAGATGCAATGCTGAAAATTAATAATGTGCTGTGGTTTTAAGATAGGTATAGGCCTAGTAGGGAGCATTGGCTACTAAGAAAGGTAAGGTATAACTAGTAGGTAACAAGGGACTACTAGAGGCAAGTGATGGACCAGCCCAGCAGGGATTTTTGCTGTTAGAGGCTGGTTAATTGTTCTCACCAAGCAGGGAATGATGACTGCTAGGGGTGAGGAATGTGATAGCCCAGCAGGGAACTTTGGATGCTGTGAGATAGCTAGGTGTCTCCATCCAGCAGGTAATGATGGCTACTAGGGGTGGGGAGTGGACCACCCTGGTGGGTAACATGGGCTACCAGGGAAGGGAGGAACTAAGATAGCTCTACATGCCCTTGTGCGCTAACTGGAGGTCTGTAAGCAAGCACCTTACCTAACAGACTGGTAGGGTGTCCTTGTCTGTGTGTCCTTGGGGGCTTTGGGGAGGTCTTAAATCTACCTTTGGGGGGCATGGATATGCTCAGGGGTGTTACCAGGGTAGTTGCTTGGGAACTCAGCTGCAGAACTTGGTATAATCAGGCCTCTGGGAAGTAAAGTTTATTACTTTGCAACTGAAAGCTCAGATTTAATCACCTGAGGGAGTAAAGACTTCACAGGCATAATGATTGTCTGTGGTTGAATGGCCTAAGTGGAGGACACTTGCAAGGGCCCACTCAAAGACCAGTAGCCTTGTAGACTTATTGCCTGAGTCAGAGGTATTGGTAATGGGGACTGATAATAGAATCACAGTGTTTCATGGTGCAGAATCAACAGTGAAGACTAGTAAGACAGACTGTATGATCACAGTGCAGACTAGTTGAGGGACTGGGAGATCATTGTGAGGATTGGAACCAAGATGGTTCATTGTGAGGATGAGAACCTAGGTGGTTCATGGTGGGGACTGATTGCTAGACCAGAAAGGACTGTTGATGAATAAGGAAGGGCTAGCTGAAGGAACAGAAGATCATGGTGCAAGACTAGCTGAGGAACTGGAAAATAGCTAAGTAGGACTAGCTGAGATGAATACAGAAGCTAGGATGCTGGTTTTGGATTCTTTAAAGAGAAAATGATAAGGAAGAAGCAGGTAGAGAATTAATTAATGCTGCTGTTGCAACATCTTTGATTACTCCCTCTTGGGGAATTAACGCCCCAAGCAGATCACCAAATGGCTCACCAAATGGTTCACTGACCAGCCAGTAAACTGGTGGCACTATTATCAGTCAACCATCTATGGCTGGGATCATCCAATCCAGATCCTAATTGGAACACAACTTGAATAAGCCTCGTGACCCAAGAGGAACATTACTTAGATAAGCCCCATGACGTACATGGACGGTATGTGGCTTGTCATGATACTATATATTAATCTATATTCATATCCAATAAAGTATCATTCTCTTCTTAAATCTTCCCCTTATCTTGTTTATTATACTTCCCAGAAGTATATACACAACAATAGTAGCACAGGTAGGTTATCCATACCTACCCAACTCAAAGGAAAAATTCCTCCTAAGAAAAAGACCCAAGTAATGGTACTCCCTAACAGCTGGAGAGACTACAAAGAAGGACAAGACGTTCCTGCAGGCCTTGTTATCTACAATAATATCCTTGTACCTGTTGAACAATACAACACTCTCAAAGCCCGCAGATTGGTACCCATAGCACCAACCACAACAGGATCACAGCAGCCTGAGATACCCAATATTGTATTCCAGCGCTTGTGTACAGCCAAAATTGGCGCCTTTGCGGGACTACACCAGGAAAATGCCTCTCTTTGGATCAACAGTACCCAAAGAAAATTTGAGCAAGTGGACTACCCCTAAAGACTCTGGGTCAGTGAAATTTCCCTTCATGTTACAGGAACCACATCACGTTTTGTAAGCAGATGGCTAGCCCAACACCCCAACCAGAATAAAAACTGGGAGCTATTCAAAAGTGCATTCCTTGAAAATTTCTCCATGAAGGATTCCAACGTAGTAATAATAACAGAACTTCAAATCTTCAAGATGACAGGAACAATTGAGGAGTACATTGCTGCATACAAAGACCTACATGACTGCACACCCAACACCATCAACTTTAATGAACCTGGGCCACATCTGGACTTCTACAATGGCCTCTCACACACATTAGACGTCAGTTTGACACAACCTGCTGCAAGAACCTTGAATATGTATTCTTGGAAGAGAAACACACAGCTCAAAAATCTGATGACCTACATGCAACCAACAAGCGCAAAGAGAGTCCTACAGCCAAGAAGGATCCTTGACCCAATAAGCAGAACAACCAAGCCAACAACACCCATCCTTGAACTGAGAATCACACTGCACAAGCCAACCAGGCAAGCACCAAAGATACCAATGAGGAGGGAAAAGCTCAGGGGAGTGCTTAGGCAAGACACCCTCCCCAACCTACAAGACTCAAACAGGGACCAAGATGTGGATTCAATCACCATGATCCAAGTAACCTCCAGCAACCCTCTACTGTTTACCACCCAAACTGGAAATAAACTCCTCACTTATCCTTTCTGTTTTTGCAGATATTAGGGCACTACACTATTTAACACTGGAGCAGATTAATCTCTTATCAACAAGAAATTTGCTGACCTCATAAAACCAACTACCACCCAAAGCAGTATAAGGAGAGTCATCATGGCAGATAACAGAAGCACACCAGTCAATCAAGAGGCAAAACCTTTCTGTGCCCAAATTGGAGATGTGCAAACTACGCTCAGTGGCCCAATCATACCAATCCCCAAGTATGACGTTATAATTGGCCTGGACTGGATGAGAAAGACTAAACCTCACATTGACTGGGACAGTGCTACCCTCACCATTCAACAAGGAGAAGTACATCACCATGTTTACCCAACTCACCTTGATACGCTTATGAGGGACCATGTGTTTGTGAAAATCATGGAAATAGAAGAGGAAACCAACCCTAGCAAAATCAATTGGAGTACCTGCACATACAAGGTCATCCAATTTAAAAATGAGGAGACTCAGAATGAAAAGGACCACATCTGAGACCAGCTAGTTACTGAGTTCCCGCTGTTTTCCAAGAAACATTTCCAGGATTACCACCTGACTGTAGCATACAACACAAAATTGACCTCAAAGGAAGTGTACCTAAAGCACAAACTATCTACCTCCTCACACCACAAGAAGAAGACACCCTAAAAGCTTACCTTGGAAAAGCTCTTGAGAAAGGACTCATACAACCATCAAAGTCACCTTTTGGTGCTGCTGTCTTCTTTGTGGCAAAGAAAGATGAAGGGCTCTGCTTGGTCACCAACTACAGAGCGCTCAACAAGGTCACAATTAAGAACAGGTATCCCCTGCACCTAATTGTTGACCTTTTTGACGCCCTGGGGGGTCCCAAATCTTCACAAAAATTGATTTAACAGAAGGTTATCACCAAATCCACGTGAAACATGAAGACATTCCAAAGATGTCATGAAGGACATTTCAATACTTGTATTGAAAACTCAAGAGTTGAGCCTCAGTTCCCAAAAGACAGATCAAACCCTCCAGGACAGTCCAGGACCCACCAACCTGTTAAATCACAGGCTCAAATTGATGAATTACTCTGCAACCTGCCGGCCTACTACAGAGAATTCCCTGAATAGTTGCCAGTCTGCCATCAAACTGGTGCCAATGAAGACTCATATCTACAAAGGAGATGTAACCTGACTAACAGAGATTAGTGAAGGACCTGCTTCCAACCTGCCCAACGCCAATACTAGAGTTTTGAAACCAGCATTGGAAACCCTGGCATCAAACCCTGACCCTCCAAAGACTACTTGAGTCACACAAAGTGGACGGGAGACCACCCACTTGTTAAATTGCAAACCCAAGTTAACAAGTTACTCCAAGACCTGCCAGCCTCCCAAAGACAATTCCCCAAATGGTCATCAGATTGATGCCAACCTTGAGCCACCAAAGACCTGAACCTATGCAGAGGTTGCAGCTTGCCTTAAGGAGGTTAAAACAAAACCTATTTTTAACTCTGCCAATGACCACCAGCAACTGCCAGTCTTCCGCCCAGAAGGGGTAGTACAATTGAACTACTCAGGTGACATAGTGAACAGTGGCGGCAGAACAAAGCATTGCCAGAGCAGGCACAACCTGGATCTGCTGCCCTTGAGACTCCAAGCCAAGACCCATTCCACGCCAGTGCCTTGTCTGCAAACCTGAACCCTGCAAAAATCAAAGAAGCAAAGTCCCATGGTATAAAAACCCTGGCAGTACAGTGAAGACCCCATCATCATTTTTGATAATAAAGTTTTATGAACCTTTGGTTTGAACAAATCTTACCCTATCTAGTCTTAGTGATCTTCCATCATAATTCCAGTCAAGTAGACTACCAGGCTGCCGCCCCCTCCCGAGCCCAATCTGCCAAATTGCCCCAGGCATTATACCGCCCCCAGGAGCTCCCTTTGGACCTGTGCACTTTACCAAGTACCCCCCCAACCCGGCCTATTCAGAGTACAACTTGGAAACCATTCTCATTGATGACCCTTTAGCAAGGACTAGAAGTACCAAATACATAGGACATGAAGGAAAGAGAGTCAAGATACCGCCCTTATTATTCAAGGACAAGTACAACTACCTACCAGCGTAATTTGTTCCTATGACTCCATCATTAACCCCAAGACCAGACCGCCCCTTGGAACCCACCACTGCCGCTGAGACCACCTCTACCCAACTGTTTGGAGTACTCTATATTACTTTGACAGGATTGGTGGATTCCGTGGTCCCCAACTCCGGACCCTGGTCCTTACTCGGTCAATCTGTATCTTACATTATCAAGTTAGCACTCATTCTATGGTGGGCCTTACCCGCCAGCTCAACCACACCTCACCCCAAGACGCCCAATGCCTCTACCTACAACTGGATTCCTGACAAAAGACTACATTTAGAACCAAATACAGATCTTTTGAATGTGTTGTTCTCAACTTTGGCATGACAAACACTCCAAGTACCTTTGTGACCTTCATGAACAAAGTCTTCAAGGAACACATCAGAAAACAAGCAATTATCTACCTGGAAAACATCATCATCTACAGTCCTAACCTGGAAAAACACTGGGAAGATGTCCACCTGGTCCTCTGCATCCTTAAAGAGAACCAATTGGTCGCAAAACTGTTAAAGTGTGAATTCTTCTTGGCGGAACTTCCATTCCTTGGTCACATTATCAGCAAGGACAGAATTAAACCAGACCCAGACAAGATACACACCATAACTGAGATGCCAGCTCCAAGAAATAAGAGTGAACTATGCACCTTCCTTGAAATGGTAGCCTACTAAGAAGGTTAATTCCTGACTGGGGCGCCCTAACAGCCCCTGTCCGCCATCACAGGCAAAACAACCAAGTTTGTCTGAACACTGCTATGTGATCAACACTTCTGCCAACTGAAGGAACACATGGTCACTGCCCCTATCCTCCAATACCAAAATTGCAAGGGAATCTATGAACTAGAAACCAATGCTTCTGATTATGCCATAGGAGAAGTACTCCATATCCAAACGGCAGAAAAAGACTTCTTTCCCGTGGCATATGAATCAAGGAAGTTATCTGACGGCAAACATTGATACCCCATACACAACAAGGAGTTGGTAGCCATAATACACTGCCTTATAAAGTGGCAATGCTATCTGGAAGGGGCCCAAATGTTTAAAGTCCTTATCAACCACAAGTCACTGATATTTTTCAAAACACAGCAACACTTGTCAAGAAGACAAGCCAAATGGATGAATCTCATACAGAGATACCCCATTCAAATTTAATACAAGCCAGGCAAGGAAATTCTTACTGCAGATGCCCTGTCAAGGCTATATAGCAAACATGTCCTCTGCGCTGATGGCAACCCCAACTGGCTCATGTTAATCATGGGGAATCTCTAGGAAGGGTTCCCACCTAGTATCCCAATGGACATCCAAGAGAAGGTCCTTAAGAACAAACACCTGTTCAAAAATGTATATGGTACACTACACCAAATACTTCCAAATGGTGACACCGTACCCTACATCCTGTCAACACAAAAGATTGTCACAATATTTGGATATCACAGAGACCTGGGACACACCTGCAGCAGAAGCTTGTATGAATATCTCAAGGCACAATAATGGTAGCCCAATATGCTAGATGATATCAGAGAGGTACTGGAGCAATGCAAAGTCTGTGAGAAGTATGCCCAAGCCAAAGCACCACCCAAGTCAGTAGTACTCATATCCATCACACAACCCTTCAAGATATGGTTGCTGGATATTGTGGGATCAATACCTGGAAAAAACAAGGGCAAGAAGTACATCATCACAGCTATCAACTATGAAACAAGATGGCCTGTGGTAAAAGCCACCAAAGAGCACAAAGGCAATGATGTGAGCCAATTCATTGGAAAAGAGATCATAGCCAAATTTGGGAAACCTGTCCTCCTGATCACAGATGGAGGCACCAAACTTAAAGCCATTGACACCAATATTTACCTTGCCAAGAATGTGATAAAAAACATCACAGCCAGCCCATATCACCCTCAAGCAAATGGAAAAGTAGAACAACTAAACATTGAACCTGTAGAAGCCCTCAGTAAGTTATCTACTAACAATCCAAAATCCTGGGTCAACATGCTCCCAACAGCGCTCATGGTCTGTAGAACACAAGTTAACCACAATATGCACAAAAGCCCTTATGAGCTCATCTATGAACAAAAGCCTGCTCTCATTAGTACATCTGCAGGACCACAATTACCTCTGCCCAAAAAGGTGCCAGAAAACAGTGACCCCAATGTATTACAAGCCAGAAAAAACCAAGAGGAAATGGAACACCAAAGGATTGAAAGGGAAGCAATCCCATTGCAACAAGAGAGATTCCAAGTTGGGGAAAAAATCTGGGTTGTCTACCATAACCAACACAAATTGGACCCAGGATTACGTGGACCAGGCATTGTCATGGAAGTCAAGCCCAATAACACCTACCTCATCAAAAGAATTGGAGCTTGGACTGAACTGAAACGTATGTATCACAACCAACTTTGCCTGTGCAAATCAAGAGCAGCTCAATCAAATTCCAGACTTCCTGTTCCCAACATCAAACTGAATCAATACTAAGCACACATCCCGACACTCTTAAGAAAATTCCCAAAGCTCTGCCTTCCAGAACCCCAGGGGAAGATGTTGCAACATCTTCAATTACTCCTTCTTGGGGAAATAACACACCAATTAGATCACCAAATATTTCACCAACCATCCAGTAAATTGGTGGCACTACTATCAATTGACCATCTATTACAGGGATCACATAATTCAGATCCTAAATGGAACACAACTTGAATAAGCCTCATGACCCAAGAGAAACATTACTTAGATAAGCCCCATGACCCCCATGAGGTACATGGATGGTATGCGGCTTGTCACAATACTATATATTAATCTATATTCATATCCAATAAAGTATCATTCTCTTCTTAAATCTTCCCCTTATCTTGTTTATTATACTTCCAAGAAGTATATACACAACACTGCCAAAAGATATTATATAAAGATTGAATTAATTATCATATAATTAAAAAAGGGAAAGAAAAAACAATTTACAGAAATTAAACCGTAAAATATTAAGAGCTTATGATTGGAAAGGAGATAGGAACAAGCCAGAAACAGGACAGAGAAACTGTGAGAAAAAGTATTGGAATTTTACCAAAATGATTGGGAAAGGCAAAAAGCAAGCAACAGGCAAGTTTGAAACTGGGAAATGCTGAAGAAAATGCAGGGAAACTTGGAGAAACATTGAAGAAATGAGAGTTTGAAAATCCCTTAAGTAAAACATAGGCAAAAGCGCTCAAGTTTTGCCAGAGAAACATGACAGGAATTACAGCAAAACCGTTCAAAATGCAGAGCAGTTGTTTATCTGGTGCAAGACAGCGCTGGGTTCAAACCATGGTCAAGAGCAAGTCATTTGGGTGAACTTTTTGGCAAAACCATTGAATCCAAGCGTTTGATTGGCTGCATGCCAAAACCTGTTTGATTAGTGTTTTGAGAGCTTTAACTGAAGGGTTAAAGCCTAAAAAATGAGGAAATGAACCAGAAAACTCAGGGTTTAATTGGCTGAAGTAAGATATAAAGTTTTTTATATTGTATCAAAAGAAAATGTATATTTTAAGCTTTGTAAAACAAGAGTTCTGAGAGATAACCAGGACTGAAACAATGAGCTATAAAAAGGGAAGCTATCTGGAGCTTTTCAGGGACTGATAAAGTGGATTAAAAAGGCCACAAGGACTACACAGAGGACTTAAAGCATAAGACCAAGGTGCAGAAGCCCAAGATACAGGTGCAAGAGTCCAAGAAAAAAAAGATATAGCTGAAGATAAAGAGTTGGAGCAGATTGTAGGAGCCCAAGACTCAGGAGCAGGAGTCTAAGACCAAGGAGAAAGAGCCCAAGACAGTACAAGGAGTTCAAAATATTGTTGGAGGACTCCAAGGTACTGGAAAATCCCTATTTAATCTTAGACTCCCAGGCAATATATCAGAAGGTTTCTAATTAATCCTCCTTCTGACTGTGAATAAAAGTTTATTTTAACCCCTTTCTTAAGTTCTAAGTAGTACAGATAACCCCCATGAGTGAATTGCCCCACATCTTTTAACCTGAATGAGGGGAAGAGGATACCTATTGTCAAAGTTGTAGAAGGTTTTCCACTAGTAAAACCTATCAGGACGAGTGGGAGAGGTTGACTAGACACCTTAAAATGACAGATATGTGACAGGAGTTAATTAGAAATGAGTTTATTAGGTTGCTGAAAGACTGGTACAGGCCTGCAGAAGGTTTAGCACCAGCTGAAGTGCAAGTGCATGGTGGAGATGCCCACCTAGTAATAGGGAAAGCATTAGAAGAGTTTGAATTAATGCAGGCTCAGTATAAACTTATAGCTAGCCAACACCCTTTACTAGTAAATATTAACTCTGTCAGGAAACCAGGTGTAGGTAGAGGCATTGGGCAGCTTGGGATGGTGTGGGACCAAGCCAGCGGGTAAAGCCCACCATAGAATGGGTGCTAACTTGATAATGTAGGATATGGATTGCCCAAGTAAGGACCAGGGCCCAGAGATAAGGACCACAGAGTCCACTATTCCTGTCAGAGTGATATAGAGTACTCCAAACAGTTGGGTGGAGGTAGTCTCTGCAAAAGTGGGGGTCTCAATAGGGCGTTTGGTTTGTGGGGTTAAGGGCAGAGTCATGGGAACAAAATAGGCAGGAAGGCAGGTAGTTGTACTTGTCTTTGAACAACCTTGGCAGCCTTTTGTACCACTTTCCTTCAAGTCCTATGTATTTGGTTTCTCTAGTCCTTTCCAAGGGGTCAGAGATGAGGATAGTCTCCAAGTTGTACTCTGTGTAGGCCGGGTTGGGCAGGTATTCAGTAAAATGCACAGGTCTAAAGGGGATCCTGGGGGACAGTATAGTGCCTGGAAAGAGTCGGCAGGTTGGTCTCAAGGGGCAGTTGCCTGATGGTCTACTTGAATGGAGTTAAGATGGAAGATCACTAAGACTAGATAAGGTAAGATTTGTTCAAACCAAAGGTTCATAAAACTTTATTATCAAAAATGACAATGTGGTCATCACCATACCACCGGGGTGTTTATACCATGGGTCTTTGCTTCTTTGATTTTTGAAGGGTTCAGGTTTGCAGACAGGGAACTGGTGGGGCATGGATCTTGGCTTAGAGTCTTGAGAGCGGCAGATCCAGGTTGTGCCTGGTCTGGTGAATAGAAGTGGTAATGCTTTGTTCTGCCGCCACTGTTCATTAAGTCATCTGAGTAGTTCAATTGTACTACCCATTCTGGATGGAAGGCTGGCAGTTGCTGGTGATTGTTGGCAGAGTTAATAATAGGTTTTGCTTTAACCTCCTTAAGGCAAGCTAAAACCTCTGCATAGGTCTGGAATCTTGGTGGCTCAAGGTTGGCATCAATCTGGTGACCATTTGGGGAATTGTCCTTGGGAGCCTGAAGAGCCTCAGAGTAACTTGTCAACTTGGGTTTGTAATTTAACAAGTGGGCGGTTCCCCACCCACTTTGTGTGACTTGAGTAGTCTTTGGAGGGTCAGAGTTTAATTCAATGGTTTCCAATGTTGATTTAGAAACTCCAGTATTGGCGTTTGACAGCTTAGCAGGTATAGTAATAGGTCCTTCCCCAACCTCCTTTAGCCAGACTACATCTCCTTTGTAGGTATGGTTCTCCAGTGGCACCGGTTTGGCGGCAATCTGGAAACCATTTGGGGAATCCTTAGTATTAGGCTGGCAGGTTGCGGG
Organism: Entomophthora muscae; assembly: GCA_014839935.2. Taxonomy (NCBI): domain Eukaryota; kingdom Fungi; phylum Entomophthoromycota; class Entomophthoromycetes; order Entomophthorales; family Entomophthoraceae; genus Entomophthora; species Entomophthora muscae. The sequence goes on from QTSX02005706.1 coordinate 288,055, forward strand.
GCAAATTAACAATTTGAGTCTGTGACTGAACAGATTGGCAGGTCCTTGTCTGTCCTGGGGGGTTTGATCCACCTTCAGGGAACTGGGGTTCAACTCTTGGGTTTTCAATACAAGTATTAAAATGTCATTCATGACAGACTCCTCCAAGCCAGTCCCTGGCTATGATCCAGGACACACTTTGGGGACTGGCAACCAGGAACCCCAAAGGGCCCATTCCAGGAAAGCACAATGAAAAAAGTACATTATAACTGCCATCAAATTTACTACCTGCTGGCTAATGATGCGGGCTGTTAAAGCACACACCGGCAACAATGTACAACAGTTTATAGGCAAGGAAATCATTAGTAAGTTTGGAAGCCAGAACTATTGATCACAGATGGAGGCAAAGAGTTGACCTCTGAAAACACAAAGATTTACCTTACCAAATACAGGGTTAAACACAAACAACACCATATCACCCTCATGCCAATGGCAGAGTAGAGCAGCTGAACAGAAGCCTTATACAAGCCCTTGCCAAACCCACCACAGGAGACCTGAGGAGTGGCACAAACACTTGGCAACTGCACTCCTTGTATGCCGTACTTGTGTGAACAGATCCACCAGGAAAAGCCCTTTTGAGTTGGTATATGGCACACAGCTCAATATCATCCAAGCAATGTCAGGATCTAAGCTGAAAATTCCAAGCAAGGTCCCCCCTGCTCAGATCCCCAGGTCATAGAGGCCAATGGCAATCAAGCAGAAAGAGAAAACAAGTGTCTACAAAAGACATTTGTCCCCATCTAAAACAGACATGAGGTTGGTGACAAAGTTTGGGTCATGAACACAGACAAGAGTAAACAGCAGCCTGAGTAAATTGGCCCCACCATTGTGTTGAAGGTAAATGATAACAACACTTACCTAGTAAAAGGACTGGACAAGTGCAAGCAGGATAAGGTTCTACACCATGACCAGCTGCGCCTCAGCAAAGTCCACCAGAAACAGTGTGAGACTGTCCTCCTTGCAACCAAGTAACAGCTGGTGCAGTACAGCACCCAAGCTCCTGATGACCTTCCAGAAGACCTCCCACCAGAGGAGGCCAACTCTCAGCTGAGGGTGGTGGTGGTGTCAATACAACAGGATTGATCCCCAAGAAAGGTTCCAACTAAATGAGTTTGTGACCTGCAATCAAACTTCCCAGTGACCTGTAGCCAAATGTGGAAGTCAACTTGAATTTCCAGAAACATCAGCAAATAAAAATCCCATACAGTGGATGCCTTGATTTATCACTTGACTCATTACCAGTATCAAACCACCCCCTAGCCATCTAGCCAAGTGATTGCCATATTATGTTCCTGATGTCCACAATTCATTTAAACTATATAAGCAATATCTACAAATAAAGATATCTATCTAGCTTCTAATCATTTCCCCCATGTAACTCTGCTAAAACAGCAAAGTTACAACCTAGGAAATTTAATACAGCTGTATTCTCACCCCAGCTGGCATAAAGATTTTAATGCCACCTAAGCACATCCACCCCAGGGAAAATCCAGCTAATTTCCTCACCCCAGCTGGTTTAAGGATGACTATACCCCTTGGTATAACTATCCCAGGGCAGCACTCTATCTATTCAAAGTACTAATAAGGGGCCACCTTACTAAACCCCAAGGCATAGTAAATAAACACCCAACACCAAGCCTAGGGAGATCAATAAACCAGCAAAAATTTATGTTTAACAGGCAACAAATCTAAATCTATCCAATCCTAGCCCTTGATTAAAAAACAGCTCTCAATGTGGACCATCACCATATTCCTTTAATTAAACTTAAGTTCTACTTGATGCTGTACAACAGTTTAGACCAGTTTAACATATCAGAAGCTGTGAAACTGTCCAGTTTCAAAAGGCTCTGTAATACTGATAGTGCCTAGTGAAACTCAATTGGACTATTGATGTTAGGGTAGCAACTTGGGTATGCTTGGTTTGAGTATTCCTGATCCAGGGGGTAATGCTTCTTCAGCGGAGTCCAGTAAAGATGGGGCAGGAAGATATCCCGGCAACTATTTTTCTGCTGACTCATTTTTGGTCAAATGTGATCTAACTATATATTTCTTTGTATATAAACTTTTCAACTATATGATGAACCAAAAGATTAAATATATTTTATTTACTGGTAAAGTCTATTCTTTACACCACTATTTTTATTTTTATTCTTTTGTATTTAAGAGTCTTGATTTTTAAATCTTTACCTTTTTAAAAGCCAATTTAATTCAACTTCACTGCTAGAAAATAAAATAAAATAAAAGCATTGTAAGTTTCAAAGAATAACTTTTATCAGAAATACTTTATTTATTTTTTATTTTTGAAAAGTATTTTTTTAAAATATGAAGAGAACTGTAGCTGGATCAAATTCAATTGAAAATCAGTTGACAGAAAAATAATTGCCAGAGTACTGTAGATTCAGAACCTAAAGGTAAAAATGCGGGATTGTCAAATTCTTTTGCGTGAACTCACCAACTTACTGGAATATTTTTCACTCTTTTATATAAAAAAGTAAGTTGTTCTGGGATAAAAATTACTACATTAAGTTTGTGAGTTCATGAAAAAGAATATGACAATCCCACATTTTTACCTTTAGGTTCTATTTACAGTATCTTACTATCCCATAAAGGTGGAGATCTCATCATAGTGGGGTATTAGAGTACCATATAAGAGACTTAATATTCCTCTTGTTGATGAGGGTCATTCAAGCCTATTATTTATACAAAATAGTTGAATTTATTAAAGTATGTAGGGACTCCATAATAGTAGTTCAACCTTTAGGGCCTGTTTCTCTTTCTTTTTTCCAAACAGTGTGAAGTCATCTCTTTTGGATCTTCTTGTTTTTATTCTTGTACTGTGTAGCTATGGAAACCCTAACTTTGCTACATCATCATTTATATAATTATTAGAAGCATAATAGAAAAGAAAAATAAATATTAGAATATTAAGATGGTTCTATTGTAATGAAAATAGCCTTTTATATCTAAAAATTGTCATAGGTTCATTCTTGTAGATAATGAGATATATGTGAGGGTTACACTGGAAACCGAGCTCTAACCTACTAGCATGTTGAGCTGGGATTGGGTTTTAGGGCCAATTTACCTGATGGCTCAGAGTTTTTTTGGGGAATCAATTTCCCAGGAGGATGTAGGCAATTATGTCATAGCAATTGTGTTGCAACCAAGCCTCCAGACTTGCCTGCTAACATATCTTACAATACACAGGGGGCACTCAATGAGCTGCCCCTTGACGTATCTAGCATTATGGATTAATCTGATGGCAATATCAAATGGTGGGCACTTCATCCTAATTAGGAGTGCTACCAATTTGACTTGCTGATCCCTGCACAAGTTATTCCTTGGCTTCAAACCTTACATGGAACTTATCACTATGCCACCCCCTTGTGGCCTTGTGGCTCTCCCCCACATAGTATATTAATCACAATATTCTACAATAAATGATACCTTATTCTTATTATTCTGTCCTTTCTATTGGACTGTTGTCTTCCCCAATTCCAAATACTGAATCCTCATTGGTTCAGTTGCAACAGTGGTAGCAGTGGTAGGTTGACAACCTACCTAAAACAAAATCCCCCCAAGAAAGGACAGAGTACGGGCCGTATGGCTACTCCCCAACAAGAGACCTTCCTGCCAATTTCCAAGGAGAACATCCCGGCAGGTACGTCACCTATCAAGACTAGCTAGTTCTCACCAGCATGTACAATTGGCTCCGCCTTGGGCAGCGTGACGCCAGTGTCACCTCGCCCCAGTCAGATCTGTCCCAGCGCATGCTCAACCTTCAGCTAGAGTCCTTTACTGGTGGCGTCAAGGGGGCCAACATTGTCAGTTGGCTCCAATTTACTGAAACCCGCCTTTGTATCTGTCAGGTCCCTGAGCCCATGTGGGTTGCCACTGCATCTGGTTGCCTCACGGGGCCCGCCGCTGTGTGGTTCACCAACTGGGCCAGCCAGGAACTCAACATTACCTGGGCGGCATTCTGCAACACTGCCAAGTCCTGCTACAGCAAAACCTTCTCCCCCATTGTTGTGGGAACTCCTCTTCTAACAATTAAACAAACAGGTTCTGTTCCTGAGTACCTTGCCGCCTGGCAACAAGCTCTTGCTGCCACCCTCAAAGCTGTGACCTAAGGAAATGCAATGCTACTCACTCTCATTATCAATGGGTTGAAACCCCGTATTAGTAAGTGGGTCCCCGTAGGTTGCTGCACCTCTATTGACAACAGCTATAAGGCCATTGTGGAGGCTAACAACCAGGCCTCAATGGGCTTCTGCTGTACCAGTGACGCTCCATCCCAACCACGTACCACACCTGGCAGTGGCCACAATCAAGTAGGCTGCCACCAGCCCCATCAGCAGGATAATGGGACTAAACTGCCCCGCAAGGGGGAGCTTCAGCTAGCGCCAATTGAGGATCAGGGAAAAGTCTGGGGTTGTAACAACAAGAGGCCTTACAACCCCACCTGACCCATCCTTTCAAGCCCTGCTCGCAAAAAATCCCTGCAACTACAACATTCATGAAGTCAAAACCCTGGACGTCTTTCAAGTCCACAGTGACAACCCCGTATTGCAAGCAAGTCACTCCTCAAAGTAACACACTTGTCATATCCCTTCTGTTTCTGTGGGAACACCCACAAATTACTGGTAGATACTGGGGCTGACCACACTATGGTGGACCAGGCATTTGCCAACTCTCAGCAATTAGACCGAGCGCCAAGCAGGTTCAAGGCAGTACAGGTAGCTGACTCCCGCAGAGTTGCCATCACCCACAAGACGGTACCCTTCTCTGTGAGAATGGGGAACTTCCAGGTTAAGCTCTCTGGGCCAATCATGGCAGGGCTCAGCCACAACGTAATTGCTGGCCTCAAATGGCTTTGACACAACTGTCCCTACATCAATTGGGATACCTCTGTCATCACCCTTAACAGAAATGGGGTGGGGTTCTAGATTTACCCTGTGGAAATGAGCAAATTACTCCATGATACTGTGTTTGTCATAATAATGGAGACAGGCTCGTACAATTTCAAGGGGGGAAACTAGACTTTAACCAATGTTCAGTTGAAATTATCCGTGCTGAACCACCCACAGTCCCTCCCTTGACCACTTTGCCACCACCAGCGCTTGCTGCACTCCTTGAGGAGTACAAGTACATATTCAGTGAGACACTTGAACAACTTCCTCCTCTTCAGAAGATCCAGTACGCCGTACAACTTCAAGGATCCTTACCCAAAGCACAACTGTTATACCGTCTCACACCAAAGGAAGATGAAACCCTCTGCCAGCACCTTGTGGACGCGCTTGATAAGGGCTTCATTTGCCCCTCGCTCTCTCCATATGGGGTGGCAGTCTTCTTTGTAGCCAAGAAGGACAGGTCCCTTTTCCTGGTCACAGACTACCGCGCCCTAAATGAGGTGACGGTCAAGAATAAGTACCTCTGCCGCTGATTGACGACCTGTTTGATATGCTTGCAGGTGCAAAGGTCTTTAACAAGATTGATCTCACTGCAGGGTACAACCAGGTCCTCATTGCACCAGAGAATGAGGCAAAAACTGCCTTCTGCACATGCTACAGGTTGTTTGAGTGTCGTGTCATGAACTTTGGAATGACCAACACTCCCTCCACCTTTGCCATGTTGATGAACAAAGCATTTGAGGAATTGATTGGGAAATGTGTGGTTGTGTACCTCAACAACATTATTGTCTTCAGTCAAGATCAAACCACACACCTCTAACACCTCCATGCTGTTCTTGACACCCTTTGGAAAAACCAGCTAAAAGCTAAACCCTCCAAATGCGAGTTTCTCAAGTTAGAGCTGTTATTCCTTGGGCACACCATCTCTGCCCAAGGGATAAAGCCCAACCCTACCAAAATCAAGGCAATCACCATCATGCCACCCCCCACTGATGTGGGCCAGGTGTGGACATTCCTAGGCATGGTTGCCTACATGCACAAGTTCATTCCCAATTTCAGGGAACTAATTGTACCTCTCACTGAGCTCCTCAATACCAAACAGCCTTTCATTGGACCCCCATCAGAGATTGAGCCTTCAAGACGTTGAAGCAAAGGCTCACAACAGCACCAGTACTGCAGTTCCTCAATTGAAACCAACAGTACAAACTTGAGACCAATGCCTCTGACAGGGCCATAGGGGGCGTGCTAAGGGTAGAAACTGGCAATGGCGTCTTTCTCCCCGTGGCATACAAGTCCCAGAAACTTAATGACTTGGAACAACACTATCCCATCCATGATAAAAAATTGGCGGCCATTGTACACTATGTTGAGAAGTGGCGCTGTTACCTGGAAGGAGCTACTTTCCCACCCCAAGTTCTGATGGATCACAAGTTGCTCCAGTACTTCAACATGCAGTCCCACTTGACACGCCGCCAAGCGGTATGGGTTGAGCGCCTATCCTCCTACAAGTTGCACATTGAGTACAAGCCTGGAAAGGAACTTGTCACAGCTGACGCTCTTTTGCAACTCTACATAGCGTTCATCACTGGGGACAATGGCTTGGACCCAGATTGACCCATGCTCTACCTCTGCCCTGAGGCAACTCACTACAAGGGCCTTAACTCAGTCACCATATCCAAATTGAAGGACAATGAAAGCCAGTTCACCACCAATGCTGATAACGTCTGCAGCCAAGAAGAGACTGGTGAGAAGACGCCTTAAATTCCCACCACACAACAAGGGGACACAATATTGCACTACCACCAAACCCTGGGTCACATCAGAGGGCGTAACCTCTTTGAGATCATGAAACAGAAAGTTTGGTGGCCGCGCATGTGTCAAGACATCTTGGACCTCCTCAAGACATGTGTGTTGTGTGAAAAGAATATGTCCAAACCTGCACCTCCCAAGTCTGTCCTACCCATCAAGGCTATGGAACCCTTCAAACAGTGGGCCCCTGACATTGTGGGACCGCTTCCCAAAGACAGACTGGGTAAGAAGTATATTATCACCACTATCAACTACTTCACCTGTTGGCCAGTAGCGTGAGCAACAACCAACCACACCACCACCATTACCTGCTTTATTGGCAAAGAGATTGCGGCTTGCTTTGGGCGACCCAAGCGTCTCATCACAGATGGCAGACCCAAACTTGTTGGACACGTTGTGAAGGCATACTGCGTCAAGAACGCGCTCCAGCATATAGTCATGACCCCCTACCATCTGCAAGCCAATGGCCGCGTGGAACAGTTAAACGGCTCCCTGGTCCAACTGATTGCCAAGCTCTCACAAGAGCATCCTAACACTGCGTGGACTGAACATCTTCCCACCGCCCTACTGATCCTGCAAGCAAGAATCAACAGGGGCACTGGGTTCAGCCCTAGCACCCTGGCCTTTGGAACACCTGACAGCCTGACCAGGGTTGAACAGGGGAAACTACAGTCCAAGGTTCCTGACAAGCCTCCCCTAGTAACAACTCCATCCCTAGACCAATGGCGCGCCAAAGCCCAGGAAATCAAACACAAGCAGATTGCAGGGGGGACAAAGCACCTCAAAGCTAGATACGCCGTATGTGACCCCGTCTACACACTCAATCCCAATTCTACCAAGTTGGAACCCAACCACCTAGGCCCCTTCAAGATAGCTGCCGTCTATGACAATCACACTTATCAACTTGAAGATGCCTAAGGAAACACCAAGAAGCTTCACCATGATTGCTTGCGCCCCTGCCGCAACATCCCCGCTCAAAAGCTGTTTGTGTGGACCTTTCCAGACCTTCCACAGACTCCGGTCTTGGTGTCTGACAACAAGCAGGGGGCAATGGGGGGTGTTGCAACCGAGCCTCCAGACTTGCCTGCTAACGTATCTTACAATACACAGGGGGCGTTCAATGAGCTGCCCCTTGACGTATCTAACGTTATGGATTAATCTGATGGCAATATCAAATTGTGTGCACTTTCTCCTAATTAGGAGCGCTACCAATTTGACTTGCTGATCCCCGCACGAGTTATTCCTCGGCTTCAAACCTTAAATGGAACTTCCCACTATGCCACCCCCTTGTGGCCTTGTGGCTCTCCCCCACATAGTATATTAATCACAATATTCTACAATAAACAATACCTTATTCTTATTTTTCTGTCCTTTCCTGTCAGACTGTTGTCTTCCCCAATTCCAAATACTGAATCCTCATTGGTTCAGTTGCAACAATTGCTTATTTTTATAGAAAATTTGAAAATTATTCAAAGAAAGATGCTGTTTTGATTATGGGTTTAGTATTCTCCCAACAGTTTTATGTGCTGGGTTTGTTGGTGGTTGTTGACTTTTGATCCATTCGGCCCACTACAATTTAATATTTTCCAGGTGCTTCTAAATGGGGACATGAAAGGATAAGCCTAGTTTTTTACCGTTGAACCAAGTTTTGGGGTGAACGTTTTCCCTGGTCTGTTATGGAGCCTGGAAATTTCACCCGGATTTGATGCTTTCAACCCTGCCCAGACATTTTCATAGCTAACCATGTTGACCCGGAAATTTATTTTGTGATTTTAAAGATTTTCTGTTTTACGGAGGGATTTTTCAAACCTGGGGCTTGCATGACTATGCGGCCAATCTTAACCCCGCATTTTATCTCGGAAGTTTTACGATAGCCCAGTGATATTTTGAAGTTCGAAGTGGCTTTATTTAGAAAAAACAGAAGCCGAATCATTCCTTATAAATAGTCTTTAACCATAAGCAAGGGGGAATTGAAAAAATACCTGAACCAATAGGGATTCGGCTTAACCCGCCAGTCTTCTGTGTACTTAATTATATTACCAATTAACAAAATGATAGGTTTCAAGCAACAAATCCGTTTGATAAGATGCTACTTTTGGAGAAATGAGTTTAAAGTCAGTTTATGATAATAAAATAATAAATATATTTGAAATTTCCAAATATCAGGGACTCTGTAAATAGCACATGCTCTTAAAACAATCGCATGTAAGCTTCATTTTGGCTGGCGATGTGATTGCTAGCACTTATCAGAACATAGTTGCAAATTCTACATGTCTGCTGGTGGGCCTAGATCCTCACCGCTAAACAGAGTATGTTTAGTACAAACTTTGGCAACAGGCCATCCAGGAATAATCCTCAATATTGACATTAATTAATCAATATATCCCCAAAGAAAATTTAGAACCACCCCCTTGGTTTAAGAATTATAATCAATTAAAAGGAGCCCATTAGCTGGCAATTTCTGGCCTATCTTCAATTCCGCCACCCACGAAAAAAACTCCGCGAAAATTCAATGCTTATCCCGCATTTTCTGTACGATCAGTTGCAACAACAATAAATTAGCATCTTAACTCTCCCGCCAACCCCTTATCCCAAAATAGAATAATCCAACCAATCACACACTTTTATTTAACCCCCGAAACTATAAAAATATAAAAAACACATTTCTAGCCCCTGGACCAGCATTTCCTCCAAATTCCACCTAATCCTCAGAAGACCCACCTCCCCAATTTTCTCTACAGACATCCACCCCTCCACACTCAAACCTCGATGTAGCTTCAATTGTTTTCACCTTTTCGGATCTGATGGGGATGGGCATAGAGAGAGATAAATCAAGTCCTTAAAAGGTCATTAAACCTTAATATGTATACCATGAAGCCCCACTACTGGTACTTCATACCCAATATCTCTCTACATTAGCCCCAAAATATTTAACAGCTTACTCTTTCTAGCCAAGGAAGTTATCTGATACAAAATTCAAGACACATGAACCATTGGCTACAGCCATAGCTGGGAGCATCAAGGTGGCACCCACTCTCTTAACTATTGTTGAGCTTGGGACTTCAGCTCAGATTTCATCTTGTTTAAGCATTTGGGGCCCAGTACCTATAACTGACAATAAATTATTTGCAATGCTAATAGTATCAGCACATGATTTTTTTAGAAGGAATGGTATTTAATAAATTCTATATGAGTAAGAACAAGTCATATTGTCTTCTCCCATTGCCCTTGTTATAGGGTATTTTTGAGAAGTATTCAGCTGTTGTTATAAATATCTTCCAAGATATCCTAGCAAACTCTGACCCCCATAATCCTTCCCGGAATATTTTTAATCTTTTTGGTATGATCACATATGTGGTCTTTTGCTACTAACAACATGTGTAGTTCTAGTTTGTCCAGGGTGATTGATCCTGGTACACTTCTTATTGGTTAAATGTTTAACACCCTATATCTCTTTGGAACTATGAATATTTTATTGTAGGTGTGATGCCTATATCAAGGTCACCTTCTATTCTCCCAAGCTAGGTGGTGCTTTAAACCCCTTTTAATTGGCAAGTTGTCATATATTATGGCAGTTTAGAGTGCATCAACAATTCAATTATGCTATTCTTAGCCATTCACTTCCACTTAATTAATAGCACCAAGCTGCAGTCAAGTATCACTGGATGAACTAAATTGGTCATAAATTAACTTAAATATCAGCCCTGATTAAAACCCCCAACAACTATGATGTTTCTAACCTAGCCCATGACTCTGATAATCCCATACACTTTCTCAGGTTATAAACATGGCTTTATATTAGCCTTTTATTGAAACTCTTTTAAATCCAACTTCTTGGATAATTTTAGCAGCATTGATAGGTACTCCATTACACTATATCAGCATTATCACTTTCATAAAATATTTCAAAATAGAAGTACCAATCTATATATTGCTTTTTGCTTCTTTAGGTCTGGATAAATGGGCCCAGCTGGCAAATCTTAACCATAGGATCAAGTTTTTACCAAACCAGAGGCTAGTCTTCAGGGATGAGTAAAGGATTTTCTTGGGGGTACAGCTATTTCAGAATATACAATGGTCCTCTCTGGGCAGGGTGCACCAAAGTACATATAACAGCAAGAAAAGATGGCAAGTTTGAGCTTATTTATATTAGGGAATTTGTAATGAAGTTTATAATGTTTTGTGGTTGCACAAAACATTAGGTGGGAAGGAAGACCATTTTTACAGTATAGGTGGGCATATATTTTAGGACCTACCACAGGAAAGGAATTTAGGAATAACACTTTTGAGGAAGTTTCATATCTTCAAAGGGTGAAGGGGAATAGAAAATTTGGGGCAGGAAGATATTCTGTCAATTTTTTCTGTTGACAGATTTTCCATCAAATTTGATCCAACTACTTTTTTCTTCATATGTAAAGTATTAAAATTTTTATCAATAAATAATGAAAAGTTCAAAAAAAGAAATTACTATATAAAAACCATTATTTACAACTTTTAATGCTCTTATTTTTATTTTATGGCAGTGTTAAAACATCAGGATCAACCTGCCAACAAGGTTCCAACTAAGCAGGTTTGTGACCCGCAATCAAACTTCCCGGTGACCCGTAGCCAAACAAGGAAGTCAACTCAAATTCCCAGAATTAGCAACATGAGCAAAGGATGATCCTAAATGGTGGATGACTCAATTTAGTGCTTGTCTCATTAACAGGATCAAGCCACCCCCTTCATCATCCAACCAAGTGATCAACACAATCATATTCCTCTTATAATGATTCAGTGTAACTATATAATTCCTATCTCCAAATATTTTCCCCTTGTAACTCTGCTAAAAAAGCACAGTTACAACATTTATTATAAAATAGAGTATATTAATTTTTGTTTTATTTTAATGTTAAATATTTTACATATGGAGAAGAAAATAGTTGGATCAAATCTGGAGGGAAAATCTGTTGACAAAAAAAATAGCTGGAATATCTTCCTGCCCCAAAAATCAAGGGTTGATATTTGAACCAGGCACAAGCAAAATTAAATACCATTGGTTCCTGCCCATTCCCAGCATTGCCCCCTTCTAGATTGGCCTGTGGGGTGGTACTTGCGGAGAAACTTAGTGAGCACTCAGGAAAACAGGCAACTACTTGAGAGGAGTTTCATGGTGTACTGTAAATTCAGAACCTGAACATAAAAATGCGGGATTGTCAAATCCTTGGTCCAAATTTCAAATCACTTTTGCGGGATGGCCTTTTTTTAATTAAATTGATTTTTGTGAGTATTTATTTGAATATTTGAAAATGCAGGAACCCATAGACACTTTGCAAAGTTCAAGTCAAGCTGCATATTTCCTATGGACAAATGAATTAACTGGAATCAGATTTGAAGTGTTCAAATCCATCAGCCATTTTCATTAAGTTTACTATGTTTTTTGAAATTACAGGATTGTCAAATCCAAGAACCAAATTTCAAATCACTTTTGAATGCCACTAGTAAACTCAGATATTAATTGCGGGAACTGGAATCCAAATTGAATGTACAGTAGTTTTAAAAGCTATGGCAAAAGGCAAAATGAACTCAGATTTAAACAAATCATTTCAGATTTAAACAAAATCCAAGTAGCGCAAGATTCAGGATTCAAATAATTTAAAGATTGTTGGTTAATAAATGAAATGTCAAACCAAAAACGAAATTTCACTTGCCCATTATACAAAATTATATCAAACATCAAGTGGTGTAGTTCAACCCACAAACAAAATGAACTGACACAACAAGTGAAATGGATGGATGCTATTCCAGAGTATATTATAATCCAATCAGGATTCATATGAGACACCAACAGAAGGACCAAAATGAAACAAAATCTGAGTAATCTAGAAGCAAGATTACACAAACACAAAACAAAATGAACTCACACAAGATGTGCAGTATGAGCAGCCTAAAATAGAAAAATAACAGTTTAACAGCCAATCAACAGCTATCCAATTTAGGAACAGAGGCATTTTATCCATTTTCAATGCTCCAGATTTGTATGGAATGTTTTTGAGAACCTTCCAAATATGGAATGATGATTACAATAAAAATAAATCATTAATTTTTAAAATTTCTACTTTTAGTGATTTTATCCTAGGTTTTATTTCAATATGGTTTTCAATAGCAACATCTTCAACCGCGCCAGCAGCCAAGCCAGCTTCAATGGAGGCAAGGCTCAGAACGTGGAGGCACCCGTTTACACCCAAGCCTTTGAGGCGGGTAACAAGGAAGCTGACCTGTTACTGTCCCCCGACCCATATGGCTTTGACTTGTTTGAGAGTCACTTTGCGTCTAGTGCTGCCCCCGCTCCCACACCCACCCCTGCACAAGCTGCCCACCAACCAACCAATCAGGATGGCAACCTTGATTTGGAACAACTTCCTGCCACCAGCCAACCTGCCCCTCCCTCAGCCAATCAGGCTTCAGCTCCCCCCGCCCAGCACCCCAAGCAACAAATCATCACCACCCAAATTCTTCAGGAAATTGTAGCACTCAACCTGCAGGGTCTGTCCTGGGATCAGATCACTGACCAATTGCAATTTACCCAAGCTACTGTCATGTGGGAATTCAACAGCATGATGAACAGGGGGAATTGGATTGGGACAGCCAAGAAGCCCAAGAAGGCCCAAGAGTCCCAGATAACTGAGGCATACCCAATCATGTTCAACCTCCTCCAGCGGGACCCCAAGCTTCCCTTGACCCAGGTCTAGAAGCAACTTGCTCACCATGGCATTTGGGTGTCTGAGCGCATGGTGCAGTTCTGGATGTACGGGAAGGTGGCTTCTGTACGGGTTCTTACCAATTTTGCCGGCAACCAATGGGATGGCACTGAGGATTCCCCATATGATCCCGCCATTGAATCCACCCTGGTTTGATGCCTGACTAGTCTGTCAGATGATGTCATTTTCATCTTCTACTACAAGCTATTGTTAGCTTTCAATGACTTTGGTGAGATGGGAAAAGCCACCACCAAGCCAGAAGGAAGAAGGTCAAAAAGGGGACGTTCATTGGTGCATTTCTGGCTGTGTTGGCCAAGGGTTTTGTCTATTATCAGACAAACCCTGATTTTGTTGATGGGTACTCATACGGCCACATCCTCAGTGGATTGCTCGACTCCTGGGATGGCTCAAATTCAAAGCATCAGGTTTTCTTGAGCCACCAGATGGAGGGTAGCTCCACTGCCCTTGAGACCATCCAGGGACGCGGGCATCAAGCATCTGTGTACCCAGCCAGCCACGCCAACGTCCATCTGGGAGATGTTGTCTTCTTTAACATGAGATCCACATTACAGGAGCGCCGCCCTCAGGCTTTCAACAACCTCTATCTTGGGGTCCTTGATCACAATTTTCTCTTTGGTTGCAAAAATGGTGGCTGACTTGTTTGTGCAAATGGTTTTCCATGTGAACATAGGCAGCCAATCACGTAAGGATAAGCGCCTTCCACCTTGGGCCACTGTCACTTACCAGTCCATCCAGCCAAAGACCAATGAGGAGTGCAACAAGCGGTATATGGCGGCCATCACGCAAAATCCTCCTGCCTCCACCCCCACCACCCCCACCCCTAACCCGCAAGCCCAACCCACCCAATCCCAGACCCCCCAGGCCAGCACTGCCTCTACTTCTTCCTTCCTGTGTTATTCTGCCTACTAGGCATCACTCTCCCCCGCCTCAATAAACCCCTGTCACCAAACATTTTATATTTATATTATCTTTATTTTGAATTTCAATTGTTCATGTTCTCTTTGTTTATAGTTGGTTTTATTCTTTATGTTCAGCTTATTTCTATAAAATCATATATTTACTATGGTGTGTATCTAGATCCTGAACACAGTTATTTTTAGCACCAAATCATAGCCCCTTGTGAAAACATTAACAACAATTTGGTGATCAGCTAAATTTGAATTAGAAAATTATAGTGTTAACTGTTTTTAGATAAAGTTGTTACTGATCTGAATTCAAAACCTTAATGATAAACTTTAAGCCAATCAGGAACCAAGTGATAAAGTGATTGTTCTGACATAAAGGGACATTCAATAATTCTTTGGTGCATGTGCGCTAATTAATATTATTGGCTGGATATTTTGCCATTGTACGCCATTGCCGCTGTGGCAAGTTGTTGATGGACTAGTGCCCAATCAGCTGCTGAGTTAACACTAGTCCATCAACAACTTGCCACAGTAGCAATGGCGTACAATGGCAAAAAATCCAGCCAATCATATTAATTAGCACACATGCACCAAAGAATTATTGAATGTCCCTTTATGTCATAACAATCACTTTATCACTTGGCTCCTGATTGGCTTAAAGTTTATCATTAAGGTTTTAATTTGGATCAGTAACAACTTTATCTAAATACAATTAACACTATAATTTTCTAATTCAAATTCAGTTGATCACCAAGTTGTTGTTAATATTTTCACAAGGGGCTGTGTCAAGCGCCAAAAATAATATGGTAACCAGGGAAACAATGCCACACAAAGCAAACAACGCATATTGAGATGTATGTAAAACATATACAAAATGGGTAAAAAGATGGGATAATGTAGTAAATGGGAAAACAAAAAGGAATAAACAAAGAGGCAATTGTATCAAAATAATACAGAATTTATTGGGGCAATAGCTATAAAAACATATGAAAAGGTTAGTAAAAAATCAATGAGCAGATTGGAAAAACTTCTAAAAGACCTTGACTTGGCAATTGCCAAAATCAAAGAAATTGACCGCAAGGTCATGGAAAAGGTGAAGTCCGCCGTCCTTGAAGGGGACAAATTCAAAAAGGTGTCCACCAAGTCACTCATGACCAAAATACCGGACACACCTGAGAAGACAATAGAGCGCCTAATCAACATTCAGAAGACAGTGGTTGAAGGCTTGCAATTCAAGTCCTTTGCCCTCTCTGCGCCGTCTGTCTGGACGGACAACCCTGAGATGTATGCACATATCAAACCCGCCAAGAGGGCCCACAAGGAGGACACTGAGACGCCTGCACAGCTGCTTGCGCCAAGGATGGCAAAGCCTGCCAAAGCCGCCGGCAAAGAAGAAACCCAAGAAGGTAACCTAAGAAAATAAATTTAATAAAAATTCATAAATACTTACCTTTTTTTAGAAGATGTTGATGACAAACTCCACTGGGTCCTGGTTCCTTTTGTTCCCCCCACCTTCTACTTGAATTTTGCCACTCACGTGGCAAAGCAGCTTTTCCTGTCCCCCCTGTCTTGTGGGAGCTCAAAGATAGGATTCACAGTGCATTCCCAATGTCCAGGGAGGCATTGGCTGGGCTGACGCATGAAGAGGGGGCATTCAAGTGGGCAGTTACTGCCTACAAATTCTCAACTGGTCTGCCTGGACCCAGTTAACCTCAGGGGAGTTTACTGTGTAAACTCCATTGAGCTTGTTTGGGACGTCCTGGCGACGCTCCCATTAAAGAATATACCAGAGATGGGCCAGGCTCATGCGGCTGCTTGCTTCTGCTTCCCGGTGGAGCACACCCTGTCCTACTTGCTGGAGAACTTTGGGCGTGCGGTAGAAAAACTGGCTGTTTTAGATGCAACAGCTGTGAAGAAGACTAAAATCCTCCTGGCGGACTTTGGGCTGGCCTGGAGTGCCAACGAGACGGGGGTCCCAGAAGCTATGGATCTTACCTTTGGCAAAACTAAACATGAGAAAAAAAATAAGCACAGTATACAATAAATTATGCAAGTTTACGGAAGCCTTTGCTGGGCAAAGGCTTCACTTGGTGGTTTACCTGGGGTTCCTGTTTTACTTTGGAATGAGCACCAGCGTGGAGGACCTGGATGGGGTCCTTCTGGGGATTTATGAGGCCCGGCTTGCTCTTGACGGGAAAAGAGTCCCCCCAGGTTACAACTCAGTTGACCATGTTATCCAGGACGCCCTGGTCCTGGCAGGAATCTACAGGTTTAAAGCCCTGCCTGAGAAGCTGCTGCTTCACTCCCACCTCACCATCCTCCCTTTTACCACAGGCAAGAATATTTTAACCAGGGTGTATCCACCGTCCACGGTGTGGCGGTGGAGGTTGTGCGCCACCTCCATTGTGGGGTGGGTACATACCGCCAAACCCATTATAGGCGCTCCTTATTTATTCTCTATACCAATAAATATATTTACCCTCTAGATTATTTTTATTATAATTAATAATTTTATAAAATAATATTTTATCAAACATTACTTACAAAATAAATTCCAGGGAAGGTTTTAATAAAAGCATATAATATATGTCAATAAAATCTACTTCTAATTTGTATGATTTACATTTATTTTTTTTAGTTTGCTTTTTATATTTATTTGCCAAAAATGATATTGATGTGTTTGCGTAATCCATTATCAAGCGTTTGGTATACCCTTGGATGCAATAATAAAAATGATTATAAATAAATAAATTACTAACCTTCATTGATGGTGCTGCTGAATGTGATTGCGGGCTTGGAAACATCTAAATATAAAATGTTAGTTAATGAATCTTGATTAGTAAATTAGAGAATATATAAAAAAGGTGGGATAAGCTAAGCATTTAATTGATTGGCTGATTTGCAAGGCACTCAGGGATAAACAAATCAGTGTGGCCATAGAATTTGGCCACGGTCTCAGCTGGGAGGTTATGGATCCTGGCCTGCAGCAAATCAAAAAGGTCCTCTGTCCCAGTAGGGGTTCCTTGCTTGACAACTTGCTTGAGCCACCCAAAGACTTCCTTGATGGGATTTAGGAAGGGCAAATAGGCAGGGAGGAAGAGAAGGCGCATATTTGCCATGGCCAATTGCTGGGGGCCCACTGCAATGCTTGTGTCAATTGATGGAAATTCTTCAAGAATATCCACCACCTTGTGGAGACCAACATTGTCCAGCACAATTACATTGGTGAAGCCCGGGCTTGTGCGCCTCAGGTGCTCCTGGACCAATCAGAGGAATGATAGGAAGGTCCGGCTATTGTGAGATCCCAATATCATTTGGTAGAGCTCAACCCCCTTTGGACTGAGGAGAGCCATTATCAAATAGGCTGCGGCGCGGACTGCAGCACGCCGAGCCATCCTGTCATTGGATCCTCTAGGGACATACCCATACTCATTGCTCATCAACAAGGCAAATGCTGATTTGTTGATGTAGTAAAATTTGACCGACCCCTTGGCTTTTAGAGCAGTATACGCCTCTGCGTATTTTCTCCGGGTCTCAATATTGGCTGGGCTTTTTGATTGTATGGGAATACCCCAAGTTTTTTCCAGGAAAATTGCATTCCCTTGACCAAATGATAATAGAAGGAAATTGAGGCCTCAACCCCAAAAGCGGACTTGACCATGGCCTGTATATTTGCCAGTTCAAGATGGCAATCTTGGGTTATCCACTGGTGGATTGCCCATTTGTGCTCCTTTGTGAGCATGGTCAACACGCGCAAGGATTTCTCCGCAGAAAGGACTAGACCTGTGTTGAGGAACTTGTTGAAGGTCTTTGAGGCGTACTTGGGATCCACCCCAACAATGGCTGCAGCTGCCTTGTAATTTCCTGATTCACACATTAGATTACACAGGATGATGTGTTTGATGTCAGGGATGCACTTCTGAGCGGGCTTTTTAGCAGTGGGGATTGACTCATCTTCATTGGGCAAGGCACAGGGCATAGGCACCTTGTTGTAGAAGGCTGCAACTTTCTTGCGCACCAGTTGTCCCTCATCAGTTTGAAAGAACTTGGGCTCCTTGTTGTTGTCCTGATTGCCATTGCTGATGTATGGCTCATAGCTAGTATCAAGTACAGGCTTCACCTTCTCCAGCATGGCTGACGGGACCAACTCTTGCTGGTACACAGCGTCAAACACATACAAAGTAAGTTCTACCTCCTTGTTTCTAACCATTTTGGTAGTGGTGACCTTGGTGGGCTTCCGGGTCAGCTTGGGAACCCAAGGGTTTATGCTCCGCACCCTAGCAGCTTATGCTCCTTGAACGGGCTGTGTCAGTGCAGTGTCACTATGGAACTCTCCTCTTCTGCCTCCCTCCTGAGTAGGCACTTGTGTTGTACTGAGTCTATTCTTTGACCCGCGGGGGCAACCGCAACTGCGGCACACAACGGGTGCATTGGTACTCTGATGTTGTGTTCCTTCCATTTTAAAATTTAATAAAATACTAAATAAATTTTAATTAAGTTACTCCCTAATTTTAATTTTTGCTTTTATCTGAATATGGATATTTAATTAATATTTTTCCCACCCAATATCCCAATTATAGATTTTTTATTTCTTAATTAGTTATTTCTAGTTTATAACGCCCATTTTTGAATACTCAAAATAATTTCCGCCCATTTTCTCATATTTTTTGCCAAATTAAGCACCCAACAAAATATTTTTAAAATTTATGTTTCAGATCTTGTGTCTTATTTTAAAAGCCTTGGTATCATTCTTGATTACAATCCATTGCACAAACTGTGTGAGTGATTTTGTATATTTTTTGAGTTCCTATTGTGTTTTGTTTTTGGATTGAGTTTTGACGCACCATGTGTGGGTGTATTTTGTCACTGATTCACATAGTAAACATATGTACACCAAAAGCCAACTCACACCATTTTGTTTGTGAATCCATGTATTTTGGAATGCATTTTGAATGGTTTCACTTTGCGTGTGAGTACTTTGTTGCTGTGTTGACCCATTTTGCCTATTAGCACCAAAAATCCCTGTTAACTGAGTGTATATTTTAACCTGCTAGTTGGATTTTGTTTAAATCTGAGTTCATTTTGCTTGTCACCATAGCTTTTAAAACTACTGTACAGTAAGCACACTAGGAAACAACAACCCAAATCAAGAAGCTCCACCACAACTAAAATCAAATGAAAGATTCAATCTCAATAACCATAATTAGACATAAAAAGTTATTAAACTTTAAAATCATCTAAACCTGGAAAGTATACAATATTATTCACTTCAAATCACTGATATAGAAACTCTGCTACTATTCAAGGATAAATCAAGAGAAAACAACTTCCCACAACTAAACCAATAACTCCAAATAAATACATATTTAATCTAAAAATTATTTTTTTTAATTTTATTTTTATGGACCGTCAATCACATTCCCAACCTGCACTAGCCTGTGGGGAAGCCCATTCACAAGGGCGTCCCAGAGGGTCCAAGAACAGACCCAGAACCCAACTTGAAGGGAGTCATGTTGATACACAGGCCTCCCAAGGTGTCATTGCCAGCCAACCACCTCCTGCGTCCCAGGCCCAATCAACCAGCTTGAATCCCAGGCAGAAGCCACTCTCAAGGCCTGCCACAAAAGTCTCCTACACCAGGGTCACTGAGAACACTGAGGTTACTTACACCTCCACTGTGTACCCAGTTGTCACCCAGCCCCACACTCTTGACCCAAGAGTTACTACTTCCTGCCCCTGCGTCTTTGACACCACCTACAAGCCATTGGCAGCCACTGTTGAGCCATCTGCGCCTGTGATCTATTCCACCATTGACAGCGCCAGCGCAACCAAGCGTGATCCCACCTTCTACACAAAGGTTCCTGTCCCCTGTGTTGAGCCTGGTAGCCAGGATGCCATGGTACCTGCCAAGGGCTGGCGTTGGTTGACAGATAGTGAGTGTGAAGCTCTCCTCAACTGCTTGAACAGGGGAATGGCAGTTTGGGATATTGCATCCCAATTTGGTGTCACGGCCAGGTACATTGCCAACATCAACACCAAGTATGGCAATACCGGGCAAATTGCAAAATCTGCCAAGGCTAAGCGGCAGCCCAAACTCTTGCAGCCTGTGCATATTGACGGAATAAAACAGTGGGTTACCAAAGATTGTCACCTGGACTCACTTGCTGTCCAATCAATGCTTGCCACAGAGTTTGGGCTTTCTGTTTCTAAAACCCTTGTTTACAAAACAATGGTTGATTTGGGCTTCTCTTGGAAGGTGCTTGGAGTTTCTCCGTATAACAGAAACAGTGAAAAGACCATCAAGAATCAACACATTTATACCAAGACATATCTGGAAATAAAGAAGACTGGCAATGTACAGTTCTTCTATATTGACAAATCATTGTTTTCCTCCTCACTCAGGTCTAGGCATGGGTGGGTCAAGAAGGGGTCCAAGGACAGCGTAGCCTATTGTGCAGCTGTCTGTTCCCAGACCTATTCCATGGTTGCGCTTCTTGGTCCTCGCGGGTTGGACCAATACCAAATGATCAAGGGTTCCCACAATAGCGGGACTTTTCTTGATTTTCTCTGAGTTGTCAAGGAGTACCTTTGGATAAATTATAGCGGCACAACCAACATTGTTGTGCTTGATAATTTTGGGCTCCACAAAGTGGATCTGGTTGTGTCCGAGTTCCCCCCCATTGACAAGAATAGCCACTCCTCCAGCCACTGCCTTGCTGATTGTCCAATGAGACTTCTCTTCCTCCCGCCATATTCCCTATTCCTGAATCCAATTGAGGAGGTGTTTGGTTGGATCAAGAATAAGGTGAAACAAGGCCTTCTGCAGGACACCAAAGACCTATTCAATATTCTTGAGGTCAGCCAATTTGCAATGCCACCCAATGTGGTGGCAGCTTTTTACAAGCACTTGGAATACTTCCTCCCTAAAGCCCTGGCCTCTGAGCCAATCAGATAAATGGGCTCTCAGGTTTACTTTGTTTTTTTATTTTTTTTATTTTTTTTATTAGGTCTCAAAAATTATTATTCATATGTAATAATTTGACGTGTGATTGTATTATAGACATATAAGAATACATAGAAAATGTAAGTAAAATTAACTATACTAGGTATGAAGAAAATATTTTTATTATAATGCACAGAATACTTTATTGACTGTTGCGCTACCAAATAAATAAATTAAAAAAGATTGAAATATAATTTTTTATTTAAATAATTGTTAATTGTTAATTGTTGTTGGTACTTTGACTTTTTTACGCCACAAATTGGACCTTGTGTGTCATTATATGATCCTTGTTATTTCAGTGCCACTATAGCCACACAACACAGCAACCAATGATTTTTATGTATTCCTTACTAATCTGTACTTAGGACGCAGTTCAAGTATATTGAATATGTTTATGCAAATCATATTACAAGGGAAAGGTAATTCAAGTTGTAAACAATCATTTGTTTAGAACAATAGTGGAGCAGGCCGCAGGCCGCATGATGCGTATAAATTCAATTCTCCATGTTTATCTTTGTGATAAATGGACCCGTACTTGACAAGTAGTAAATAAAAACATTTTTAATTCTTTTTTTATTTGACGTATTGGCAACTATAACTAAAGTCTTTTAATATACTTAGATATATTAATGATTATAATTTACATACTAAAATTTAAAATAAAAATAAAAATATTAAGATTAAAATATTAATTATAAATCTTAAAAGTTAAATATTTAAGTTTAAATAATCAAAATATAAAATTTTTATTAAATTGTGAGTTATGCAATATCAAAATAGTTGATATTAAATATGTCAATATTAAAGATTTTAACAGTGAATATTTTAATATTTAAAATAAAAAAATAAAAAAATAAAATAAAAATTTTAAGTTGCAAGGGAAAATGATTTATTAGGGGAATGCAAATTGCAAGGGGAATGTGTTTATTCTGGGGAATTATACCCCAAAATTAAAATTTCAGCTAATGCATCTAATTGGGACCACATACTCTTCTGTATGTGGTGGATGACTCTGCGCCAGTTGCTAGAGGGGTGGCACTCAACACCCCAGTGGTGGCTGACCGTCTTATAAAAGGCAAACAGGTGAGGGAATCCACTAGCAGGTTTTTTTGGGGGGCACGTAGTATATGTATAGAGTTGCCAATGCAAATGAATCATAGAGGATGTGCTCAACTGTCCTGTATCCCCATGGTGTTTTCTGGCGGTCTAGGGATACATGGCATATGTCAATCTGTATAGGTACATCTTCTATTTTTTTCACGTTGGCTTTGTGTTTGCAATGGAGCAGGATTCCCAGGTATACCGCGACATGGATCCTTTGCGAGGTATATTTTTCTGAGAACATGCACAGTTTTTTGAACGTTTGTATTAACCTATTAATATAGGACGTTTGGTTGAACTTGAAGAGGGTTCCGGGGGCGCCCAACTTGTATCAGCCCCCCAGGCCTCGGCAAACAATATCAATAAAGGCTTAAGATTATTCACAAGGACTGCATCCCCAACTTTGTTTGATAGAGCTTTAAAAATTTCATTAAATATTGCAGATTTTAAATATTCATTTCCAATTTGAAAGTCAGTTTTTATTAATTTTTTTGTATTCATTGATATTTGTGAAGGGGAACCTTTGAACGCTTTCATAAATGTATTCATCAAAGTTCAGTTTTATATCCTTGCAAATTTCATTCATTTCTTTGATTTTAATTGTTGATCCTAGTTCATAGGCCTCCCTTATCCATGGCAAGCACCCCGCAGGTGGTTGATATTCCCTATCTTGAGCTTCACTATTAAAAAAATATTCATATTCTGTTGAAATATTTTATTTATTTGACTTTTATTTATTTTTTTTATAGGGGCCACCAATGACTGGTAGACCCCATAAAACCAACTTGGCGTAAAAGCCACCACTTCTGCGACCTCATCCCCATCCCTGGTGATGACTAAAATAAATATAAGTTAAACATAAAAAACTTACTGATTGTTTCCCCTGTGGCCCCCTCAGCCACAGGCGCCATATTGGCAAACTTCATGAGCGTTGGATGCTCTTCATTAATTTTCTTAGGTTTAATTTTTCTTATTCTTCTTGCAACTTGTGCTTCCTCTTGATTTTCATTTGATAAAGCTTCTGTATTTCTTGATGCGCTTCTGCTTCTTGCTTGTGTTTCATTTTCATCTGTTTCCATTTGGTCGGTTTCCTCTTTGTTGGTGTTAATTTCCTTCTGAATTTCTGTTCCTTCAATTAGTTTTATCTTCTTATTGTTTTTTTGGCCCCCTGCCAGAAATCCCACAAATTGTAGGCCGCATTGTTGAATTAAAGACTTGATAAAATAGTTCCCTGTAGATTAAGTATTTTTTTCTTTATTCTTTTCATCTACAATATTTCCCAACTTATCCAGGGCATCTTCTTTTGACTGTATCAGTGGCTGGCCCTTGTTACCCAGCTTCCCTGTCACTATTTCCCTGATATTTCTTTCTATCTCAACAAACTTTTGAAGGTGTGCTTCTAATTTGTTGATTAAGTTATAGATTGTTGACATATTGTTTGAATTCCATCAAAAAACTGGTTTTTATAGTACTATATTCAGCGCATACATATTTTTCATCATCATTAATAAATTAGAGACAATAAACGTAAATATTGCAGTAAAATATTGCAATTAGACGTCAACTCTTGCTATTTTGATATTATGTGCATAACTCAATGCATTTTGTTTAATAAAATTCACTGTAAACTTGGCCTTTTCATTTTAATTTATTTAAATTGACTGTGTTTATATTACAGAGCCATTAACGCTTAGTACAAATATTGATACATCATGCATTTTACAGCCTGTATATTTACCTATTGGTAATGATTCTATAAAATTTGTAGTTGGATTTTGCAAGGTAATAATAATGTAATGTGTTAATAGAATACTGTTTATTGTCATTAATTGGCTGATTTTCTTTGCTGTGGCAATTGTGCATTTTCTGATATCTACACACTAGTATCCAATTGGTTGGCTTCACATCCAATTGGATACTAGTGCGGAAATATAAGAAAATGCACAATCACCACAGCAAAGAAAATCAGCCAATTAATGACAATAAACAGTATTCTATTAACACATTACATTATTATTACCTTGCAAAATCCAACTACAAAGTTTATATAATTATTACCAATAGGTAAATATACAGGCTGTAGAATGCACTAATTTTCAATATCTGTACTAAGCATTAATGGCCCTAATATAAACACAGTTCATTTCATTAAATTATAGTGAAAAAGGCCAAGTTTACAATGGATTTTATTAAACAAAATGCATTGAGTTATGCACATAATATCAAAATATCAAGAGTTGACATCTAATTGCAATATTTCAATGTAATATTTACGTTTATTGTCTTTAATTTATTAACAATGATGAAAATATCCATGGAAATAAGTATATGTTACCACATCAAATGTACAAGATTCTTTACATATGGGGAATGCTAACAATGTAAAAAGAATATATTATTAAGTATGAATTGAAAGGAAGATATCAATTTTAATAAGTTGTCACAAAGAAAAGATTTATTTACTAATCAAAGGACGGAAAGGGAAGGGAATGGGCAGAACAGACATTGCCTTCATCTGCGTCTGTGAAAGGGGCGGCATCAGAGATAGTGGGGAGGGAATAGGTGATGGCTTGGGAGTCAGGGTTAGAAGGCAGGTGGCTTGATGGGGGGGGTTGGGGAGGCAGGGTCTGTTGACTAGGAAGGGGCAGCAAGAGCGGTTTGCTTCAATTGCTCAAATTCTTCTTCTGTCACATATACTGGCTTGACAAAACGGATGGACTGGCGTGGGGGGAGACAGGGGTCCTTTCTGGACTTATCACTATCACTTGCATAGAAGATGATGAGATCAAATAAGTCCTGGACAGACGCAGAAAGGAAAAGCTCATACCCCTTATCAATCTGGGTGCATAGTTTGTTGTAGGTGGCAGGCTTCAAGTGCCTGAGGGCAGAACCAAAATTGTAAAGACATACATCTGCAAGATGCATGTTGGCGTAGTTGATGGGGTAGGACCAGAAGGTATGCCCCACAGCCCTGATTTCTTGGGTAGCCCATTCCTGCTGCTCCATCTCCGCACTCAGTACAACTGTGTGCATGGTGTTTTGTGTGGCCCACTCCTCCAGCATGGCCTTGAGCTTTGTCTGGTAGGCATACCCATCTGCGGTGTTCAAAATTGCCGAGTAATAATTGACGCCCAATGGGGAGACTGCCAACAAAACCCCAATAAAACAATACAAGATTAGGCCACGCTTGTACACGTCAGATTGGATGCGCTTCTCTCCAAAGTCTTGGATACTGGCCAAGATCTTGGCGTATGATAAGAAGATGACGTCATTACAGGCCCTCATTGCCCTCCCTTTAATAAAATTAATAATGGTTGCATTGTATGGGTTGGTATCCACCAAAATGGGGCCACCAAGAACCTGATTGGATAGGATTCTGGCGGCAACCACAACTCTGTGCATCCATGAATTCACTGTTCTTTTGTTGGTGAAGATGCTGTGGAGTCCCAACTGGAGACGTACCTGGACCAGGGGCATCCACGGGTCACGTTCCATAATGGCCATCATAAGGGGATGGGCTGTATCACCTTCAGTTGAGGTATGGGCACCAGTCAGGGTCTTCTTGGTAGGGGGGCCACAGTTGGCGTGGGCTCTCAGGGTTGCAGCCACAGTTGACTTTACAAAACCCATTGCGGCCGCAATTTCCCCGAGGGACATAAGCTTGCCTTGCTTTTTGACCATTTCAAGAAAAATCTCCGGGGTGATTGATTTTCTTCTGCGTCTTACAGGCTGATTGGCTGGGGGAGAGATATGTCCATCTTGTGAACTGGTCAATGCCATCTGATTGGCTGTTTTGGGGTTCTGGGCTCTCTGTGTGACCCCATGGCTAAAATGGCTGGTTCTGGATGCCATTGCTGATAAGGGGTTTGGGTTGGCAGCTGCCTGTGCATGGTGGGCAAACAGAGCCATGCTGAAAGTTGCAGGGGAAAGAACAGACTCCTGTGTGGCGCTTGCAGAGGGGCCTGCGGGCTAGGAGTGGCCATTGAGGGAGGCTTCACTATTAGAAGACACAGTGTAACCCTGCATAATTTTTTCAAGGCTAGGGAACAGCTCATTGACTTGGTTGTTGTTGAAAGAAGACATAATAAAATTTTTATTATAATTTTAAACTTGAGAAGAGGAATGTATATTTTAGTCAATTTTATTGTTATATATGTCAATTTTGTGAATAATACAATCTAAATTTTAGCCAACCTAAAATGGAAAAGGATGATTTTTTGAGAATGCCTATGATTCCTAAACAAATCAGCACAAATCCACTCTAGATCCTTTGGCATCCTTTTTGAGGCACCCATAAATTATATTTATTTCAAATTCCTTGCAATTATGATTTGAAACTTGGTTCATGGATTTGACAATCCCGCAATTTCAGATTTGTTAATTTTCACATGATGTCTATGATTTGTTTGATATACAGGAAATCTCAAATTATACATAAGAATCCCGCATTTCTGATTCATGTATCCTGCATTTGTTTGTTGGGTTTTGTCTTTTGTTAGTTGAGTTATCTGCTCAAGAGATTCAAAATTTGCCAATTTAAATTAACCAAAAAAGTCAAATTAAATGGTTGATTTTATTAAATATTTTACTTTTCACTCAGCTGAGTTGCCCGCAAAAATGATTCAAAATTTGGACCAAGGATTTGACAATCCCGCATTTTTACATTCAGGTTCTGAATTTATAGTATTCTGAACCACATTGGAAAGTAATTTCTAACAGTTCAATCCATAATGTATCCAACTTATGAGCTTATCCTCCCACTTTATATTATTAGTACAGGATGTGGTCTCCAATATTGAAATCTGGCAAGGAAGAACATCCAGTATTATCTGGAGAGAGTTCTAGCATCTTGGTCTTGTACACAGAGGTGTAGTCATTGGCTTGGATGTTAATTATACAGTTGACCATGTTCTTGTTTTTGCCATCAGAATCCAGAGCTTCATCAGAAGAGAGTAGGCCCCCCCAAAGCAACGGAGTTGTGGCTTCACGCCCATAAAACACAGCAAAGGGAGAATACCCAGTGATACAATGTTTAATGAGGCAGTAGGAAAAGAGGACAGCAGGCAGGTATAGATCCCAATTTGCAGCATCAGAGTAGGTTTGTTTCTGCATGATTTAAACTATAGGTGAGTTAGCACATTCCACCGCCCCATTAGTGGAAGGGTTGTAGGGGCTGAGAAGGACTGGTGAGATCCCAAAGCCTCTACAACAGATGTTACTAGCTTTTCACTGAAGTTAGATCCATTATCTGACAATAGCAGTTGAGGGAAGTTATGACAATACAATATATCCTGCAATAAAAAGGCGGCAGTAGCTTCAGCAGTGATGTCCTTGGTAGGGCAAGCTTCTACTCATTTACTGAAATGGTCAACTACAATCAGGATAAAGCAACAGCCCAAGTGTGAATGGGGAAGAGGCCCTACAGCATCAATGCTGACTGTATGAAATGTGTGCTGAGGGGGAACTAGCTTGAACTCATGAGATGCAGCTCAAGGACACTGTAGATGACAGTTGTGACAAATAGCAATGGCATCAGGTATCAGAAGGCAGAGGTTCTCCCAGTAATATTTTTTCCTGAGATAGTCATAGGTCTTGGCAATTCCCCCCATGTCCAGTCTCTTTGTGAGCTTGGAGTACTAACAAAAGGCAAAGACTGGGGCGTAAATAGGGTAGGTACTGGTCACAAACTTTCTTAAATAGCTGATTGTTGCAAATGAGGGTGTTTTTGGATAGCTTAGACAGGGCAGTTTGAACCTCTTCCGTCTAGTTCTCCCAAGAATAAGGATACCCAATTAGTCCATATAGTCAATCAGCTTCAGCAGGGCGTAGAGCAAGGATAGGCATTCTGGACAATCCATCAGTGTTTTAGTGTTGGATCCCGGGAAAATGTAGAACTATGAATTCATAGCCCTGCAGGCAAAGGGCCTATCTAACTAGCTGTCCTTAAGGTTCTTTGAGCTGCTACAGCCACTTGAGCAAGGCGTGGTCAGTGACCACAGTGAAATGGGTGCCATATATGTAATAGCAGAACTGCTTGAAAGCATGCAACACAGCAAGACATTCTTTCTCTGTGACACTGTAATTCTTCTCATGCTTGTTGAGAACACATGAGGTATAAGCTACAGGATAATCCACACCTTCATCATCTAGTTGAGCCAAGATATCCCCAGTATCCAGGTCACTAGCATCAGTATATAGGATGAACTCCTTATTTTAGTCAGGATATACTAGTATGGGAGCCTCTTTGAGCTTTTGTTTGAGGGTATCAAAGGCTTGTTGCTGGCTAGCAGTCCATTTGAAAGGAATGTTATGTAACAGTTGAACCAAAGGCTCACTAGTGTCAGCAAAGTCAGAGATAAGCTGCCTATAGTAGCCCATCATGACCAAAAAGACTTGCACCTCACAAAGGTTGGTAGTTTGAAACATCTTGTCAATGGCCTCAACTTTCTTGGTCATAGTTTAGATCACAGTCTGAGTTAATTCATGACCCAAGAATTCAAGATTTTCCTTAAAGAAAGCACATTTAGACGGCTTCAGCTTGAGGCCAGCTTCTCAAATCTTAAGAAAGGCTTCCTTCAAGTGGGCCAAATAATTAGTAAAGGTTGCGCTGAAGACAGTTATATCATCCAAGTACACCAGGAAACAATAGAGCTTTAGGTTACAGAGTATTGAGTCCATAGCACGTTGGAAAGTATCAGGGGCATTAAACAGCCCTTGGGGCATGCATGTAGGGTCAAATAGTCCCTCAGAGGTGATGAGAACAGTTTTTGCCTGTCCTCAGGGAAGAAGTTTAATTTCCAGTAGCCAGATGACAAATCCATAGCCAGAAAGAACTTAGAACCTCCAAGAGGATGGAGGGCATCATATATGTGCGTCAAGGGACCAGAATCTTTCTTGATTAACGAATTAAATTGTCAATCTATCACAATGTAGTGACCTGCATCCTTCTTCAAGATGAGCAAGGGGGGCCCAAGGACTCCAAGAAGGAGCAAGTAGCCCAGCTTCCAGCAACTGGTTGAGTTTCTTAGATAATTATGTGTCTTTCACTTGACTAAAGCAATAGGGTTTAGCTTGGAAGGTAGGAGTGTCACCAGTATCAATCTGTTGAATGACTCTTTTAGCTAGACCATAATCACTGCTATTATTAGCAAAGGTATACACAAAATGATCCAAAAAATTGAGCACCTCTTTTTTATGGACTGAAGACAGATTCTGGAAGTCTTGAGCAGTAAACAGGGATAGGACATGTGGTTTATACTAAGTTAAGTTGAAGTCTTGGAAAGTGCCAAAGATATGTAGAGAAAGAACATCAGGAGCATTCAGAATCTTGCCATAGTCAACAACCTGGCCCCTTGACACAGATATGGGGAAGGCTGTTAAATTAGTTACCAACAGCTGGACGGGATCTTTATGAGAGACATGAAATCCCAGGATATAAATATGGTTTGTTACAGCCTAACAAAGGAGGCAATTAAATCTCTAGAAACATACATTTAGGCAGCTCATAAGATATCTGAGAGTCCAGGACGGCTTGGGAGCCAGGGGAGATGGTTACAGCAGAAGTGGTCAGAAGTGGAATACCTTCAGAAGCAGGGCAGGCCATGGGAAGACACTTCATGTTGGACAAATGAGTGTACTACTTCAAGGTAAAGAAACCAGTTAGGTACTCTAAAGCACACGTCTTGAGGCGTTTCCCAGGGACTTTGAAAGGGTTCTCAAAGATAAGGGGGACTTCATACCCCAGATTAGAAATTTTACCATCTTTTAAGCTGATAACCCCATTGTATTCCCTATGGAATTAGGTACCAACTAGCAGATCATAACTCTCATTCACTAAAACTACAGAAGATGCAGCCAAGAGTAGTTTACCAAATCACATGGGGAGAACAGAATAGGCCCCTATAATGCAAGTCATAGACAGGCCAGCAGTACCTTAAGACTGATTATATTTTAGATCAGGGGCAAGTTTAAGCTTTTTCACAAGATTGGAGAATACAACATCAACTGGAGATCCAGTGTCTAAAACAGCCTTGTTCTTCACCTTTTGGATGGATATCTCTACAAAAGTAGTTTTACAACCAACAGGCAGGAGGACGGCCAGGATATCTTGGGCTTTGGCTAGTTCCTTGTCTCATTTTTTGATCATATATATCAAACCTTGGAACTCCTTGTAAATAGTCTGAAGAAGAAAGAAACTGACACATTTTTAAAACCGCATCAGCCACTTTCACTGCCTCTTCTGACAACTCTACTAACACAGGCAACCTTTTAGCTTGCGTGAGGTATGGGCAAGAGTCAACCTCCTTGGCCTCAGCCAGAGGCTTGTTAGTGGTTGTATTCATCTTAGAGCGTAGTTTTTAAGGGATAGTAATGGTTTTGGAAACTGCTAGAACTGAATATCCTTAGGCATTAAAATCTTCATTATCCAAATCATCCATGTTTGAATTATCAGAGATATCATGAAATAATAGCAGAATTAGAGGAGCTTTAGAATTGGCGTGCTCAGTTTCTGGTATGGACGGGGGAAACAGAGGAGACTGGGAAGAATTTTCAACTGAGAGTGTCTCTCTGCCTCTAGGTTGACTGTTCTTTTCCCGCCTGGTCCTTATGGTCAGCACCTTCAACTCATGGATTGGTACATACACAGGAGTGGTGGTCTATAAGCCCACAGCTATAGCAACCTTGGCGTCTAGGAGGATTCTGGGAGCTCATGGTGAGGATGCAAGGGCTATGGAAAGAAGAACCAGAGTTAGAGGCTGCTTGATTCTATTGCACTGCAGCTCCAGAGTGAGTAAAGTGCATGTCCTATAAAAGTGTCTTTATGCTCTTCATAGACAAGAGTATGGCCTTGTGAGCTTTGAAGTGGAGGCACAGGAGTTAATTAACTTTGAGGGTTTGAGTGCAAGCCATGTAGGATTCATGCGCTGTTAGCTGTATGATAGCTATCAATTGATGTCCTTTCATATATAATCTATCAGCAAACTCAGCCAAGGTCTCCTTTGGGTTGAAAACAATATGCATGAGGCATCCTTTTTCACCTCTAGACTGAGGCTTCCACCAAACTCATCAATTAGAAGCTGTTTTATCTCCTCCCAAGTGTCAGTGGAAGGCAGTTCAGTTACCACCACTTTCTGACAGGTTGGGTGCAAAAAGATTAGAATGTGCTCCTTCTTAACCTCATAAGAAGCTCTTTGCATAGTTGTGATGAGGAGCAACCTTTGGGGAAGCTTCAAATATGGATTTAGAGAAGAAAGAAGTAAGTTTTATTGGATGATACTTTAGACTTATATAGCTTGCACTGTGGCGGGGACTTAAGTCAGATCAATGATATGGCAAATCATGTGTGAGTTGGATTTGGATTGCTGGATATCTGGAAAAGTCATGTGATACTGTGAATTCAGAACCTGAATGTAAAAATGCGGAATTTTCAAATCCTTGGTCAAAATTTCAAATCACTTTTAAGGGCAACTCAGCTGAGTGGGAATTAAAATATTTAATAAAATCAACCATTTAATTTGACTTTTTTTGGTTTATTTAAATTGGCAAATTTTGAATCTCTTGAGCAGATAACTCAACTAACAAAAGACAAAACTCAGCAAACAAATGTGGGATACATGAATCAGAAATGCGGGATTCTAATGTACAATTTGAGATTTCCTGTATTTCAAATAAATCATAGACATCATGTAAAACTTAACAAATCTGAATTTGTGGGATTGTCAAATCCAAGAACCAAATTTCAAATCAAAAATTAGGTAAATTTGAAATAAATATAATTTATGGGCATCTCAAAAAGGATGTCAAATAATATAGAGTGGATTTGTGCTAATTCTTTTAGGAATCATAAGCATTCTCAAAAATTGCCCTATTTTATTTTAGGACGGCTAAAATTTAGATGCTTGATTACAGTAGATTTTAAAAAATGCTAATAATAAAATAGAATTAATATATTACAATCTATCTTATCATGTTGTCTTTTCCTTGATGTGTTGATAGTTCATTTGCTGTTGATAATGTGCTTACATTTAATTGGATAGTTTCACCTCCAGTTGCCTTGGCAATAGGAAATCAAGTGGCCTCCCCGAGACCAGCTGTGGTTGTGGAGGCAATTTGATTTCCTATTGCCAAGATAACTGGAGGTGAAACTATCCAATTAAACACAAGCACATTATCAACAGCAAATGAACTATCAACACATCAAGGAAAAGACAACATGATAGAAATAATTTGTAATAAATATTCTATTTTATTATTAGCATTTTTTAAAATCTACTGTAATCAAGTATCCTTAATAGCAATACATTAACACTTTTGTAGTAAACTGATAGTTTATCTTTCCCCCTCCTTCCACCCTAAAAAGAAAGGTTTATGACCCCTGGCTACATCGGGGCCAAAAAACTTTTAAAAAATTTCTGCGTCATCAGGAGGTTAGCGCATATATCATTATATTGCTTTGTGGTTGCTATATTAGTGATTTAGAGTGCAGAATACTACATTGCTTCCAGTTTAGAAAATTTTGAATTTCACTTAATTTCATGTCTAAACATGGTTGTTGAGATTGGATTTTTCATTTTATTTTATTCAGAGTGGAGCTTCTTGATTTGGGTTGATTTGTCCTAGTTTCTTACTGTACATTCAATTTGGCAATCACCAGAATTAACTCATTCCAGAAGTTGACTTACTATATGTCAATAATCAGAATTAAAAATACTTTAATGTCAACAGCATTGAAAAGTCAGAATTAAGTTTTAACTCATACAGACTACTAAATGTTGACACTTTTTTAATAAGCAGAAACCTGTTTCCTGAACATTTTACCTAATAAAAATTAAGCTTCAAGAAACTTTTTAGGGTAATGTGACAACATAGATTTCAAAAAGTCCATAAAAAAATATACATGAATATTAAAAAAGTTCATAAAAATACACTTTTATTTTATTTTACTATGAAATTAGCTATCTTTAATATAATAAATTTTTTCCCACTTATAAAAACAAAATATATTTAATATAAAAAAGATACTACATAAAATTTCACGTATTATAGCAAAATATAGCAATCAGAAACAGGAATATAAAGTTTTTTCTATAGTGAAAACTACAAAAAACACATAATTTACTAGTAAAATGTTGCAACTGAACCAATGAGAGTTCAGTACTTAGAATTGGGGAATACAACAGTCCAATAGGAAAGGACAGAATAATAAGAATAATGTATTGTTTATTGTAGGATATTGTGATTAATATACTAAATGGGGAAGCCAAAAGGCCACAAGGGGGTGGTATAGTGGGGAGTTCCATGTAGGGTTTAGAGCCGAGGAATAACTTGTGTGGGGATCAGCAGGTTGAATTGGCAACACTCCTAATTAGGATGAAGTACCCGCCATTTGACATTGCCATCAGATTAATTCATAACGTTAGATACGTCAAGGGGCGACTCATTGAGCGCCCCCTGTGTATCGTAAGATACGTTAGCAGGCAAGGCTGGAAACTTGGTTGCAACACCCCCTTGCTCCCTGCTTGTTGTCAGACACCAGGACTGGAGTCTGCAGAAGGTCTGCACAAACAACCTTTGTGTGGGGATGGCACAGCAGGGACACAAGCAATTGTGGTGAAGTTTCTTGGTGTTTCCCTGGGCATCCTCAAGTTGGTAGGTGTGGCTGTCATAGACAGCAGCTACCTTGAAGGACCCTAGGTGGTTGGGTTCTAATTTGGCAGAATTGGGATTGAGGGTGTAGATGGGTCACCTATGGCGTATCTAGCTTTGAGGTGTTTTGTCCCCCCTGCAATCCGCTTGTGTTCAATTTCTCGGGCTTTGGCACGCCATTGGTCTAGGGAGGGAGTTGGAACTAAGGGGGGCTTGTTGGGAACCTTGGACCGTAGTTTCCCCTGTTCAACCCCTGTCAGACTGTCAGGTGTTCCAAAGGCAAGGGTGTTAGGGCTGAACCCAGTGCCCCTATTGATTCTTGCTTGCAGGATCAGTAGGGCAGTGGGAAGATGTTCAGTCCACACAGTGTTAGGGTGCTCTTGTGAGAGCTTGGCAATCAGTTGAACCAGGGAGCTGTTTAACTGTTCCACACGTCCGTTGGCTTGCGGGTGGTAGGGGGCAGTGACTATATGTTGGAGTGTGTTCTTGACGCAGTATGCCTTCACAACGTGTCCAACAAGTTTGGCCCCGCCATCTGTGATGAGACGCTTGGGTCACCCAAAGCGAGCCACAATTTCCTTGACAATAAAGCGGGTAAAGGTGGTGGCAGTGTGGTTGGTTGTGGCCCAGGCCACTGGCCAACAAGTGAAGTAGTTGATAGCGGTGATAATATACTTCTTACCCAGTCTGTCTTTGGGAAGTGGTCCCACAATGTCAAGGGCCCACTGCTTGAAGGGTTCCATAGCCTTGATGGGTAGGACAGACTTGGGAGGTGCAGGTTTGGACGTATTCTTTTCACACAACACACATGTCTTGAGGAGGTCCAAGATGTCTTAACGCATGCGCGGCCACCAGACCTTACATTTCATAATCTCGAAGAGGTTACACCCTCTGATGTGACCCAAGGTTTGGTGGTAGTACAAGATGGTGTCCCCTTGTTGTGTGGTGGGAATGTATGGCATCTTCTCACCTGTCTCTGCCTGGCAGCAGACGTTACCAGCATTGGTGGTGAACTGGCTCTTGTTGTCCTTCAGCTTGGAGATGGTGACCAAGTTAAGGCCCTTGTAGCGGGTTGCCTCAGGGCGCAGGTAGAGCATGGGCCAGTCTGGGTCCAAACCGTTGTCCCCAGTGATGGACGCTACGTAGAGTTGTGAAAGAGCGTCGGCTGTGACAAGTTTCTTTCCAGGCTTATATTTGATGGTAACTGATAGGGAGATAGGCGCTCAACCCATCCTGCTTGGCAGCGTGTCAAATAGTTCTGCGTGTTGAAGTACTGGAGTGACTTGTGGTTTGTCAGAACGCGGGGTGGGAAGGTTGCACCTTCCAAGTAACAACACCACTTCTCAACGCAGTGTACAATGTCTGCCAGCTCCTTGTTGTGGATGGGATAACGTTGTTCCAAGTCAGTGAGCTTCCTGGATTCATATGCTACGGGGAGGAAGATACCATTGTCAGTTTCTACCCTTAGCACGCCCCCTATGGCCCTATCAGAGGCGTCAGTCTCAAGTTTGTACTGTCAGTTTTGGTTGGGGAACTGCAGTACTGGTGCTGTTGTGAGCCTTTGATTCAACTTCTTGAAGGCTTGATCTCTGACAGGGGTCCATTGGAAGCGCTGTTTGGTATTGAGGAGCTTGGTGAGAGGTGCAATTAGTTCCCCGCAATTGGGGATGAACTTGCGTACATAGTCAATCATGCCTAAGAATGTTTTCACCTGGCCCACATAAGTGGGGGGCAGAATGCTAGTGATTGCCTTGATTTTGGCAGGGTTGGGCCTTATCCCTTGGGCAGAGATGGTGTGCCCAAGGAATAACAACTCCGACTTGAGAAACTCACATTTGGAGGGTTTAGCTTTTAGCTGGTTTTCCCAAAGGGTGTTGAGGACAGCACAGAGGTGTTGGAGGTGCGTGGTTTGATCTTGACTGAAGACAATAATGTTGTCAAGGTACACCACCACACACTTTCCAATCAATTCCTCAAAGGCTTTGTTCATCAACATGGCAAAGGTAGAGGGAGCATTGGTCATTCTGAAGTTCATGACATGACACTTGAACAACCCGTAGCGTGTGCGGAATGCAGTTTTTGCCTCATCCCCTGGTGCAATGGGACCTGGTTGTACCCTGCAGTGAGATCAATCTTGCTAAAGACCTTTGCGCCTGTGAGTGTATCAAATAGGTTGTCAATCAGTGGCAGGGGGTATTTATTTTAACTGCCACCTCTTTTAGGGCGCGGTAGTCTGTGACCAGGCAAAGGGACCCGTCCTTCCTGGCTACAAAGAAGACCACTGCCCCGTATGGAGAGAGCAAGGGGTGAATGATTCCCTTATCAAGCGCGTCCACAAGGTGCTGGCAAGAGGGTTTCATCTTCCTTTGGTGTGAGACAGTATAATGGTTGTGCTTTAGGTAACAATCCTTGAAGTTGTACAGTGTGCTGGATCTCCAGGGGTGGAGGTAGTTGTTTGAGTGTTTCACTGAATACGTCCCTGTACTCCTCAAGGAGTGCAGCTAGCGCTGGTGGTGGTGATGTTGACAAGGGAAGGACTGCAGATGGTTCTGCACGGATAACTTTGACTGAACATTGGTTAAAGTCTAATCCCCCCTTGAAATCATATGAGCCTGTTTCTGTCATTCTGACAAACACAGTGTCATGTAGTAGTTTGTTCATTTCCATGAGGTAAATATGAAAACCCACCCCCTTTTTATTGAGGGTGATGACAGAGGTATCCCAGTCAATGTAGGGGCGGTTATGCTGGAGCCAGTTGAGGCCAGCAATTACGCCGTGACTGAGGCCTGCCATGATTGGCCCAGAGAGCTTAACCTGGACGTTCCCCATTTGTACAGAGAAGGGTACTGTCTTGTGGCTGATGGCAACTCTGCGGGAGTCAGCTACACGTACTGCTTTGAATCTGCTGGGTACTTGGTCTAATTGCTGGGAGTCAGTGAACGCCTGATCTATCATGGTGTGATCAGCCCTGGTATCTACCAGTAACTTGTGGGTGCTCCCACGGAAACAGAAGGGATAGGACAAGCATGTTACTTTATTTGCGGAATGGGCGGCTTACAACACGGGGTTGTTGCTATGGACCTGAAAGACGTCTAGGGTTTCAACCTTGTGAAGATTGTAGTTGCGGAAGTTCTTTGCAAGCAAGGGCTGAGAGGGCGGGTTGGTCAGGGTTGTAAGGCCTCTTGTTGTTACAACCCCCAGGCTTTTCCCTGGTCCTTGATTAGCGCTAGCTGGAGCTCCTCCTTGCAGGGGCGTTTAGCTGCACTTTCTTGTTGGCAAGGTTGAGCATACATTGTGACAGATCCAACTGTGGCAAGGTGACGCTAGCGTCACGCTGCCCGAGGCGGAGCCAATTGTATACACTGGTAAGAACTAGCTGATCTTGATAGATGACATAACCATTGGGAATGTCCCCCTTGGGGATTGGAAGGAACATCTCTTGTTGTGGAGTAGCCATGCGGCCTGTACTCTGTCTTTTCTATAGTGAAAACTACAAAAAACACATAATTTACTAGTAAAATGTTGCAACTGAACCAATGAGAGTTCAGTACTTAGAATTGGGGAATACAACAGTCCAATAGGAAAGGACAGAATAATAAGAATAATGTATTGTTTATTGTAGGATATTGTGATTAATATACTAAATGGGGAACCCACAAGGCCACAAGGGGTGGCATAGTGGGGAGTTCCATGTAGGGTTTGGAGCCGAGGAATAACTTGTGCGGGGATCAGCAGGTTGAATTGGCAACGCTCCTAATTAGGATGAAGTACCCACCATTTGACATTGTCATCAGATTAATTCATACAGTTAGATACGTCAAGGGGCAACTCATCAAGCGCCCCCTGTGTATTGTAAGATACGTTAGTAGGCGAGGCTGGAAACTTGGTTGCAACAAAAATACCAATATAGGCCATGTAATACTGTCTAAAGCATCAAACTATCAATAGAAAATCAATGATTTTATAAAATAGTATCATAAATTATTAATTAGTTATATAGAATAACTATTTATTTAAAAATACTATACTTAAATATAAGAACTATATAAAAAATTAGGCAATACTCAATAAATTTAATGAAAAGCTAGACTGTAATAAACTGGTTACCATTAAGAACTGTGGCAATCTTATTGATGTATTCCCCAATCTCTGAAAGCTTATATTTGGCCTTGACAGCGTCCTTGATCTTCTCTTGATACTATTTCTCTTTGGTGGTTTTCTTCTTCTTAGATGGGCGGTTCTCAATATCTCTGATGGATGCAGCAGTCTTCCCCTGTTGAACTTTGAGGTGATTGTAGAAGGTGTTGTATCTGGGCTTGATTCCAAAGGATGACTTGATATGCTTATGCCAGTCCTCCAAAGATGAAGTAGTTTTCATCTCATCCTTAAGAACTTCCTGGTAGCAGTTCCAGTTGGCTTTGGCTCTGGGCTTCCTCTGGCGCTTAGTGACCTTACGTCCAATCCACTGTGGTTCATAATATTCAATGAAAGGGTAGAAGGCACCATCATGTTTCTTGGCATATGGATCCTGGCATAGGAGCTCAAAGGCTTGTCCAGCATGCTCTGACTTTACAAAGGCTAGTGCTACAAACTTCTGAATTAAGAACTTGCACTTTCCTGATGTATCTAGACGGTGGAGCTTTCTGAGCTCAGGTAGACCCTTTAGTTGCCTGTTGACAGCCTGTCAATAATGGAAAAAACACCCCTGTACCTCTCCATTAAAGGTATTTACAAAAGCGTTATACTGGGCAGTTTCCTAGTCCATGATTATAGTTGAGGGGCCAAGTGCTTTATCTTGAGCTTCTTGTTCTGCAGCAAGGGTGACTTCATCCTTTTCATCATCATCTGGATTGGCTCTAGTGTTATGGCCAGGGGGACTCTTTCTATTACTGGGTAGGGCTTTGATGCCCTCCTGAAGGATTTTAAAAGCCCTTGTGTAGATCTCTTCTGTTGCCCCAGGAATCAGAAAGTAGGCAAATGGGAGCACCTTGCCTTCAATAAGTGAATGTACAACCCATAGTTGATAAAAAGGCGGGGGCATACTGCAAAGGTACCATCACATAACCAGGTCTCTGAATCCCTCAACTGCTTCAGGTTCTGTTGTGTAGCATAGAATATAATTCTTGCCTCTGCTGTAGGACCATCATCATGTAAAAGGAATACTTCATCACCATTGAACATATTTAACTGTCCTGTCAAGACTAACTCTCCTTGAACCATGGCTGATTTCTTAGGGGGGACTAGGTCACGGCGTTTGTCACATATGTACTTCACTAACTGGTTGCGGTCAGGGATGAGCTTCAGGTTCTCATTAATTAGGTGTGTGGTGGCCTTAACTTCCAGATCAGAAGCCTTGACATTTTTGGAGACTGGAACCATTTGGTAGAGGTACCACTTTAGAAGCTTTTCAATAAGATTTATTGGAGCATTGTATGTGTGCTCTCCTTTTTGACTAGAGACTTTATCCCATCCTTCTGTATTGATTCTGGCAGCACAGCTTCTATCCTCAAATACATAATGCTTGCTTTTTCCTGCTCTCTTATGATTGTTGCAATTGAAAACATAACCATCACAGACTAAACTTGCACCTCCTTTGACAGACATTAGAGGGAAAAACCAAGGGAACTTCTTTGGGAGCTTAAACTCTCCTTTGACTTTACATATATTGTGAACCTTTAGGGGATCCCATGGGCCAATTGGTGCTTGATGATAGTCAGACAGGCAATCATCAGGATCTTCTTTATTGATACTTGATGAGGAGGATGGAGGTGCAGATTTGTTGGGCGGTGGAAGGGAATTATCTGGAATTGGATTCTTGCGCTTTCTGGACTGGGATGAGCTTGATTCCTTGGAACTTGATTCCTTTGAGCTTGATTCATCTGGGCTTGGCTGGGGTTCTGGACTCTTGGGTATCTTTTCTCTTCCTTGCTTGTTTAGTGGAACCTCATCTCCTTCTGATTGGTATCAGCTTGGAGAAGAGGAGGGGGCAGGGGAGGGCTCTTTGCTTTCAGGGTCTGGGGTCTTCTCCTTTGTCTTCTGTTTTGTTGAGGGCTCTTTGGCTGGTTTTTTGTTGGGTAGGGACTTTGGGCCTTTCCAGAGGCTTTGGGTACTTTCTTGGTTGACTTGGGGTTATTTTGTGGCTTCTTGGAAGATTTGTCCCACAATAATTAGAGTAGAGTTCATAAAGTAAGAATAATCATGTGAGACATGAATAAAATTAAATAATAATCACTTGTTTTAAATTTTATTATTAAGTAAATAGTTTATAGAAGTATAGAAAGTAATTTTAGAGCTAGTTTATTATTAAAGAATAGAAAAAACCCATGTTTAAATAAAAAGTCAACATTCTGGTAGTCACAGTAGTCAAAAATATTTAATTTAGTTTGTCAGCATAAAAAAACGCTTTAATTTTGACGTCAACATACTGACAGTCAGCATTAAACTAGAAAAACACTATGTAAATCACTTATAAAGCTTGGTTAATATTTTCTGGAGTTGGTTTTTTAAGGCCAAAATTAATTATTTTAAATTTTAAAAAATTAAAGAGTTGCATATGTAACTTATGAAAACTAAATAATAGGGATTGTAGAGGGAAGTCTGAAGTACAGCCCTGGGTACTTTGGCCTGAATTACCATACCATTGTATGTGTGCTTTTTGTTAAGTGGCAGTGTTTTACTAATAAATAAGTGAAGGTGTCAACATTCAGGCAGTCAGCGTTCTTTTATAGCAACTCTCCTATTAAACCTTGCTTAAATTATGTCACTTTGTTTGCTTAGCCAAACCCCTTTGTTGCAATTTAGGCGACACATTGATTTGACACAAAGTCAATATTATAATTACATATATAAATTCTAGTTTTAACATATGTGTGTTGGCTTAAGTGGACTTCCAGAAATAAGCTATAGTTTATCCAGTGAGTTTAAAATAACAGTAAATATCTAAATAATACAAATAATGCTCTGAAAGTTGGAATATGTCTTTGTTCAATGCTTATCTTAGTATTTATTTTATAAAAACAGTAGTATAAAATATAAAAAGTAGTTATTTTTAGAATATTATGTATTTTATTAAGAAATTTATGGATTCTTATTTGGGGTTGACATCCAGATATTACTTACTGTAGTTGACCTTAATGTAAAAGTACAAAGAAACTTACATTTTCATAGTAAATTATGTTAGTTTTTTTGGCTTAAAATTAAGCCTTTGTTTAAATGGTGTTGACATTATGTCTGTTCCTTTTTAATTTTGCAATTCTGACTTAATAATTCACTATAGAAAATTAGCTTAGTTTTGGAAATGCCCAATTCCGGCGGATAAATACCAAAATAATGTCAACTTACTGAATGTTGACAAATTGTTGACATTCAGTAAGTTGACTTGCAGAATGAGTTAATTCTGACAGTTGACATTCAATTTGGATTCCAGTTCCTGCAATTATTATTTGAATTTAATAGTGGCATTCAAAAGTGATTTGAAATTTGGTTCTTGGCTTTGACAATCCTGCAATTTCAAAAAACATAGTAAACTTAATGAAAATGGTTAATGGATTTGAACACTTCAAATCTGATTTGAGTTAATTCATTTTGTCCATTGGAAATGTGCGGTTTGACTTGAAATTTGCAAAGTGTCTATGGTTCCCACATTTTTAAAAATCCAAATAAAAATACAAAGAATTCAATTTAATTTAAAAAAGGCCATCCTGCAAAAGTGATTTAAAATTTGGACCAAGGATTTGACAATCCTGCATTTTTACGTTCAGGTTCTGAATCTACAGTATTAGTTTGTTGCCATTTCCGGCAAGTTGAACTGAATATTGGATTGGCACCAAACCAGGCAATGCCTGGATGTTAAGTGTGTCAGCAACAACCAGAATACCTGTACATTGAGCTCCTCAACACACCCCTCCCTTAAGGGGTTACTCTGGTACATCAGGAGAGGGCTTTGTCTTGATGGATGTTGCCTGATGTTCCTGGAATTGTTTGCTAGTTAGTAATAGTCAATTTGAGTGTTTTCCTTTGCTGAGGCAAAGGCAGGATCTGTGGTACTTTTTGATGATAGGATCTTTGGCACCTTGGAACTTGACTAGGTAGGTGTTTCTGTCTGGTCTGTATTTGAAAACTCTTCCAGGTCCTCTGTGTACTGAGTCTAGCTTCTTTCTGTTCCCAGCCAGGACCCAGACTGGGGAGTTGATGGGGAGTGGTTCTTTGGCAGAACTCACCTTTTGCACTTTGAGCCTCTTGCTTTCTACTATCTTAGCTTTGAGGCATGTGTTGTAGTGCTGGGGTCTGTTCCACTGTGGTGGGTTTCCCTGGGGGAATTTTCACATATGATTGGTTATTGCGGGTGGCTATCTCTGGCTTGTATCCATATGTTAATTCAAATGATGATTAGCCTGTCCCTTGGTTGGTGTGTACCCATGATACTAATAATGTATGTTTCACGTATAGTGGCCATGTGTCTCTGGCTTTGCCATCCATTATTTTATCTAGGGTTCTGATGAGGCTGCTGTTTAGGTGTTCAACT
This sequence comes from Entomophthora muscae, assembly GCA_014839935.2. Taxonomy (NCBI): domain Eukaryota; kingdom Fungi; phylum Entomophthoromycota; class Entomophthoromycetes; order Entomophthorales; family Entomophthoraceae; genus Entomophthora; species Entomophthora muscae. Next base: position 330,750 of record QTSX02005706.1, read on the forward strand.
CTGCTATTGGCTTGTGGCCTGTAAGACAAGGTTGTGAAATGTCTAATGTTTTTGGATTTTAAGTTGTTATTTACTATGTGACCTGATAACTTGGTTGCTCCATCAGTTATGATATAGTCTGGGTGCCGTAGTTGGCTATGATTGCTTTGTTAATGAATTGTTTATTATTTCTATTTTGTGTTCCTTTATTGCCCAGCAGATGGGACAGTGTATGGAAAAGTTGATGGCTACAATTAGGAGACATTGGTTTGTCTTAGTTTCTGGGAAGGGGCCCACTGTGTCCAGTCCCCAAACCTTGAATGGTTCAGGGTCAGGTACTGGGTTGACCGTTGGCTGGGGAACTTTGTGCTAGTGTATTTCTTGTACACTTTGCACTTCTTTAGGATGTCAATGATGTATTGTTTTAGATTAGGCCACAATACTATTTCCTTTAGCATAAGTTATAGGTTATTGGCTTTTGTGTGTCCCAATAGACAGTGGTGCCTGAGGATGGTATCAACCCTTTGTATAAGGGGAAAATAGGGGATGTATTTGTCCTTGATGATACAGTATACTGTACCATTAGACATATGGAAGTGCTTCTCATTTCTTACTAGTGTTTTATGAGTTAACTGGTGGGTTGAGGGATCTTTTCATTTGGTTTTGTACTCAGTGTTGTATAGGTTTGGCCAATATGAATCCAGTTGGTCAGGGTGATCTTCCATTGGCTAGAATAGCCTAGAGAGAGCATCAGCTGTGACCAGCTCTGCTCCACTTTTGTATTGGATGTCCAGGTTAAGCTGCTCAAGCAAGGACATTTATTTGGCTTGTTGGCGTGCAAGTGCATTATGAGTTTTAAAGTAGATTAAAGATTTCTAGTCAGTTAGTACTTGGTTGTTTAAGTGTCCTTATAGATAAAATCTCCATTTCTTGAATGTGTGGTATATTTCTAGCAATTCCTTATTGTGTATAGGGTATCTCTGCTCATTATTAAATTTCTACTTTCATAACATACTGGCAGGAAGTCTTGCTGCCCTGGCTGGCAGATGTGTAGCACTGCGTCAATGGCTGTGTTGTTGGCATCTGATTCACGCCCATAGCACCTGTTGTTATTTAGGTATTACAAGATATGTACTTCAATCAGAGCTTGCTTTAGTAGCTGAAAATCATTGTCACATTCTGGTGTCCAGATAAATTTCTTTTTAGCATTACCCTTGGTTAGGTCATTGATTGGTGCGGTTAGTTTTCTGCAGTCTTTGATGTATTTCCTTAGGTAAGCTACCATTCCAAGAAAGCATCTAACTTTTTTAACAGAAGTGAGGCGTTGTATGTTGTTTATGGCTTTTATTTTGTCTGGATCTGCTTTGATACCACCTTCAGAGACAATGTGGCCCAAGAACAGGAGTTCCTTTTCCATAAATTGGCACTTACTTAGTTTTTCATAAATTTCGTGCTTTGCGAGTTGATTGAGTGTCTTGCAGACATGTGTGAGGTGTTCATCTTTTGTTTTTGAGAATATAATGATATTTTCTAGGTAGCATAATGTATTTGAGAGTCCATTTAGCGCTTGGTTTATCATAGTGGCAAACATTGCGGGAGCTTTGGTCATCCCAAAGCTCATTATCCTACATTTAAAGGATCCAAATTGCGTACAGAACACAGTTTTTGGTATGTCCTTTTCCTTTAATTCTAATTGGTTGTAACCTGAGGTGAGGTCAATTTTAGAGAAAAATTTGGCTCCTGAGAGTCTTGCAAACAGATCCTCTATAAGTGGAAGGGGATATTTATTCTTTGCTGTGCTTGTATTGAGAGCTCTATAGTCTGTTACTAGACAGAGTAAGCCTTCCTTTTTTCTTTACAAAGAAAACTGCTGCCCTCCACAGGGATTCTGATGGTCAAATGAAACCTTTGGCTAGGTTTTCCTTAATCTGGCTTTTGAGGGTTTGTGTCTCTATGGGGGAGAGTCTGTAGAGGGGTGCAGGTTTGGTAATGGTGTGGGGTTCCTTTCCACCAGTCCCCAAGTGTGTCCTGGATTGTAGCCAGGGACTGGCTGGAAGGGGTTGTCATTCTCTAGTAAGGGGAAATGTATCTCAGAAATATGTATAGGGGTCAAAATGGGCTTTTATTCACTCTCAGAAGGAAGATCCCCTTAGAAACCTTCTGGTATATGGCCCAGGGGGTCAAGGAAACAATATGGATTTGCCAATACTTGGAGTCCTCCAACAATATCTTGGACTCCTGCTCCTTAAAATTGGACTTTGGAACCTTAAACTTGGACTCCGGCGCCGTGCTTAGGATCCAGCTTCTTATTCTTAGGCTCCTGCTCCGTTATCTTGGGTTGTATCAGTCAAACTAAGCGCCTGTTGGTGATCAAAAGGCTTCCAAAAACCTCTTGGCAGAAACTCAAAAGGCCTTGGAAAGACCCTGTCAAAGATCTGGAAAGACCCTGTAACTTCCCAGACAGCCACCTTCTTATAGTGTCCTTTTCCTGACAGTTCTGCCTTTAAAATGGCTTTCTTCAGAAGCTTAAACCATTTCCGCTCACTTTTTCCTATAATAACTTAAGCTTACATACTTACTTTATCAAAAGCTTAAAGTATTAATTCACTATTTCCTTGCTTATACTTTAAGCTTTTGGCTTCCAACCAATTATTTTCATCAGGAAACCTTCCAGAACTCAACCAATGAATGCAGAGCGCAGAAATAGACCATTTCTAAAGTTCCACTGGGATCCAACTATGAAAATAATTTCCACATCTCAAACCACTCAAATTGACAACTCATTGCGCGCCAAAGCGTTAACTAGTCCATTATTCTGACACCAGTCTTCCCTGCATTTAACCTGAACCAATTTAAATAGTAGAATACTATTTAAACTGTTATTTGTGGAACTCTTCAACGTTTTCCCCATATATTTACAAATCTTGTAAAATCCAAGGAAAACGTCCCACCAAAACAACTTTGTATCCAGCTCTCATAGCAAAATACCTTCATCTATCCTAGGAACTTAATAAATAAATATATTATCAACACTTCTATCCACATTCCTTCTTAATTTTAATACTAAACCAAGGCAAAACATTCCACATCTTCCCACTTTGGCAAATCAATTTGGCAAAATCTTGGCTCATTTCTACAGACCACCAGCTCTTCATCATCTTATGATCTTTCAGCCAGCTCATTTCAGTCTCCAACACAAACTTCTGGTCCTTTGGCCATCCTGCATTATGATAAGCTAGTCCTGCATCATAATCTTCTGGTCCTTCAGCTTATCCTTAACCAGTTCCTCAACAAATCCTCACTAGAACCCTCCCTAGTTCCTTCTGCACACTGAACCATATTGGTTCCTACAATTTAATATGAATCAACAGTCTGCCAACTAGCCTTCACTGTGATCAAACAGTCCCTCTTGCTAGTCTTCTCTGTCAATTCTGTGAACCACCTTGGTTCTTTATCTCAGTCCCCATTACCAGAACTTGTAGACCCAGGCATGAGTCTACATTAAACTGGCATTTGACTGGGCCCTTGCAAGTGGCACTCCACCTAGGCCATCCAACCATAGATCAATGTCTATGCATTGTCTTTACTCACCCAGGTGATTAAGTCTGAGCTTTCAGTTGCAGAGTAATCAGTTCTACTTCCCAGAGGCCTGATCACACCAAGTTCTTCAGCTTGCTTCCCTGAGCAAGCCACCTTGGTGACACCTCTGAGCATGTCTAGACCCTCCAATGCTCACTTTGAGTTTCCCCAAAGCTCCCATAGGGGCATAAACAAGGACAACCTGCCAGTCTGTTAGGCAGGGTGCTTGCTCACAGACCTCCTGCAAGAGTATTAGGGTACGTTGAGCCCTCAGAGCTCTTCCCCTCCCTGGCAGCCCGCGTTACCCGCTAGGGGTCTAAAACCTACTCCCCCCAGACAGACAAAGTTCCCTGCTTGCTATTTAAGTCTTCACCCTTCTGCAGCCACAGTTTCCTGCTAGGTGAAGAACTATAGCCCAAAGCAGCCAATATCTTCTGCTGGGTGGAGGCAACATCTGCCTCTGGTAGTCCTTTGTTATCTACCAGCTAGGCCTTACTTACCCTAGTAGTCCTATGAACCCACTAGGCTCACCTTACTTACCCCTAGTAGTCCTATGTTATCTACTAGGCTCACCTTACTTACCCCTATTAGTTCCATGTTACCTACTAGGCCTCTACCTGAAAAAACAAACAACCTTTTGCTTGGCCAACATTAGCCCCGCCTACAAACCACCAAACATGTGGACCATCACACATGGCCTTTTATAGATCAATGTAATGTTTGATTCCCCATTTGGGGGTAGGTCTTTCAGCTCTTTCTTAAATACATGGGCGTATTTATTTAGGAGTGCTGCAAGCTCTGGGAGCTGTATTTTGGCTGTTTATATGTTATTGAATTATGTGTACCTCATTATATGGAGTGTACTGTCTTTGGTTAGACGTTCTGAGTTATCCTAGTTTATGACTTGGACAAAGACTGTGTCTCTCAGAATGAGGTTGTTAGTTTCTTTAAGGATGTTAAAATTGACTCCATTGCGTTTTTTCAGGGCCCAAAGGCATCTGACTCTGAGCCATTAAATTGAAGATCAGATGTATTTGATTTATTTCAAGGACCAAAAATGACCACAAATGAAGGGGAGGGGAATCAAGATCTTTTTATACCATTTGATCTGATTCTTCCAGCTCATTCTAAGAGGTTCTTGGGTCTTTATCTGGGGGCTCATTCTGTGAGTCTGAGATATCAGCTGATTGTATGGCATCATATTCCTTTGAGAATATTTGAACTTCATGCTTTGCCCTTTTTTACTGTCCAAAAATAGCTTAAACCGAAGCTCCTGCTATGTGGCTTCAATTTGAGAGTAATAACGTCCAAATACAATCAGTATCAGCTGAGATACACTAGCATTTGTCTGTGCAGCGTTGATCATTGTCTCTGTAGGCCTAATACCTAATTATATTTCCTTTTTGGGATGTATCAAAGAATTCTCCTGGACTGAATATTCAACTCTGATTAACTTCTGAACTCTTTTGCCTAGGGAGGCCATCAAGGTGTTGTTTTGATGTCAAGGATCTGCTCTATCAGCCCAGGTTTTTAAAACACAACTTTTGGAAATAACAATGTCTTGAAGGTTCATGACATATTTGATGGTCATGGTCTTTGTTTTCCAACATATACTGGGATTCACTCAGGTGAACCAATCTATGCCTGGTACAATTTTGTAGTTTATATTGTTCATTAAAAGTCCTTTAATGGACGTTTGTATGCCTTGGAGGTCAATTCTGAAGGGAGTTGTTTTGCCTTCAAGTAGAAATTTGATTTTTCTGCCATTCTAGCATATTTAAAGTTGGATTTGATAACTGGTATTTTGTACTTGGTTACAAATAATTTTCTTACCATGATGTGTTGTGCATCAGAGTCAAATAAAATTTGTGTGTATGTGATTTTTAAGTGCATGTGTAGAAAAGAAGTTAAGAGCAATCTTTAATTTTTACAATTATAAAGATAGAAGATTGTGGGACACATGGAATGTGCACAGCAAAGTTTGTGCCTTGGTACAATTTCTTGTTGGTTTGGGGGGGGGGAAAGGGGCACTTAAGCTTGTTTCCCCTCCTCTTTTTCCTGTTCCTCTGTTTTGAGACCTTTGAGGTCAGAGAATGTGGGGTCATATTCATAGCGGGTTGCTGTTTCAGCATTGTTTACTTTGGCTTTATCTTCCTTCTTGGGAAGGGAGCAATTTTCTCTCTGGCTGCAATTGCCATTGTTTTTATTGGAGTTGCTGTTGTTATGGTTGATGTTTTGGCTTTTGTTGCTGTTGGAGTTATCTCTTCCATTGTTGCTGAAGGAGCAGTTGCAGTTGCTGTTGCATGCAGCATATTCCATATTTGTGTGTTTTCTGCGCGCTTGGCTTCTGCAATGAGCGCAGGTATGGAGATGTTGTCCTCTGGAAAGATGAGGGCAGCAAATGAGGATTTCATTCTGTTGATGAATGAGGCTCTTGTGTGCACTCTGTCAGCTTGTGCTAGGTTTTGGATTTTGCAACATATCTATTCAAATTAATTGGTGTAAGCTGTGATAGTGGTCTTCTGAGAAAGATTGCTGAGCTGTATTGCAATGTATTGGAGGGATTCAGTGACACAGAGGTTGTGGGTGATGTCAGCTTTGAACTCTTCCCAGTTTCAAGCTGGTCATCAGTTTGTGAGCCAACCCAAGTGGCAAATCATTTAGCTGCGGCCTCATACAGGCGCTTGCTGGCTTCATGGACCCATTTTTTGTGGAGGATGCGGCTGGCACAGAGTTTAGCGGCTGAGTGATCTAGCTAGTTGATGATGTTTTCCTTGTTTTTACCAAAGAACTTGTCAATACCAATGTATTTGGTGTTAGTAACTTCACTTGTAATAGGTGGTTGTGCGTTTGTTTGTGGCTGAAGAGAGCAACTTTATTTAATTATCTTGGCGCATGCTTTGGGCATAACCAGTCCTTCAAATACAGTGCATCCACTAGGTATGTCTTTGTTGATGTCGTGGGCGCAAAAGTACGTTTTCCAGGTATCCTGAGATGTAGCCTGGTTTAGTAAGTGAGCAAAAGTGAGTGGGTTCTGTTCAGTTATTTTTTTCTTTTATGGGTGTGGTGGAAAACTGTAGCTGCTACCAGTGATGAGGAGCAACTTTTGGGGAAGCTTCAAATATGGATTTAGGGAAAGAAAGAAGTAAGTTTTATTGGATAATACTTTAGATTTATATAGCTTGCGCTTTGGCAGGGACTTAAGTCAGATCAAAGATAGGGGAGGTCATGTGGGAGTTTGATTTGGATTGCTGTATATCTGAACAAGTCATATGATATTGGTTTGTTGCCATTTCCAGAATGCTAGACTGAATATTGGATTGGCACCAAACCAGGCAATGACTAGATGTTATGTGTGTTGACAATAGCCAGAATACCAGTACATCCAGCTCCTTGACAGCTGTTTTGTAGAAAGTCAAGAAGCCAGCAATGGTGGATATTTTAAGATCAAAGGCTTGTTTGAAAATAGGTTTGCATTGATTCCCAGGTGTGGGGCCACCATTGTTACTATTTAGCACATTGGTACATGGCAAGTATTTGGCTTCAGACTCAGAGGGGGCTGTTGTGCCCACAGCTGGCAGACACTCTCCTCAAGAATAGTCAATGTATCAGTGGTGTGGGTACTTATGTTGTTAGCTTGATAAACATGTTTCTTGGTAACTTCCAGTTGACAACCATGTGTGGTCACCACAGTAGAAAGTTTAGCCAAACAAGAGGTTAAAGAAAGTCCCAAGAAAGACAAGGGGAGAGCATATCATTTACAGAGTCAATCAGATCACTCATCTCTTAGACATCCTTGTCTATGCTGAGGTGGTCTTTCTTTAGGTGGTCAACTTTGTTAGATAGGGCAATCAATTGCCTAGAACATTGAATTTGAGGGTTCTCAGGCAATTCAGGACAGAATCCATTGTCATCAGCGAACCCAATAAAGCTAGTGGCCTAAGTCACAGTAGTACAGAGAACAATAACTTCTTGATGAAGGGCAACAATCTGTGCAGTCAAGGCAACCACTTGTGGGTCTGTCTGAGGAGGTTCTTCAGGATGTCTTTGGCTGCAAGTAGACACATGTAGTTTCTGATGGCATCCCATAACTTTTGATTTCTATCTACCATATGGCCAGACAGAGAAGGAGAAACATCCATTTTAGGCGCAGATAACTTGTTTACTTGGGGTTGAAGCCTTGCAATGGAAGCAGCTTTGGTAGCCCTCTCTTGAGCAACTTCTTCTTGTAGTTCACAGGGACCTTGAGTAGTGTGTGCTGCCACCTGCTGTAATTGGTCAAAGGAGTAGATGCTAACTCATTAAGTTGTTCCACAAGTTTTTTAAAGTCAGAGAGGTAAGCATTCAGGGTGGAGTCTACTTGAGTTTTACAGGGTTGTTGTAAACGGTTAAATTCATGTAGACACTCTCTGATGTATTCAGGGATTAATGAGCATATCTAATCTATAGAGGTAACCTGACAAGACTGAGAAGCAATGTAATAATGTTGGTTATCAGATACCAAAGAGAACAGAGAGTGAATTCATTGTTGGTAAACAGCAAACTGGTTCCAATGACTAGTTACAGTGGCTTGAAGAGACAAGATTTCTTGGACTGAAGCCCCAACACCATTTGATGGTGGGCTAAGGCGTGCTGTATAAAGGACAAGAGCAGATGTTCAGCGGAGCCAGCTGCTGAGAGAAGATGTTGCGGGAAATGTGGAGCAACAATTAACTTATAATGTTCTTCTTGATTAAAATGTAGTTGAAGGCAGGGGATGGCTCCCTCACGGGCTATCCCAAGAGCTACTGCTATGACTTATTCCAAGTTGGGGGTACCCATAGAGTAAGCTAAAAGGCGGGGTCTATTTCTTAAGTTCAAGACAGTGGGGAAAATAGGCAAGTCTGAGATGTCCTCTTCAATAAGAGGACTGGTAATTTCAGGCAATTACTGTAAAGTTACGCCTCCCCCTTAGGTCTCCACTTCAATTCCTGCCAAATGCTTGGGAATTTATACCAAATTATGTTTAAATATTTATCCAAAAAGTTACTGAAAAAGACCAAGAAAAACCATCAGTTTAATACTTTAGAATTATTCTCAATATGCCTCCACCTAAACCACCCAAGAGACACCTCTGGTTTAATATCATATGCAAGAGCAGCCAAGAGCAGTGATAATTGCATCCAAAGCATATTCCTGATTTTAGTTGCTTCAGTTTTCCTTTTGACTATGTCCATTCAAAATTTGTCAAGATCTTCCTGCCTCAAGAGATGCATCCATATTCCCAAATATCATTGGTCAATCAGTTTGTGACATTCAATATACCACCCCAATCCTATCCCATTCCTTAAATGAATGCAAGAGTTGTAAAAGACCTTGCTTCATCATTCTCTACACTAATAAATCCTGAAATTTGTTAGTCTAATTTGGCCATTTGGTTTTTTCTGTTGCTTTTGGTGTTCAGTTGATTCCTTCCCCCTTTGGCCTCCCAGTAATTGTTGGTGACAACCTTTTTGTTGTTGCTGAAACTGCAATTTTATTGTGGCTGAGAGCTTGGTTTTATTTTCTCTTAATCTGCTCCCCAATTCTCACAGGCAAAGATGGCTCTTGTAGCAGAATAGGAGACAGGGCTGAGAACGTAGTGGTAAAGAGAATAACTGAGGGGCTTGTAGCCCCTGTAGTGAGCACCATTTTTGTTGTGTTCTGAGGTGAAGCACAGACACACAATGGGAAATTATAACCTTAGGATTAGATTTGTACTAAGTCTTAGTTAGTTGCAGGGAAGTTGAAGTAGTTACCTTGTGGCCCTGAATAACAATTCTCTACTAGTTGTAGCTATAGAGAGGCACCAATTTACTTGAAAACACAAAGACATAAATTTGAATAGAACTTAATTTTTCTGGAGATAAATAATGGGAATATATACTGTTTGGTGTTACCACAAAACAATACATGGGCAGTAGGATCACTTGCCACAAGCATGAGTGGAGCAAGTGAGTTGCACAGACCAAAGAAGATGAACAGATAAATTTCCATCTTTGAAAATAGACCCATTTCAAGGAGCAAGGGCAAAGGCAAAAGCAAGGGTTTTATCCTCAAATTAACCCAACAAAGGCAAAATCAAAAGAGTGTGAATATCATCATTTACAACAAAAAGTACCACTTTAAACCTAAGGAAGTCAATGACTGTTATTGGATGGTGGAGTAAATTTTTTAGGATAATGGTAAAGGGGAAGGTCTCCTGGGTAATAGCAATGTGCTTTTCATCAGCTAAAGCCACATTCTTAATCTGCAAAGGATTAGTAGCTAGATTGAACTTGAACACAAAGTTGATATTGACCAGGGTACAATCTGTGCCTGGGTCCAGGTGGGCTAAACTAGTATAACTTCAAAAACAGAAAGGATATGACATCAATTTATTTGGGTGTTAGGCACCATTTAGAGTTAAGGGTCTCTTGATGGTACCTGGATCATTTTGCATTGGTTGACATCCTCAGGTTGATAATTGTTGTAGGGCAAGTCTGATGAGGGTCAGGGAGAGCTTTAATTTGCTTATTGCGCTCTCTGGTCTTTTCCCTCATACTTCTCACTCTGTGTGATGGTGACTCTGAAGTGTTTAAATTTGGAATATTCATTTTTCCTATCACTATGAGTGTTGGGTGCCTGAGGTTTATGGTTGTTGTTATACAGGGGACAGCTGGAAAAAAAGGGGATTGAGATCCTTGGGTCTGTCTCTTTTTCCAGCCTGTGCTTTTTGAAGCGCATTGGAGGTCTGCTCCGTCTTTTCTGCTTCACAGTACAGGTTTTGAAGATTAATTACTTTTCCAGGTGAATGTGTCTCATAACTTGGGGCTTGAGTGCATTATAGTACATGAAGTATGTGGCAGGATTGTCAAAAACCATCTTGGAGGGAGTGTGCAAGCACAATTCTTTGTAGGTTCTTGTCAACTATTTCACTATATCAGTTTGTGTCAGATCCTTAACTTGGCAAATGATCATGAGCTCTGTGTCCTTCATTAAAAACATGGTCAAGAATTCCCTTTTGAAGGTCTCCTAATCCTTTTCACTATGGTCTTTGTGCCACTTGTTGCACCAGTTGCCTGCATCATGAGTCAGTTGAATGGATATTTCTGCAATCCAAAACTGCTGTGGGCACTCTATCTGATTTAACTTTTTCTGTGTCAAATTGATTCAGAATGTGTCATTGGTGTCAGAAAGGGACTTCAAGGCAGCCCTGGAAAGGCGCTGTGCCATATGTGTGGGCATGATGATTTTGTAAGTGGCCTAAGGCACTGAAGAGGGTACATTAAAGAACTTGTGTGCGGGCAGAGCATCAAAGGCAGCCACAGGGATGACTATTTTTGGTAAATGAAATTCCCTTTAGGTATTTGGTTCCTTGAGTATAAGGCGCCCAGTCTAGTGGGAGTTATTGTCGTAACTGTGCTGTTTTAGAAGAGTTACAAGGGGAAAATACTTAGAAACTAGATAATAATCTTTATTGAGAGATAGTGATTATATAGTCATTGTGAATCAAGGATAACAGGAACATGATTATGTTGATCACACAGCTGAATGGTGAAGGGGGTGGCTTGATCCTGGTAATGAGTCAAGCGCCAAAACAAGGTATCAACCATAAAAGAACATCATCTCTTCATGTTGTTGGTTTTGGCAATTCAAGTTGACTTCCTAGTCTGGCTTCAAGTGGCCGGGTAATTGGATTGCAGGTCACAAACCTGCTTGTTTGGAACCTTGCTGGCAGGTCAAGTCTGCTGTTTTAACACCATGACATGATCCTTTTATATATTTATTGACTGCAGTGGGTATGGGCAACTAGGGGAATTTCAAAGATGTGATGTTGAATGGAAATACTAACTGTGCTACCAATATTATAAATATGTTGTATTTGCAGAGTTACAAGTAAAAAAATATTCTAATATGGGAGACTATATAATTTAGGTGGATCCTTTAAGAGAAACAAGATACCTGCTGATCAATTATATTAGATGTTTAGGGGGTGGATTGATCCTGATAGTGATTTAGGCTCCAAATCAAATTTTCTCTGGATTTGGGGTATTGATATTTTGTGTTCCCTTGTTTTGTAAATCAAGTCAACTTCTGCTTTTGGCTGTGTGTACCATGATAGTCAAGTTAAGTAACAAAGGGTCTTTTGTGAGAAGCCTTGCTGGGGAATTGATCCAACAGTTTTGACATACACATAACTTAAAACAGCTTTTAAAGATCCAGGTTTCCTTGAAACTTATATATTTGATCCTATGGTGGCATCTGGGTTAAGTCTTAGAGCCACTCTGCTTGTTGATATTTTCATCTCTTAGGGGATTGATTTCCTGATTGAGATTAATTTAAGATGTTGCAACAGAAGCATATAGTTTTGAGCGCTGGTATATGTGTATATCTATACATGCTGAACACTATATATACTATGTATTGGAAACTAATTGTGAATAATTCCAATTTCAATTTTTTACCCTAAAGAGGATAGTACATTGGAATGCTTTTCAAGAAACTTGAGTATGATCTGTATTTAATTTTGTTTTAATTCTGTAGCTATAAGGAATAAAGTTGCAAGCACCTCTAGTTTTAATTGGTGATTGGACTAAAATAAGCATAGTCAAGTTAACTAGTGCAATCCTTGCTGTTGTATTTCTCCTTAGAGTTGGTAGTTGCTTAGCTTAACTCAAAATATGATTCTTCTATTTACTAAAGATTAGGATAAGATGAGTATCTGCCTAATGCATATAATAAAGTTGAAGTATGTAATATAAATTTTTTATTCAATAATCAATAAGGGAGTTTTATAGTTAAGGGAAATTAGACAAAAGGCACAGAACGTCAGAATCCTCTTATCACAGCCTTGTCTCTTCTACTCTTAGCCCACTATTAAACTAACAATCAGCTGATCATTAGTTAATAGGAACTTAGGATACAACTTAGTTGATCACTCAACCTTGTTATCATCCAGGCCAATAGTTCCTTTGTTCCATCGTTCACCAAGCTTAATGGATCAAATGTGTGAGTACAGTGACAGCTAGTTTATAACCAATCACTTCACGACATTTTCCTCCACTAAACTAGACGTTACTGTAAAAGTCTTTTAACCTTTTCTAGTATGGTGAATTGCCCAAAGAGGAATAAGAAACCAGTGGTGTGTTATACCAATGTATCCAAACTGAGGATCAACTGAGCTCAAAAGAGAATACCCAAAGTTCCAGTTGCAACCACGCACAATTACTCACCCATTCTAGCTTTGAATGAAGATGAATTTACTGAAATCTTAGGAGGCAAGATAGATAAAGCCTTCTGTAGTTCCCTCAGTACAGCCTTATACCAGCCCAGTATCTCTCCAAGTAAGTCAGGAACACAAGATTCTGGTATGCCCACATCCACTCAGCTTTTGACAATTGCCAAGAAAAGAAGTCATGGTAGCAGAAGTAAGGCGACTTCCACAGCCCCAACAGATAAGGTCGAGGAAAAAGCTCCAACCTTAATTGAGCTACTTACAACTTTAAGCAAAAATGAGATGAGCAATACTCCCATAATAGTCCGAGAAGATAGCCAAGGTTCTTATATCAACCTTGCTACTCATCTTTATTGGGAGAAGTTTTCCATACTCCAATTCTGTGTCCCAGTGGTTATGTGGTCTACTCTTATGCTGGCCCTCAAGAATCCTTATATAATCTCAACAAAGAGACTCAAAGCAGGGAATAATATACATTGGCGTGTACCCTGTTTGAAACTCATAAGGTATGCTCAGATATGTCTTCAGGACTTCTCCTATGATGAGGTATACTTGACAGACAATCAGATCTCTTGTGCGCTCAAGCTTCTTGAACTGGTCTTTACAGCGTGGTCAGATCCTAGATCTGCTGTTGGCCCGGCCCCCTTGTGGCATGGTTCAGATAGTCATAAATACCGCTTGCAAAGAGCAATGGGTACTGCACTGGAGCTCCTAAGTTACAATCAAGCAGGTGGTAGACAATCCATGACACTGGTTGGAAACTTGGTGCTTAGTGGCTCCAAAGTTGTGTATCACCAAAGACTCCACCACATGCCTGAATACATCAAATGGTTGTTGGGTATCATGTACTCAGTAAGAGGCAAAACACCCGAGAGATATGCCCAGCAAGAAAGACTTCTCTGGGAGTGCATCTTGCTTGGACTTGCATTTCCTTATTTGATTGGCGTTAACTGTGTCAGTTTCCTTCCCGTTGATGATTCCCCATTTCTTCCCTTTGTATTCTGTTGGCTACCCAGTGTTTGGATGACCTACACTGCCATTGCAAAAGTCCTCATCCAGTTGTGTCTGGGTTTAGAGGCAACAGTATCTCAATAAAGACCCCATTGCTTAACCCTACATTTCTTCTTACTATAAGCTTTATCACTTCTTGATGCAAAAAGGATAACAACACATGGACTATTTTCATTAGGTTTTTCTTTTTCCAAATTATTATCCATAAAGGGGTTTATGCTCAATCACTTGGAGCCTTGCGCATATACTGCACATGGACTCAAGTGATCAGTTGGCCAGTTTCCAGGTCCTTGAGAGTATAACTATCTACTCCCACTTTCTGGACTACCTTGACAGGACCTTGCCATAATGAGGCAAGTTTACTTTTGCAACCGTATCCTTGATTGCTGTAGAAGTATACCAAGCTTCCTATTTTGTATGCAGTAAGTACAGGCCGGGTTTTTGTTGCACAATCCATGTCTTTCTCCTTTGTTGCTAAGTTGGTAGAGTACACCTCAGACTGTAACTTGATTAGGGTATGTGCTAGTCTCTTTAAATAAGCATTGGGGGTAAAAAGATTGTTAGTTTTAACTAAACTGTAGGGATGTGGTGGAAGGCTTGGTTGTCAACCATAAAGAAGCTAGAAGGGGCCTTTTCCAGTAGCCCTGTAGAATCCTATGTTGTACGCAAAGGTAGCTGCCAGAAGATATGTATCCCATTCCGTTTTGTGCTGGTGACTAAGCTTCCTTAATATCTATATCAGGCTTCCATTTGTCCTTTCTACCATTCCATTTGTTTGGGGATGGTATGGTGTTGACAGGGTCCACAGATGCCCATAAGTTTTTTCAGTCTGGGTATCATGTATCCAGTGAAGTTGGCCCCATTATTTGTTAGCAATGTCTGAGGGCAGCCATGCTTATAGAGTATGTTCTCCAGAATGAATTTGGCTGTGGTCAGCGCCAACTGATTTGGAATTGCCTTTGATTTTACCCATTTTGTCAGCTGGTCTACTGCTACAATAATGCACTTGTTCTTGCTGGCGGTCAGTGGAAGAGGCCCTACTAAATCTATGGCAACAGTGTGGAATGAAAAGCCAGGTTGGATTAGTCAGTGCTGATAGCGCGAGACTTTTGGTTGCTCTATTGTACAGTCATGGCAAGCAGCCAGAGTTTCCGCTACATCCAAGTGCATACCTTCCCAGTAGCAATGCTGCTGTAGAAGATTGAGAGTCTTATGGATACCACCATGGCCCACAGTGCAATGAGCTGATACAACTGCATCTGTACATAAAGATAGACAAATGTATGATAGCCACTTCCCTTTATACAACTTGAAAAGCTGATTATCCTTGACGCGGGTGTCCACCGCAAGGGACTTCAGAATTTTCTGAATCTCAAGCAGCTCCTCCCCCCACATAGAAGGCTTCAGCATCAGCTTGTCGTAAAGTTTGTATGCTGATGAATAGACCAGAGCTATGGTAGGAAGACGGGAAAGACAGTCAGCGTTCTGGTGCATGGCTCCCGCATGATGGATTATCTCGTAATCATAGGCTTGTAGCTTAATAGCCCATTGTGCCAGACGTCCTTCCGGGTCCTTCAGGGTCTTTAACCATTTGAGCGAGGTGTGATCAGTTATCACCGTAAAGTGTACTCCGTGCAGGTACACTCTAAATTGTTGACAAGCGTAAATGACTGCCAGGCATTCTCTTTCTGTGACTGTATAGTTTTGTTTGTGACTATTCAGTGTGCGGGAGCAATAGCCTACAGGATGGTCTTGATCATTATTGTCTAGCTGCAAAAGAACCGCGCCAATTGTGGTCAAACTAGCGTCTGTATGTACAATGAAAAGACACTCAAAGTTAGGGTAGGAGAGTACAGGCTCTGTTACTAGAGTGACCTTCAAGTCCTCAAAGGCTTTCTGGCATCCTTCTGTCCATGAGAACTCAACGTCATTTTTCAACAAGTGAAATAATGACCCTCCTAGGCCGGCAAAGTTTGGTATAAAGTGTCTATAATAGCCAATTATCCCTAAAAACACCTGAACATCTCTCTTGTTGGAAGGCGTTTGCATGTGTGTGATAGCTTTGACCTTAGCAGGAACAGGCCGCAAGCCATCCTTACTGATGATGTACCCAAGGAATTCCAGATGTTCCTTGAAGAAGTTACACATTTTTGGTTTTAACTTGAGGTTGGCAGCAATCAGAGGCTAAAATACTGCCTCCAAGTGGTCTAAATGCTGACTAAAAGTCCGGGAAAAGACATTAATATCATCAAGGTAAACCAGGACACAAGTCAACTTGAGGTCTCCCATCACCAAATCCATGGCCCTTTGGAAAGTTGCAGGAGCATTTGCAAGTCCTTGTGGTATCCTGGTAGGTTAGAAAAGCCCTTGTTCCATAATAATGGCACACTTTTCCTGGTCGGTCTTTGGAAGGTCAATCTGCCAATATCCGCTGATCAGGTCCATTGCGCTGAAGTATTTTGCACCACCCAGCTTGTCCAATGTGTCATCTATGCAAGGCAACAGATAAGAGTCCTTTTTTGTAACGGAGTTCAATTTGCAATAGTCCATTACTACACGGTTTGACCCATCCTTTTTCTTTACAATTAGCAAAGGGGAGGACCAAGGACTCTTGCTGGGCACCAAAAGGCCAGATGCAAGTAACTTTAGTAGTTCTTAATTGACAATGGCTTGGTTGGCCAGACTACGTCTTATTGGCCTGGAGCGTATAGGAGCAGTACCTTGCATATCCAAAACGTGTTCAACTCCCAGAGCTTTTCCTAGGTCATGGTTGTTCTCTGCAAAGACGTCCTTGTACTTCTCAAAGAGTTGCATAGCTTGGTCCTTCTGATCCTCAGTAAGTCCATTTAAAGACTTGCGTGGAATGAGCAACAGAACGCTCAGTTGGTTGCAAGGTAGTGCAAATTCACTGAACTCACCAAATGGAGTGACATCCATAAGTCCAGAGTTCTCTTCCAGCTTCATGTAGCCTAGAAGTTGATTTTTCTTCACCGTCAGCAATTTATTGGAGAGGTTTCCTAGAAGTACTAGGATTTCTTCTGCTGAAGGCATGACAATGCCAGGTAGGATCCAGGGTTCCAGCCGCAAACCGTTGTGGAGTCCAAATACTTCACCATGCATACCTTTAGGAAAACTGAGGCTCTGACCTGTATTATGAATCACCTGAGATCCACTTGGAATGGAGAATTTGCTAGAGGAATATAAGGGAATCTCTTTGTACTCCTTAGTGGCTAGAGGTAGAACCTTGATTTTCTGTTGACGCAAGGTGTATGCTACTGGCATATCCCCATCAGTATATTCCATATTAATATAATGGATTTTCTTAGCAGGAAGGTCTCTTGGTCCATCACCATGATAGAAAATTGGTACCGAGTGACCCAAAATGCTAAAGGTACTATCCTGATGATTGATGATGGTTCTGTAGGTTGCCATGAAGCTGGTACCAATTAAGATATCATAGCTCTCATTGCGCAACACTATTGCCGGGGCCGTTACCACCAATTTACCAAAGCAGAGTGGTAAAGACAAATAGGCTCCCAATGCTTTAGTCTTGTCTGGTCCTGCAGTGCCAAATTCCTCATTGTAGTCTAAATCAGGCGCAAGTTTCAACTTTTTGACTAGCCTGGTTGACACAATGTTCCCTGGAGCTCCAGAGTCCAGGATTGCTCTTACCCAAAGCTTATGAACCACCAGCTCAATGTAAGTGCAATCATGGTGTTCTCCATAATGAGGTGTGGTAATTTTGGTAACCTTGTGAATGTCCAATCCTTTAAACTGGGCAAGGAATGACTCCAGCGCAGTTGTTAGGTCAGGCTTCAAGGATTTCAATGTATCCAAATTTGTAGAGACTTGTACCGACCTCAGTAGTTGGGACAGCTTTTTGACACTATCACTCTTGTGAGTGACCTCGGTGTATGGCATACTAATTTGTTCCGCATATGGTATAGAGATGGTGTCAACGGCTTCCTTAGAAGGCATACTCTCTGTTTGAATTGCTTGCTTTCTTGTGACCGCATTGACAGCCAGGACTCTATGTAACAAGTCTTTGTTTATTTCCTCCCTATCTGTCAGGTATCTTTAAGGGCAGGCTTCTTGGTCCAATAGGCCGGCGTTGCAATCAGGGACGTCAGGGTCCAGGTTGATAGGTGGAGAGGGTTGGGAACTACTAGCAGTCAGGGTTTTCTCCTCAACCTGACTGCTTAGCAGTTTTTTGACTCCTCAACGTCTTCATCTCTGTCTTCTTCTTCCTTGTTGTCCTGGTTTAAGTGGCGCACATTTGCCTTGGGTTGCTTGCAGTCCCTGGAAAGATGCCCTACTTGCCCGCACTTGTAACAGGTGCGGTTGTTGGTTGTGTTGGTGGCTGGGGGCGCGGCTACTATTGTAGACTTCCTAGGGGAGTCCTTGTCCCAAGTCTTACCCTTGGGGTCTGTAGAAAAAGATGAAGTGGCTTTCTTATAATCCAGAAAAGGAACTTTGAACTGTTCCTTAAAAGATCCCAAGTGACGCATGAGATCAGGGATTGTTCTTGCACTATATATACCAGACTTGAGAGCAATTGAAAGCTCTTTGTTTGGGCGTATGTAGTTGAGAAGTGCTCCTTTTACGTCAACAAAAGTGGCGGCTCCCATGGAGACTAGTGTCTGTGCTTCCAAGTAAAAGCGTTCCAAGAACTCCATTAGGCTTTCTCCCTTTTTTATCCTTCTTTCTGTGAACTCCATTTTTTGGCAAAATAAGGCTTCTTCACTACCAAATTCCACAATGAGAGCTCTGGATACGTTCTCATATGTCCAGCCCTGTTCTGAAAGTCTAGGTATTATGATGGTCTGGGTCTCCAAATCCAAACAATTGAAGATAGCCGCATTCTTCATAGTGTTGTCCACCCTGTACATAGAGTTGTTGTATAGGCGGAGGAACATGTGAACATTGGCTTTCTTATCAAACTTTGGTAAGTTTGTTGGTTTGAAATTTGGGATAACTGTAGAAGTGCTAAAGTTATAGCTTCTTCTGGGAGGTGGTGAGACATTTCTCTGGGTTGCAGCGCAAAAACGTGCTTCTGAAGCCGCGTCTCTGGCATTGTTGCTAGTCCTGGAAGTGGAGGCAGCAGCGCCAGGGAGAGGTGTCTTGCTACTATCTAGGACTGGTTCCGCTACATAGACCTTCCTCATGGTGCAGCCTATGTTGTCCTCATTGCTCTCATAGCTATGAAAAGAGCAACAATCTTCTGACATTGCTTGACTGGTTGTGGACAGGGCGCTTTGACTTCTAACCGTAGTCCTCTGTGGCCCTGTTTCCAGAACAGTTTGACTGGAGTAAACTTAAAATAACTGCTCTACTTGTCCTTGTAGCTGCAGAATTTTGCTGCCTTGCAAGCGTACTTCTTGCGCAAGGTCTTTTATTGTGCAATTAGCCGTGTGTAGTTTGTCTTCAAGTTTCTTCATCCATGAATCTTGATTTTCAAACGTTACATTGGTCTTTTCATGCATAGCCTGATAGTTGTTGCTTACTGCTGCCAGGTTAACACAAATATATTATGTGCAATTGTGATTGTGGTTAATCAATTTTAACAATTTGAGGATTTCCACATTAAACTAATTACAATCCGAGAGGGATTGCCAAAGGCCCTTGTCAATTTTGCTGACATGTTTGGATAGCTCCTCCATGTCCCGTTGGATAATGGTGGTAACTTCCTTATTGCCCTCTGCTGCAACTCCGTCTTCTATTTGCCTTACAGAGCAGCTGAGCGACTCTATCTCGCTACATAGGTAGTGGAAGGTGGCCTCTGCACCCTTTACGTGGTGGGTTACCGTTCCTAGCCAGTTGTTGTCCAAACTCTTGTGCTCTAGCACAACTCCAACCATTGTGGACACATAGTTGGTCAGACGTTCCTCAAGCTGTGTTGACCAGTTTGCTGTGAAGTTCTGATGAATTATCAAGTGATTCAACTGGTGGCTAATGTTGGCCATGGAGCTTGTAAGTTTGTCATATAGACGACAGAGGAAAGCCTGCTGGTTGTTTATCAAGTTTCCCTGATGCAAGATCAGGGATAGCTGATATCCTAGGTGGGTCCAATTATGACAGATGGCAGGATGTGCAAAACTGTGGATGTACTCCTTGGCCTGTTTGATTGTTTTCATCTGAATACAAAGCTGGTTTGGAGTTATCCCTGTGAAGTTCTGAAATTTCTCTTTGGCTGTGGTGCCATACAAATGGAGTACGGTGAGCTTCTTATGGGCTTCCCCATTCTGGTACGCACCTTGGTCCATCCCATTAATAGCTTGCTCCAGCTGTTGCTGGGTGGGCTCTGCGTTCCCATCTACCTCCAGAGGTACTGGGACATTGAGATGAAAAGAGGACTGGTCCTCTATTAACCGGGGATGCCGCATGTCAGTCATAAACTGACCAAACGCCATGAACTTGTTAGGAAGACCATCCCTTGTTCCAGCAAGCTGATTGATCTCTGTAAATAACCCATCAGGGTGGTCCTGCAGATGGTGCAGAAACACGTGGAGAAGGTTATCTCCATCACCTCCCTGCACAAAAGACGAGTCCCCGGCAGGGCAACAGTTATCATCGGAACGTTGGATGCTACGAGTGAGCACCAATGTTGTATTTCTCCTTAGAGTTGATAGTTGCTTAGCTTAACTCAAAATATGATTCTTCTATTTACTAAAGATTAGGATAAGATTAGTATCTGCCTAATGCGTATAATAAAGTTGAAGTATGTAATATCAATCTTTTATTCAATAATCAAGAAGGGAGTTTTATAGTTAAGGGAAATTAGACAAGAGGCACAGAATGTCAGGATCATCTGATAACAGCCTTGTCTCCTCTACTCTTAGCCCACTATTAAACTAACAATCAGCTGATCATTAGTTAATAGGAACTTAGGATACAACTTAGTTGATCACTTGACCTTGTTATCATCCAGGCTGATAGTTCCATTGTTCACTGAGCTTAATGGATCAAATGCACGAGTACAGTGACAGCTAGTTTATAACCAATCACTTCACGACACTTGCCCAACTGATATGGTTTGATCAGACAAAGGCTTTGGTTTGATTTGGACCATTTGACATCAAGATTGCGCTGGGATGTGGTAAAAGGGTAGGGACAGGAAGGAAACAGCAATTGTGTGATCACAGAGTCATAAACTTGTTTTTATGTTTTGGATTAGGTCAAAAAGCAATCCATGTGGGTTTGTGCTACAACTTTTAGAGGAGGTCACAATTTGTGCCTCACTTCATTGTGTAGATCACAAAATATAAGAGGAAGGCAGTTTTCACATAGGAAATAGAAGATGACATTTTGTGCAAGACACATAATGTAAAATTAAAACAGTTTTTAAAGACAAGATATATGATATCATTTTGTTCAAGGTACAGGATGTTAAATTAGAACATGTTCAGTTGTCAGATTTTTATTTTTTAACTAAAAATTAGTTACAAGCTTTATCTGGCATTATCTCACAATAATAGTTTTTATTGTACCATAGTTTGCTTTAGATAACTATAGGAAAATTCTAATTAAAAAACTGATAAATATCTATTTTAAATAAAAGGATTAATTTACATACTTATGATTAGACACAATATAAAACCACACAAGATTGTGCTTGGTTGCATCAAAATTCATGTAGATTGTGCTGTGATTTTAAGAGCAGGGCACAAAATGTGGCAGTTGCAATTAGGGCTGCGGCTGATACGAAACAATGGCTGCTTTATAAAAAAGGAGCCATTTTTCTCAGATCTGGAAACAATTCTGGAAAATTGTCATAGCTACAATTTTTCCAGAATTGTTTTTGTACAGATCCATAGACAGAGTTTTTTTGGATTTTTTATAACAAAAATTATATTTTTTCCTTTAAAATTTAAAAATATAAATTAGAATTTGACTTTTTAAATTTTAAATCAAAAGTTTATAAAAAAATAAAGTGAGTGGCTTGTCCAGAAAACAGGAAGCCATCTCTGACCATTTTTTAAATTTTTAATTCTGGAATCTCCTAGGTAAGGGGAATCTGAAAACGTGACGGCTTGGATGTGTCAATTATGGTAAATGCTGTAATCAGCGTGTTTTTAATCCGCTGCAGCCCTAGTTGCAATTGTGGCCTGCTCCCTTAAAGCACAAAACAAATCTCCATGAATTGTGATGTGAAGGTCACAAATTAATTTGTGCCCAACTGTCAAAGCCACAAAACTAATTGTGACAGATAAAGCTTGGTCACAACACAGATTGTGACAGTTTTGATGCCTGTCCCTACTCTATAAAAGGGGTTCTCTGCTCTAAATGCCAACATATACCCCAAGCGCGATATTACAATATCTCTAAGGAAGTAAAATCTGAAATAAGCCGAGCTTAAACTATTAAATATTTGATATAAACTTGTTTATTAGATTAATTGTTCTTCTTGTAGGTATGGATGGAGGGATTGGCGTATAGGTGGGAAATAAAAGACCAAGTGAGGAATACGGAAAACCAGAGAGATAGCGTGATAAGAAGCAGGGCTGCAGCATATACATCAATCAGTTTAGCTTTGAGGTAAGAATCTTCACGATCTACTAAGGTGAGATGCTTCAGTTCGCATGAGATCTCCCCATACTTTAGAGGATAGAGTGGGCGGCATGCTTTGGCAGTGTAGGCATATTCTTCAATGGCATCAGCACCGATTTCCTTGCGTCTGCTTCCAAAATGTGCCAACGTCTGCATGCGCTTGACGTTGATGGCGATACTCCCGGTATCATCATCCAGCATTGTCTGTACGTCGGTGGCTAGAGATGATGGCGTGACAGTGGCTCGGTTGACGTAGCTTCCAATGCCAGCGTCTTCAAGCTTCTTTGCGTTACGAGGCTGGTCGCCCATGAGTGGCATGCACAGGATGGGAGTACCTGACATGATTGCTTCAAAAGAGCTTTCCAGACCACCATGAGAAAGGAACAGGCGAGTGTTTTCATGTTCAAGGATAGCCGCCTGCGGGGCCCACGAGAGAAGACGCACATGGTGATGTTGATTTGAAAAGAGTTTTTCTCGTTGGATTTCAGTTCCGTTGACTTCATACGTTCTTGGAAATTCACAAGGACGGGTTTTTCCAAGGCCCCATATGACACCATCAATCGTACCTTCTGATATAGCGTTAAGAGAGCCAAGGATGAGATTATTCAATTCATGTCCATTGAATACAGCATTGGAGCCAAATGCAATGTACATCGTCTTGGGGTGATTGGCAAGAAACATCTTCAAATCTGACGTTAGAGGAGAGTGGGAGTCAGCTTTGATGGGTCCAACCATCTTGATATGCGGGGGAACAGCCACAGCTGCCTCCAACCCTAGAAAAGTATTTGCTAATCCAAGAGAGGTGCTGTAGTCGCCAAACGGAGTTGAGGCAGGAGGGACGCCGTATTTAGCGCGTACTTTGTTCATTGCTTTAGTTACAGGATAGTATTGAATGTGTTGCTTCAGTGGTTCAACCACCTTTTCCTGAAAGCGTTCAAAGAAGCTCAATCCATTAGTGGTGATACTCCCATAGTCCATGTTGCTGGTCAATGAAGATGCTTCTGTGATTCCAAAGATATCAGTCGTCTGGAAGCCAGTGATCAGGGGGATGCCTTTCATTTGGGCCAAGTCACGACAAGCCGAAGAGAAAAAGTCACATACAATCACATCAGGCCTTTCTTTGTCCACTACCTCGCTGAGTCTAAGATAGGTGACGTCATAGATGCCAGGGCTCACTTCTTTAAATAGTTTGGGAAGATTTTTGTAAGGATCTACTGACCCACGTGAAATGCGTCTTGCGGGCTCTCCCTCTTTCACCCCTTTCCATTTTCCCAGAGAAGCGAACCGGAAGTTGTATCTCTCGTTGTGCTTTTCATCGGCGTCAAACGCGGCATAGACAACCTCATGGTTTCTTTCACGGAGAACAGTGCCCATTTCAAGCAGAGGTTTGATGTGAGAATTGGTCCCCAATCCCATGTTTAGCATCACCTTTAGCGGCTGCATGGAACCTTGTACAGCAAGAATGGTAACGGCACTGAGCAATTCGCAGAACATTTTTTGTGTGGTTGGTAATCCCCACACCTTATTTATTCTTGTCCTTAGACACCGGTACACCTTGGAATCACCTCGGCAATGACAAACCAATCATGCAGCTATGGCTGTGGAAATTGCACTCAGATTTACATGCCATTTCAATTTCAATTTGGTTTTCACTGTTTAATATTTAGAAATTCGTCTTAATAAAAACCTAAATATATACTTTATTTTAATACGAGAGAGCGCTTAATTTAAGCTCAGGCCATGAATGGGTTTAGCCAAAACCGATTAAAAGGCTTTTAAAATGAAATCATTGTACGTCATTCCATTCGAGAGAGAAGTCATGTGACTTAACTGACGATACTAAAAAGCAGCAATCCACAAAAAGTGTCACCTATCTCGATACATTAATATATAAGAAAGCGAGTCTATCTGTCTGTAATGTCACCTCGAGTACTCTCAAGCCGAAAAGAATTGAACTGAATTTTCTAAACTATTTAAAGTCGATGGTCAAACCTAAAGCTTGATTTGGCTCATCTTTACATACAATCCCTGGCAAGCATATTCGAAGGCATATAAGTGGAATCTAGCGAAGTGTGACAATAAATTATGTCAAAATGAGATTGTAGGCCACTCGGACTTTATAAAATTCTATTTAACTGTGTCAAGTTTATATTTCTGGGAAGTATAATAAACGAGATAAGGGGAAGGTTTAAGAGAATGATTTTTATTGGATATGAATATATAATAATATATAGTATCTTGACAAGCCACATACTGTCCAAGTATGTCATGGGGGTCATGGGGCTTATCTGAGTAATGTTCCTTTTAGGTCCCGAGGCTTATTCAAGTTGTGTTCCGCTTAGGATCTGGATTAGGTGATCCCCGTAATAGATGGTCGACTGATAATGGTGCCACCAGTTTACTGACTGGTCGGTGAGCCATTCAGTGATCTACTCGGGGAGTTAATTCCCCGAGAGGGAGTAATTGAAGATGTTGTGACATCTCCCCCTGGGGGTGCTGGAAGGCGGAGCCTTGAATTTTCTTAAGAGTGTCAGGGATACACACTTTGTATTGATCCAGTTTGGTGTTGGGGACAGGGAGCCTGGAATTGTGTTGGGCTGTTCTTGCTTTACACAGGCAGAGTTGGTTGTGGTGCATGTGCTTCAGTTCAGTTTGAGCTCCAATTTCCTTGATGAGGTAGGTATTGTTGGGCTTGACTTCCATGATTATGCCTGGTCCACACAGTCCTGGGTCCAACTTATGCTAATCGTGGTTGAAAATCCAGATTTTGTCTCCGACCTGGAATCTTTCCTGCTGTAGTGGGATTGCTTCCCTTTTGACTCTTTGATGCTCTATTTCCTCTTGTTCTTTTCTAGTGCATTGTACATTGGGGTCACTGTCATCTGGCACCTTTTTGGGCAGAGGTAATTGTGGCCCTGTGGTTATACTAACGAGAGCAGGCTTTTGTCCATAGACGAGCTCATAAGGGCTTTTGCCTGTATTGAAGTTGACTTGTGTTCTACAGACCATGAGCGCTGTTGGGAGCATGTTGACCCAGGCCTTTGGATTTTTAGCAGATAACTTACTGAGGGCTTCTACAAGCGCACTGTTTAGTTTTTATACTCCTCCATTTGCTTGAGGGTGATATGGGCTGGCTGTGATGTGTTTTATTCCATTCTTGGCAAGGTAGTGTCAAAACCGCAGGCTTGACCCGCCAGCAAGGTTCCAACCAAGCAGGTTTGTGACCCACAATCCAATTACCCAGTCACTCAAAGCCAGACCCGGAAGTCAACTCAGATTACCAAATCAATCAACATGAACAAATGATGATCCCTCACAATGGATACCTCAATTTGGCGCTTGACTCATTATCAGGATCAAGCCACCCCCTCTTCCATCCAGCCGTGTGATCACCAATCATGTTCCTGCTATCCATTGATTCACAATAGCTATATAATCACCATCTCACAATAAAGATTATTATCTATCTTCTAAATATTTTCCCCCTTGTAACTCTGCTAAAACAGCACAGTTATAACATTGTAGCACAGGTAGGCTCTTCATCCTACCTTATCTTGAAAAATTCCGCCTGTTGCCCGCACACGCCGCAGCCAACAAATCCTCGACAGAATTATGTCTGGCCTCCCGCCCGACTGGACTCCGTATACCCCTGGTACCGCAATACCTGATGGTTTTGTCCTCTACCAAAACACAATGATCCCGCTACCCGCCTTCAACGCCATGTCTGCACAAGGTTTCTTTCAGGCACCTCCCTCAATGCCGCGACCAACTGACGAAACCACCATGCCCGCCTATGTAGCACAAAGTCTTTGCAGCGCCGCCTTGGACCCCTTTGCGGGGGCCAACGACAACAATGCTGCCACATGGATTCAGTCCGCCAAAAACAAGTTGGCTCAGATGGAGTGCCCACAGCGTTTTTGGATTGCAGAGATTTATATTTGTCTGACCCATGATGCTTGCACTTGGTGCAACAAGTGGCATGAAGAGCACACCGACAAGAACTGGGACACTTTCAAACAGGACTTCTTGGCGAGATTTGTACTTAAGGATACGGCACTCATGATCATACGCCAAGTAAAGAACCTAACCCAGACAGGCACCGTTAAAGAACTCACCCATGCCTACGAGGAACTACATCTCCATGCCCCATTCAACATGGCCTTTGACACTCCAGCAACACACCTATTGTACTATGACGCTCTCAAGTTGCACGTAATGAGACATGTGAACCTGGACCAAGTTACCAACCTACAAAGCCTGTACTGTGAAGCATAAAAAGCGGAACAAACCTCCAACGCTCTGCACAAGGCACAGACTGGGAAACAGGAGAGACCCAAGGACTCACATTCAAGTGGGCGCTCCTCGCAACCACCTCCTGGAGATAATGGTAACAACAACAACCACAAACCCACAGGATCAAATGGCAATGGGAATGGAAATAACGGCCAATCAAATCATACCCATTTCCGTGTCACCGCCACCCAAGGCAACCAAGATGAGGGAAAAGCCCAGGGAGAGCACTAAGCAAGCCAAGCTCTTCCCACGCAACTCCTGACTTGCCCAACAATGAATACTGACCCAAGGACGTGGACCAATGCCCAATGATCCAAGTGCCCTCGGAAGACCCGGTACTATACACCATTGCCAACCATCCCAATAAATTGATGTCTTACCCTTTCTGCTTTTGCAGTTACACAGGCTCAGCACTCTTGGACTTGGGCGCAGATCAAACCTTAGTCAACAGCAGCTTTGTGGATAAATTCAAGCTGGCCACTAATTCTTAGCGGATTAAAAACGTGGTCCTGGCTGATGAACACCACATTGCCGTGACAAAAGAAACTGCCCCCTTCTCCGTCATGCTCGAGAACCTCCACTTCACATCCAAGGTCCAGCCATTGACTTCCCTAAGTTTGACATTGTACTGGGACTAGACTGGCTGCGGAGAAACAACCCTCACGTAGACTGGGCGACCTCAGTGCTGACCATCAAGCGCAAAGGTGTCAACCACCAAATCTACCCAGACTCTGTAGACCAACTCCTACGAGACCACGTCTTTGTACACATCACAGAGACCTCGGATGAGAAGGAAAACCTGGAAGCTATTGACTGGGACTCCTGCCAGTATGAAATCATACACTTCAAGGATCATCAGGACACCTCCACACCGCAAGATTGCAACATTGTGGCCTGTCACCCAGAAATCTTTAAGGAAGCATTACCTGGGCTACCCCCTGAGAAACACATCCAACACTCTATCCAACTCAAGGGGGCCGTACTCAAGGCACACCCCATTTACAGGTTGACCCCGAACAAGGATGACACCCTGCGCGCCTATCTCAAGGAAGCACTGGAAAAAGGACTTATCCGCCCCTCACAGTCTCCCTTTGGGGCCACTGTATTCTTTGCGGCTAAAAAGGACGGTACCTTACGCCTGGTCACAGACTACTGCGCCTTGAACAAAGTCACCATCAAGAATTGTTACCCCTTACCACTAATTGACAATCTCTTTGACGCCTTGGGAGGAGCCTCTGTCTTCTCCATATTTGACCTAACTGCAGGCTACAATCAGATTTGTATCAAGGAGGAAGACATCCCCAAAACAGCCTTCTGCACCAAGTACAGTTCCTACAAATGTGTGGTACTCAACTTTGGCATGACCAATGCCCCGTCCACCTTTGTAACCTTCATGAACAAAGTGTTTGCACCACACATAGGCAGACACGCCCTCGTGTACCTGGACAATATCATTGTCTAAAGCCCCTCAGTAGAGCAGGATTACAAGGACCTGGAGGAAGACTTTGCGGCCCTGGCACAACACAAACTGTTGGCCAAGCCCTCTAAATGCCAGTTCTTCCGGGAGCAACTACCCTTCTTGGGACACATAGTCTCAAAGGACGGCATCAAGCCCAAAAGTCAGAAGATACAAGCCATCTGCAAAATGCCACCTCCCAAGGACAAGTCAGAACTACGCACCTTCTTGGGAATGGTGGCCTATGTACAACGTTTCATACCTGACTGCAGCGTCTTGACTGCCCCCTTGTCTGCCATAACAGGCGCCAAGTCCAAGTTTGTATGGACCCCCCAACGCAACCTCTGTTTCAGACGTCTCAAGGAAAAGCTCACAACAGCACCCATCTTACAATACCTCAAACAAGACGGAGAATACCAGATGGAAACCAATGCTTCAGATGCATTCATTGGGGGAGTACTACAAATCAAGAATAGTGATGGTGATTTCCTGCCTGTAGCCTACGAGTCGCGCAAATTGACAGATGGAAAGTGTCAATATCCAATCCACGACAAAGAACTGTTGGCCATTGTACACTGCCTAGTCAAATGGCACTGTTACCTGGAACGGCAGGAAGAATTCACAGCACTAACCGATCATAAGTCGCTCATCTATTTCAAGACACAAGCAAACCTGTCACGCCGCCAAGCGCGGTGGATGGAAATCTTAGAAAGGTTTAACATGCTCATCCAATATAAGCCCAGGGCCAAACTTGCCATGGCAGACACCCTGTCCCGCCTGTATGTCCGCGCTTCTAGGGGAGAGAATGGG
Source organism: Entomophthora muscae (assembly GCA_014839935.2). Classification (NCBI taxonomy): domain Eukaryota; kingdom Fungi; phylum Entomophthoromycota; class Entomophthoromycetes; order Entomophthorales; family Entomophthoraceae; genus Entomophthora; species Entomophthora muscae. The sequence continues at coordinate 359,660 of QTSX02005706.1, forward strand.
CTTGACCCAGACTGGCCTCTCCTAGTGCTCCGTACAGAAGACAAAGGGTTCCCCGCAGGTACAACCAATATCACCAAAGAAACGGTCATCAAGAATGAGCACCTCTTTGCTGACATATACGGGACTCTTCACAGAAAGATGTCAGATGGCACAACCATTCCCTACATTCCCACACATCAACAAGTTGATACCATTCTTTGCTACCACAGAGATCTTGGACACACTAAGAGCCAAAATTTATATGAATTCATAAAACATAAAGCCTGGTGGCCAACCCTATACCGCAATGTCCAGGAAGTGCTAGAACAGTGCAAGGTCTGCAAAAAGTTTGCCAGAAGCAAAACCCTGCCTAAGTCTGTACTCCCCATTCAAAACCAACTACTGTTCAAAGTATGGGCTCTGGAAATTGTGGGCCCCATGCCAGGAAAGCACAACAAAAAAAAACATCATCACAGCCATCAATTTTGCAACAAGGTGGCCAGTAGCCCAAGCAGTGAAATTGCACACCGGTAACAACGTCTGACAATTCATTGGCAAAGAAATAATCAGTAAGTTTGGAAAGCCAGAACTCCTGATAACCAATGGGGGCAAAGAATTGACCTCCAAAAACACCAACGTGTACCTCGTCAAAAAGGGGTCAAACACACCATCACAACACCATACCACCCACAGGCCAATGGACGCGTAGAGCGGCTCAATGGTAGCCTTGTACAAGCTTTAGCCAAACTCACCACCGGGGGACCTGAAGACTGGTATAAGCAGCTACCAACTGCATTACTTGTGTGCCAAACCCAAGTGAACAGACCACAGGGAAAAGTCCGTTTGAACTGGTATACAGCACACAGCCTAATATCATTCAAGCATTGACAGGACCCAAACTGGAAATCCCAAGTCAAGTCCCCCCTTGCTCTGATCCTCAAGTAATAGAGGCCAACAGCAAACAAGCAACCAAAGAAAAGGAACACTTACAAAAGACCTTCATTCCCATCCGTCAAAGACATGAAGTTGGGGACAAAGTCTGGGTCATGAATGTTGACAAAAGCAAACTACAACCCAAAAAAGTAGGGATAGCAATAATCCTAAAGGTAAACAACAATATCACTTACCTTGTGCAAGGGCTCAGGAAACACAAGCAAGACAAGACATTACACCACAACCGCCTACAACCTTGCAAAGCAAGACAGAAACAACAAGAAACTGCCCTGTCTGCCACTGAACAACAACTGGTTCAATATGGCGCCCGGGCTCCTGACAACCTGCCCCCTGAGGAGGCCAACTTTCAGCCGGGGGAGGGGGGTGTTGAAACCGCAGGCTCAACCCGCCAGCAAGGTTCCAACCAAGCAGGTTTGTGACCTGCAATCCAAATACCCGGTCACTTGAAGCCAGACCCGGAAGTCAACTCAGATTACCAAATCAATCAACATGAACAAATGATGGTCCCTCACAATGGATACCTTGATTTGGCGCTTGACTCATTAATATGATCAAGCCACCCCCTCTTCCATCCAGCCGTGTGATCACCAATCATGTTCCTTCTATCCATTGATTCACAATAGCTATATAATCACTATCTCACAATAAAGATTATTATCTATCCTCTAAATATTTTTCCCCTTGTAACTCTGCTAAAACAGCACAGTTACAACAGTAAATATTGGTGTCAATAGCCTTGAGTTCAGTGCCTCCATCTGTGATTAAGAGGTCAGGCTTTCCAAACTTTGCTATGATCTCCTTGCCAATGAATTGTCTCACGACATTGCCTTTTTGCTCTTTTGTGGCTTGTGTTAAGGGCCATCTGGTTTCATAGTTGATGGCTGTGATGATGTACTTGCCTTTGCTTTCACCAGGCATTGGCCCCGCAATGTCCAACAACCATACCTTTAAGGGTTGTGTGATGGACACGGGTACCACTGATTTGGGTGGTGCTTTGGTTTGGGCATACTTCTCACAGACTTTGCATTGTTCCAGTACCTCTTTGATATTATATAGCATGTTGGGCCACCAGTAGTCTGTCTTGAGATATTTGTGAAAGTTCCTGCTGCAGGTGTGTCCCAGGTCTCGGTGATATCAGAGGATTGTGTCAATCTTTTGTATTGACAGGACGTAAGGTACGGTGTCACTACTTGGAAGTATTTGATGAAGAGTGCCATATACATTTTTGAACAGGTATTTGTTCTTAAGGACTTTCTCTTGGATGTCCATTGGTGTGCCAAGTGAGAACCCTTCCTGGAGTTTCCCCATGATTAACATGGGCCAGTCTGGATTGTCATCAGCGCAGAGGACATGTTTGCTGTATAGCCATGATAGGGCATCTGCAGTAAGCATTTCCTTTCCTGGCGTGTATTCAATTTTCATGGGATATCTCTGTATGAGACTCATCCATTTGGCTTGTCTTCTTGACAGGTGTTGTTGTATTTTGAAGAATATCAGTGACTTATGGTCAGTGAGTACATGGAACGTTTGGGCCCCTTCCAGATAGCATTGCTACTTCATAAGGCAGTGTATGATGGCTACCAACTCCTTGTTGTGTATGGAGTATCAATGTTTGCCGTCAGATAACTTCCTTGATTCATATGCCACGGGAAAGAAGTCTTTTTCTGCTGTTTGGATATGTAGTACTTCTCCTATGGCATAATCAGAAGCATTGGTTTCTAGTTCATAGATTCTCTTATAATTCAGGTATTGAAGAATAGGGGCAGTGACCATGTGTTCCTTTAGTTGGAAGAAGTGTTGGTCTTGTAGCAGTGTCCAGATAAACTTGGTTGATGCCTGTAATGGCAGACAGGGGGGCTGTTAGGGCGCCCCAGTAAAGGATGAACCTTCTTATGTAGGCTACCATTCCAAGGAAGGTGCGGAGTTTGCTCTTATTTCTTGGGGCTGGCATTTTGGTTATGGTGCGTACCTTGTCTGGGTCTGGTTTAATTCTGTCCTTGCTGATAATGTGACCAAGGAATGGAAGTTCTGCCAAGAAGAATTCACACTTTGACAGTTTGTCAATCAATTGGTTCTCTTCAAGGGTGCAGAAGACCAGGAAGACATCTTTCTGGTGTTGTTCCAGGTTGGGACTGTAAATGATGATGTTGTCCAGGTAGATAATTGCTTGTTTTCCAATGTATTCCTTGAAAACTTTGTTCATGAAGGTCACAAAGGTGCTAGGGGCGTTTTTCATACCAAAGTTGAGGACAAAACATTCAAAGGATCTGCATTTGGTTCTGAATGTGTTCTTTGGAATGTGTTCATGTTTCACGCAAATTTGGTGGTAAACTGCTGTCAAATTAATTTTTATGAAGATTTGGGACCCCCCAGGGCATCAAAAAGGTCATCAATCAGGTGCAGGGAATACATGTTCTTAATTGTGACCTCCTTGAACGCTCTGTAGTTGGTGAACAGGCAGAGTCCTCCATCCTTCTTTGCCACAAAGAAGACAGCAGCACTGAAAGGGGACTTTGATGACCGCATGAGTCCTTTTTTGAGCGCTTTGTCAAGGTAAGCTTTTAGGGCGTTGTCTTCTTGTGGTGTGAGGTGGTAGATAGTTTGTGCTTTAGGTACACTTCCTTTGAGGTCAATTTTGTGTTGTATGCCACGGTAAGGTGTTAATCCTGGTAGTGCTTCTTAGAAAACAGAGGGGAATTTGTTCACTAGCTGGTCTCAGATGTGGTCCTCTTCATGTCAAGTTGCTGTATTTTTAAAGTGGATAACTTTGTGCGTGCAGGAGCTCCAATTGATTTTGCTAGGGTCAGTTTCCTCTTCTGTTTCCATGATTTTCATGAATACATTGTCCCTCATAAGCGTATCAAGGTGAGTTGAGTAAACATGGTGATGCACTTCTCCTCATTATATGGTGAGGGTAGCACTATCCCAGTCAACGTGAGGTTTGGTCTTTCTCATCCAGTCCAGGCTAAGTATAACATCATACTTAGGGATTGGTATGATTGGGCCACTGAGTGTGGTTTTAACGTCTCCAATTTGGGTGCGGAAAGGTTTTACCTCTTGGGTGACTGGTGTGCTTCTGTTATCCGCCATGATGACTCTCTTGATACTGCTTTGGGTGGTAGGTAGTTTCATGAGGTCAGCAAATTTCTTGTCAACAAGAGATTGATCTGCTCCAGTGTTGAATAGTGTGGTGCCCTGATATCTGCAAAAACAGAAAGGGTAAGTGAGGTGTTTATTTCCAGTTTGGGCAACAAATAGTAGAGGGTTGCTGGAGGGTACTTGAATCATTGTGATTTAATCCACATCTTGGTCCCTGTTTGAGTCTTGTAGGTTGGGGAGGGCGGCTTGCCTAAGCACTCCCCTGAGCTTTTCCCTCCTCATTGGTATCTTTGGTGCTTTCCTGGTTGCCTTGTGCAGTGTGATTCCCAGTTTGAGGATGGGTGTTGTTGGCTTGGTTGTTCTGCTTATTGGGTTAAGGATTCTTCTTGGCTGTAGGACTCTCCTTTCTCTTGTTGGTTGCATGTAGGTTGTCAGATTTTTGAGCTGCACGTTTTCCCTCCAAGAACACACCTTCAAGGTTCTTGCAGCAGTTCATGTCAAACTGATGTCTAATGTGCGCGGGGAGGCCATTGTAGAAGTCCAAACACAGCACAGGTTCATCAAAGTTGATAGTGTTAGGCGCGCAGTCATGTAGGTCTTTGTATGCAGCAATGTACTCCTCAATTGTTCCTGTCATCTTGAAGGTTCAGAGTTCTGTCATAATCACTATATCAGAATCCTTCATGGAGAACTTTTCAAGAAATGCAGCTTTTAATACCTCCCAGTTTTTCTTCTGGTTGGGGTGCTGGGTTAGCCACTCACTTACAAAACGTGATGTGTTTCCTGTAACGTGAAGGGCAATCTCACTGACCCAGTGTCCTTGGGGGTAGTTCACTTGATCATACTTTCCCTGTGTACTGTTGATCCAGAGAGAGGCGTTTTCCTGATGTAGTCCTGCAAAAGCGCAATTTTGGCTGTACACAGGCGCTGGAATACAATATTGGGTATCTCAGGCTGCTGTGGACCTATTATGGTTGGCGCTGTGGGTAACAATCTGCAGGCTTTGCAAATGTTGTACTGTTTGATGGGTGCAAGGATGTTGTCTTAGATAACAAGGCCTGCGGGAATGTCTTGTCCTTCTTTGTAGTCTCTCCAGCTGTTAGGGAGTACCATTGCTTGTTTCTTTTTCTTAGGAGGAATTTTTCTTTTGAGTTGGGTAGGTATGGATAACTTACCTATGTTACCACTGTCAAGTATATACTTCTGGGAAGTATAATAAACAAGATAAGGGGAAGATTTAAGAAGAGAATGATACTTTTTTGGATATGAATATAGAATAATTTATAGTATCATGACAAGCCACATACCATCCAAGTTCATCATGGGGGTCATGGGGCTTATCTGAGTAATGTTCCTCTTAGGTCATGTGGCTTATTCAAGTTGTGTTTCGCTTAGGATCTAGATTAGGTGATCCCTGTAATAGATGGTTGACTGATAATGGTGCCACCAGTTTACTGGCTGGTTGGTGAACCATTCAGTGAGCCATTTGGTGATCTACTTGGGGTGTTAATTCCCCAAGAGGGAGTAATAAAATATGTTGCAACAACTTCTTGCCTTTTAAATTAGTAGTTCAGCCCATGAAACCATGACAAAGAGGCACATATCTAAATATAATCCAACTCCAGAACGTGTGGATTGAATCAGAAGAGGAGCAAAATATTGTTTAATAATAAGATTGATTTTTTTATTAATTTTCTACAATATAATATGATTGGATATTTAACCTATTGTGATAAGGTTGACCTCAAATCTTATCAAATTCAGATGAATCTTTGAACACTGTTGGTTAGCTTTAAAAGTGAATTCATTTCACTTCCATAGCTGTTCTTTATCCCTTTTATTTTTGGGAGTTTTGTAGTTCACTGCTACACAATTTTAAGGTCGCACCTATCTCCTTTCTTGAATTTCTCTGCTGTTACTGTTTGTTGCTGTTGTTGAGTGCTGGTTATGATGCCAACCCTCCTGTTGATAAGCTTGCTGAGGCTCCTCTTACCTCCTCTTCTAGTGTGGTTCCCCTTCTAATATCCTCTATTTGGCTATCTATACTGAGTCCCTACTTCAATTAAGACTTTATATAGTCAAAACATTGGTCATTAAAGTGTGAAGGGTATAAAGTGTGGACCTACTTTTTTGAAGATTATTGTACCTAGTCCTTATTAAAAGATGCTGCTTAATTAAAACTAAGTTGTATCCCTTATAAACAATAAATCTTGCCTCTGGCAGAAGGACCTTGGTATGTCTTACTTGGACAACTAGAAAAACCAGACCTACATGTACTTTGTGGGCCAAAGACTGGATGCCTGCCATTACATGGATCAGATCAAAACCTCCCAGCTTACTAATATACAGTACTGCATTGTTACTTTTGAAGAAAATTATGGCACTATATTTACCTAGCAACCCAAATCTCCTACCAGCACTGAGCATACTATGACTGCTGATAAATTTCATAAGTATATCTGGATCCCCACATCTGTAGCTGCCTTGATCCCCATACATATCTCATTTGTAAAGAGGACCCCATACACCCTGAAAGATGCATAAATTATTTTCTGAAAACATTGCACCATCTATGTTGATCACAAATCAGATGAGGGGACCTGAACAACTTCAGTTTGAGCCCCTAATGGTCAAAGCAAAAGCCAAGGAGGCAGAACTTTCTGGGGCTGTGTAGGTCAAGTTCAAGGGGTCAAGCATCAAGTTCAAGCCCATTTTTCTTGACCAAGGTTGTGAAACCTGTCCTCTGCAATGATCCACACATTGATCTGGCTTTCAGGTGTGGGCTAATGTTGTCCAAGTAGAGAGAGGTCTCCTAGGAGGGGTAAATTTTTGTTATTTTGTTTAATTGACCAGTTGTGTTAAGGCCCAGGGGGTCCTGACAGGGTTCCATCTCTCTATGGCAATCTTGATAGCAAATCAAGCTTGTATATGAACTTGAGCTTTATTATTGGGCAAGACTAAGAATGATCACAATGTGAAGCAGGGGAGAAAGGATTATTTTATAACCTTTCCAGGATTCTTCTGGATCTTTCTTGAATCTTGTAGATACTTCTTGCTGGAAGAATTCCTTGGAAGATAAAACACCCCATGACCATTTTCACACATATTCAAATTGAGAAGGTTTGCCTTTGCATGGATCTTCAATTCATGATCTAGAACTTGTACTATTGGATTTCCCTTGTCAGTATCTTTCCATTGAGTGTTTGGACATTTAAATTGGTTCAGATGTTGATGATTTATACCTGGATTAACCTGAGTGCTCAGCTGACTAATCTTCAAACCTCTTTTGGTTGGGATTGGCAAAAACTTCAGGGCAAACCCAATTAAAAAATATTCCATCTTTACATGGATCTTCAATTCATGGTCTAAAATTAGTGCAATTGGATTATCCTCTTCATTAGCTTTCCAAAGAGAATTTGGCCATTCTAATTGATTCAGGCATTGTAGATTTATGCTTGGATTTATTTGCGGCGTTTATTGACCAGTTCTATGATCCTTATTGGTTTGGATTCAGCGTGTTTGGGCAATCAGATCAATTATTGTCCATAAGTCAGGATCTAGAGCAGCTAGGAACAAGATCAATACTCCAGTTTGAAGGTGTGAATTCAGGCTATTTCCTCAAAGCATAAAGTAGCTAAAACTTATAATAAAATTGTCAGACCAAGCCCTGAAAAGCTGCAGTGGCTGGGTTTTAATCAACTGAGGTGGTTGGGGTTTAGTTTTTGCCTTGGGGTGTTGGTAAGGTGGCCCCTTGCTAGTGATTTAGAAAGATGAAGAATTTATGTCCCTTGGATGATTATACAAGGGGTATAGGCATTATGAGGCTAGCTGGGGTGAGAATACAGTTAGGGTTCTGCCCAGGATAGATGTGCAGAGGTAGCGCTAAAATCTTGATCCCAAGTGAAGTGAGAATACAGTTGGGTGACTTTACCTAGGATGGGGGTGAAGCCTTTTCTATGACTTTGGAGTAGCTTTAAGGAGGTCTTAAAGTTGCTGGGCAAGTATGAATGGCTTAGAACCATCATCAGGGTAACTGTTCAGAGATGCAGTTGCTGAACTGAATGATTTGGAGGTTTCTGGGAAGTGAAGTTGGTTATTTTGCACCTTAAAGCTCAAGATAACCACTTTTAAGTAAAACAGCTTAGTGCATGGGGTATTCTTACTTCTGATGATATAGGTGTAAATCATATAAGGGGGTCAAGTCTAGGTTAACTCACTTTTGGGGACTTATTTCCTGATTCTGAGGTGTTGACTGATGGGGACTGCCAAAATGAATCTAATATGGAGGCCACCTGTAGGGGCTTGATAAGTTGTTCAATAGCTATGCTAGGTGCTAGGCTATTAGTCTAAGGTTATAACAATATGGGGAAATGTTCCAACATTTCCCTGAATTTTTTTGCTGAGTTAGCAGAAGGTAGATTCTTTTGCCTTAGCTTTAATGTATTAGAAAAATCAAGGAAGAATATGAAGAAATTTCAGGTAAGAGGTTTCTTCAGTAATTTCCTATAAGAGATGAAGGTATTTTTCTATGAAAGAAAGATATAAAGTCATTTTGGTGGGACATCTTTCCTTATCTTACTATAAGAGTAAAGATATGGGCAAAAAGTATAAAGATGATTAAGAAGAGCAACTAAAAAGTATTCTACTATTTAAATTTGTTAAGGTTGACTTCAGGGAAGACTTGTGCTAGAACAGGGAACTAGCTATCTTTTTGATACACAAAGTGGTAATTCTACAAGCAGCTTTATTGATGGAAATTGATTTCCTAGTTGAATTGCAGTGGAACTTCAGAAATGTTCCAGTTTTGCGCTCTGTAATCATTGGTTGAGTTATGGCATATTTCTTGATGAATATGATTTGTTGGAAGCTAAAAGCTTGAAGTATGATTAGAAATAAAGTGAATCAATACTTTAAGCTCTTGAGAAAGTAAGTGTGTAAGCCTTTTTATTATAAAAGAAAGTTTGTGCTAATAATTTAAGCTTTTGAAGAAAGCCATTCTAAAGACCTAAACGTTGGGAGCAATGTGCTACAAGTTGGATGTTAGCTTGAAAGTTGAAGGGGTCTTCAGAAATCTTTTGGTTGCAAGTTGGATCTTTTTTAAGCACTTGATCTGCCTCTTAATGGTTACACATCTGGTTGGTTTGGAATAACTGGATGTCTTCTGAAGTGCTTGGAATTCCTTGCTAAAGGAGTATCTGGTTAAAAGGACTACATAATTGTGACCAATAAGAAGTTTTATGAGCAGAGCAAAAGTAGAGCAGAGAAAGACCAAGGCCAAGAACAAGTTTATCACAGAAGGCTTCTAAGGGGATTTCCCTTCTGTGCTAATAAAGACTTTCTTGACCCCTATTATCCCTTTTGAAATAATGAAAGTATTTTTTTATCTTTTTACATATAATTAGTATCCCTGAGGATGACATCCCAGACCAGCTTGTCCCTGGCTTTGACCCAGGACACACCTTGGTGGTCTCCTAGGAGCAGGAGCACCACAGAGCTTATTGAAATTGTCTTGTTGGCGGGACTGGTAGTGACCTATCTGGTTGTGAACACTACCTGGTGCAGGATGAAGCTGAGTGTTTTTGCTTTTGATTTTTCTTAAACCTATTGTGGTTTGATTACTTGTTTCAAAATAGCTTTTGAACATCTGTCAATGAATATACAGTGCCCCTTGGCACTCATTTGCAGATTTGAAGGTTTAAACCATTGATGATGAGGGTTAGTAGCATTGTGTTTTCAATGGTTATAGCTTCAGGGGCAGCAACAAGTTCTTGTCTCCAAGAAGCAAGGTACTATGAGACTCTCTCTGTTTGTTTAATTGCAAACAGGGGAGTTTCTCACTAAAATGTGTGAGAAATCCTTGCTGTAGTGGCAACTGTGGTAAGTTTGACTCCCTGGTACTCAACTCCCTTGAAATCAACTCCCTTGAACTCGACACTATAGTAAAGTGAGAATTCAGCTTTTGCCCTGATTGACTCCCTGGTACTCGACTCCCTTGAAATTAACTCCCTTGAACTTGACACTATAGTGAAGTGAGAATTCAGCTTTTGCCCTGATTGACTCCCTGGTACTCAACTCCCTTGAAATTGACTCCCTTGAACTCAACACTATAGTAAAGTGAGAATTCAGCTTTTGTCCTGATTGACTCCCTGGTACTTGACACTTTTTTAATTAACAGATCTTGATGTACTGAAAACTTTTAATATAAAAAATTAAGCTATACAGGTATGGTATACTAAAATAACTCTAGAGAGCTCAAAAATGCAATAAAAACAGTAGACTAATAAATAGAAATAAGAAGAAATAAGCAATTATTTCTCATTTTATTATGTAATTTACACTCTTCATTATAAAAATATTTTTTATTACCATAAAAATTAAAATTCCAATGAGACAAAAATAAACACAAACACAACAAAAAAAGTTATGCAAATTATAAAGAAATATTATTATTTATTTGATATAGTTCATATAAGCACAACTGTGAATATCATATGTTTTATTTGGAAACTAACAAAAATTAAGATATTTCACTTACTTCCAACTATAAATATTCATCTCAAACTTACCATGTATACATAGAACAATTACTGCTGTCTAATTAAGTTAAAAAAAACTTCAAATTAAAACTAAAAACTAAATGATCAAAGCTAATAAATAAAAATTAAAGTTAAAAAGTTAAAAGTAAAAATCATATAACTGAGCAAGCAAGCAAGTTTATTCCTCATCATTCTTTCCCTGTTTCATCTTGGCCCCTTCCAGGAGGGCAGTGGCAATAAGCTCAAGCTGCTGCTTAAGCTCAGAGGCCTTGTATTTGTACTTGGCTGCACCCTGGATGGCCTTGGTGAATAGGGTGGAACAGGTTGTTGGCTTGGTGGGGGGGACACAGTTGGAGAGATCACACAGCTTGGAGATGGTTTTCTCCTGCTTGTGCTGCAAGAGGGAAAAGAACTTATTGAATTTGGGGTGGAGCCCAAAGTTGGCCTTGAGGTGTTTGTGGTAAGCCTCTAGCGCTGAGGTGGTCTTGAGCTCACCATTCACTGCCGCCCAGTACACATTCCAGCTGGCCTTGGCACAGGCCTTGCCTCACCTCTGCGTGACAACTTTCCCAATCCACTGGGGCTCAAAGTACTCAAGGAAAGGCTTGAACTCTGGGTGCTTCACTATGTAAGGATCCTTTGAGAGCACCTCAAACTCCATTGCAGTGTGCTCTGGCTTTAAAAAAGCCAAGGCACTAAATTGTGCCAGCACAAATATGCAGGTGTCCAAAGTATCCCTCTGGCTCAACCTACTATGCTCCGCGTGGGCCTGCACGTTACAAGCAACTGCTTGGCGGAAGTGGAAGTGGCACCCCTGCACCTCCTGCTAAACAGCTTCTTGAATGCATTGAACTGAGCAGGCTCAAAGTCCATAATGCATACGCAAGGCCCAAGAGCTCTTAGCCTCGCCTTTCCCTCTGAGTCCAGGGTGGCCTGGTCCTTGTCAGAGGCAGGTGGGTTGGCACGGGTGTGGGGGGAGTCTTCTTGGATTCATCATCATTGGCGGGAGAAAGGAGGGCAAGTTCTTGGCGGAGGATGGAGAACGCACGGGTATAAATGGCCTCAGTGGCCCTGGGAAGAAGGAAGAACACAAGTGGAATCACCCGGATGTCAATCTGGGCATGAACCATCCAGAGCTGCTTAAACATCCGGGGGCAAGTGGTGAAGGTACCATCAACTAGCCAGGTTGACGCCCTTTTCAACTCCATCAGGTTCTGCTGAGTTGAGTAGCAGATTATACAGTCCTTGGCTGCAGGCCTGTCATCATGAAGCAGGAAGCGCTCCCCACTAGGAAGCTGCTTAAGCTCATGAGTGAGCGTGAGTTCAGAGAGTACGTCAGAAGCCTTGGGGGGAGGGGGGATTTGCAGCAATACACTTATTGCTGATGAATTTGACCAACTGCTCCTGTGTTGGTACCAACTTGAGATTGTTGGGTTTGAGATGCTGGAGGGCCTTGATGGCCAGATCAGAAGCGCGGAGATTGGCGGTCGTGGGAATGACCTGAACAAGGTACCATTTAAGCATGTGAGTGATTAGATGATTGGGGGGCTCACAAGTGTGCTCCCCCTTCTCCAAAGTTACTCACTCCCAGCCCTTGGTGTTCAACTGGGCCCTGCAAGTCTTATCCTTGCAGACAAAGTGCTTTCTTTTGGTCTGCCGCTTTTGGTTGTTGCAATTAAAGATATAATTGTTGGCAACGTAACCAGGGCCGCCCTTTACGGACATGATCAGAAAGTACCAGGGGAAGCGCTTAGGAACTTTGAACTCTCCGTCCACATTGCAAATGTTGTGGATGGCCAGTGGATCCCAAGCCACATGACCAGAAGCTTAACACTTCTTGGAGTAATCCTCTGGCTCATCTTGGGGGTCAGATGAAGAAGGAGAGGAAGAGCCATTGGGAGGGGAAGGGGAAGGATTCTTTGAGGCCTGCTTGGATGCCTCCTTTTTCTTACCAGAAGAAGAGTTGGGCTCCTTGGCAGCCTTTGCCTTCTTGGTCCGGCGCTCCTTGGTAGGCTCGGAGTTGGCCTCTGAGTGATAAAATGAGTGGTTGGTAAGATCACCATCTGATTTATTGGGGGAGGAATTTTGGGGGGAAGGTGAAGGGGATGTAGAAGATGAGGGTGGAGTGGGAGGAGATGGGGTTGGAGGTGATGGGGTTGGAGACTTTGCCTTGGCAGGCTTCTGGAACGCTTGGGGGTGGAGGCAGTTTCTTTGGAGCCTTTGGAGGATTGGCGCTTAGGCTGCTGGCTGTTCTTGCTTGATTTTGTCTAAAGAAAAGTTTAGCATTGTAAATAAAATGATTGAGAAGATATTGCAAACACAAAGAGGTAAAGCAAAGCAAAAGTTGAATAAAAAGTATGCAAATGAAGTTTTATTTATAAAAATAAAAATAAAAAAGTAAATAGAAGCAAAATAGAAACTCAAAGTGTAGATATAAAGGTTAAGACATAGAAAGTAAGTGATTTTGTGATGAAGCATCAAAGATGTTAGGTTCAGCATAACATCTTAGTGTTAAATCAATGTAAAAGTTTAATTGAAAATCAAAAAAATATATGAAAATTATATGGAGAGCAGCAGAAAAAGTAGTAGATTATAATAGCAAAAAAATTATTATGTGGATTTTTTTATTGAGAGTTGAAAATTCAAAACAAAGTAAAGTGTCAAGTTTGGCACTGTCAAACAGCCAGAAAAAGCTGAATTCTCACTGTCAAGTATGCCGGAGTCAAGCAGAAACATCAAATTTCTATGTTTTTTACATATAAACCTTGCTTAAATTTAAACCAGGTTTGAAAGTTAACCCAAAAGCAAGGCAGTTTTGTATGCTCAAAAATAAAAAAATACAACATAAGTTAAAAAAGTAAATGAGTGGAAATGTGTTTATTAGTGATTAGGGTATGCTGTAAGGAGCTGGGAGTGAATTATTTACCATAGTGTTGGTTAAAACGTTAAGAAGCTCTCTGTACTAATCCCCAAGTTAAATTGTTAAGTGGGTGAGTGTTGAGTGGCGCTCATAGTACGTCACATATTAATTTAGCCTTAATTCCGAGCCTTTGATTAGTTAAATCTGAAACCAATCAGGTGTCAAGTGGATAGAGTCAAACAAAGAAAGTGTCAAGTTTCAGTTTTTTATAAATTACATATGAAATCTCTTAATAAATTGGGCTTAATTTATGTGGCACCACTTAATCCAAAAACCTGGGAATGACATAATGTAAAAAAAGTGGGGTACTTGATTAATGTATATACCATCAAATCCAGTATAGTGGTGCTTGGGAGCCTAATCAACAACTATGGACACTAATAATAAAAATACTATAGTAAATAACAATTTTATATAAGCGCATAAGTATTTTATTAATTAAATTAAATTTGGCTTAAAAAGTGTCAAACTGATCACTTTTGGGTTTAGAGTGTTGAACACAGGTGTTTTCATTTCTATTAGTAAATTTACTTATAAATTGCCCCTTAAATTTGTATTTTAGCTAACCAATTTATTAAACAGAGTCAAGTTCAAGTAAATCCAACCTTGGTTTTTGGTTTTGAACCCCTAAATTACTAGTAAAAATTAGCTTAAAATCAGTTAAGCCAAAAATACTAATAGATGCACATATGCGGCACTCAACTCCCTGGTACTCGACAAAGTGTCAAGTACCAGGGAGTTGAGTTTAAGGGAGTTGAACTTACCACAGTTGCCCTATAGTGGGGCTTGGCTGCTTCTCTGAAAGTAGTCCAGATAACATCAGGAGCTTGACTGGCCCAGGTGGCAAATCAGGAGGTGGCAGGAACAGTGGGGCACCCTGAAGCTGTGGCCACCCAAACGGATCCTGGTACATAACAGATGCAAATGCAGGTGTCTGTTAATGCAACCAAATTACCATGATAGTACCCTGCACACCACCTGTGAATAGTTCCAACCATAAGTTCAGCATTTTTTAGGAGAGATCTGACTGGGGAGGAGTGACACTTTGTCAGTGATCACTTTCCTGACAACAGTTGCAAATGGATAAAGATATACTCCAGCTTATAATATTGGATTATCTAGGTTACAGATGCTTAATTATTGCTAAATAATTGTCCTTATGCCCCAAAACAATGAAGATGCAAGTGCAATATGCAAGGAACTAAGTGCCTTGATGAATATAAAATGACCTGCACTGCAAACCTGTACCTTCATGGGAAGCATTATTCCTGGCTTAAAACCAATCAAGCCGGCACCCAAATTCTAACCTCCTTAGTATATGTACCTCTCTCCTGATCCCAAGTCAATAGTTTGATTAAAATTTATTTCTACAATAAGCAATCTTTCCCTATTATTCACTTGAGCGTTTAATAGTATCTCCTTAGAGCAGATGATTGAAATCTTCTACTTGTGGTCTTTAGTTATCCTCTGGCTCTCCTTATTCCTGTCTTGTATCCTGTCTCAGGGGCCAGCTACCTTGTGCTTTCCTTGTTCTTTCCCAACCCCTACCCTACAGCTTGAAGAGCCATCTCCTGTTGTAGAGAGTAATGGACTCTTGTTTGATGTCACAACTGTATTCTTCTCCAAAAGGAGTATCCCTTACACACTGGTTGGCATTGTCCTAGGTAGAGCCAATTATGAGCATGGGTTAAATTGAGTAGGTCACAGTAGATAACGTAACCTTCTGGGATCTTCCCATCTGGGCTGGGCAGGAAGGTTTCCTGACAAGGGGTAGACATTCAACCAGCACTCTGTCTTTCCTTGGGGGATCTTCTTAATTTAGGTTGGTAATCAAACCTGTCACTGCTACCAATTCTGAAACTAAATCAATTATAGTTTGGTATTTGGATTGGGGAAGATAACAGTCCAAGAGGAAAGGACAGAGATTAAGAATAAAATAATGTCTTTATTGGAAAGCGGTAGTTAACATAATGGAAACAGAAGC
Source organism: Entomophthora muscae (assembly GCA_014839935.2). NCBI lineage: Eukaryota > Fungi > Entomophthoromycota > Entomophthoromycetes > Entomophthorales > Entomophthoraceae > Entomophthora > Entomophthora muscae. The sequence continues at coordinate 375,132 of QTSX02005706.1, forward strand.
CACTAATCTATAAGGGGGTGGCAGGGTGGTGGGGTCCCAGCATGGTGTAAGTGGAAAATAATTAATTGATGGATTATTGCCTGGGGTTGTCTATACACCTAATTAGGATATATTACCCATATATCAAAATTGGTTGATGAATTTCCTATGTTATTAGATAGGACATGTAGCGGCTCTGTGAGTGCCCCCCTGTGTTTATAAGACATTTTGGTAGGTGAGGTGTTTATCTTGGTTACAATACTTGTTGTAGATCAAATTATCCACAGTTTTTATTGCACTAGAGACTGATTATACATTAATTGAGGACTAAAAATATTCTCTCTCTTTTTATCTGCAGTGCTCCATATTTCCAAATATGGATTGCCATCAATTTCTGAGGTTTCTGGATTCATACCAGCCTCTTGCCACCTGGATTGTTTCTGCTAAGTCTACTAGGATTGATATTCTATTATATATTCTCTATCTTTTCTATCAATAGAAGCAGGTTCATCTCAGTTCATTAAGCTTGGTAAAAAATTTCAGCACTCATCTTACACTTGCTAGGAAGATCTATTCAGTATAATCAATCAACAGGGTCTAAAACCTGGACCTCAAGTCTTCTATATTTAAGATTTTTGCCTAAGCTCTATGTTATGTCAAGTGACAGTATAACTTGACACTTCTGCTCTACACACTTTCTGGTGCTTTAAAGTTTTGGTGATTGCTATTTCAGACACTTGGGTTATGGTCACCTTGCTGGTTGACCCACAGGAATACCCTCCGTCATAGCACACACTGTCTGTATTGCTGGTTTTTTTGGTGGGATGGTTTCATGCCAGCTACAAGCTAAAGATCTAGTCCCCTTATATTAATTAAAAAGGCTTGTAACTTCCTGCTCTGTCTTTATAAGGGCAATTAACCAGCATTTGCTACTGCCAATCAGTATGTTTAAAATGGTTGTTTTGAAATCAACTATTTTTGGTTACTGATGGTTGTGTTTGAATGAATAGGTTATTTTATTTTGGTCAACTTCACCAACTTTGCCCCAGAAAAGAGCTTAGAAAATTTGGGTATCAATTTTTGAAGGGCAAGTTTCTTAAGTCAAAGTTTCTCAGGTTGAAATTGCAAAAATTGAAGATGGGACCCCCAAAAAGTGCAAAAATTGAAACACTATGTAGGGTGCAAAAATCAAAAATATCAAAGATCAAAGTGCCAAAATTGATTTTCCAGAGATTAATTTGAAGCCAAATAAAATACAGTTTTTAATATAAAAATATATTTTTTAAAATCTATTCTAGACTAAGGAGGTCTCAAGGAATTCATTTCTGCAATAAAAAAATAAATGTTAGATATTAAAAAGATTCTTAAATTAGCTGTCTTTAAAAGAAAGTTTAATTTAGTTTTAAAAACTAAATTAGGCTAGAATTTATATGTAACTGTATTCAATCAAATATAAAATATGAGACTACACAAAAACTGCTTTATAAACTATAAGTTTATTAAAAAAGGTTAATTTAATTTTCATCTTATATAAAGCTATAATAATACTTCAGTATAAACAAAATAAAGGATTTTTTTCTACAAGATACAGTAGCTTTAAAAGCTATGGCAACAACCAAAAATACTTCAGATTTAAACAAAATGATTTCAGGTTGAACAAAATCTAACTCTCATTTTAAAATATACACTCTGTTAACAGAGAGTTTTGGTGTTAATGGGCAAAATGGGTCAACACAGCAAAGAAGTGCTCACGCACAAAGCAAAACTATTAAAAATACAATCCAAAATACATTGATTCACAAACAAAATGGTGTGAGTTGACTTTCAGTGTAAATATGCTTACTATGTGAATTGATGACAAAAAACACCCAAGTGTGGTGTGTCAAAACTCAATCCAAAAAAAAACACAATAGCAACTTGCTATGTAAACAAAATCACTCACGCAATGTGTGCAATGGATTGTGATCATGAATGATACCAAGGTATCTAAAATAAGATACAAGATCTGAAACATGAATTTTAAAAATATTGTTTTGGGTGCTTAATTTGGCGTAAAATCTGGAAAAATGGGTGGAAAATATTTTGGGTGTTCAAAAATGGGTGTTGTAAAACCAAAAACAACTAATTAAGAAACAAAAAATCTATAACTGGGATATTGGGTTGGGAAAATATTAATTGAAATCCATATTCAGATAAAAGCAAAAATTGAAATCAGGGATTAACTTAATTGAAAGTTATTTAATATTTAAATAAATTCTCAAAATGGAAGAAACACAACAATAGAGTACCAATGTCCCTGTTGTGCGCCGCAGTTGCGGTCTCCCCCACGGGTCAAAGAACAGAGTTAGTGCAACCCAAATGCCTACTCAGGAAGGAGACAGGAGAAGAGAGTTCAATAGTGATGCTGCACTGACACAGCTGGTTTGAGGAGCACAAGCTGCTAGAGTGCAGAGCATCAACCCTTGGGTCCCCAAGCTGACCCAGAAGCCAACCAAGGTCACCACTACCAAAATGGTTAGAAACAAGGAGGTAGAACTTACTTCGTATGTGTTTGACGCTATGTACCGGCAAGAGTTGATCCCGTCAGCCATGCTGGAGAAGGTGAGGCCTGTACTTGATACTAGCTACAAGCCCTACATCAGTAATGACAATCAGGAGGAGGACAAGGAGCCAGAGTTCTATAGAACTGATGAGGGATAGCTGGTCTTAAAGAAGGTTGATGGGTTTTACACCAAGGTACCTATTCCCTGTGTTGTGCCCAATGCCAACAAGTCAATCCCCACTGCCAAAACGCCTGCCCAGAAGCACATCCCCAATATCAAACGCATCATCCTGTTTAAGCTAATGTGTGAATCTAGTGATTACAAGGCAGCTGTGGCTCTTGTTGGGGTGGATCCCAAGTACTCCTCAAAGACATTCAACAAGTTCATTGATACTGGCTGAGTCCTTGTTGCAGAGAAATCTTTGTGAATGCCAACCATGCTCACCAAGGAGAACAAATGGGCAATTCACCAGTGGATAACCCTGAACTGTCATCTTGAACTGACAAATATACAGGCCATGATCAAATCTACTTTTGGGGCTGAGGCCTCAATTTCCTTTTACTACCATCTGGTCAAGGGAATGTGCTTTTCCTGGAAAAAGCTTGGGGTATCCCCCTATAATTGTAATAGTCCAGACAACATTGACATCCAGAAAAAGTACGCAGAGGCGTACACTGACCTCAAAGCCAAGGAGACAGTCAAATTCTATTACATTGACAAATCAGCATTTGCCTCGTCAATGTGCAATGAGTATGGGTATGTCCCCAAAGGCTCAAATGTCGGAGTGGCTTGGCGTGCTGCAGTCTGCGCCACAGCCTATTCAATGGTGGCTCTCCTCAGTCCAAAGGGGTCAATCTGTATCAAATGATATTGGGTTCTCACAATAGCTGTACCTTTCTATCATTCCTCCAATTGGTCCAGGAGCACCTGAGGCGCACAAGCCCAGGCTTTACCAACGCCATTGTGCTAGACAATGTTGGTCTCCACAAGGTGGCTGACATTCTAGAGGAATTCCCAATGATTGACACTAGCATTGCAGTGGGCCCCCAGCAATTGACCACGGCTAATATGTGTATTCTCTTCCTCCCTGCTTATTTTTCCTTCCTAAATCCCATTGAGGAAGTCTTTGGGTGGCTCAAGTGAGTCGTAAAGTGTGGGACCCCAACTGAGACCGAGGACCTTGTTGATTTGCTGTAGGCTGGGATCCACACCCTCCCAGCTGAGACCATGGCCAAATTCTATGGCCACACTGATTTGTTCATCCCCGTGTGCCTTGCCAAACAGCCAATCAATTAAAGGCTTAGCTTATCCAACTTTTTTATATTATCTAATTTACTATTTAAGATTTATTCATTATCATTTTATATTTAGAAGCTTCTGGCCCACAATTACGTTCAGCAGGACCATCAATGAAGGTAAGTAGTTTATTTATTTTATATTAATTTTTTATTATGCCATCTGAGGTTATCCCAAACACTTGATACTGGATTACAAAAATATATTTATATCACCTTTGTCAAATAAATATAAAAATCAAAACAAAAAAGTTAAATGTATAAGGTACAAAGTAGAATTGTATTTTATTAATGTATATTATTATGCTTTTATGAAAACCTTCTCTGGGATTTATTTTGCAAAACTTGTTTGCTAAAATAAGAATTATAAAAATTATTATAAATAAAACAATCTAAAGTGTAAAGATATTTATTAGAAAAGAGAGTTTTAAGGGCGCCTGTAATGGGTTTGGCGGTATGTACCCACCCTGCAATGGAGGTGGCACACAACCTCCACCGCCACACTGTGAACGGTGGATACACCCTTATTGAAATAATCTGGCCTGCTGGTAAAAGGCAGTATGGTCAGGTGGGAGTGAAGTAGCAGCTTTTCAGGTGGGGCTCCAAACCCATATATACCAGCCAGGACCAGGGTGTCCTGTATGTCATGGTCAACCAAGTTTTATCCGGGGGGCTTTCTTCCCATCTAGGGAGAGCCTGACCTTGTCAATCCCTAGGAGGACCCCGTCTAGGTCCTCAACGTTAGCCCCCATCCCAAAGTAGAACAGGAACCCCAGGTAAACCACCAGATGAAGCCTTTGCCCAGCAAAGGCTTCAGTAAAATTGCACAATTTATTAAATACTGCTCTTATTTTTCTCATATTTTGTTTTAGCAAATGTGAGATCCATTGCCAGAGGGACCCCATCTTGTTGGCACTCCAGGCCAGCCCAAAGTCTGCCAGGAGGATTTTGGTCTTCTTTACGGCTGTTGCGTCTGCAACAGCCAATTTACCCACCCCACACCCAAAGTTCTCCAACAGGTAAGACAGGGTGTGCTCCAGGGGGTAGCAGAAGCAAGTAGACGCATGGTCCCAGCCCATCTCTTGTATATTCTTGAATGGGAGTGTTTCCAGGATGTCCCAAACTAGCTCAATGGAGTTTACACAGTAAACTCCACTTAGGGATACCGGGTACAGGTGGACCAGTTGGGCATCCTTGTAGGCAGTAACTGCCCACTCAGATGCCCCCTTGGCATGTGTTAGCTCAGCCAATGCCTCCCATGACATTGGAAAGGTACCATGAATGTGGTCCTCCAGCTTGCACAAAATAGGAGGGGACAGAAATAGCTTCTTTGCCACATGATTGATGTAATTGGCGTAGAAGGTGGGGGGGACAAAGGGGACCAGGACCTGGCAGAGTTCACTGTCTATGTTTTCTAAAAAAGGTAAGTATTTGGAAATTTTTATTAATTTTATTTTTCAGGTTATCTTTACAGGTTTCCTCCTTGCCTGTGGCTTCAGCAGGCTTTGCCATTCTCGGCGCAAGCAATTGTGCCAGCAATTTGGTGGCCTTAGTTCTTGCGCACTTTGCAGGTTTCAGGTGGGCATACATTTCAGGGTTTTCAACTCAGAAAAGCGGTGCAAAGAGGGCAAACGCTTGAACTGGAGGACCTCAACTACAGTTTTTTGAACATTAGGAAGACACTCAATTGTCTTCTCTGGGGTGTCTGGCATTTTTGACATTAGTGCCTTTGCAGACACCTTGTCAATTTTGTCCTTAGTGAGGACAGCAGACTTCACTTTGGCTTTGACCTTGAGGTCAATGTCCTTTATTTTGGCAATTGCCAAGTCAAGGTCTTTTAGCAGCTTCTCCAATTCTCTCATTGATTTTTTACTAACCTTTCCATACGTTTTTATAGCTTTTGCCCCAATAAATTATGTTTTATTCTAATACTATTACATCTTTGTTTATTCCTGTTTTTTTCCCATTTACTACATTATCCCATTTTTTACCCATTGTGTATATGTTTTACGCTCAACTCAATATGTGTTGTTTGCTTTGTGTCAGCATTGTTTCCTTAATTTTCATATTATTTTTAGCACTTTGCACATCCCCTTGTGAAAATATTAACAACAATTTGATGATCAACTGAATTTAAATTGGAAAATTATAGGTTAATTGTATTTAGATAAAGTTGTTACTGATCCAAATTCAAAAACTTAATGATAAACTTTAAGCCAATCAGGAGCCAAGTGATAAAGTGATTGTTGTGACATAAAGGGTCATTCAATAATTCTTTGGTGCACAAAGGCAAAACAACCAGCCAATAATATTAATTAGTGCACATACACCAAAGAATTATTGAATGACCCTTTATGTCACAACAATCACTTTTTCACTTGGCTCCTGATTGGCTTAAAGTTTATTATTAAGGTTTTGAATTAGGATCAGTAACAACTTTATCTAAAAACAGTTAACACATACATTTCTAATTCAAATTTAGCTGATCACCAAATTTTTGTTAATATTTTCACACGGGGCTGTGTTTGGGTGCTAAAAATAACTATGTTCTGGATCTAGATACATGCATAGTAAATATATGATTTTATAGAAATAAGCTGAACATAAAGAATAAAACCAACTATAAACAAAGAGAACATGAACAATTGAAATTCAAAATAAAGATAATATAAATAGAAAGGTTTTGGCAACAGGGGGTTTATTGGGGCAGGGAAGAGTAATCCCTAGTAGGCAGAATAGCGCAGGAAGGAAGACATAGAGGCAGTGCTGGCCTGGGGGGTCTGGGATTGTGTGGGTGGGGCTGGAAGGTGGGGGGTGGCGGGGGTAGGGATAGAAGGATTTTTGTGTGATGGCTGCCATATACCGCTTGTCATATTCCTTGTCTGTCATTGGCTTGATTGGCTGGTAGGTGACTGTGGCATGGGGTGGGAGGCGCTTATCCTTACGTGATTGGCTGCCCATGTTTACATGTGTGATGGTCCACATGTTTGGTGGTTTGCAGGCGGGGCTAATGTTGGCCAAGCAAAAGTTTGGTTATTTGTTGCAGGTAGAGGCCTAGTAGGTAACATAGGACTACCAGAGGAAGATGTTGCCTCCACCCAGCAAAAGAAATTGGCTGCTTTGGGCTATAGTGCTTCACCTTTCAGGGAACTATGGCTGCAGAAGAGTGAAGACTGAAATAGTAAGCAGGGAACTTTTTTCTGTCTGAGGGGAGTAGGTTTTGGACCCCTGGCGGATAACGCGGGCTGCCAGGGAGGGGAAGAGCTTTGAGGGCTCTACATACCTTAATACGCTTATAGGAGGTCTGTGATCAAGCACCCTGCCTAACAGACTGGCAGGTTGTCCTCGTTTATGCCCCTATGGGAGCTTTGGGGGAACCCAAAGTGAGCATTGGAGGGCATAGATTTGCTCAGAGGTGTTACCAAGGCAGTTTGCTTGGGGAAGCAAGCTGAAGAACTTGGTGTGATCAGGCCTCTGGGAAGTGTAGCTGATTACTCTGCAACTGAAAGCCCAGACCTAATCACCTGGGTGAGTAAAGACAACACATAGATATTGATCTATGGTTGAATGGCCTAAGTGGATTACCACTTGCAAGGGCCCAGTCAAACGCCAGTTTAATGTAGACTCATGCCTGGGTCTACAAGTTCTGGTAATGGGGACTGAGATAAAGAACCAAGGTGGTTCACAGAATTAACAGAGAAGACTAGCAAGAGGGACTGTTTAGTCACAGTGAAGGCTAGTTGACAGACTGTTGATTCATATTGAATTGTGGGAACCAATATGATTCAGTATGCAGAGGGAAATAATGAGGTTCCTAGTGAGGTTTTGTTGAGGAACTGGTTGAGAGTAAACTGAAGGACCAAAAGATTATGATGCAGGACTGACTGATCATGATACAGGAGCTGGCTGAAGGATCAGAAGATGATGATGAAGAACTAGTGGTACGGGGAAATGAGCTGAGATTTTGCTAAATTGATTTTCCAAAGTGGGAGGATGTGGAATGTTTTTCCTTGATTTAGTATTAAAATCAAGAAGAAATGTGGATATAAGTGTGGGTAAGATATTTATTTATTAAGTTCCTAGGGTAGATGAAGGTATTTTGCTATGAGAGCTGGATACAAAGTTGTTTTGGTGGGATGTTTTCCTTGGATTTTACAAGATTTGTAAATATATGGGGAAACGTTGAAGAGGTCCAGAAAGAACAATTCAAATAGTATTCTACTATTTAAATGGGTCTAGGTTGAATGCAGGAAGAAATGATGCCGGAATAATGGAGTGGTTAACGCTTTGGTGCGCGAAGAGAGTCGATTTGAGCGGTTTGAGCTGTGGAAATTATTTTCCTATTTGGATCCCAATGGAACTTCAGGAATGGTCTATTTATGCGCTCTGCATTCATTGGTTGAGTTCTGGAAGGTTTTCTGATAAAAATGATTGATTGGAAGCCAAAAGTTTAAAGTATAAGCAAGGAAATAGTGAATTAATACTTTAAGCTTTTGAGAAAGTAAGTATGTAAGCTTAAGTTATTATAGGGGAAAGTGAGTGGCAATGGTTTAAGCTTATGAAGAAAGCCATTTTGAAGGCTGAACCTTTGGGAAAAAGACACTATAAGAAGGGGGCTGGCTGGAAAGTTACCGGGTCTTTTGAGGTCTTTTTGGAGGTCTTTCCAGGTCTTCTGAGTTTCTGCCAAGAGGTTTTGGAAGCCTTTTGATCACCAGCAGGAGTTTGGTTGGACTGATACAACCCAAGATAACGGAGCAGGAGACCAAGAATAAGAAGATGGATCCTAAGCGCAGCGCTGGAGTCCAAGTTTAAGGAGCAGGAGTCCAAGTCTAAGGAGCAGACGTCCACAACTAAGGTGCAGAAGTACAAGACCAAGTACAAGGAGTCCAAGATATTGTTGGAGGACTCCAAGTATTGGCAAATTCATATTGCTTCCTTGACCCCCCAGGCCATATACCAGAAGGTTTCTAAGGGGATCTTCCTTCTGAGAGTGAATAAAAGCCCATTTGACCCCTATACATATTTCTGAGATACATTTCCCCTTACTAGAGAATGACAATCCCTTCCAGCCAATCCCTGGCTACAATCCAGGACACACTTGGGGACTGGTGGAAAGGAACCCCACAACTTGGAAAACCATTTGCGCAAATAAGGAAGTCCTACATTTGGTGACCAAAGAGAGAATTATGGTCAAGGACCCCAAGATAGAGGTCATTGAAAGCCTGAGGGCAGCGCTCCTGTACTGTGTCTCTGATATTGAAAAAAAAAACATCACCCAGATGGATTTCTGCATGACTGGCAGGGTAGACCAAGGCCTGGTGCCCACATTTTCTGGATGGCCTTGAGGGCAGTGGAGCTACCCTCCATCTGGTGGCTCAAGAAAACCCAGTGCTTGGAATTTGAGCCATCCCAGGAGTCAAGTAATCCACCAAAGATGTGGCTGTACTTGTAGCCATGGTGAAAACTGGGTTTTTCTGATAATAGACAGAACTCTTGGCTGAAACAGCCAGAAACGCACCAATGAGAGTCCCCTTCTTGACCTTCTTCCTTCCTTTTTGAGTGGCGGCTCTTTCTTGCTTGCCAAAATCATCAAAAGCTATCAATAACTTATAGTAGGAGATAAACATGACATCATCAGACAAACTTGTCAGGCATTTGACTAGGGTGGATTCAATGGCAGGATCATATGGGGAATCCTCAGCGCCATCCCATTAGTTGCCAGCAACATTAGTCAGCACATGGACTGACACCACCTTCCCATACATCCAGAGCTTCACCATGCGCTCAGACACCCAAATGCCAGGATTCACAAGTTGCTTCCAGACCTGGGTCAAGGGAAGCTTGGGGTCCCGCTGCAGGAGGTCAAGCATAATTGGGTACACCTCAGTGAATTGGGACTCAGGAGCCTTCTTGGGCTTTTTGGCTGTCCTGATCAGATTTCCCTTGTTCATTAGGTTGTTGAACTCCCACATTATGGTGGCCCGGTTAAACTTCAATTGTTCAGCAATCTGATCCCAGGACAGACCCTGCAGGTTCAGGGCCACAATTTCCTGGAGAATTTGGGTAGTAATGATTCTGCATTTGAGGAGCTGGGCCAGGGGAGCTGAAGCCTAATTGGCTGTAGGAGGGCAGGTTGGCTGGTGGCAGAAAGATGTTCCAAATCAGGGTTGCCATCCTGATTGGTTAATTGAAAGGCAGCTTGTGCGGGGGTGGGTACAGGAGCAGGGGCAGAGCTAGACACTAGGTGACAGTTGAACAAGTCAAAGCCATATGAGTCAGGGGTCAGGTACAGGTCAGCTTCCTTGTTACCTGCCTCAAAGGCTTGGGTGTAAACAGTGCCTCCACGTTCTGAGCCTTGCCTTCATTGAAGCTGGCTTGGCTGCTGCTGGCTTGGTTGCTGGTGCTGTCAAAAATGTTGCTAGTAAAAACCATTTTAAAAAACCTAGGATAAAATCACTAAAAGTAGATATTTTAAAATTTAATGATTTATTTTTATTGTAATCTTGAGTCCATATTTGGAAGGTTCTCAAAATCATTCCATACAAATCTGGAGCCATGAAAATGAACAAAATGCCTCTGTTCCTAAATTGGATAGCTGTTGATTGGCTGTTAAATTGATAGTTTTTTATTTTAGGCTGCTCATACTACACATCTTGTGTGACTCCATTTTGTTTTGTGTTTATGGAATCTTGCTTCTAGATTGCTCAAATTTTATTTCATTTTAGTCCTTCTGTCAGTGCCTCATATGAATCCTGATTGGATTATAATACACTCCGGAATAGCATCCATCCATCTCACTTGTTGTGTCAGTTTATTTTGTTTGTGGTTTAAACTACACTGTTTGACGTTTGAAATAATTTTGTATAATGGTCTAGTAAAATTTCGCTTTTTGTTTGACAGTTCATTTATTAACTGAAATTTTTTAAATTTATTGAATCCTGAATCTTGTGTGACTTTGATTTTGTTCAAATCTGAAATCATTTCATTTAAATCTGAGGTATTTTTGTTTGTCGCCATAGCTTTTAAAACTACTGTACAAGCATATGATTTTAGGTATTTTGTTTATTAGTGATTTTATTTAAATGATAAAAACTATAGAAGCCTATAATTAAAATAATATAAAGTACATTACTTTCTTATTAAGGCTATACTATACAATTTTAAACTTAATAAAATATATAGACTTATATCTTATTTATAAGTCACAATATTCAAAGATATCAAGAATCTGCCTCTTACATATCATAAAATAAAGTCTTAAATATTTTTATGTTAAAAACACTGTATTTCTACCAAAAATGATATAGATAGTTCAAAGTTGTATATCAAAAAGAAACATTTTATACATCTTTTTTTACTTTAATACATATAGTAAAAAGATATAGTAGAAGATAATTGAGGGTAAGAATGGAGACAGGATAATAGAAGATAATTGAGGATAATAAAGGAGAGAGAAGAGGAAAGAAGAAGAGAAGAAGAGGAGAGGAGAAGAAAGAAAAAGAAAGTTTTTTCTACTTGGTATCATATTTTATATGATCCACCCTCTTGACAACGCAGAAACTTTTTAAATATTTTTTGGCCCCCGGCGCAGCCAAGGGGCCAAAAAACGTTTAAAATTTTTGGGGGCAGGCCACAACATTTTGAAAACAGCACTTCAATTTACGCCATCTCAAATTTAATTCAAGGTGTCGTTTTTTGTGTTAGTGATTTTAATCACAAAAAATAAAATAAACAATAAAATAGCTAAAATTTACATATACCTTTATAATGCAGTATCTCAAATTTACACCATCTTGATTCCATCACTTTGAGTCAGATTAATTAAATCTTATTTTGCTAACTTTATTTAAATATGAAATCACTTAGTGTGGGGCGTGTTTACGCCATCTCAACTTTACGTCATTTCAAATCACGCCATTTATCTTAAACTAAAATAAGCTTATACTGAACTAAAACAAAGCCTGTGGTATAGTGCCAGAAGATGTTCCTATAGTATTAATCTAAGACACTTATACTAAGAACAACCTAAATAGATGCCACTATGATAGTCCTTCTAGTGATTGTCATTGCTGGATAAAAAAACCAGTTTTGTTATATGTAATTTATAGCTTTATTATACATGGATACATTGATAAGGGTTTCCTCAACAAATATTTTTAATAGTGATTTTAATATGGAAGGGGGTGATTACGCCATTTTGATTTGAGTCACTTTGAATTCCACCAAGTTTCATATCACCCAATTGATTTGATGCACACAATAGATAGGGGAAAATAAGGGGAAATTACCTATGACGCCAGGCTACGCTATATCAATTCCTCCATTGAAATTCTTGCTTTCCACTTTTCAAAAGTACTAGTTCACGCCAAAAACCATATTAATAAAAAAATTAAAAAAACATATGAAAATTTGCAAATATATATATTTTGGCCTCCTCTAAACAACTGGGTACTTTTTAACCCCAGTTGTAAAACCTAATTTTTGAGAAATTTAAGTTTTACTCTTTGGCCCAGTTGAGGTAGCTCCACCAAAAATTTATTAATTAAATATAAAAAATGGTCAAAAACACTATGTTTTTGAGCTACGGTACCTCAATTATGTCACTTTGAAAACGCCATTTCAACTTCAAGTTTTCAGTCAAAACTCAAAGTTTTTCATACTTGCATTACTAATAAAAAATATTTTTAAAAAATGAAAAACATTGAAATTTTGATAGTATATATTTTTTATCTCCTCTACAATTCTATGTAAAAAATTGATACTTTATATTAAAAACACTCTCATTTTTCTCTTCAAAAACAACCCCCAAATTGCTCATATTTTGATGCTAATTTACTTTTAGATGCCTCCCAAGTCAACTGCCAAAGCTGCGCCCAAGGCCTCTAAGGTCTCAAAGTCCAATACCACTCCTCCCAAGGGCAAAAATGCTAAGACAACCCCAAAGAAGCTGCCTTCTAAGGCCAAAGCTCCCCCCAAGACCCCAACTCCATCACTTGAACAAGAGGGAAACAGTCTTACCCCTCCTCACTCTCCATTTGTTTACTCCCCCTCTGATCCTCAAGAGAAGTTGTTCAACTTCAATTGCCATTCTGACCCCACTTCATAGCCTGAGGATGAAGAGGAGCAGGAGCCTGATCCTGGTGCTCCTGCAGATGAGCCAATTAAGCTCTGGGATCTTAACTCCATCCACAATGTATGCAACCAAAATGGCACTTTTGCTGTGCCAACAATGCACCCTATCAGCTATCCAATTATGACTAAGAAAGGGGGTGTCAGCTTTGTCTACAAGGGTTACAGCTTCAGCTGTAACAACAAGAAGAAAACCATCTGTCAACATCACTTCAAATGTGATAACGCTGGATGCCCTGTGAGGCTCACCACTTATGGGTTTACAAGATTCAAAGCCCTAACTGTTAACCACGACTGCGCCAAGCCTTTTGACCCTCTCTATCAACTTATCTGCTGGATTCTTTACCAGGTGATCCCAACCACAAAGGATCAAACTGCAACTGAGTTTGTCAACAATGCACTTCTTAATTTAAATGATACCCAACTAGCAACTGTTAGTGGCGCCTTAAAATTACAGAGATATTTCACTGATCAGAGATATGCTGTGAGCACTGAAGGCGTCAGTGCAAGCTCCATTGACCAATTGATCATTACTGAGGAGCAAAAACTATCTCACCATGAGGAAAGATTCCTTCTTAATGATGATGTTCAACATGCCCCAGAGCGTATCATATGCTTTATAACAAGTCAGGATCAGCACAACCTCCTCAAGTGCAAGACCTGGCTTGCAGATGGAACTTTCTCAACCTGCCCAAAGCTCTTCAGCCAGCTTTGGAATATCCATGGGCAGGTTGGTAATATAGTTCTTCCCCTTGTCTTTTTTCCCTTTCCAACAAGAAGCAGGAAACATATGTTTGGGCACTCACAATTTTAAAGGCCAAACTGGATGAAATCCTCCTAACTATTGAAGAGGAGCCCATGGAGACTAGAGGGCGCAAGAAGAAATCCATCTCTCAAGAAGAAGATGCTCCCACCCAAACCAAAAAGCAGCCAGAAAGCCTTCCCTACCATGAATATCTGGTAGTGGATTTTGAACAGGCTCAGGCAAATGCCTTTATTTGTGTCTTTAAGAGCTCCCCTCAGGGATGCTACTTCCCTTTCAGGCAGGCACTCTGCCGCTGCCTCCAAAAGTGCTCTGATCTTCATGAGCTGGTCTTCACTGAAGGAATAAAAGAAGCAAAGGACGTTTTTAATTGCTTTGCTGCCCTTGCCCTTGTGAAAAAGGAGGAGACTAATGCCTTTTATGATGCCTTCCTCTGCCATCCCTATATCCAGGCCAACCAGGCAGCTTTTGCTCCGTTCATTGAGCAATTTGAGACTCAATGGGTTGGAGTGTTTCAGGGAGCACGCCGCATTAGAAAAGGCGGTGACTCAATCACCTGGAACTGTTTCAAGCAGGTCAAAGACGGCCTCATCAAGACCACCTCTTCCCTTGAAGGGTTGCATAGCCAGTTTGCTACAAGGGTTAGGGTTCATAAGCCTAAATTCAATAAGATCATGGTCCATTTAAAAACCCAGCAGGCCATCTCTGCCTGCCTCTTTAAAACTGGTATGAAGACTAAAGGCAACCCCCTAAGCAGACCAAAGCGGTGAAAAAGTACACTGAAATCAGCAAGGTGGTCCTTGCCTACTATCCTAAGGATAGAAAGCTTGAGCATCTTCAAGCCATCTCAGTTGCTCTTTCCACTAATGTTTGAGCCTATTTCCAATAAATACTACTTTATCTTTACTCTTATTTCCTTTGATTTTACCATTCTTTGAATTTTTTGGTATTTGGTACAGTTATATGCTTATTTTAAAGTATAGTTTGTAGTTAAAATAGATGAAAATAGTTGTTTTGGGGGTTATTTTAAATTTTGGGCTTTACGCAACTATGTTGCTACTAATTGACCCCATTTTTTATTGCAGATTTGGAATTCTGAGGCTTTTTGGAGCCTAGAAATGTTTTTTGAATTTTTTTTTGAGAATCTTTTGGGTTATTTTTGGAGTTCAAAAAATCTAAAATTTTAAAACCTTTTTTTCATAGTCGAAATGCTGTAAATCAAAATGGTGTTTTTACTATAAAATCAAAATAGCTAGAAATTGAGATGGTGTATTTCAAGATGGTGTTTTTTGAGATGCTGTTTTTGAAATGACATGACCTACTGAATGAGAAATGAGAAAAGAGAGGTGGAAAGGAGAAAATTCAAAATAGAAATCTTCAAAAGAAAAACCAGGAGTTTACTGCACTTTGTTTTAGGCACTTTGATTTTGTCTCCAGAAATAACATAGGGAAATATAGTATAATATTATATTAATTTAATATTTTTTGAATTGCCTCCAAAATATGCTGATTTATTAATATTACAATAAAATAAAAATCTACCAAAAAAACTTCATTTCTTTTTTTTATACATTTAAATATCAGGTCTTAAAGAATCTACATGAGGAATTTCAAAAGTTTTTATTAATTATTTAATACTTTATAAGCTTATAAAAAGTGTGACTAAATCTAAAAATTCAATTTTCAATTTCCTCACTTTTGATTTGAGGAACTTAATAAAACATAATGAATAAAATATTAAGTTTTTTTGCAAAAATTTAATATTAAGTGGACCTAGTTTTTTGGTACCTTTTTGGATTTTGATTTGACTACTTTTTGATTTCTGCACCCATTAAGAAACTATATGTAAATTTTTAGAAATTTAAATGAGACAAATTTTTATTTTTTTAAAAAGAAAGAGCTTATAATAGTATTTTATATTAAGATTTGAACAAACTAAATTAAAAAAAATTCCTAAAGTTAAAAAAAAAATTTAGCTCTTGATTTTTTTTACATATAGAAATTTTTCTTAAATTTTAATTTTGTTTAATTTTGATGTATCAAATATTAAATTAAAGATTTTTTTGCACTTTCAATTTTGTCCCATCTATTCAAAGGGGTAAAAATTCTACTTTAAAAGCCAAATTAAATTAAGGTTTGTTTTAAATTGCATCAATTTGGGCACTTCAATCTTGGTTTTTCGATTTTAGCTACTAGTAAAAGCATTTTAAAAAAGTCAAATTTAGGAAAAATATTACATTTCTGGGAAATTTTTTTATTAAAAAAAGTGCGGAGATCAAAAAAGCCACTCGATTTGGAGATTTCGATCTCCACACTTCGACTTTAGGCACTTGCCCTTTTTGAATGGTGGGCTTGTAGGAGCGAGATGTCGATTTCTCAGTTAGTTCAGATTAAAGAGCTGGCTAAGATAAATTGTATATCCACTTTTGAATGGCGTATTTTTAAGAGCAAGACAGCAATTATAAATACTTTCATTCAAGGGGATGGTTAAGGTTAGAGGCCATAAAACTGAGATAGAATCAGTTTAATGGACTAGTTGACTTTCTTGGTACCTTTGGCGGAGGATGGTACGGAACGGCGATAAATAAGAGCCCATATGAGGAGCCCAGCGATGGCAAGGGGCAGTGTGGCAAGTAAGATAGCTGCACCGTAAACATCTAGCAGGTTGGCTTTGAGGTAAGAATCTTCACGATCTACTAAGGTGAGATGCTGCAGTTCACAGGGAACCTCCCCATACTCCAGGGGATGGAGTGGGCGGCATGCTTTGGCAGTGTAGGCATATTCTTCAATGGCATCAGCACCGATTTCCTTGCGTCTGCTTCCAAAATGTGCCAACGTCTGCATGCGCTTGACGTTGATGGCGATACTCCCGGTATCATCATCCAGCATTGTCTGTACGTCGGTGGCTAGAGATGATGGCGTGACAGTGGCTCGGTTGACGTAGCTTCCAATGCCAGCGTCTTCAAGCTTCTTTGCGTTACGAGGCTGGTCGCCCATGAGTGGCATGCACAGGATGGGAGTACCTGACATGATTGCTTCAAAAGAGCTTTCCAGACCACCATGAGAAAGGAACAGGCGAGTGTTTTCATGTTCAAGGATAGCCGCCTGCGGGGCCCACGAGAGAAGACGCACATGGTGATGTTGATTTGAAAAGAGTTTTTCTCGTTGGATTTCAGTTCCGTTGACTTCATACGTTCTTGGAAATTCACAAGGACGGGTTTTTCCAAGGCCCCATATGACACCATCAATCGTACCTTCTGATATAGCGTTAAGAGAGCCAAGGATGAGATTATTCAATTCATGTCCATTGAATACAGCATTGGAGCCAAATGCAATGTACATCGTCTTGGGGTGATTGGCAAGAAACATCTTCAAATCTGACGTTAGAGGAGAGTGGGAGTCAGCTTTGATGGGTCCAACCATCTTGATATGCGGGGGAACAGCCACAGCTGCCTCCAACCCTAGAAAAGTATTTGCTAATCCAAGAGAGGTGCTGTAGTCGCCAAACGGAGTTGAGGCAGGAGGGACGCCGTATTTAGCGCGTACTTTGTTCATTGCTTTAGTTACAGGATAGTATTGAATGTGTTGCTTCAGTGGTTCAACCACCTTTTCCTGAAAGCGTTCAAAGAAGCTCAATCCATTAGTGGTGATACTCCCATAGTCCATGTTGCTGGTCAATGAAGATGCTTCTGTGATTCCAAAGATATCAGTCGTCTGGAAGCCAGTGATCAGGGGGATGCCTTTCATTTGGGCCAAGTCACGACAAGCCGAAGAGAAAAAGTCACATACAATCACATCAGGCCTTTCTTTGTCCACTACCTCGCTGAGTCTAAGATAGGTGACGTCATAGATGCCAGGGCTCACTTCTTTAAATAGTTTGGGGAGGTCTTGGGAAGAGTCTGCTGCCTTGCGTATGATTGGCCGCTTCTTTTTTGAATCACCTTTTTTTACACCATCCAATTTGCCCAGGGAAGCAAACAAGAATTTGTAGTCCTTGTTATACTTTTCATCGGCGTCAAACGCGGCATAGATAACCTTGTGGTTTCTATCGCGCAGAACCGTCCCCATTTCAAACAGCGGTTTGATGTGAGAACTGGTCCCCATCCCCATGTGCAGCATCACCTTTAGCGGCTGCAGGGACGCCTGGACAGAAACAATACCAATAGTGACAAATAACAAGCAACCCATTGCAGCCAGGCGAATCTTTATGCTTCACTTCACATTTATTCTTACATTTCGACGGCTTACAGCGTACTTGGATCAATGTACTCCGCTGTCAGACCTTCCAAGAGAATAGCCTTCAAAAGCAACCTTCTGACTTTCCATACATCCAATATAAACAAACACTCTTAATCCAGAGGTGTGATAGATGATAACATATCAAATATAAATATCTAATCTAAAAATCTGGGAGCTACAATGTCTGAGACTAATCCGCCTAGCCGATATCGACCCGCTTTCTGGTTTCCTATAAGTTGAGTGGATCCAACGCTGTTTCAACCTGAGCCTTATGTGCGGATTTGTCATTATCGGGGCTATGGTTGGAAGGGCCACAAGTTTCTAAATCGGAATATCCATCCCAACGAGATTTTATTTGAACGTGACGTCCCACCCCAATTAGGCCACAATAGTTTTTACCCCATCATCTTTAAGCGTTAAAATAAAAGTCACATTTTGCCTGGTACAATAAAACGATGGAGCCCCAGTGTAGTGGCGATTTACAAATATTGGATATCCAGCTTATAGGAGATCAGGCAAGTCAGGCGGAACCCAAGACAACAACAGCTCAAGCAACTACAAGACAAAGGATTGTTATATTATCATGTACAGTTTAAAGCTCACTGATAAGGGTGATCGTTTGTCAGCTATTGGAGCCGATAGCGATATTGTCACAACAGCAGAGTTAGCTTAGCTCAGAAATCTGGGTTGGCTTTGAGATCTGACTTGAAATGAATCAAGAGATAACCATAGGACATGATTAGACGTCTCAGAAAAAGGAAGCTGCTCCACCTCACCAGTTTAATGAGGTTGCAATGCCGAATTACAGATATAATTGATAATAATTTAGAAGTAATCAAGTAAGCTTTATTGCAGTTAATTGGGGTTTATATAGTGGTTTCAGAAATGCATTCAATATAGGGCTGTGTCGGCCCAGAAAAGGGACGATTACGGTATTTGCTGTAATCGCCCCGTTCGCCCTTCCCCGTCTACTTCTTTTGGATTCCCCTATGCTAGGGGAATCCGAAATTTCATAAAAAAGAGGAGGCCTCGAAAGGCCTTCTGTTTTCCAGCCGGGCCAGAAAAAATATATTTTTTTAAAAAGAAAAAACTTTTTTGACAAGAATTTATTTTTAAATTTATTGTTTTAAATTTTTTAAGAGAGAAGCAAAAAGAAAATATAATTTTTAATTTAAAAAAAATCTGGAAGTTGAACTTCCGGATTTGCTCAAAAATGAAACGATTTCAAGAGAATCTTCTTTGAGAAGATTCTCTTGAAATCGTTTCCAGATTTGGACAGGTGACTTCTTTTTAGAAAAGAAGCCACCCGTCTGAAATCCGACGCAGCCCTAATTCAATATTTGATATTTGATGACAAATCAAATTTGTCATCACAAGGTCATAAATGTTCCGACTCATTTAATCAGCCTATAACAAGGCTAGAAGTTAGCCCTTCAGAAACGTTTGGATCGTCTATAATAGAAAGCTAACAATCCAGTAAATTCTTATTGCTCAAAAAATAAATAAATCTGGATACTCAACTTTTATTCACTATTGTCTGGCAGTTGAAACTCAAAGATTTTAGGAGATTAAATAAAGAATCAAATCAAAAGTTTAAATCGAAATAAAAATCTCCTATGGGTAAAAAGGAGAGCTAAATTGTTAGCTGAAAGGATCTTTGGATTGGTTGATTTTTAGCAACCCAGCGCCAAGTATATACTTTAGAAGTGTATGAAACAATTGAATTGTTCCTGAAGGCCTAATTTTCCGCCTTGTTATAAGTTGATTAAATGATTCAGATCATTTACAATAGTTTTCACAGCTATGGTGCTGAGCAATAATTGATAGGATTAAAAAGTTGAGCCCAGATTCAAACCAAATATAAGTATAAGTGTAAAACATGCACTCTACCAACAGGGATTTGGGGTATTGATGGGCAAAATGATACAACCAAGCAGCAAACAACTCAGACTACAAGCAAAAATAATTAAGATGTAGTACAAAATACAAGGAATTACAAAAAAATAGACCCAGTTGTCCTTCAGTGTGCATATGGATCACTATTTTAGGGATTGTATAATTTTCTAATACACATGCTGCCCAAGTCGTAGCATAACTCAGCTTGATTTTGAAAAAGTCAAATTACAAATGTTTATATTTAAACAGTAATAACTCAACAAATATTTATTAATTTTTCACACTGTAAGCTATCAAAACGAAGCTAAGAATCTTATCTTTCTATTGGTATTAAAATATTAATATGTATACTATATTAAATATTAAAGCAAAAGCCGTTTAAAAGAGCATATGTCAGGTTTTATTATATTATTTTGATAATGAAATAAAAGATGTTGCTTTAAGCTAAAAAAATAAAAAAAAAATCAATATATACTTTTTATTTGACTAAATTAAAGATAATATTGAGAACTTTATTTTGCTTTTTATTTTATTCAAAAATCTCAATTCTTTAGGATTTTACGGTAGTTTGAAGTTAGAATGTTTTTATCACTATTAATATATATAAAAGTGAGTCTGTCTGTCTGTCTGTAATGTCACCTCAAGTGGGCTCGAGCCGTAAGGGATTTGACTGAATTGTTTTTTAGTTAATTTTATTTTAAAACTTGATTGTTAAGCCACAAGCTCAATTTGGCTCATCCTTACAATCAATCCCTTACATGCATCTTTGAGAGTACAGATTGAATTCAGTGGAGTGTGGTCTAAATCATATTGAACTGAAATATAAGCCACTCGAACTTTAATAAATTTGTATTTGATTACGTGCATTTTAAATTGTGGCTAGCCCTATTCAACCATATCAAAGTGGCTTATCTTTCTAGATTACCCGACTCTAGAATGGGTGGATTAAAACCGGAAGAGAAGCAGCAATTTTTTTAGATTGTTTTATATGATTGGATGGTTATGCTCTGTGCTGAGGATTGAATTGACAACGAAAAGAGAGCTTGGTCAATTTAAAGTGATACAGTTTAAATTATAAATATAAATATTAGTTTAAAGAAGGAGATGGTTGGCTTGGACATTTCAAAATTATTATTCTTCAAGTGAAATAATATAATATTCCAACTGGATGCATCACCTGATCCAAGTGGCTGCATATTGTTCAGAGTAGACCTTGCTTGACATAGCTTCATCCCAAAAGAACATCAGTGGAGTAAACTAACTATGATAAAATTATGTTTCCATATGATGATTTTCATGAAATTTAGAGGACGTAGATCAATTTTTCAGACGATTCCGATCACAATAGTACCAAGCATGATAGCTCTAACTGCTCTAGATGCTGAGATGTAGTTAAGTGCTTGAATGGGGTCACGTCATAATCAAAGGCTCAGGCTCGATTTGAAATTATCTAAATTTACTTTTAATGCACACTAAAAAACTAAAATCAAGGGATCTCAGTGAATGCTAAGCCAATTTTGATGTCAAATAGCTTATTTAAAAGCTGCAGATCAGCTCTACATTTTTACAGACATTAAAAATCAATTGCTAAATTTGAAAATAATTAGTTTAGCCTTACTAAACTTAATAGTGATACTATAATTATTTAGGTTTAGTTTTTATTTATACTTGGAGTATACAATTTTAATTTTAAATTTAAATAAATATAATTGAAATTACTTTTTAATAAAGCAATTAAATAATATTTTAATTAAACATGCAATAAGTAATACAAGCCTAAAAAGACAATAAAATAAATTTAATTGATTTATTAAATTAATTTTAATTCTGTCCTTGGACCGGGCAACCACCTAGTTTAGATTAATTTTAAGGTTCAAGTGAGCTTTGAACCTCAAATTAAGCATTCTTTAAATGTATTTCTTTAATATTTTATCATTTTAAAAACATGCAGAAGAGTTACAGTTAAGTGAATACATCATTTTAATTGATTTACATTGATTACAAAGAGGATATGATGTGATAATGATGCTTAGCTGCTTCACATATATCACTTGTACATGAAAACTAGGTATTTAATTAATTCTGCAAACATAAACTCAAGTTCAAACTATAATAAAAGCTATCACACCATTTCTTTCAGAATGGTGTCATTTAGCTTGGTCTATAAGAACTAAAGTACCACAAAGCTTCTAATCCAAAAGACCCCATTCAAAGGCCACACTCTGATCAGAACTACTCCATCATTAAGTCACACTTAAGAAATCTGACCTAATTACAGATTCAAAATACTACCATGTCTTCAGTTAAATTTACTTCTGCTATGCTATCCTTTTTTCCCTTGGGAGCTTCAACAAAAGGAGAAAGAATTACAATGCTAAAAAAAGCTTTCCTATTTGTTTCTGGAGGCAAATTTTAATTCTTTCATCAATCACTTCCTCACTCAAACTGAGTTTGGAAAAACAAAGTTATTTTCTGCTATTAAAAATCAGAAGTTAAATGTAATAATATTTAACTTAAAGGATCTCCTTAAATCTTCTCCCCAAAAGCATCTCCCAGCCTTGCAATCTCTAGTTACTTCTAACTACTCTCTAAAAGAGCTCAATGATATAGGCTTTAATTTGACTAATAGTGATTTTGAATAATCAAGAAAAATAAATTAGATAAAAATGCAACCTTAAATAAAAATCCAAAAAAATAATAACTATTCACTAAAAAGACAATAAAAAAATAATAAGATAATTACTAGAAAAATTCTTTTGAAACAAGCCAGTTTACAAAAAAAGTGCCCAAATTTTTTATAAAGATATTGAAAAAGAAATGGGTGATTACTCAACTGAAATTAAATACTCTCTACTAAAAACAAAAAAGAAATATATGGAAGTATGGAAATAAAACATGAGGTTACAATATCAATTTCACCTTTTTAAAAACTAATACCAAAAAAATATAATAAAGAGTAAAAAATAAACTGACATGTGTAATTTAAAAATGCCTTTAAAAAGAAAAGAAGAATGTGAAAGCAAAAATTTACCACTTCCAGAATCTATAAATGTTGAATTAAAATCTATTAATAAGCATAAAGACTTTTATGTTTAACAGAATAGAGAATAAAAAAAGATATTAATGAATTAGATGATGAGTCTTGTGTTGTAGTTATAGATTATAAAGAAAACTTAAAGGTTGGAAGTGGCCCAATCAAGACAAATAATTGTTTTTGTTCAAAAAACCTATCTTATTATTAGGTTTTGCATTAGTTTTTAAGTAAAACAATAAAATTAAATATGAATATCATGATTTTTATGTCTCAAATATTATTACATGATTCTTTATTTTTAGGTGAGTGTTTTATAAAACTTCTTAAACTAGATAGATTTTAAAAAATATAAAAGTATGGACTTATAATGGAAATCATTTCAGATCATATGAATTTTTATATTACTTATTTAAATAGTCACCTAAATATATTAAGGGTTCTATAAAATATAATTGTTTTGTTGAATGTCATGGAAAAAGCATTGCTGATAGTTGGTTTGGTGTAATATCAAAAATATTAAAGGAAAAAGAAAATGAGCTTTATATTAACAACATTAATGATCTTAAAAATATTTGTGAGCAAGAAGAAAAAGAAAAGAATGATAAAATTCAGCTTTAACTGGTTCAATTGTTTCTAAAGAAGCATTTTTTAGATTTATGAAAGAAAATTTAGGCCTATAGAAAGAGATCTTGAAGTTAAAAATCTGCGCATTAATCTTTCATATTTGATGTAAGATGGGAAGTTATGTACTTCACCTTTAACAGTTGAAAGCTTCTCAGAATATCCTGAGATAAATTATCATTTGAATTCATGTGATGATACCAGAGAAACAAAAATATCAGAAGATGCTAGTGGTGTATTGGGAAAGTTCATGAAGTAGGGCAGCTTACAAGAGGGTGTATTTCAAAAAGAGTTATCATTTTTTCAAAAAAAACATCTTCTTTTCTGAAACAAACTAAGAATCTTTATGATGATCCAAAGATAGGGTAATAGCATTTATAGCTTTGGGGCTGCTATTACTCTCCCATGCAACTCATCATAAATGTTGAGTATATACTTCAGGGAGGTATAATAAATGAGATAAGGGGAAAATTTAAGAAGAGAATGATACTTTATTGGATATGAATATAGAATAATATATAGTATCATGACAAGCCACATACCATCCAAATATGTCATGGGGTCATGGGGCTTATCTGAGTAATGTTCCTCTTAGGTCATGAGGCTTGTTCAAGTTGTGTTTTGCTTAGGATCTGGATTAGGTGATCCCTGTAATAGATGGTTGACTGATAATGGTGCCACCAGTTTACTGGCTGTTTGGTGAACCATTCAGTGAGCCATTTGGTGATCTACTTGGGGCGTTAATTCCCTGAGAGGGAGTAATCAAAGATGTTGCAACATAAGTATTTTTTGGTTTGTGGTTTGTGGTTTGTAGTAACACTTAAGATACTTTTCAGTAATACTATAAGTTGCAATTTTCAGTTCCAAAATTCATATATTATTTTTTAAAAAAATTCATCTAAGCCCAAGATAAATTAAAGATTTGGGACTGATTGTATTTTAAGCTTTCTGAATAATTTGAATATTAATCATGTGATTAGATTATCAAATAATCAATCTGGTGCTTAGGCATAACAAGAAAATTAATGACCCATTTGCATAATGGCTTCCAATTTACTTCCTTAGAATTTACACTGTTCTGCCAATGAACTGTGTCAAAATAAAAAGCCACAAACCTATCCAATGTCTTTCAATTAGGTGTCTTAAACAGTTTCCCCACTGTCTTCACAGTCTCTCAACCTCTATTAGGAAGCCAACATTTGCTGGCAAGGCGTTTGTTGCAGATTTATTCCAATTTGGTGTAGTAATATACTGATTATTATCTATCCTTCTTCTCTCAAAGCTTTACTTAGGGTATGTAAAGTAGTATCCAATGCTAAATAAGATAAATAAAATATAAGAATAAATATTTTTTATTTTTAAATAAATTGGCATTATATAAGGAGCATTTAGTGGGTCAGCCAATTGGTTGCAAGGGCTTCTGCTCATGAAAGTCTGGACAATCAAGCAAGGGGATTCTTGGTGTGTTTAGTGCCACTAAAAAAGCAAGTAAATAATATATATCTTGTGGCTACCTCAATTTGGAATGTGGTTTGTAAAACCTACTGTCAAATAGAAAATTGTGAACTAATTTTTGTAAAACCTGCACTATTAATAGATGTATTGATTTATGGATTTAGAGCCCTGTTATTGACCCAAGAAGCCTTTGAAATTTAATTCAATGAAGAGATTTCCCAATTGATATGTCTGTATGTTGATTAATTGTCACTTGCCTCTGATAGGCATTCAAATCTGTCTGATATATACTAGGAGCCTCAGAAATGCAACAGTGTTAATGCTTTTTTTAAAGAGTTAATATTTACTCAGCCCATCAGGTTTTTCCTGTTATTTATCATTTTTCTGCTATTGTAGCACAGTTTCTTAGGACACATTTCTCTGAGCTCAGTTTAACAAGCTACTGCTAGAACCCTATGTAATGTATTTCATCAAAATTTACTTTGAAGTTGATTGGATTATCACCTTCTTGTTCACAGCTGTACTTTGGATTGTTAGCCTGTGGGTGATGTAAAGGATTGATACTGTATCTTGTAAAAGGACGTTTTGACAAGGTGTGGATGATTGAGCAATTATTATATTTATTATGTGATTTCTCTGGCCCAGATGGCTTGAAAAAATCTAATAAATGATTTAATGAAGTTTCTTGTGAAGCCCTCAAGTGGTACTATGAATACCACCCTAGGTGTGTGAAAGTAGCACTCTGTCTAACCATGGGCCTCCAATCCTTGATGTGATCCTAATTAGCTGACCTGTGAGAACCCAATTAGCACTGACAGAGGTTTAATGTTTAGAAAGAGGCAGGATTATACCTCTTTCTGCACAGCTGGTATCCTGGTTAGCTATGTCATAGAGTTTTGTAATTTGCAACTGGGCATTACACTGTCTTTAGATTCCATCTTCACTTTCATAGCTAAGACCCTTCCACAAGGGAAGGGTATGCCTGCTTTGTCAGTAGTAGTTGGTCCTGGTCTAATAGGTAATTACAAACCAGTGTTTGTCAAGAGACTTTGATAGGGATTTACTACAGATAATTCTTGGTTTGATTGTAAATAATTTCAGATTGGGTTTTTATAGAGAAATTTACTGGCAGTAAATAACATATTAACATTATCAAAGTGATGAGGAATAATTGTTGTATCCACTAAGAGTAAGATTATACAGTGTCCATGTCTTGGGGGAACATCTAGGATTTTCCAGCAGAGATAAGCTGCTAACAGATTTACTGGCATTAAATGGTGATCACAGGTATTTAATGACAGTAAATTGTTAGAATAATCTTATCAAATCAATTCTCTTGCTCTAATGATTTGCACCCATCCCATTTTAAGATGCTATCAATTACATATCAATATGGCTGACCCTCAATGTTATCCAGCCATCTGTAGTTCACATTGACCCAACAAGTTGGCACCTGAACCTTGTGTATTTCTTCAAATTTGACTCAACAATTTTCTTTCAGAACCTCATGTACTGTACCTCCTTAAAATCTATTAACCTGCTGCTGCTAAACAGAACCAAACCAGAGAAATGTGTTGTAATGCCTCTCTAAATTTCCTTTCTTGGTTTGATGCTGATTAGAAACATTCCCTGGGATTTCTTCAACATTTCTTTAAAATTTCCTTAAAATTTTTCCCTTGTAGCAAAAGTGTTTCTCTAACATTCCCGTACCTTTTTGCCCTTTTAGAAAAAGTTTTTTAAATTTTTGTTTGAGGTGGGTCACACTTTTGCTCTTTTAGCAAACTATATCAGGGAAATGTTTTAAGACCCTTTCAATATTTACCTGAGATACTGTGGAATATAAAGTAATATACTAGCATATTAATATACATTCAAAGTATCTGGGTCATAGCAGTGTTCTCTCAACTATTCCTTCCAGATGCCAATATCACATGTTATTATGTCCCTATTATTAACCTAAGTTATTAAACTGTATTTTAGCACAAAGTAACCAACCTTAATTTTTAGACATCTCAAATCATTAAGTTCAGAAGCTGCTTCTCTAAACATCTACCATAGTGGTGGTTTCAAGCACATCATGCTTAAACATTAGCAATAAGTATACCTCTTAAAGCTATCCATAAGACATGGGCAGAGAAACTCCAACCATTGTGGTTGTGTACCCAACTGTATTTTTACCTCAGTTGCCTCAGGATTTCAATATCTCAGGGCATATATTACCCCTTGTCCAGTGAAAATATATATCTCTTTATCAGCACTCAAAAGGCATTAAGAGCAAACATCAATCCTTGTGGTTAGGAAAAAAACCAGCCATTGTATCTGGGCAAAAATATAACAACACTAATTCTTGTGATTTGGCAACTTAACTTTCAGGGAGCCAGGATTGTCAAGGGGCACTAGCAGGTGCGGGAAGCAGAGCTGTCAGGTCAGTAGGGAGTGTCCACCATAATATAAGCGCTAACTTGAGTACATAAGAGAAGGATTAACCTGCAGGGACCAAGGACTGCTAGATGGTCCATAGAATCCACCGACCCAGTCAATGTGATATACATCACATCAAAGAGTTGAGTAGATGTGGTCTCATTTGCGATCCTGGATTCTTGCAGGTGGTCAGGCTATGGGGTGATAGGCGGGGTCATTGGAACCAGATACACAGACAGTAAATTGTACTTATCTCTAAAGAGCTGGGGCTGGACGGTGTACCAGTAATATTCTCAACCAAAGGTTTCTGGATTATGTGATCCATCCAGGGGTTAGCCAAGAGGATATTCTCTAGGGTAAACTATGAGAATACTGGGGTTAAAGATATTCAGTAAAGTCTATGAGGGCAGAGGAGAAACCAGGAGGATATAATAATGCAGATGCAGGGCCCACATAATCTACGGGTGAGGTGGCAGGCTGGACAGAGCCAGGGTTCAATCCTTGCTCTGGGGTTCACTTTAGAGATAATAGCAAAATTTCATTTGTGACATTAAACTTTATTCTGACATCATCAGCTCACACCTGAAAAACAGTCTGCATTTTGTTCATCACAGGGCTTAAAGGTCAAAAATGAATTTTGAGCTATGTCCAGCCTCAGGAATATATATGAGGTTTGGTTAAAGGTGTTTGATCACTCTAGAAATAACCAAGACCATCCCAATGCAGGTGTGGCACCCAATGCCCTCTAGAAATGAGAAGGGAACCAGTCCCCTTCAACCAAAGCCCCCTGCCAGAGATGTTTCTCTCTAACAACCCCTTTTTGGAAGCTTTTGGCTTGCCAAGAAAAAGAACTACACCAATTTCATGCCCAAATCAAGTAGACTCTGACAAGCTTGCCCCAAATAAGCTTGAAGAAGCTGTAATCCCAGTTGCTGATTATAGAACCTCATCCCTCCTGATTGATGGGAACCTACATTTTTTAATAAAGATTACAATGAACCTTTGGTTCAGTCAATTTACTCCCTATTTTTTAGCTGTAATATTTTAGCTCAAATCTCACCTTCAACTACCATTCTTAGAGAGAACCCTACCTTGCCCAAATCATGTTAATAATCCCATAATAAGCAGTAAAAGCTACTCCCTATATAGTGAACCAACACTCTCTGCTATCCCTTTGAATAGATATGAAGGTCCCTACAACTGGGCTCTTTATAAAAGCCAATGCTTTATTCCATGACCAGCCTTTATAGACAGCAATCTGAACCCTTATTGGTTTATAACTACTTCCTCACCTACATCATCACCCAGTCCTCAAGTGGGAAGCCCTATTGCTTCTGACGGGTTGCCCTCTGTTGTCATCTGGGTATTTGAGCTTATTTTACTTGACCTTGACTGGCCTTATTGATTACTGTACCCTACACCTGGGTAAATGTACTTCCATTGGCCATAAAATTTCCTACATTATGAAGTTGGCACCAGTACTCTACCTGACCTTGCCAATCAATCAATCAATCACAAGTTGGCCCACCAAATGGCTAAGCACAAGATTGGTGAGCAGTTCCTGACATATATCTTTTTGTTGTATTTTATGATGGTTCTTATTTTTAAGATATTTATATTGTGTTAAAAAATGCTTTTTGTTCTTTAGAGAGCTATTGTTTTAGTTTAAAAAATACTGTTGAGTTGCTCTTTATTAATTGATATAATAAAGAACTCAGGCAAAAGTCTTAAATACAGAAGACTTGTAGTTCTGGCTTTAAGCCCAGGTTGATCTGAGTATGATTTAATAGATATATTTATAGCAAATGAAAGATGAGCGCCAAAGATTCAGTGTCAAAATTAATGAGAAAAAATGAAACTTATTTTATTGAAAGAAAGTACATTTGAATTTATACTCAAAGGTTTGATCCTAATAGCCTAAGTGGAGGTACCCCAAGTAGTAAGAGGCAGGTAAGGATCTGTAAGGCTCAGTTATTGATGTCAACCTATATTTGGGTAAAGAGAACTCAGCAATTCAAAAGCAAAAGCCAAGGAGTTTGCATGAGTCATTCTGTGAGCCACCATTCAATAGGCTAATTTTAAACCCTATGGAATTCAAATTCACGACAGATTTTGCCTCAAGATTGTACTCAGGAGGATGATAGGCGCGGTGGAATTTGGCGTGGACCCAAGAAAAAGGACAGCCAGAGGAATTCATTTCTACAGTATTTTTGGGACCCCTCTTGAAGATTACAGTCAGAGGGCCAACCCAAATGGAGTCAAGATTTTTTGACTCAGCCACCTGTCCTATGCTGATAGTATAGAACCTGATCTCATATATTGAACTCATGAATGGGGGAGCAAGATGTGTTTGAAAGTGATAACTCCAAGGTCTTAGTCTTATAGGCGGAGGTGTAGACAGTTACCTGGATGTCTATGACCTTATTGACTAGCTCTTTGACTTGATGTTCAGAACCAAGTGCATTGTCTAGCTCAACCAATGTGTGTCCCAGAGTTGAGGGGGTGGTGGCCTCTTGCCTATATAACATTGCAAAGGGGTAGAACCCAGTTGTGTGATGCTTACTCAATCTGTAGGCAAAGAGGGCAGCAGGCAGTTATAAGTCTCAGTTAGAAGTATTCAAATGGGTTAACTTGCACATGATAGAGACCAGAGTGGAATTGCCATTCTCTACAGTATCATTTGTAGAGGGGTTATAAGGAGCGGCAAAGGACTGGTGGGTACCCATGGCCTCCACCAGTGAAGTAATCAGGCAAGCATTAAAATTAGTGCCATTTTCAGAAAGGAGCACTTGAGGACAGCCATGGAAATAAAACATGTCTTGGAGGAGGAAAGAAACAGTTGTCTTAATAGTAATAAATTTGGCTGCCCTGGTCTCTATCTATTTACTGAAATGATCCACTAAAATAAGGATGAACCAACATCCAGAGCAGGAGCAAGGAAGGGGAACTACTGTGTTCACACTTACAGTATGAAAAGCGTGCTTAGGTAGTACCAACTTGAACTTGTGTTGGGAGGGATAAGAACATTTGAGCTGACAGTCATGAAAGGAAGCCAAAACATTAGGGATCAATATTCTCATGTTTTCCTAATAGTAATGCTTTGTCAACCAGTTGTGAAATGTAGATATCCCTCCATAGATAGTATCTAGATGAGCTTGAAGTACCACTGACACTCACAAGCTATGGAAAACATAAAGCAAGTACAAGGACTCAACATTTTTGAATAGTTGGGTGTCTCTGATCACTGTGTCTGTTGATAGCTTATTTAAAGCTAGTCACATTTCTTCATGCTCTGACTCCCAAGCCATGGGGTAACCAATGAGCTTATAAAATTTATCTGCTTTAGCAGGGTGTAAAGCTAGGATGAGTGTTGGGAATTTTGATCAAGCAATGATGCCAATTATGATGGAGCTCACAGATTAGGATTTCAGCAACTGAATCCATAAATTAGCAGTATAAAAAGCAATGATGCCAATTATGACAGAGCTTGCAGATATAAATTAAAGCTTCCAAACATCATAAATTGATAGTAAAAACATGTGTATGAGATCAGCAGTAGTCTGTTGACCTGAACCATAAATCAGCCAATGGTAAGTGCCGCCACACCACTTTGGAAAGTTACAGGCTTCACCTAGCAATTGAATTAGGTGCCAAAGCGCCAAACTACTATTACATCAAGCGTTGCCGCACCAACCAAAAATTATTGCAGGCACCACCTGGAAATTATTGTAGGCGCCAAGGCGCTGCCTTACTTTTACATCAAGCGCTGAAATGCTAGGTTTGATTTCCCATAATCTCAAATTCCCATATTGATTATATTATTAAGCATTGGGCTTAAAATAATTTTGGGACAGTAGGAAGTGATCCTGAAGTGACTAAACTATTCCACGCCAGCAAGGGCCACCTGTGATGGGTGAAGATAAAATATTTTATTGGTTGATGTGCAATAAACGCCAAACCTAGATTAATAATTACTGTGACAGATCCAGGTCCAACTATTCCAACTTACCATTATCCTGGCCTTGACTCTTATTGCCATTACCTTCCTGTGACAAAGCTTTGAGGAGCTTTGCCTCCAGGGAGGCAATTTTATGGGACAACACTTTGCTATCATCCCGCTAACGGGCTGTGATCTCAACGCTCTTTTCCTCTCTTGCCCTTAAAGCCTCAATTTTACAGATTGCCTTTGCTTTTGCTTGTTGTAAGATTTTGTCTCATCCTACTAACAGGTTCCAGGAATCCCACACATAGATTTGGTTTCCTTGGGCAGGAGTACCTTCTTTTGCAAAGTAATTGGAGTATAACTCTTCAAACACAGCCTTTACTTCCACAAAGGACTCCTCAGGCACAGTCTTGGTGACCTCCAAGCTTGCCCAAGCTTCCTCCAACAAACTTGTAGGAACTTCTTTCCTAGAAGCAGCAGTTTCCATGCAAAGTACTCCAATTTTTGCTCTTTCAAAATTTAACAAAGAAGACATAATAATTGAAAAGGTAGTTGAGGGGAAAGCGTCAAAATTGACAATATATCTTTATTAAAATTTAGCTGCTTTTGCCTATATATCATCCAGGGCATATTTGGCTGAAAACCCTTCCAGTTCCTGAACCAACCTATGATTCATCATGTGGTCTATGACATTTGAGTCGTTCAAACCTAGATCTTTACCTAAAAGATCCCCTGTAATTCTTGGTCTATGAGAATTAACCTACAATGAGAAAGAGTCACCTGACACCATTCATCTCAATGTGTCAATTTTGCATGGAGTTTCCTCAGCTCCTGGTGCCAAAACCCTGTGAAATATACACATTCCAAAACTCAGCTATCAATGTTCCAAATGGGAACCAGCTGATCAAACCTGAATCCCTAGACATCATTGTCTTTATTTAGTTATCTTTGCATTTAATATTTTTTGCATTAAAAACCCGTTAAAACACTATGAAACTCAAACCAGGTGCCACCACAGCGCCCAGGGACTTTCCCAGGCAGTGCCTGAAACATTCACTGAGTGGCATTTTACAAATCAATTAGGCAGCGCGGCGGCACTTCTAACCTAATTAATTCACCAAAATGGCGCTTTTAACCCAAAATTTGGGGGTTTACTTATGGTTCACCTTAATCAAACTTCTTGACACAGTTAAGGCAATTAAACAATATACTTAAATCCTCATTAATTATATTCCCATGTATTTATTAATTAACTTTCCTGGTTAATTAAATTGTTTTTGAGATCCCTAGTCCCCAAGATTGCTTTGGCCAATCTTGCCTCAATTTTACTAGTTAGTCTAGTCTAACTAACCACCCATGTTCTATTCTTTTATTAAATATAGATATCAAGTTTCCAGGAATCTTTATCTGAAGAATTTTAGTCAAACCTATCTACATGAAATAAACAACAAAAACAGAACAACTTTATATTTTGGAGTATTTACTTGGCTAAATACTCAACAGTGACTATTGTACAGTCACAATAACCCAAATTAGGAGTGTGTTAGAATGTCCTGGAAGACATTTTTAGCATACCAGGGATTAACCTTTGAGAAGGTATAAAAATAATTAATCAATTACAATAAAATCATCTTTAATCTATCTTTAATCTGGTTGATCTTTATCTTAATCTTTAAGTACTTCTGTGTGATCAGAATCCATTCCTTAAAAATAATTATGTTTCCATTTGACCCTGGCTCTTCTGATACAATACTTCTCATATCCTCACATATGTCTGTATTCAAGCAAATTCCCTGTGCCATATATTCTCAAATAATTGTGGCGCTACAATGCAAAAAGAGCAACAATGGGCATTCAAGATAGGCCATATGTGTTCTGATTATTGTAACTGTGCTGTTTTAGCAGGGTTACAAGGGGAAAAATATTTGAAAACTAGATAATATTCTTTATTGAGAGATAAGTATTATATAGTCATTATGAATCTTGGATAGCATGAAAATGATTGTGTTGATCACATGGTGGGATGGTGAAGGGGGTGGCCTGATCCTGGTAATGAGTCAAGTGCCAAATTGAGGTATCCACCGTAATGAATCATCATCTATTCATGTTGTTGGGAGTCCAGGCACTGTATTGAACTAAATATTGCTCAGTGGCAGGTAGGACAGTCTCCTGCTGTTTTTGTTTTACTTTACAGGGTCTCAAGAGGCTGTGATGGAGGATCTTGTCTTTTTTGAGTTTACCAAGTCCTTGCATGAGGTAATTATTGTTTTTTTACCTTTATAATGATGGCAGGACCCACCTTCTCTGGCTGTAGCTTGCTCTAGTCAGTATTTATTACCCAGACCTTGTCACCAACCTCATGTCTATCTTTGATGGGGACAAAGATATTCTGTAGAAGTGTTTCTTCTTTTTCTAATTGGTTGCTATTGGCCTGGATGACTTGAGGATCCAAGCAGGGTGGAACTTTGATGGTAATTTCCAGCTTGGGTCCTGATAGCGCTTGGATAATATTGGGTTGTGTGCCATAAACTAACTCAAAGGGGCTTTTCCCATTGGATGTGTTCACGCAGGTCCAGCATACAAGTAGTGCAGCCAGTAGCTGCTTGTACCAGCCCTCAGGTCTCCCAGCGGTGAGCTTGGCCAGGACCTGCACTAAGCTACCATTCAGCTGCTCCATAAATCCATTGGCCTGGGGATGGTAACGTGTTGCCACTGTGTGATGGACCCTATTTTTAATGAGGTATACATTGGTATTTTCAGAGGTCAGTTACTTGCCTCTGTCTGTTATCAGGAGATCAGGCTTTCCAAACCTCCTGATGATTTCCTTGCCTATAAATTGTCAAACATCATTGCCTGTCTGAGTTTTCACTTCTTGAACCACTGACCAGCAAGTGGCAAAGTTGATAGCAGTGATGATGTACTTCTTGTTGTTGTGTTTTCCTGACATGGGTCCCACAATTTCAAGGGCCCATACCTTGAAGGTTGGTTGTTAACAAATAGGCAATACAGACTTAGGCGGGGTGTTGCTTTTTGCAAACTTTTCACACACTTCACATTGGTTGAGAACTTCTTGGATGTCCCAATATAGAGTTGGTCACCATGCTTTATGTTTGAGAAATTTTTAAATTTTGCAACTCTTGGCATATCCTAGATCTCTGTGGTAGCGTAGAATGGTGTCAACTTGTTGTTGTGTAGGGATGTAAGGGATTGTGGTTCTATCAGTCTTTTTGTGGTGTAATGTCCTGTATATGTTTTAAAAGAGGTGTTCATTTTTGATGACTGTTTCTTTTTTGATGTAAGTAGTGCCAGGGGGTATTCATTGTCTTTAGTTTGGAGTACCAGGAGGGGCCAGTCTAGATTGAGCCTGTTTTTGCCCCTTATGGCTCCAACATATAAGAGCAAGAGTGCATCTTCCATGGTGAGTTCAGGTCCTGGTTTGTACTGGATGATCATATTGAATCTTTATAGAAGCTCTATTCAATGTGCTTGTTGTTGGGAAAGGTTTGCCTGCATTTTGAAGTATATAAGGGATTTATGGTTGGTTAATGCAGTAAATTCTTCCTGTCATTCCAGGTAGCAGTGCCACTTGATAAAGCAGTGTACAATTGCCAATAGCTCTTTGTCATGTATGGGGTAGCAACACTTGCTGTCTGTCAGTTTGCACAATTTGTAAGCTATGGGTAGGAAGTCACCATCATTATTCTTGATTTATAGTACTCCCCCAATGGATGTGTCAGAGGTGTCTGTTTCCATTTGATATTACCCATCATACTTGGGGTATTGTAGCATGGGAGCAGTTGTGAGCTTCTCCTTAAGACGCCTGAAGCAAAGGTCACATTGGGGGTCCATACAAACTTATATTTGATGCCAGTTATGGCGGACAGAGGTGCAGTCAAAACACCACAGTTGGGGATGAATTGTCACATGTAGGCAACCATTCCCAGGAATTTGTGAAGCTCAGACTTGTCTTTTAGAGGTGTCATTTTGCAAATGGCCTGGATTTACTGGATGTCAGGCTTTATGCCATCCTTTGAAACTATGTGTCCCAGTAAAGGCAACTGCTTGTGGAAGAATCAGCATTTGGAGGACTTTGCCAGCAGTTTATATTGTGCCAGGGTAGAAAAGACTGCCTCCAAGTCCTTATAGTGTTGTTCTATCAAAGGGATGTAGACAATAATGTTGTTTGGGTACACCAAGGCGTGCTTTCCAATATGGGGGCAAACACTTAGTTCATAAAAGTCATAAAGTTTGATGGTGTGTTTGTCATCCCAAAATTGAGCCCCACACACTTGTATGACTGTAAGACTTCAAATTTTTTTCAACAACAGCTGCAGTTGTATCAAAGCCTGTGCTCAACCATCACCAACAAATTACTATTTACCAAGGATACAAGAGATACAGCTAGGATTGAGACAATAGTTTTATTGATGAGCCTAAACAGGAGGAGATTGAATTGCTTGGAATAATAGAACTGTGAGGGTTTTTATATCCAATTCTATGAAAAGGAGATGATAAGGGAACTATGTTTAAGCGAGATTAACTCATAATTTCAAATCAGAAGTATATTGTCAAGAGTAATATTCTGAAAGCTGGAATTGAGGGCTTTTGGCTGACACCAGTTTTACTAAAATGGTTCAGTATTTGCGGAAATATAGGCAACCAAAGATGGTAAAGGAGAAACAAACAAACAAATAGAAGTCTTGGCATAAATATCAACAAAATAGGAAATATCAGTTGAGACTTAAATTCTCAGTCCTGACAATGACCCATACTTAGTGTGGAAGGCCGTTTTGGGTATATCTTCCTCCTTGATACGGATTTAGTTGCAGACTGCAGATAGGTCAATCTTGGAGAAGACTGTGGCACTGCCTAAGACATTAAAGAGGTTGTTGATGAGTTGGAATGGGTAACAATTATTGATGGTGTCAAGGGTCTGGATGTACAAGTATTCCAGCTATTGACATCACACCTAACATCCAGTCATTGCCCAATTTGGTGCCTTTACAATATACAATTTGATATACTGGAAATGGCAAACAGCCAATATCACATGACTGTTCAGGTATCCAACAGCTCAAACCCATCCAGCACATGACCAACCCCTGGGTTTGATTCAACTAAAATCCCTGCCACAGCTAAACCTATATAAGTCTAAAGTATTGTCCAATAAAATATACTTCTTCTCTTCCTACTTTTATATTTGAAGCTTCCCCAAAAAGGTGCTCCTTATCACTGGTAGCACTACAGTTTTTGACCACGCCAATGAAAGAGAAAATGACTGACCAAAACCCAACCACCTTTGCTCACGTACTCAATCAGGCCACATCCCAGGATACCTGAAAAACGTACTTCCACGCCCACAACATTGATGAAGATATACCTAGTGGATGCACCATATTTGAAGGTCTGGTCATGCCCAAAGCATGCACCAAGATAATTCAATACAGTTGCTCTCTTCAATCAAAAACAAACACACAACTGCCTATCACAGGTGAAGTTAACAACACCAAATACAATGGTATTGACAAGTTCTTTGGTAAAAACAAATAAAACATCATCAACTGGCTAGACCACACAGCTGCTAAACTCCGCGCCAGCCGCATCCCCCATGAGAAATGGGTCCAGGAAGCCAGCAAGTGCCTATACAATGCCGCAGCTAACTGGTTTGCCACCTGGGTAGGCTCATGAACCAACAACCAGCTTGAAAACTGGGAAGAGTTTAAAGCCAACATCACCCACAATTTCTGCGTCACTGAATCTCTCCAAGACATTGCAATACAGCTCAGTGATCTTCCTCAAAAGCCCACTATCACAGCTTACACCAATAAATTTGAGGAAATATGTTGCAAGATCCAAAACCCAGCGCAAGCTGACAATGTACACACCAGAGCCTCATTCATCAACAGAATGAAACCCTCTGTTGCTGCCCTCATCCAACCAGAAGCAAATACCTCCATGCCTGCGCTCATTGCAGAAGCCAAGCGCGCGGAAAAATGCGGCAACATAGAATATGCTGCACCAACGGCAACCACTCCTAAATTGGCAATGGCAGAGAAAACTCCAATGGCAATAAACTCCAAAATACCAATCATAGCAACGGCAACTCCAATTGTAACAATGGCAATTGTAGCCAAAGCGCAAACCACTCCTGTCCCAAGAAAGAGACACCACCAAAGTTAACAACACCAAAGTAGCATCCTGCTACAAATCTGACCCCACATTCTCTGACCTTGAAGGTCTCAAAACAGTGGAACAGGGAAAAGAGGAGGGGGAACAGGATTAAGTGCCCCTGTCTCCCCCCAACTTGACAAGAAGAAGTAGCAAGGCACAAACTTTGCTGCTCGCATCCCACGTGTCCTGCAATCCTCCATTTTTATGAACGTAAAAATTAAAGATTGCTCACAACTTCTTGTCTATCCATGCACTTACAAATCTCATACACATAAAATTTTATTTGACTCTGGTGCAAAACACACTATGTTTAGCAAACCTTTTATAACCAAGTATAAAATACCAGTTGTCAAATCCAACTTCAAGTACGCCAGAATAGCAGATAAGTCAAAAGTTCTACTCAAAGGCAAAACAACTCCCTTCAGAATTGACCTCCAAGGCATACAAACGTCAATCAAAGGACTTGTCATGAACAACATAAACTACGACATTGTAGCACGCATGGACTTTTTCACCTGAGTGAATCCCAGTGTATGTTGGAAAACAAAAACCATGACAATAAAATGCAATGGAGTCAATTTCAACATTCTCAAAGAACCCAACAACCTCATTCTAAGAGACACAGTATTTGTTCAAGTCATAAACCAAGATGACTCTGAACATTTAACCAAAGACAGTACCCTCCACATAATGAGGTACTCCAAATTTAATAACATACAAACACAAAAGATCCAATGCCCAGAACTTGCGGCACTCCTAAATGAATACGCCCATGTATTCAAGGAAGAACTCACAGAGTTACCCCCTGAACAAGAATTCAAACATGGCATCAACATATGCAAATCCATGCCCAAACCTGCACCCCTCTACAGACTCTCCCCCATGGAGACCCAAACACTTAAAGCCCACATCAAGGACAATCTAGCCAAAGGATTCATTTGCCCGTCTGAATCCCCGTGGGGGGCAGCAGTGTGCTTTGTAAAGAAGAAAGAAGGATCTCTCTGCTTAGTTACTGACTACAGAGCACTAAACGCAAGTACAGTGAAAATAAATACCCCCTTCCCCTCATAGAAGACCTATTTGCAAGGCTCTCTGGAGCAAAAAAACTTCTCAAAAATTGACCTCACATCTGGTTATAACCAAGTTGAAGTTAAAGTGAAAAACATACCATAGACCGCGTTCTGCACGCAATTTGGGTTGTTGGAATGTAAAGTAATGAATTTTGGTATGACCAACGCTCCTGAAACGTTTGTCACCATGATGAACCAAGCACTAAACAGTCTCTCAAATACATTATGCTACCTCAACAACATCACTATATTTTCAAAAACAAAAGAGGAACACCTCACGCATGTCCACAAGACACTTGATCAACTCGCAAAGCACAAACTATACACTAAGCCTAGTAAGTGCCAATTTATGGAAAAGGAACTCCTGTTCTTGGGCCACATTGTCTCTGACAGTGGCATCAAAGCAGACTCAGATAAAATAAAAGCCATAAATAACATACAACGCCCCACCTCCATTAAACAAGTTAGATGCTTTCTCATTATGGTAGCTTACCTAAGGAAATGCATCAAAGACTGCAGAAAACTAACCACACCAATCAATGACTTAACCAAGGGTAATGTCAAAAAGAAATTCATCTGGGCACCAGAATGCAACAAGAATTTCCAACTATTAAAACAAGCTTTGATCAAAGCACTAATCTTGCAATACCCTAATAATAACGGGTGCTACAAGCTTGCGTCAGATGCTAGTAACACTGCCATTGGTGCAGTCCTACGCATCTGCCAGCCAGGGCAGCAAGATTTCCTGCCAGTATGTTACAAAAGCAGAAAACTAACAAACACTGAGCAAAGGTACCCAATACACAATAAAGAATTGCTAGCAATATACCACGCATGCAAAAAATGGAGATGTTATCTCAAAGGACACTTGAACGTCCAAGTGCTAACTGACCACAAATCCTTAATCTATTTCAAAACTCAGAACACACTCGCGCGGCGCCAAGCCAAATGGATGTCCTTGCTGGAACAGCTTAACCTGGACATCCAATAAAAAAGGGGCAGATCTGGTCATGGCTGATGCTCTCTCTAGGCTATGCCAGCCAAGAGAGGATCACCCTGACCACCTGGACCCTGACTGGCCCAACCTATACAACACTGAGTACAAGACAAAATGAAAGGATCCCTCCACACATCAACTAACCCATGATATGCTAGTAAGGAATGAAAAACATTTCCACATATCAAATGGCACAGTATATTGAATCATCAAGGATAAACACATCCCATACATTCCACTTGCACAAAGAGTCAACACTCTACTAAGACACCACCATCTTCTAGGACACACAAAGGCTAACACCCTATATCTCACATTAAAAGAGATAGTATGGTGGCCCAACCTGAAGCAAGACATAATTGATGTTCTAAAGAAGTGCACAGTGTGTGAAAAATACGCCAGCACCAAGGCGCCACAGCCAACAGTCAACCCAGTACCTGACCCTGAACCATTTAAGGTTTGGGGACTGGACGTAGTGGGACCCTTCCCAGAAACCAAAAAAATCAATGTTTCCTAATTGTAGCCATTGACTTTGCCACACGTTAGCCCATCTGCTGAGGAACAAAAGATCACAAGGCGGAAACAATAAATCAATTCATCAATAAAGCAATCATAGCGGACTACGGCACTCCAGACTACATCATAACAGATGAAGCAAAAGAGCTAACAAGCCACGTAGTAAACAACAATCTAAAAACAAAGAACATCAAACACTCCACAACCTCGCCCTACAGGCCACAGGCCAACGGCAGAGCTGAACGCCTTAATGGCAGCCTTATCAGAACCCTGGAGAAAATAATGGATGGCAAAGCCAAAGACACATGGCCGCTATACGTGAAACATGCATTACTAGTATCTTGGGTTTGTACCAATCAAGGGACAGGCTACTCACTGTTTGAACTAACATACAGGTACAAGCCAGAAATAGTCACCTGCAATAAGCAACCATATGTGAAGATCCCCCCTGGGAAACCTCCCACAGTAGAACAGAAACCAGCTCTACAACACATACACCTCAAAGCCAAACTGGCAGAAATAAAGAGACTCAAAACTCAAAAGGTAACCTTAACAGAGGACCCACTCCCCATCAACTCCCCCGTCTTGGTCCTAGCTGGGAACAGAAAGAAGCTAGACTCAGTACACAGAGGACCAGGAAGAATCATCAGATACCAACCAGACAGGAACACCTACCTGGTTAAGTTCCAGAGTGCCAAAGAGCCCATCACCAAAAAGTATCACAGATCTTGCCTCCGCCCTAGCAAAGGAGAACACTTGACCCAGTTGGTGCCCACTAGTAAACAGCTCCAGGAACATCAGGTGGCAGCTGTCAAGACAAAGCCTCCTCCTGATGTACCCAAGTAACCCCTTAGGGGGGTGTCAAGGGTCTGGATGTACAAGTATTCTGGCTATTGCCATCACACCTAACATCCAGTCATTGCCCAATTTGGTGCCTTTCCAATATCCCATTTGATATACCGGAAATGGCAACAAACTAATATCACATGACTGTCCAGGTATCCAACAACCCAAACCCATCCATCACATGACCAACCCCTGGGTTTGATCCAACTAAAATCCCTGCCGCAGCTAAATCTATATAAGTCTAAAGTATTATCCAATAAAATACACTTCTTCTCTTCCTACTTTTATATTTAAAGCTTCCCCAAAAAGGTGCTCCTTATCAATGGTAACCTCATTCAGGGCTCAGTAATCTGTGGCTAGTTGAAGGGTACCATCTTTCTTTGCCACAAAGAATACAGTAGCGCTAAAAGAAGACTGTGAGGGGCTGATAAGACCTTTTTCCAATGCCTCTTTGAGATAAGCAATTAGTGTGTTATCTTTTATTTGGGGTGAGTTGGTAGATGGGTTGCGCCTTAGATACAGCTCCCTTAAGCTGGATGGAGTGCTGTATGTGTTTTTCTGGTGGTAAACCTGGTAGAGCCTCTTTGAAGATTTCTGTATGACAGGCTACAATTTTGCAATCCTGAGGAGTAGTGATATCCTGGTGGTCCTTGAAGTGTATGATCTCATATTGAAAGGAGTCCCATTAAATTGCCTTGAGGTTCTACTTTTCATCCAAGGTCTCTGTAATGCGCACAAAGACGTGGTTGCGCAGGAGCTGGTCCATTGAGTGAGGGTAGATCTGGTGGTGGACACCTTTTTTCTTGATGGTCAATACCAAGGTCACACAGTCTACATGAGTTATGTTCCTTTGAAACCAGTCCAGCCCCAACACAATGTAAAATTTGGGAAAATCAATGATGGGACTCTGGATGGTGGAATGCAGGCTCTCTAGCATGATGGAGAAGGAGGCTGTTTCCTGTGTCACTGCAATGTGATGTTCATCAGCTAAAACTATGTTCTTAATCTGCAAAGGATTAGTGGCTAGCTTGAACTTGTCCACAAAGCTGCTGTTGACAAGGGTTTAGTCTGCGCCCAAGTCCAGGAGTGCTGAGCCAGTGTAACTGAAAAAGCAGAAAGGATAGGACATCAGTTTATTGGGATGCCTGGCAATGGTGTAAAGTACTGGGTCTTCCTAGGGTACTTGGATCATTAGACATTGATCCACGTTCTTGGGTCAGTACTCATTGTTGGGCAGGTCAGGAGTTGTGCAGGGAGAGCTTTCTTGCTTAGTGCTCTTCCCGGGCCTTTCCCTTATCATGATTGTCTTGGGTGGCGGTGACACGGAAATGGGTACAATTTGACTGGCCATTATTTCCATTCCCATTCCCATTTGAACCCATGGGTTTGTGGTTGTTGTTGTTTCTGTTGCCTCCAGGAGGTGGTTGAGAGGAGCGCCCGCTTGGATGGGAGTCCTTGGGACTTTCTTGTTTCCCAATCTGTTCCTTGTGTAGAGTGTTGGATGTTTGTTCTGCTTTTTCCGCTTCACGGTACAGGCTTTGCAGGTTGGTAACCTGGTCCAGGTTCACATGCCTCATTATGTACAACTTGAGGGCGTTGTAGTACATGAGATGTGTAGCTGGGGTGTCAAAGGCCATGTCAGATGGGGCACAGAGATGGAGTTCCTCATAGGCGCAGGTGAGCTCTTTAACAGTGCCTGTCTAGGTCAGGTTCTTTACTTGGTGTATGATCATGAGCGCTGTATCCTTAAGCACAAACCTTGCCAGGAAGTCTTGCTTAAAGGTATCCCAGTTTTTGTCAGTGTGCTCTTTGTGCCACTTGTCACACCAGGTGCCAGCGTCATGGGTCAGGCAAATGGAAATCTCCACAATCCAAAATTGCTGTGGGCATTCCATCTGAGCCAGCTTGCTTTGGGCGGACTGGATCCATGCAGCAGCATTGTTGTCGTTGGCTCTGGCAAAGGATTCCAGGGAAGTGCTTCAAAGTCTTTGGGCTACGTAGGCTGGCATGGTATTTTCATCAGTTAGTTGAAGGATGGTGGCAGCCGTCTGGAAGAACCCTTGTGCAGACATTGGCATTGAAGGTGGATAGTGGGATCACCATGTTCTGGTACAGAACAAAACCATCAGGTATCCTGGTACCAGGGGTGTATGGTGCCCATTCCAGTGGAAGGACAGACATGATTCTATTGAGGATTTGTTGACTGCAGCAATTACAGGCAACAGGCGGAATTATAAAGATAAAGTAGGATGGAAAACCTATCTGTGCTACCAATGTTGTAACTGTGCTGTTTTAGCAGAGTTACAAGGGGAAAGATATTTAGAAGCTAGATAATATTCTTTATTGAGAGATAAGTATTATATAGTCATTGTGAATCTTGGATAACAGTAACATGATTTTGTTGATCACATGGTGGGATGGTGAAGGGGGTGGCCTGATCCTGGTAACAAGTCAAGCGCAAAATTGAGGTATCCACTGTAATGGATCATCATCTGTTCATGTTGTTGGATTTGGAAATTCAAGTCAACTTCCTAGTTTGGCTTTGAGTGACTGGATAGTTGGATTGCGGGTCACAAACCTGCTTAATTGAAACCTTGCTGGCAGGTTGAGCTTGCTGTTTTGACATGATGTTGAACTCTAGGGCAGTAGATCACGGCAAAGTCATAGCCTTGCAGCCGCAGGGCCCAGTGTGCAAGTTGCTTTTCTGGTTCTTTCAGCTGTTGCAGCCTGAAAAGAGAGGAGTGGTCCATGACTACGGTGAATTGATTGCCATATATGTAATGGCAGAACTGCTTGACTGCATGTAACATAGCTAAGCACTCCTTTTTTGTCACATTATAGTTCTTCTTGTGCTTATTGAGAATACAAGAAGAATAGGCAACAGCATGATTCTTGCCTTTATTGTCCAGTTGTACCAGGATAGATCCCACTGTAACACTGCTAACATTGGTATACAGAATGAGCTCCTTGTTGTAGTTGTGGTATACCAGTATGGGAGCTTCCTTTAACTTCTTCTTTAGTGCATTGAAGGATTTCTGCTGACTATCTGTCTACTCAAATGGCATACCTCTCAGTAACTGTACTAAAGGTTCACTGAGGTTGGCAAAGTTGTGGACAAGCTGTCTATAGTACCCCATCATCCCCAAAAAGACTTGAACTTTCCAGATATTAGCAAGGTGCAGCATGTTGTTGATGTGTCTACCTTATTCATCATTAGGCAAATCCCTGTCTGCATAACTTTTTTACCCAGAAACTCCAAGAAATCCTTGAAAAAGAAGCCTTTGGACGGCTTAAGTTTAAGACTAGCTTCTTGGATCTTGAGGAATACATCTTTCAGGTGATCCAAATGTTCAGTAAAAATTGTACTAAAGACCAGTGTATCATCTAAATACACCAACACACATGACAGCTTTATGTTACAGAGGATTGATTCTGTCAGGCACCCACCCACTAGGAAGCAATCTCCCTAGGTGGTGAATGATTGCAGAGGGATTCAATCCAGTAACCAAGGACCCCACAGGCAAGGATACCATGCCCAAATGGAATAATTCTCCAAAGATTTGGTATCTGCCTATCATAGGTTTGAAGCAACCCAAGAAGAAGTACGCTCTCAAATAACAAAGCAAGAAAGCCAAAGCCAAAGGGCAGAAAACTTGGGGTTTGGGAACCTGGGTTGTGG
The DNA here is from genome assembly GCA_014839935.2 of Entomophthora muscae. Classification (NCBI taxonomy): domain Eukaryota; kingdom Fungi; phylum Entomophthoromycota; class Entomophthoromycetes; order Entomophthorales; family Entomophthoraceae; genus Entomophthora; species Entomophthora muscae. The sequence continues at coordinate 419,729 of QTSX02005706.1, forward strand.
AACCATAGATCTTGGTCTCTTCTCGGACAGGTGGGTTGTTTGATAGGAGCGTTGTGGTATACCAAACTCCAGGAATAACACGGCGCCAAGAGCTTTCTAAGAATTGGGATTCTGGCGTTGTACCCAAGTCAGTGTGCAATCCCATCAGAGTGCTAGCCAACACCGTTGTCAGAAAGACTATCCAGAATAACCCTTTATATCCAAGAGACTCCATAAGAGGAGTCTTGGGTAATCTCATGATGTGGATTTTAAAGGCTTAAGTCAAGTAAAAAGGTAAGCAAAAATAATTCACTATGGGTGAATGTAGACTTTATTGATTGAACAAATAAAAAGATCCTAACCTACTAGCTTATATAGCATAGTAATAAAAGATAAATTGGAGGTAACATAAAGGAGATCATTCCTCATGGGGATGAAAATGGGGAAATTTGGGGATCCTGTGCAGTTAGAATTTAAACTAGAATTATTTTAAGTTACTGTAGTTAATATGCTTAAACTCAGTTTCTTTGAAACAACCCTTTGAAAATTAAATATTGTAACAGCAGGGAAAAGCAGGAGATGCCCAGCTATTCTCCAGTTAAAACTGGGGAAGGAGAGCAGGAACTAGGAACCAAACCAGAGGACAACAGGCGAGCCATACAGGAACCAAGGTTGAAACCAACATCAGCATCATTGAATTGCTTAAGAGAATCCATCAAAGGGATTGCCGTAACAGCTGATTGGCTGAAATTGCTATTTGAAGGTAATGATTTGCTTTTATAAGAGCTAATGTTTTCTTTAAGGATTTGACAGTCATTGTGGACCAAAGAAAACCTGGGTTCAAACCCCGTTGATGAATAATCAGCATCAGAAGCAACGTTAAAACCCATATTAACAGGTAAAAAATAGACAGTTGCTACCAACTAACTTAATTATTTTAGGAGTTTCAAAAGGCATCAAAGGAGAAAGGCTATCTTCTTTTAAAACCAACAAAAGATTGTTGTCAGGAGTTGTACCAAGTGCATTCCTGACAGATTCCATGGCTTGCTGAAAAGTAGTATGGGCATTGAATAACCCCTGAGGCATGCGGGTGGGCTCAAAAAGCCCCTCAGAGGTGACAAGAGCACCTTCTATCTATCTTCAGGGGATAAATTCACTTGCCAATATACTTAAGCAAGATCCATAACTGAGAAAAACTTAAAGCCTCCTAGTTGTTGTAGAGCGTCATCAATACAAGGAAAAGGGTAAGAATCCTTCTTGGTCAGGGAATTGAGACATCATTAATCCATTGCAATATGATGTCTCCCAACTTTTTTCTTCAGGATCTGTAGTGGAGAAGCCCAGGGGCTCTGGGAGGGAGCTAGCAACCTGGGATTTAAATTTTTTCAACTACTTAAAGACCTGGGTGTCTTCAACTCTGCTGCAACAATAGGGCTTTGCTATGAAAGGTGGAGCGTCTCATTATCAATCTGATGTATGACCCCTTTAGACAATCCATAATTGTTAGGGCCTTGAGAAAAGATGTCTGAAAAGTAATCTAGCAGCTTTAGCACCTCAGATTGCTGGGCCAATGTCAACTGTGTAAAATTTTGGGCTGAAAAGAGAGACAAGACCTGAGGTTCAGCTTCTGACAGCACAAGGTCACTTAATGTCCCAAAAAGGGAGAGGTAATGGATAACTGATACACTCAAAAGTTGTCCATGTCCAATTATTTGTTCCTTAGTAACTTGCATTAGAGGTGCAGTCAATTTATCTAACACCAGTTGGACAGGTTCTTTATGAGTGACGTCTAGTATCCCAGGGCATAGTTGGGGTTGGGTTTGCCCCAGAGATTTGGGAGTATAGAGTTTCATAAATGTGTTGACAGGCAATTTGTAAGAGACCTGTGAGTTCATTATCACTTGCAACCCAGGAGAGATAGAGAAGTCATGAGAAGCTAATATGGGGATATCTTCTTCTGCAGGGAAAGACAACAGTGGGGGGCAACCTCCAGAATTAACTCATACAGAATGGAACATCCTCCATGTTGACAATTCTCAAAAATATTTTTCTTATTTTCAATATTAAAGAATATTTTTTCTTGATTAAATACTTGACACTGATAATAGAAGCAATGTTTGATTTTTATTTTGAGCTTTTAATTGAATTATAAAAGATAAAGCAAAATTTTTTTTTTGAAATTGTCAACATGGAGGATGTTCCATTCTGTATGAGTTAATTCTGGAGGTTGCCCAGTGGGGACTTCAGATTATAAGAGTGCATTCTAAACTTTAAGGAGAAAATTCCTGTAGGATATTCTAGCATAAATGTCTTTAACTTCTTCCCTGGAAGGCAAACATGCTCTTCAAATATAAAGAACATGTTATAATTTAAGAGGGATAAGAACCTCTCTTTGAGATTAATAATACTGTTATATTCCCAGAGAAACTGAGTACCAATCAGGAGATCACAGCTCTCATTTTCTAGAAACACTGCTGGAGAGGATAGAAGCAGCTTGCCAAAACGTAGAGAAAGGGCAGAGTAAGCTCTAATAGCACAAGTAGTTGACAAGCCAGAAGTACCATAAGACTGGTTGTAAGTGAGGTCTGGAGCAAGCTTGAGCTTTTTCATTAGCTTATAAGAGACCACATTAACAGGAGATCCATTGTCTAGTATGGCCTTAATCTTCACTTTCTGTAAAGCAAGGTCTACCCTTGTGGTATCTCTTCCAAAGGGAGGAAGAATAGCCAGAACTTCTTTGGAGATGGAAATTTCTTTCTTCCACTTCTCCAAAGTGCAAAATAGTGCTAAGATCTCCTTATACACAGCTTTTAGAGGCAAAGATGCCTGTACATTTTATAATATAGCTTTGTTCAGTTTATTAGCTTCAGCAGAGGGTTTGACCCACACAAGAGTTCAGCTAGATTGAGTAAGGTAAGGACAAGCAACCATCTCTCTAGCAGTAGAAGATCCAGGTACAACCTGGGTTGTAGAAGTCTTCCAGGAGCGTAGCTTATAGGGTACAGAGATAGTCTCAGGAACTTCTAAAACTTTATACTCATGCCTGCTAAGCTCATTGTCTTCAGAATTTTCAGATTCAGAGTCACTAGTCAGGTTGTAGAAGAGATGCAAGATGGAGGGCACAGCAGGTGAGGACGCGGCGTCAGACGTAGTAGGAGGTGAGGAGAGGGTGACAATAGAAAGTGACTGGGAAGGGTGGTTAACGTCAGGGATATTCCTGACACCAACCAAGTTTCAACCATTGTGCCAATTTGGGTCAGGAAAGGAATTATGGGTCTAAATAATTCCAAATATGAAAAGGATTTTCCCCTCCCAAATGGGGAAAATAATTTAAAAGTAAAATGAAACATGGTGGAGCCTGGAATACTTTATCATCTGGGCAGGCGCCTGCCACACCTGCCAGCACACCCACCAGCTACTCACGACCCAGGGAGCATCAAGCCAGCTTCCCACCGCCCAGCCAGCTGCCAGCGGGCCTCCTGCCAGCTCCCCGCTTGCTTGCTTGCTCCTCAGGCCCCAGCCTGCCACCAGTTCCCTGCCTGCCCACTTGCTCCCTGGGTCTCAGCCTGCTGCCACTCACCCAGGTCTCAGTTCCTAATCCCCTTCAGCCAATCAGAATCCACTGAGGGGAGTGACCAATCAAATAAGTCTCATATATTGGGGATAAAAATAGAGGGCAAACCCTGCAGCCCTAACCCAGTCAAGAACAACATTAAACCCTTTCTCACTAATCCTGGCCCCAACCAATGGGGATCTGGGACCCAGACCACTTGGTTAGGGTCAGACCCTTGCCAAACCCAACCACCCAGTCTAAAATTAGACCTTAAGGAAAACCTGGGACTGTTTCCCCTCCTGGAAATACCCCAAACAGAATCCATTGGCCACACCCAAAAATTGTCAGCCCAGCCACAGATAGTGGGGGAACAAGGGTTTGTCCCTATTAAAATTGCCCAATTCCAACCCTCAACAACCAGACTTTTGGGTTCACCCATCCACTATTTTCACACCCACTTGCAAAACTTTGCTCAGTGGGAGATACTATTGTCAAGTTTATACTTCTGGGAAGTATAATAAACGAAATAAAGGGGAAGATTAAGAAGAGAATGATACTTTATTAGATATGAATATAGGGTATTATATAGTATCATGACAAGCCACATGCTGTCCATGTATATCATGGGGCTTATCTGAGTAATGTTCCTCTTGAGTCACAAGGCTTAATCAAGTTGTGTTCCATTTAGGACCTGGATTGAGTGATCCCTGTCATAGATGGTTAACTGATAATGGTGCCACCAGTTTATTGACTGGGAAGTGAACCACTTGGTGAGCTGCTTGGTGATTTACTCAGGGTGTTAATTCCCCAAGAGGGAGTAATCAAAGATGTTGCGATATCTCCCCTAGGGGGGCTGGAAGGCAGAGCCTTGGGAATCTTCTTGAGGGTATCTGGTATACAGGCTTGATATTGATCCAGTTTGGCGTTAGGTACAGGGAGCCTTGAATTTTGTTGGGCTGCTCTTGCCTTACACAAACAAAGTCAGTCATGATGCATACGTTTTGGTACAGTTCAAGCTCCAATCCCTTTTATGAGGTAGGTGTTATTGGGCTTCACTTCCATGACAATGCCTGGTCCGTGTAACCCTGGGTCTAATTTGTGTTGGTTGTGGTTGATGACCCAGATCTTGTCTCTGACTTGGAACCTTTCTTGTTGCAATGGGATTGCTTCCCGCTGAATCCTTTGTTGTTCCATCACTTCTTGGTCCTTTCTGGCTTGTAGTACTTTTGGGTCATTACTGTCTGGTATCTTCTTTGGAAGTGGCAGTTGTGGTCCCGTGGTTGTACTGACAAGAGAGGGTTTCTGACCATAGACAAGTTCATAAGGGCTTTTGCCTGTATTGCGGTTGGCTCGTGTTCTGCAGACCATAAGGTCGGTTGGTAGCATGTTGACCCAGGCTTTTGGATTGTTGGCAGACAACTTACTTAGGGCTTCCGCTAAAGAGCTGTTTAGTTGTTCTACGTGTCCATTTGCTTGTGGGTGATATGGGCTGGCTGTGATGTGTTTTATTCCATTTTTGGCAAGATAGATGTTGGTGTCAATAGCCTTGAGTTCAGTGCCTCCATCTGTGATTAAGAGGTCAGGCTTTCCAAACTTTGCTATGATCTCCTTGCCAATGAATTGTCTCACGTCATTGCCTTTGTGCTCTTTTGTGGCTTGTGCTACAGGCCATCTGATTGCATAGTTGATGGCTGTGATGATGTACTTCTTGCCTTTGCTTTCACCAGACATAGGTCTCACAATATCCAACGACCATACCTTAAAGGGTTGTGTGATGGATATGGGTACTACTGACTTGGGTGGAGCTTTGGTTCATGTGTACTTCTCACAGACCTCACATTGTTCCATTACATCTCTGATATCATTTATCATGTTGGGCCACCAGTAGCAAGTCTTGAGATATTCATGCAAGTTTCTGCTACGGGTGTGTCCCAAGTCTCTGTGATGACGGAGGATTGTGTTGATCTTTTGTGTTGAAAGGACATAGGGTAAAGTGTCACCATTTGGAAGGATTTGGGGAAGGGTACCATATACGTTTTTGAACAGATGTTTTTTCTTGAGGACTTTCTCTTGGATGTCCATTGGTGTGCCAGGTGGGAACCCTTCCTGGAGATTCCCCATGATTAACATGGGCCAGTCGGGGTCGCCATCAGTGCAAAGGATGTGTTTATTGTATAGCCTTGATAGGGCATCTGTAGTAAGCATCTCTCTTCCTGACTTGTATTCAATTTGCATGGGGTATCTCTGTATGAGACTCATTCATTTGGCTTGTCTTCTTGACAGGTGTTGTTGTGTTTTAAAGAATATTAACAACTTGTGGTTGGTGAGTACTTTGAATGTCTGGGCTCCTTCCAGATAGCATTGCCATTTCATGAGGCAGTGTATGATGGCAACCAATTCCTTATTATGTATAGGGTATCTTTGTTTGCCGTCCAATAGCTTCCTTGATTCATATGCCACGGGAGGAAGTCCTTTTGGGCCGTTTGGATACGGAGGACTCCTCCTATGGCATAATCAGAGGCGTCGGTTTCTATCTCATAGATACCCTCACGGTTTGGGTATTGCAGGATGGGGGCAGTAACCATGTGCTCTTTCAGTTGGCGGAAATGTTGATCTCGTAAAGGTGTCCAGAAAAATTTGGTTGTTTTCCCAGTGATGGCTGACAAGGGGGCTGTCAGAGCGCCCCAGTCAGGGATGAGCCTGTGTATATAGGCTACCATTCTAAGGAAAGTGCAGAGTTTGCTCTTGTTCCTTGGGGCTGGCATCTCTGTTATAGTGCATATTTTGTCTGGATCCAGCTTGATACCATCCTTGCTAATGATATGGCCAAGGAAGGGGAGTTCAGTCAAGAAGAACTTGCATTTGGACAGTTTAGCAATTAGTTGGTTTTCCTGTAGGGTTCAAAGGACTGCACAAACGTCTTCCCAGTATTGTTGCAGGTTGGGACTGTAAATGATGATGTTGTCCAGGTAGATGATTGCTCTTTTCCCGATGTGTTCCTTGAATACTTCATTCATGAAGGTTACAAAGGTACTGGGAGCGTTTGTCATGCCAAAATTGAGGACAAAACATTCAAAGGATCTGTATTTAGTTCAAAATGCGGTCTTTGGAATGTCTTCAGGTTTCACACAAATTTGGTGGTAACCTGCTGTCAAATCAATTTTTGTGAAGATTTGGGACCCCCAGGGCATCAAAAAGGTCATCAATTAGGGGCAGGGGATACCTGTTCTTTGTTGTGACCTTGTTGAGGGCCCTGTAGTCTGTGACCAGGCAGAGGCCTCCATCTTTCTTCACCACAAAGAAGACAGCAGCACCAAAGGGTGATTTTGAGGGTCTGATGAGGCCTTTCTTGAGTGCTTCTTCAAGGTAAGCTTTTAGAGCGTTGTCTTCTTGTGGCGTAAGGCGGTAGATGGGTTGTGCTTTAGGCATGCTACCTTTTAGATTGATCTTATGTGTATACCCCAATCAGGGGGCAACCTGGGTAGTGTTTCTTGGAATATGTAGGGAAATTCATTGACTAGCTGGTCTCTAATTGGGTTTTGTTTGTGCTGAGTTTCTGTTTTTTTGAAGTGGATGACTTCATATGAACATGTGTTCCAATTGATTTTGCTGATGTCCATTTTTTTCTCTGTTTCCATGATCTTTACAAATATGTGGTCCCTCATGAGGGTGTCAAGGTGTGTTGGGTACATGTGATGGTGGACTTCCCCTCGTTGGATAGTGAGGGTGGCACTGTCCCATTCAATGTGAGGCTTTGTCTTTTACATCCAATCTAATCCTAGTATGATATTGTATTTGGGGATTGGAATGATGGTGCCGCTAATTGTCGTTTGGACATCTCCAATTTGGGCCCAGAAAGGTTTTGTCTCGTAGGTAACTGGTGTGCTGCGGTTGTCCACCATGATGACTTTCTTGATGCTACTTCAAATAGTAGGTAACTCCATGAGGTCTGCAAAACTCTTGTTAATGAGTGATTGATTGGCTCCAGTGTCAAATAGTGCTGTGCCTTGGTATCTGCAAAAACAGAAAGGATAGGTAAGGAGTTTATTTCCAGATTGGGCGGCAAACAGTAGAGGATTGCTGGAGGGAATCTGGATCATGGTGATTGAGTCCACGTCCTGTTCTCTGTACAAGTCTTGTGAAGAGGGGGGAGAGTGGCTCACATAAGCACTCCCCTGAGCTTTTCCCTCCTTGTTGGTATCTTTGGTGCTGGCCTGGTTGGCTTGTGCAGTGCAATTTTGTTTTGAGGATGGGTACTGTTGGCTTGGTTGTTTTGCTTATTAGGGCGAGGCTCTCTCTTAGCTACAGGGTTTTCCTTGCGCTTGTTGGTGGCGTGTAGATTTTCAGACTTCTGAGCTGTGTGTTTTCCTTCTAGGAATACATCCTCAAGGTTCTTGCAGCAGGTCATGTCAAACTGACATCTAATGTGTATGGGAAGGCTATTGTAGAAGTCCAGGCGTGGTCCAGGTTCATCAAAGTTGATGGTGTTGGGCGCACAGTCACATAGTCCTTCATATGCTGCAATGTATTCTTTGATGGTTCCTGTCATTTTGAAGGTTTGAAGTTTGGTCATAATCACCACGTCCAAGTCCTTCATGGAGAACTTTTTGAGGAATGCGGCCTTGAACACTTCCCAGTTTTCCTTCTGTTCAGGATGTTGGGCTAGCCATTTGGTAACAACGCGTGAAGCAGTTCCTGTGACACGGAGGGCAATTTTGCTGACCCAGAGTCTTTGGGGATACTCCACTTGTTCAAACTTGATATCTGTGCTGTTGATCCAAAGCAAAGCGTTTTCCCAGCATAGTCCTGCAAAGGCGCCAATCACAGCGGTATGTAAGCATTGAAACACAATATTGGGTATCTCAGGTTGTGTAGGCGCTGTTGTGGTTGGCATGGTAGGGAACAGTCTGCGGGTTTTGAGAGTGTTGTACTGGTCAATGGGTACAAGGAGATTATTTTAGATGACAAGGCCTGGGGGACGTCTTTTCCTACTTTGTAATCTCTCCAGCCACTAGGGAGTGACATTGTTTGGGTTCTTTTCTTGGGAGGAATTTTTCCTTTGAGTTGGGTAGGTATGGATAACCTACCTGGGCTACCACTGTCAAGTTTATACTTCTGGGAAGTATAATAAACAAAATAAAGGGGAAGATTAATAAGAGAGTGATACTTTATTAGATATAAATATAGGGTATTATATAGTATCATGACAAGCCACATGCTGTCCATGTACGTCATGGAGGTCATGGGGCTTATATGAGTAATGTTCCTCTTGAGTCACAAGGCTTAATCAATTTGTGTTCCATTTAGGACCTGTATTGAGTGATCCCTGTCATATATGGTTAACTGATAATGATGCTACCAGTTTATTGACTGGGCGGTGAACCACTTGGTGAGCCGCTCGGTGATTTACTTGGGGTGTTAATTCCCCAAAAAGGAGTAATTGAAAGATGTTGCAACACTATAAATAAAGTATTCCCCTCTCAATTTAGGATTGTCTATTATTGAGAGCAATACTCCTTCAATAAATACCTTTTAAATTCCCACTCTTAGCCTAAACCTTAGATTAGTTAATCTCACTCTCAATCCCCAACCAATGAAGATGAAATACTTCCTCTTCACAGCTGTGCTCACAGCTTGCCTTGGGATTAGAGGGTATCAGCAAGGACCTGTTGTATTTGGGCCCTCATCAGAAATGTTGGGCCAAAAGTATTATGAAGATCCAGGTCAACTCAATTCTTTGTACACTGGCTCTTGGCCTCCTCTGTTATCACCCCATTCCACTCTATCTGTTGCCGTGTACACCTCCACCTACTACATCTTGACCTACTTTGTGGATAGCTTTGGTAGATACAATACCCATGCCAAGGTGGTCCAATAGATGATGACCATTTACCTCATTGCCACTGCCTTGACAGTGTTCCAGTTAGAAAACCTTCTTCTATACCTATTACATGTAGTACTTACCATACTTGGGTATCACATCAACAGAGAGTGTCTCTGTCTCTAAGTTGACTGGTCTTTTCCCAACTGACTTCTTGGATCTGCGCCCTCCACCTTCAGATTAGTGAAGACTCAAGAATTATGTCCCACAATCCCGCAGTTATGGCAGCCTTGGCGTTTGGGTTGACCATTGCTGTCAAGGGTCATAATGTGGGGAGGGCAATTATCTCAACCATATTAGTTAGAAAAAGCTTCTCTAACTACAAGGCTGGTATGTGTCAGATTCATATCTTGCAGGAGGATCTTGATACCTTTATCAAAGACAGCATTGGCTTATGCGCCTTAAAGTGCAAACATAGGAGCTGATTGACTTTAAGGGCATTGGAGCAGGAAATCTACGCTTCTTTCACAGTGAGCTGACAGCTAGTGATAATTTGTTGATCCTCCAAGTAAAAGCAATCAGAAAATTCAGCGAGAGTTTCCTTGGGCTTGAAGGAAATGTGCATAAAGGCATCCATCTTGACCTCTAAGCTCAATTCCCCTCCAAACTCTTCAATAAACATCTCCTTCATCTGGGCCCAAGTAGTGCTGTTGACTAGTTTGGGAACCACCATTTATTGGCACTTAGTATGGATACATGTTAAGATATGTTCCTTTTTTAGCTTGTCAGACGCCTAACACATGGCTGTCTCATATATGGTGAGGAAGGCAGCAATTGTCAAAGTCTTGGGGTCAAACTCCTGCTTAAAGGATGGCTTATATTTAGGATCAAATTCAGTGTTGGCAGTCACATTGGAAATATCTTGAGAGTTGGAATTGAGAAAATGAACCTTGGGAATGATTCAGCTTCACTCTTAACGGGTGGTTGTATTTTTCACAGTTGTTGTACACTCTTTTCCAAGGCATTGAGAGTGGTTGCTTGCTGAACTCCAGAGTCTCTAGAGGCAATAGACACTTGGATGGCATCATATATCTGAATTTGTTGATCTGTTGCAGTAGCACAGACACCAATAATATGTGTAGATAACTCTTGTAACTGCACAATGAGAGGGGATAATTGTTTATCCATATTCTTAGAAAGTTTGCTCATCTCTTGTAGGTCAGAGTCAAGGGTCTAATAGTTATGAGAGGTCACATTGATGTCCTGTTTCAAATGCACAAGAAGAGTAGCACTCAATCTGAGGGTTCCTTTAAGTCCTTGCCCAATAGGGTGCAAGATTTTATACTATACCATGTAAAGTGATTGGGTTTAAATTTAGTAAGTAAAGGAAAGTAGGTACTGTTTGTAAAAGGTTCTTTATGAGGCTGGCTAAAAACTTGTAGTTTGACACAAAAGTTGTCATCAAATTCACTAAACCTAAACAAATTATATAAAACAATGTGTTAAACAAAGATTTATTTGTGACTAAAGGGATATCTACGGCAGGATATTCCCTGTGGAAGTATCTTAACATGAAAGTAGAGAGGTTATTCCTCATATGAAAAATGGTGACAACAATCCAATTGCTTGTTGTTGGGTATCTCCATTCTAATTATCCTAGCTAATTAAGAACCTATCAAATTTAGAAGAAATTGAAATCAAGTAAGAAATTTATTTACTATAACCTTAAAAGTAAGTTTAAAAACTACGACTAAAAGAAAATAGAACTTTGAATCTAAGATTGAAAAATAAAATTTAAAAAGATTGAAGAAAAAACCTGTTACAGTGATTTGGGGAAACCCACTTAGAATTTCAGCTTGAAGGCTTACTTTTCTAAGTGTCTTTATTTATAGATAAATGAAAGCCAAGTCCTGGGGAGATCTTCAGGGAAAACACGGGGAGTTTCTGGAAGATGAGATTGATAAACCTGGTAAAACACATGGTATGTTTGAGAACAGCCTTGTGGTAATGGCTGGCTGAAGATATGTAGCTGCAGTGGTTGCGCAAGCAATCAGGAAAGTAAAGACCTATTTAAAAATAAGATTTATAAAGGAGTTTGAAAATGAAATAGACAGAGGAAGTGCAAAAAAACCAAGCAAAAGATTAAACAAAGGCAAATACTCTTTAAATAAACCAATGAATTCTTAAATCAAACTTAGGTCTGAAATTAAAACTATAGTATTTTAAAAAGCCTGCCCTTTGGGGAAGGGTACAACAGTTCCCTTCTTTCCCAGTATAACAACCTTCCACTTTATTATGAGGGGGAGGTGAAATGGGGTAGCCACAGCCGCTTGCAAGGCCTCAACTTCTTCTTGAAGGCCAGTCATCTGTCCAATCAACACTGTTGCTTGCAGATCAGAAGTTGGAGAAGGAGGGGCAGAAGCAGCAGTCTGTTTCCAATTTGTGGTTTTGAGTTCACAAATAGCTTCCCAGATCTTCTGCAGTTCACAGTTAGGATCACTATCAGAAGGAGTAGGTGACTTACAGTTCTCAGACTTGAAGTGCTCCTTCACATAGTCTTAGAGATTCTGGAGTTTGGCTATTCATTCAGTGTGAATAGCCTGGGCAGCATCTTTTGCTGAAGAAGAGGCAGAAGTGACACAGGTTTTCAATAGCCCCATCTGGTTTTTCAAGTGACCACAGAATTGGCTAAGCTGTTGGACGAGATTATCTAGGCCAGTTCCCTGTGAAGTGAGACTGGTCTTGATGGATTCTTGCCAAGCAGCTTGGCCAACTTTATAAGCTTGGAGTCAATCTCATACATAGGTAGGGGGAGAGGTACAGATAACATTTACAGTTGATTGTAGATGCTGTTGGACCAAGAGGGAGTCACACTGATTGGCCAACAACAACGAGAGGAGATTATGGGTACATTGTTGAAAGGCCACAAACTGCTCGTAATTGTTGTAGGAGGCAGTCAGTATGACATTCAATTAAAAGGGGTGTGGACCTAGGAGTAACTGGTAATGGACAAGTGCAGGCTGAACAAATGCTGAAGGAAGTGTCCTGTAGCTGCCAAGGAAGAGGTATGAAAATTGGCTAGTCCTTGTTCTACCATCATAAAGCGGTAGTCAAGGCTTCCAAATGCAGGTTTGAGCTTTGAGCTTTGAGCTCATAGTGTCAGTAGCACAACTACCTTGCATCAGAGCAAGTGCAGTTTTTTATTCAATTGAAGGTAGACGTGCCCATGGTGATAGGCAAGATGTGCGGCTGGGGTGAGATGACCACAGCGGACGGGATGGTGGGAGGATCCAAGATGTCCTCCTCCAGTAGAGGACTAGAGATAGGAGGTGAGGTACTGCCAGCGGAAGGAGGGCAGGCAGGACCAATGAAGGCAGTGTCAAAAGGCGTGAAGGTGGGGCTTGTGGCTCCTGTAGTGAGCACTATTTTGTCAAGTTGCACTTTATTATTTGATATAATAAAGAATTCAGGTGAAAGTCTTAAATATGGAAGACTTGTAGTTCTGGCTTTAAGCCCTGTTTGATCTGAGTATGATTTAATAGATATCTTCCTAGCAAATGGAAGATGAGAGCCAAAGATTCAGTGTCAAAATTAATGAGCAAAAATGAAACTTATTTTATTGGAAGAAAGTACATTTAAATTTATGCTCAAAGGTTTGATCCTAATAGCCTAAGTGGAGGTACCCCAAGTGGCGAGAGGCAGGTAGGGGTCCAGAAGGCTCAGTTATTGATGTCAATCCATATTTGGGTAAAGAGAACTCAGCAAGACAAAAGCAAAAACCAAGGAGTTTGCATGAGTCACTCTGTGAAACACCATTCACTAGGCCAATTGTAACCTCTAGTGAATTCGAATTCACGACAAATACGATACTGGATATTAGGTTAGCTGACATCAGGATACTGTAGGAGGCTGACAATCTGATTGATCATCTATTAGCAGTAAATCAAAGGGTTGCTTGGTGGGTAATCGATCGGCTATTTTGGAGATAATCTCATGAAAGAAAATTTTAATATGCATATAATTATTTTACTCATTGTCTATTTTACCATCTGGTTTTGGGTTGTTATATAACTTTCTACGTAGGATTTGCGTTATACAATAAGGTGCATCTCAAAACTTTTTTGATATCGACCTTTAAAGATGACTGCGACAAATTTAAACTCAACATTTAAACGAAAATTTAAATCAAGCATTTAATTTTTAAAAGCAATTAGATAAAGCTCAGCCTTTGAACTCTCAAAGTTGAATTTGGTTAAAAAAGGCATTTGATTTATCATTTATATTTAATGTGGTAAAAATGGGTAGGTTGGGTCAATCTACTCATTTGACAAGAGCTTTAAAAGTAAAGGAGGGACTCAGCTCGTGATAAGCTTGACTGAGCCGACTAACTAATTGGCTGGCTACTCAGTTCTGATTACATCAAGTCCAAGACTAGACACTTCAATCGATCCATGGGCCAGCAAACAATTTTGCCTTGTCAAAGGGAAGACCGAAGCCAATTGAGCCCTGCCCATCTTATTCTGCAATACATTTCGTGTAAAAAAGGTAAGCCAACAATATGGGAATTAAAACTATTTATCTCCTGGACTTAACCTTTGAGATCTAACTTTATTTAAGAAATTTTGTTATTTTTGTAATGGGTACCCGTCTTTTCATTGGTCATCTCGCTCGTGGTACCAGCCAGGATGAGCTTGAAAATTTCCTTCGTGGGTATGGAGAGATCAGGGAGATCGCCATCATCGAGCGTTACGGTTTTGTTGTAAGGATGGGTTTTTTTTCAGTTATTCATATGATAGGAATTTCGTAATCCCAAGGACGCTGCAGACGCTTTGCAAGATCTTCACGGAAGAAACTTTCGTGGCGAAAGGTTACTTTTACTTTCGTTCTTAACTCACTATTTCAGGATCATTATAGAGTATGCCCGCAGCCGTAACGCCCCTCGCGAGCGTCGCGAAACAAGAAGGTAATGCAGCTCATAGGTCTCTTACTCAACGTTTTTAGACCAGGCCCAACTAGAAGTGGTCATCGGTTGATAGTAGAAAATGTGTCTTCTAGAGCCAATTGGCAGGTAAGCTATCATGGGCTTAGAATTTTACTGGGTATAATAAGTTTAAAGTGTGGGTGTCAGTTTGGGTTTAGTTAAGAGATTAGGCCTTTATTTACTATCGTTGGTTCAAAAGACCCTAGGCGTTCCTTGGCGTGTCTTTTTTATCGAAAAGGCTTTGCAGGGTGTTCCTTAGTTGCACTTGTATTTCTTGGCGTTTAGCCGCTTTGTGTGGGTTCGTCCGCTTCTGCTTCTTTCTTTCGAGCTTTTTGGGTTCCGCTATACTCCGCTTTCCTTCTTTCCTTCGTTCGTTCAGGTTTTTGTGCTCTTAAAAACGCCTTGTCTTCTATTGTGGCGCTCGTTTCCTATTTGTTTATTGGTGGCTCCTGTTCTAGGCTCTTTATTCTGCTTCACGCGGTGTTTTAACTATGGCTAACCGACTCGCTCGCCTTTTAAGGACCTCAAGGATCACATGCGTCGCGCCGGCGAAGTATGTTTCGCAGATGTTCATAAGGAACGTTTCGGAGAAGGGTAACTGACGGTCTAATTTGATTTTAACTTTTAGTGTTGTTGAATTTGAACGTTATGATGATTTAAAATACGCTCTTGAAAAGCTTCAGGATAGTGATTTCCATGGAAAGCGTATCCATCTTGTTGAGGTAAGAAATTATCTTTATTTCTCTAAACAGTAGGATTCTCGTGGTGGCCAAGGAAGCCGACCCTCCCGTAGAGGTAGATCTCGCTCTCGTTCCCCTCGTCGTGCAAGATCCTATTCTCGCTCACCTCGTCGAGGCAGAGGACACTCGCCTCGTCGCTCTCCTCCTCGCCGTTCTCGTCGCTCTCCTTCCCCTCGTCGGTCACCTCCTCGTCGTATGCCCTCCCGTAGCCGTTCTCCCAGACAATCTACTAGGCCCCGCCGCTCAGCTACTCGCAGTCGCTCCCCTCAAAACCCCGAGTCTCGTGGCTCCTCCCGTAGTAGGCACGGTCAGACGCCCCATGACTCCCCCATGAGAAATTCAGCTCCCGGTGTGGAATTCGACGACAACCCTGATCGTGAAGAAGCGGGTGAAGTTCGCTCTGCTGAGTCTCCTCGCTCCGAAGGTAGAGTTAGTCCCTATGTCGATCCCGAGCCTATTGTCGAGATGGATCGTTCACATGACCATGTTGCGTCTGATGAGATCTAATTCCCTAAAAATAACCATTCAATCTGAATAGTCCCTCATTGGCTTTTTACCTCGAGAAAACAATAAAGCTAATCATTTGAATCCGACTGGCGCTTTTCCTTTCACAACTTTACGTTATCCTTTTAGAAAACCTTAGACATTTTCTAAAGTATGCAGTTGTTGTGATTCTAACTGTGCATAGTCCTTTTTCAGTGTTGGTTATTGCATTATAAGGATTTAAAATAAATTTAACCATCCACCCTTAACTATCATAGTATCTAATAGAGTGTTTTATTATCTTATACTTGCGTACTGCGAGATACGGTAACCTTGACATGTAAAACATTATAGCCCAAATGCTGCTGCACTTAAAGTAAGAATTATGTATACTAGCATGACATCTATAATCGGGCTACCACCAAAAATCCAGCCCTGGTAAATCCAGCATCCGAAATTCCGGTAGGGCTTGGCATCTTGAAAGTACCGACTAGATCAACCCTATCCCAAAATTAAAAGTAAATATACATCTCAATCTATATCATGCAAAGACAACAGCCCTTCTAACATTTCCTCCAAAGGTCCAAAATATAAGAAATTAAAAAGTCATGGTTGGACTAAAAAAGTCCTCAGGAATCTAAATCTGCAATAAAAATGGAGTCGCTTATTAGTAGCTTGGCCACACAAAGTGTGAAGACAGCTCATTAAAAGGAAGCCCCTTTCAACTACACTAGTGACCCATTATCCTATATGATATATATAAGAATAAGATGATGGTTCATTGTATTGCAACCAAGATTGATACCTCACCTGACAACATGTCATGACACATAGGGGCACCCACAGGGCTGCCCCATGACATACTAGCAACATGGGGCATTCTGCAGCATAAGTTGAGATATAGGCAATATTCCCAATTTAGGAGTGAAACCTATTCCAGATGACAATCCCTCAATAAGTTATTTGACATTCATACCATACTTGAATCCTGATATAATGCTACCCCTTGTGGATCAATGGCTTCCTTTTGCAGCATACTAATACCGTTTTCTAATAAAGCTCTCATCTTATCCTTATTCTCTGTTCCTTTCTCTTGGAATTTTTTCTTTTCAAATTCCAAATATTGAATTTCAATTAGTTCAGTTGCAACAATTGAAAGTAATCAAATATTGGCAGTGAGTGCCACAGATGTAGCTTGAAGATGATAAAGTTTTCTATCCTTGGAGTAACAGGCAAGTGCTGATATACAGATATCCTTAAACTTGATATAGCCTTAGAGCAGTTGGAGTTATGGTTTCTATTTTTAATCCCAGTCTTGAAGAGGTGGATAGAGATAGACTACTGGATCATGATATGGATTAGAATCTTTTTCTACTTGGGCTTTTTAACCCTAACCCCAGTAGCAAACTACTGTGCCACTCCCCAAGAGAAAAGGTGGCATTGATAAAGCCATTATTTACCTGTCTGTAAAAGTTTCAGCTAACAAGTTGCCAGCTTTTTGATCTGGGTTACCCCCTAAAAACTCCAATCCACTGGGGCTCAAAGTACTCAATGAAAGAAGCAAATGCTGTGTAGCAACAAGCAATTAGATAGCTAAATTATCCAATCTTGGCATAATGATTTCCATTCAAGTAAAAAATAAAATCTGATTTCTGATCCTGCATTTTTGTAAAGTCAATTCCCCCTTTGGCCTTAGATTGAACTGTCTTTCCTAGACGCACAGAGAAAACCAGCCAAAATCCAGCCAAACCTCTAAATTCCATGGCTGAGTTGGTACACACTACTGACAAGTGTTTTGTGTTGCCATACCATTCCCAAGCTCCATCAACCATGCCTAGCCCCCCTTCCTAACAGTGGAAGAATTGCTGATTGATTTGGACTGTTATTTGGCCTGGTGCCACCCCCTCTTAAGATCATTAAATCTGGCCAATCATGTGATGACACTTGGTCACTAAAAATTTCAATGCCTCAGTCCTTGATCCTCTGCAGGAATACTGCATAGACACCAGCCAATCAGATTGCTCTCTGGAAATTGACCTAAAATTCTCCAGCCCCCTGACACTGGGCTGAAAAAATTATCACCCAGCCAATCAGGGGGGCCCACAGCTTCTAGCAGCACTTTTGTCCCAAACTATGCTCCTTAAAATGACAAGCAGGCCCATTTGATCCCTGCTTGTCTATTGTTACAAATTAAAAGTTTTACTTTTATTTTTGAATTTTAGGCCCCTACTTCTGGTGTCCTCATTTCTAATAATATTAGTAATAATTCAGGGGTCTCTTACCTTGTTTAACTTTCTCTGGTCCTTGCCAGTGCTCCTGTTGCTCCTAAGACCTCTATTGACGTTGTTGGGGGGGGGGGGGTTAGTTCCCTGTTTTTGCTTTTAATTCTGAGGTTGAACTTGAATTTCAGTTAGTATTTTATATATAAACTTACTATATTCTTGAAATTTCAGTGCTTTTGCTTCAATTTGCTTCCTTAAAACATATATATCATTGTAAAAGACTCCCCCAGGCTGTTTCAAGCCTGCTGGCCTGCCCAAAGCTTCTCCAGGCTTCAAATTCTTCTGTGATGGCCCCTGGCCAAGTAAATACTAATATAATGATTTGCTATTTTTGTTGCTTCTTTCTCCAAATTTTCTGGTGGTTAAGAGAATGATGTTCCCCCTTGCAAAGTTTGTGGTCTTTACTCTGGTTCCTATCCTGTTTCTGATCTGGTCCACTTCCCCAAGCTGTGGACTTTTATCTCTTCCTCTTCCTAATTGGCAGGTTAGAAAACCTCCCACCTGCTGGATGACCTCCCCAGAAAGGCCAACAGCCTGATTTCCACAGGGGAAATCTTGGTTCACAGTTTGACTTGCAACAACGTGGAGTTTGCCCTGCCTACTGGAGCGTCAACAAGTCATCAACATGAGGACTCTCATATGACTACTCCTGTGGAATCCAAAGCCCTTCCCCCAATCAACAGTATGCCTTTGACCCCAGGAGTGGCCCCCAGTCACACCTCCTGGATTGTTGCAGGAGTTCTCTTGATGGGTATTAACACTTATCTTCCTCAATTGTCCCCTATAGGTCCTTTTGATCCCTTGTTCAAGCGGCTATTTTATTCTTGCACTGAATGGTATCCTGGTGGGCTTTTATGCCGGTATGTTAGCCAATCTTAGTAAGTTTAGCTCCTCTCTCTCACATTGTGACTCTTCTGAAATACAAGGCCAAACAATTAACAGGATCAATAAAACTTTCCTGATTCACATCTTTTTACTATAATACACAAATGACATTCCATAAAAATATATCTTTATCTTCTAGATATCCCTTTCCCTAATCCTTTTCTCAACACCAGTAGCATCATAAAAGGAAAAATATACTAATAGTTCTTTACCCTCTTTTTGAAGCAGTATGTGTTCCCCAGATCTGCTGTACTCTTTTCAAGTTAAGTCCAGTTAAAGAGTCTCCAAAAATTTAGTACACAATTGTACTTAAAAATCTGTTATGGTGGAGTCTCTGAAAAATTCCAAAAAAACTCATAAAGTGAGGAATAAAATACCAAATCATCAAAGAAATGAAAATCAACAAAAATTGTAGGTTGGAACTTGCAGACAGAAATCTCCAAGCAGAGGCAGAGAGACAATCCAGCAAAGGAAAACTAGGGCAGATAAGAAGAATAAAATTGATTGAGAAATAGGCACTGGCTTCTGTAAATACACAATCTCACAAATTGGTTCCATGATTTCTTCATTTTCAAAATCAGGGAGGTCTAAAATCAGCGCAGAGGCCATAGAAATCCCAAAATCAAAATCAAAGAAACAGACCATGAGGTACCACACAGGCACATACAAAAGAAGGAACTAGATCTTTGAGGAATAGTGGTCTGCAAACGTTTAAAATTGATATTGGTTTTAACAATATAGTGTTTATTGAACTACTAAAGTTGTTCTAGGAAAATGTAAGTTGATATGGGAATTGAGATTTGGTGATGTGGCAGGTTTCAATTTTTGTCACCAAGCCTCTAGAAGTTACCAAAATTTGGTGATGTCATAAATTGATTTTGGTACTGGAAAGCACCAAATTACCTGTTTTTGATGTTTCCCAGCTTTTTTTGACCTATTTGAAAATTTTGGAAAGACCCACATATGCTTTGCCACTGTGAGATTAGGCTTATTGGCCACAAATAATCAGGATAATCATTGCACACAGAACCTTATCAGTTACACACCATATTATCACTTGTCTATCATAATTGATATGGCTATTATATGGCGTATAATTGCCAGCCAATATAGTAATTATCACTGACTACACACTGGGTAATCAATAGATTATCATTCATATATACCTCCTTCCATCTTACTGAACATTATATCAACTCAGCCCCACCCACCCTGAAGGACGTATATGTGTATATCAAACAAATGATGTGCAAAAGGCTAGGAAATAATGAGTTTGCATCAGAATTACACAGCGGATAATCAGTTTCTTATTAGTTTGGGTCAGTATTACACAGCAGATAATCCTTGGGTTGATATTGATCAAGTCAGCTATTATATGGTGTATAATCCCCAATTCAAACTGTCATTTGATAAGCAGAAGCTTGCCAGCCAGAAAAGGATCACTTATTAAACACAAAAAGGGAAAACAGGAATACTAGGATTCTACCTTCCAAAGTAGGATGATATAATTGGGACTATTTCTAAGCATTGTCAAGGGTCTGGATGTACAAGCATTCTGGCTACTGCCAACCTACTTAACATCCAGCCATTGCCTGATTTGGTCCCCTTCCAATATACCATTTGACATACTGAGAATGGTAACCAAGCAATATCACCTGACTGTCCAAGTATCCAGTGACTCAAACCCATCTTGCACATGACCAACCCCTAGGTTTAATCCAACTAAATCTCCACCACAGTCAAGTCTATATAAGTCTAAAGAAGTATCCCATAAAACATACTTCTCTTCTTTCTTAACTCCATATTTGAAGCTTTCCCAAAAGGCGCTCCCTATCACTGGTAGCAGCTACAGTTTTTCAACCACACCCATGAGAGAGAAAATGACTGATCAAAACCCGCCCACCTTTGCTCACGTACTCAATAAGGCCACATCCCAGGAGACCTGAAAAACAGACTTCCACACCCACAACATTAATGAAGATATACCTAGTGGATGCACCGTATTTGAAGGTCTGGTCATGCCCAAAGCATGCACCAAGATTATTCAATACAGTTGCTCTCTCCAATCAAAAACAAACACACAACTGCCTATCACAGGTGAAGTTAACAACACCAAATACAATGGTATTGACAATTTCTTTGGGAAAAACAAATAAAACATCATCAACTGGCTAGACCACACAGCTGCTAAACTCCGCGCCAGCCGCATCCCCCATGAGAAATAGGTCCAGGAAGTCAGCAAGTACCTGTACAAGGCCGCAGCTAACTGGTTTGCCACCTGGGTTGGCTCACAAACTGACAACCAGCTTGACAACTGGGAAGAGTTCAAAGCGGACATCACACACAATTTCTGCGTCACCAAATCCCTCCAAGACATTGCAATATAGCTCAGAGATCTTCCAAAGAAGCCCACTATCACAGCTTACGCCAACAAATTTGAGGAAATACACTGTAAAATTCAAAACCCAGCACAAGCCAACAACGTACATACCAGAGCATTATTCATCAACAGAATAAAACCCTTTGTTGCTGCCCTCATACGCCTAGAGGCCAACACCTGCATACCCACACTCATTGCAGAAGCCAAGCGCACGGAAAAACATGCAAACATGGAATATGCTGCACACAACAGCAATCACTCCTCAGACGGCAATGGCAGAGAAAACGCCAATGGCAATAAATGCCAGAACACCAACCAAAACAACAGCAACTCCAATTGCAACAATCACAATCACAGCCAAAGCGCAAACCACTCCTGTCCTAAGAAAAAGGACACCGCCAAAGTTAACAATGCTGAAGTAGCAACCTGCTATGAATCTTACCCCACATTCTCTGACCTCAAAGGTCTCAAAACAGAGAAACAGAGAAAAGAGGAGGGGGACAGGCTTAAGTGCCCCTGTCTCCCCCCAACCTGACAAGAAACTGTACCAAGGCACAAAATTTGCTGCTTGCATCCCCCAAGTCCCACAATCCTCCATTTTTATGAATGTAAAAATTAAAGATTGCTCACAACTTCTTGTCTATCTATGCACTTACAAATCTCATACACATAAAATTCTATTTGACTCTGGTGCACAACACACTATGGTTAGCAAACCTTTTGTAACCAAGTACAAAATACCAGTTGTCATATCCAACTTCAAATACGCCAGAATGGCAGACAAATCAAAAGTTCTACTCAAAGGCAAAACAACTCCCTTCAGAATTGACCTCCAAGGCAAACAAAAGTCCATCAAAGGACTTGTCATAAACAACATAAACTATAACATTATAGCAGGCATGAACTGGTTCACCTGACTGAACCCCAGCATATGTTGGAAAACAAAGACCATGACCATCAAACACAACAGAGTCAATTTTAATATCCTCAAAGAACCCAATAACCTCATTATAAGAGACACAGTATTTGTCTAGGTGATAAACCAAGATGACTCAGAACATCTAACCAAATAAAGTACCCTCCACATAATGAGGTACACTGAGTTCAATAACATGCAAACAACCAATATCCAATGCCCAGAACTTGTGGCACTCCTAAATGAATACACCCACGTATTCAAAGAAGAACTCACTGAGCTACCCCCCAAAAGAGAGTTCAAACATGGCATCAACTTATGTAAGGCCATGCCTAAACCTGCACCCCTCTACAGAATCTCCCCCACGGAGACCCAAACCTCAAAACCCATGTTGAGGGCAATCTAGCAAAAGGATTCATCCGCCCATCTGAATCCCTGTGGGGGGCAGCAGTGTTCTTTGTAAAGAAAAAGGAAGGCACTCTGCGTCTAGCAAATAACTACAGAGCACTAAATGCAAGCACAGTAAAGAATAAATATCCCCTCCCACTTATAGAGGGTCTGTTTGCAAGACTCTCAGGAGCCAAATTTTTCTCCAAAATTGACCTCACCTCAGGTTACAACCAAGTTGAAGTAAAGGAAAAAGACATACCAAAAACTGTGTTCTGTACGCAATTTGGATCCTTCAAATGTAGAGTAATGAACTTTGGGATGACCAACGCTCCCGCAATGTTTTGTCACCCTGATGAACCAAGCACTAAACAGTCTCTCAAACACATTATGCTACCTTGACAATATCATCATATTCTCAAAAACAAAAGAGAAACACCTCACACATGTCCGCAAGATACTCAATTGACTCGCAAAGCACAAACTTTATGCAAAACCAAGTAAGTGCCAATTTATGGAAAATGAACTCCTGTTCTTGGGCCACATTGTCTCTGACAGTGGCATCAAAGCTGATCCAGACAAAAATTAAAGCCATAAATAACATGCAACGCCCCACCTCCATTAAACAAGTTAGATTCTTTCTCATTATGGTAGCTTACCTAAGGAAATGCATCAAAGACTGCAGAAAACTAACCACACCAATCAATGACTTAACCAAGGGTAATGTCAAAAAGAAATTCATCTGGGCACCAGAATGCAACAAGAATTTCCAACTATTAAAACAAGCTTTGATCAAAGCACCAATCTTGCAATACCCTAATAATAACGGGTGCTACAAGCTTGCGTCAGATGCTAGTAACACTGCCATTGGTGCAGTCCTACGCATCTGCCAGCCAGGGCAGCAAGCTTTCCTGCCAGTATGTTACAAAAGCAGAAAAATAACAAACACTGAGCAAAGGTACCCAATACACAATAAAGAATTGCTAGCAATATATCACACATGCAAGAAATGGAGATGTTATCTCAAAGGACACTTAAATTTCCGAGTGCTAACTGATCACAAATCCTTAATCTATTTCAAAACTCAGAACGCACTTGTGCGGCGCCAAGCCAAATGGATGTCCTTGCTGTAACAGCTTAACCTGGACATCCAATACAAAAGGGGGCAGAGCTGGTCACAGCTGATGCTCCCTCTAGGCTATGCCAGCCAAGAGAGGATCACCCTGACCACCTGGACCCTGACTGGCCCAACCTATACAACACTGAGTACAAGACAAAATGAAAGGATCCCTCCAAACATCAACTAACCCACAATACATTTTTCAGGAACAAAAAGTATTTCCATGTATCAAATGGCACTGTATACCAAATCATTAATGACAAACATGTTCCCTATATCCCACTTGCACAAAGAGTTGACACCATATTAAGACACCACCGTCTGCTAGGACACACAAAGGCTAACAACCTATATCTCACATTAAAAGAAATAGTATGTTGGCCCAACCTAAAGCAAGACATAATTAATGTTATAAAGAAGTGCACAGTGTGTGAAAAATATGCCAGCACCAAGGCGCCACAGCCAACAGTCAACCCAGTACCTGACCCCAAACCATTTAAGGTTTGGGGACTGGACGTAGTGGGACCCTTCCCAGAAACCAAAACAAATCAATGTTTCCTAATTGTAGCCATCAACTTTGCCACACGTTGGCCCATCTGCTGGGCAACAAAAGATCACAAGGCAGAAACAATAAATTGATTCATCAATAAAGCAATCATAGCAGAATACAGCACTCCAGACTACATCATAACATATGGAGCAAAAGAGCAAACAGACCACATAGTAAACAACAATCAAAAAACAAAGAACATTAAGTATTCCACAACCTTGCCCTACAGGCCACAGGCCAACGGCAGAGTTGAACGCCTGAACAGCAGCCTTATCAGAACCCTGGAGAAAACAATGGATGGCAAAGCCAAAGACACATGGCCACTCTATGTGAAACATGCATTACTAGTATCCCTGGTTTGTACCAATCAAGGGACAGGCTACTCACTGTTTGAACTAACATACAGGTACAAGCCAGAAATAGTCACCCGCAATAAGCAACCATATGTGAAGATCCCCCCTGGGAAACCTCCCACAGTAGAACAGAAACCAGCTCTACAACACATATGCCTCAAAGCCAAACTGGCAGAAACAAAGAGACTCAAAACCCAAAAGGTAACCTCAACAGAGGATCCACTCCCCATCAACTCCCCCGTCTGGGTCCTAGCTGGGAACAGAAAGAAGCTAGACTCAGTACACAGAGGATCAGTAAGAATCATCAGATACTGACCAGACAGGAACACCTGCCTGGTTAAGTTCCAGGGTGCCAAAGAGCCCATCCCCAAAAAGTATCACAGATCTTGCCTCCGCCCTAGCAAAGGAGAACACTCGACCCAGTTGGTGCCCACCAGTAAACAACTCCAGGAACATCAGGCGGCAGCTGTCAAGACAAAGCGCCCTCCTGATGTACCCAAGTAACCCCTTAAGGGGGGTGTTGAGGGTCTGGATGTACAAGTATTCCGGCTATTGCCATCACACCTAACATCCAGTCATTGCCCAATTTGGTGCCTTTCTAATATATCATTTGACATAAGGGAAATGGCAGCAAACCAATATCACATGACTTTCCAGGTATCCAGCAACTTGAACCCATCCAGCACATGACCAACCTCTGGGTTTGATCCAACTAAGATCCCCGCCACAGCTAAAGCTATATAAGTATAAAGTATTTTCCAATAAAATATAATTTTTCTCTTCCTAATTCTATATTCAAAGCTTCCCCAAAAGGCGCTCCTTATCAAAAGTATCAATATATCACTACAAGACATGTATATCATACATTATAGCTCTATGGTATATGAAAATTGGGACC
The DNA here is from genome assembly GCA_014839935.2 of Entomophthora muscae. Taxonomy (NCBI): domain Eukaryota; kingdom Fungi; phylum Entomophthoromycota; class Entomophthoromycetes; order Entomophthorales; family Entomophthoraceae; genus Entomophthora; species Entomophthora muscae. Next base: position 445,057 of record QTSX02005706.1, read on the forward strand.
TACTATACTGGTTCCACTTCTGACACACCTCATATATCGACTATGGACACTACTTGACATCCTGAATACCAGGGGTGTAATATATGTGTAAAGATTATACATGACTCCTACTTTTTTATCAATCCCTGATTTGAGGGGGCTTAAATCTAAGAACAGGAAGTAAAGGCAAGGTTCACCTAGAGGCAGACACTTTTGATTCCAAACTCTTCCCATTATTTTCCCTCCTTTTTATCTACATCTGCTGAATCAAGTAACCAGTATACATCCATTGTTCATCTTTATCATAAATATCTGATTATTATGACCCTGATGAGTCCAACTCTGATGATTCTGAGGCTTATGGATACTCCTTTCTTAAAGTCCCTGAAATCATACAGGTTCCCTAAGAATTATGTTCTAAAAAGTAAAGATTGCAACTAAAATCTTCTCTTAAGCTGAAAAGATTGTATCATGTCCTATAATTAATCAGGCCAAGAGAGCTCCTGTCCTAGTGAACTTTTTTGAAGAAGCATCCAATATATCTGATGCTGTCTTTTGCAATATATCTTATTACACCCCTCTAAATCATCTATAAGGAATTACCTGCCTAATATTATATGATAAATGGGTGTTATAAGGAATTATCAAAGCACAAGAATTCTTATTTGGACTTCTTCATTTTATTGTACTACTAATTGTTTGAAAATCTCTTTTTAAAAGTTCAAGATTGAATCCACTATTGATACAGTAATTTTCAAACCTGTTGAGATAAATAAAAAATCTCAGTCTAAAAACAAAATAAAAAACCAAGGAACTTATATTAAATCAAAATTGATTTGGATCCACTTTTATTTTGTTTTTAGACTTATATTTTTTGTTTATCTCAACAGGTTTAAAATTACTGTACTGACTCTCCTATTGATGCTGTTTCCTCTAAACTGGTCAAAAAGCTCAAAATTAATGCTGTTCTCAACTAACATCAGACTATAGTGCTTATGTTCTCTTCATGACATAAGTCATTTGAGTATAATCTTCTCTACTCATGGTTTTGAAAAGTTGTTGATTGCTGTTACTGATGTTATTCTAGAGAAATAAAATTATTTATAATGCTTGGAAAATTTTACTCTGGGATCATAATGATGCTGTCAATCTGAAAGACAACTATATATTGATTCTGGTCTGCAATATTCCTTCTATATTTAAGGAGCCTTTCAAGGTTTCCATAAAATGTTTTCAGCCTGTGTGCCTAAATATGCTTCTGGAATTTTTACCCTAAAATATTGTCCTTTTTATCAACAAAAAGTGCCTTTAACAACATGCCCTGTGTCTGAAGGAAATATTCTTCTTTTTCTTCCACTTTCATTATATCTGCATATTCAAAAATGATATTAGATTATCAGATATTGTATGAATTGACTACATGTAGCTTTCTTGGACTATATATACCCTTACTTGAGGGGGAAAGCCACATCTATGTCCAGGAATGCTTATGTTGCAACTGAACTAATTATAGTCCATAATTTGGATTGTGAAAATAATAATCTAAGATAAAAAGACATATATTAATAATAAATGATATCTTTAACAGAACATTAACCATATTATACTGTAAAAGGGAGCAACAAATTCAAATGGAGGTGGCATTGTGGCATGATCCAAGTAAGATTCAGATTACAAATAAAATATCAAGGTGTTTTATGGTGATTGGATAAAATACTTGTGGTGAAACTCATCACCAGTTGGTTGGGCAATCTTGATCTGTTGTTGACTACTTCTGTAACTCACAAGCTGTTTCTGATTATTTCTTGAATATGGGATCATTCCAAATTTTATGGATGAAACAACTACCTTCTGGATTAAAGATTGCACTGAATTTAATGTTAATTAATTATCCAATTAATTAACAGATAGCTAGAGCTAACCAACTAGCTCCAGGATCATTCCTTCACCACAGCCTTGTATTGTTGGGGCTGTTACTCATCTCCTCCTGGATTGTTGTGTTGATCAGCCATTGTCTATCACAAATTCTTCCCCTTTTTCTTCCCCGTGTTATGAACAACTTACATTGACTTGATAAAGTAAGTTGTAGTATATAAGGTTGTTCCCCTCTTCTTAAATAAATATAAATATATATGTTTATCCTCTTCTTTAGCTATATCATCAAATATTCTTTGAGTGTATTTTTGTAAGGATTGCAAAGGCTAGTTTCCTGAATAGACTATTGTGCCAATTAGATTGACTAGTTAGTCTCTACTTGAGGAGTTGCTTTAGAGTAGTTGCCAAGAGCCATTACTCTACCCTTTGTTATCATTGCCTGATCATTATAAATTATTACTATATAATACTTGTCTGGAATCCAACTATTAAAGTAGTATTATCTATTAAAAAACTTATAAGTCCTGCTTATCTCCCCCACAACCAATTGTCTGGAGTCTGTCACCAACCAACTACTTACTGTAAATTTAGAACCTGAACATAAAAATGCGGGATTGTCAAATCCTTGGTCCAAATTTTGAATCACTTTTGCGGGATAGCCTTTTTTTAATTAAATTGAATTCTTTGTATTGTTATTTGAAGTTTTAAAAATGCGGGAACTTGTAGACACTTAGTAAATATAATGAAAATGGTTAATGGATTTGAACACTTCAAATCTGATTTGAGTTAATTCATTTTGTTCATTGGAAATGTGCAGTTTGACTTGAAATTTGCAATGTTTTTTTTGAAATTGCGGGATTGTCAAATCCAAGAACCAAATTTCAAATCACTTTTGAATGCCACTAGTAACCTCATATATTAATTGCTAGAACTGGAATCCAAAATTGAATGTACAGTAAGAAACTAAGAAAAATCAACCAAAATCAAGAAGTTCCACTCTGGATAATATCAAATGAAAAATCCAATCTCAACAATCATGTTTAGACATGAAATTAAGTGAAATTTAAAATTGTCTAAACTGGAAATGATGCAATATTCTGCACTCTAAATCACTAATATAGCAACCATAAAACCATATAATGATATATAAGCTACCCTCCTGATGACACAGAATTTTTTTTAAATTTTTTGGCCCCCAGCGTAACCAGGGGCCATAAAACTTTGTTTCAGGGAAGAAAGGAGGGGGAAAGATAAACCATTAGTTTTCTACAAAAGTATTAATGTATTGCTATTATGGATACTTGATTACAGTAAATTTTTAAAAAATTCTAATAATAAAATAGAATTATATGTGACAGTATATATTATCATGTTGTCTTTTCCTTGATGTGTTGATAGTTCATTTGATGTTTATAATGTACTTGCAATTAATTGGATAGCTTCATCTCCAGTTGCCTTGGCAATAGGAAATCAAGTTGCCTTTGCAACCACAGCTGGTCCTGGGGAGGTGACTTGATTTCCTATTGCCAAGGCAACTGGAGGTGAAGCTATCCAATTAAATGCAAACACATTATCAACAGCAAATGAACTATCAACACATCAAGGAAAAGACAACATGGTAAGATAGATTGTAATATATAATTCTATTTTATTATTGTCAAAACCGCAGGCTTGACCCGCCAGCAAGGTTCCAACCAAGCGGGTTTGTGACCCGCAATCCAATTATCTGGTCACCCAAAGCCAGACTAGGAAGTTAACTCAAATTACCAAATACATCAACATGAACATATGGTGATCCTTCACGGTGGATACCTCAATTTGGCGCTTGACTCATTATCAGGATCAAGCCACCCCCTCTTTCATCCAGCCGTGTGATCACCAATCATGTTCCTGCTATCCATTGATTCACAATAGCTATATAATCACTATCTTACAATAAAGATTATTATCTATCTTCTAAATATTATCCCAGTGTAACTTTGCTAAAACAGCACAGTTACGACATTGGTAGCACAGGTAGGTTCTCCATCCTATCTTATCTTAAAAAATTCCGCCTGTTGCCCGCACACACTGCGGCCAACAAATCCTTGACAGAATTATGTCTGGCCTCCCCCCCAACTGGACTCTGTATACCCCTGGTACTGAGATACCTGATGATTTTGTCCTCTACCAAAACACGGTGATCCCGCTGCCCGCCTTCAATGCCCTGTCTGCCCAAGGGTTCTTTCAGGCACCTTCCTTAATGCGACACCCAGCTGACAAAACCACCATGCCCGCCTATGTTGCACAAAGACTTTGTAGCGCCGCCTTGGAGTCCTTTGCAGGGGCCAACAACAACAATGCTGCCACATGGATTCAGTCTGCCCCAAGCAAGCTGGATCAAATGGAATGCCCACAGCAATTCTGGCTTGCAGAGATTCTCATTTGCCTGACCCATGATGCTAGCACCTGGTGTGACAAGTGGCACAAAGAGCACACTGACAAAAACTGGGACACCTTTAAGCAGGACTTCTTGGCGAGATTTGTGCTTAAGGATATGGTGCTCATGATCATACACCAAGTAAAGAACCTGACCCAGACAGGCACTGTTAAAGAGCTCACCTGCGCCTATGAGGAACTCCATCTCTGTGCCCCATCTGACATGGCCTTTGACACCCCAGCTACACATCTCATGTACTACAACGCCCTCAAGTTGTACATAATGAGGCATGTGAACCTGGACCAGGTTACCAACCTGCAAAGCCTGTACCGTGAAGCGGAAAAAGCAGAACAAACATCCAACGCTCTACACAAGGAACAGATTGGGAAACAAGAAAGTCCCAAGGACTCCCATCCAAGCGGGCGCTCCTCTCAACCACCTCCTGGAGGCAACAGAAACAACAACAACCACAAACCCATGGGTTCAAATGGGAATGGGAATGGAAATAATGGCCAGTCAAATTGTACCCATTTCCGTGTCACCGCCACCCAAGACAATCATGACAAGGGAAAGGCCTAGGAAGAGCACTAAGCAAGAAAGCTCTCCCTGCACAACTCCTGACTTGCCCAACAATGAGTACTGACCCAAGAACGTGGATCAATTTCCAATGATCCAAGTACCCTAGGAAGACCTGGTACTATACACCATTGCCAGACATCCCAATAAATTGATGTCTTATCCTTTCTGCTTTTGCAGTTACACAGGCTCAGCACTCCTGGACTCGGGCGCAGATCAAACTTTAGTCAATAGCAGCTTTGTGGATAAATTCAAGCTGGCCACTAATCCTTTGCGGATTAAAAACGTGGTCCTGGCTGATGAACACCACATTGTTGTGACAAAGGAAACTGCCCCCTTTTCTGTCATGCTTGAGAACCTCCACTCCACCATCCAAGGTCCTGTCATTGACTTCCCTAAGTTTGATATTGTACTGGGACTAGACTGGTTACAGAAAAACAACCCCCACGTGGACTGGGCGACCTCAGTGTTGACCATCAAGTGTGAAGGTGTCAACCACCAAATCTACCCGGACTCTGTAGACCAACTCCTACAAGACCATGTCTTTGTACACATCACAGAGACCTCAGATGAGAAGGAAAACCTGAAAACTATTGACTGGGACTCCTGCCATTATGAAATCATACACTTCAAGGACCACCAGGACACCTCCACACCGCAAGATTGCAACATTGTGGCCCAACACCCAGAGATCTTCAAGGAGTTGTTACCTGGGCTACCCCCTGAGAAGCACATCCAGCACTTATCCAACTCAAGGGGGCTGTACCCAAGGCACACTCCATTTACAGGCTGACCCCAAACAAGGACAACACCCTACGCGCCTATCTCAAGGAGGCACTAGAAAAAGGACTTATCTGCCCCTCACAGTCTCCCTTTGGGGCCGCCATATTCTTTGTGGCTAAAAAGGACGGTACCTTACACCTGGTCACAGACTACCACACCTTGAACAAAGTCACCATTAAGAATTGTTACCCATTGCCACTAATTGACAATCTCTTTCACGGCTTGGGAGGAGCCTTTGTCTTCTCCAAGATTGACCTAACTGCAGGCTACAATCAGATTTGTATCAAGGAAGAAGACATCCCCAAGACAGCCTTCTGCACCAAGTACGGTTCCTACAAATGTGTGGTACTCAACTTTGGCATGACCAATGCCCCGTCCACCTTTGTAACCTTCATGAACAAAGTGTTTGCACTACACATAGGCAAACACGCCCTAGTGTACCTGGACAATATTATTGTCTACAGCCCCTTGATGAAACAGCACCACAAAGACCTGGAGGAAGTCTTTGCGACCCTGGTACAGCACAAACTGTTGGCCAAGCCCTCCAAATGCCAGCTCTTCCAAGAGCAACTACCCTTCTTGGGACACATAGTCTCAAAAGACAGCATCAAACCAAACAGTCAGAAGATACAAGCCATCTGCAAGATGCCACCCCCAAGGACAAATCAGAACTCTGCACCTTCTTGAGAATGGTGGCCTATGTACGGCGCTTTATACCCAACTGCGGCGTCTTGACTGCCCCCTTGTCCGCCATAACAGGTGCCAAGTCCAAGTTTGTATGGACCCCCCAACGTGACCTCTGTTTTAGACGTCTCAAGGAAAAGCTCACAACAGCTCCCATCTTACAATACCCCAAACGAGACGGAGAGTACCAGATGGAAACCAACACTTCAGATACAGCCATTGGAGGAGTACTACAAATTAAGAATAGTGACAGTGACTTCCTGCCCATAGCCTACAAGTCACGCAAACTGACGGATGGCAAGTGTCAATACCCAATCCACAACAAATAACTGTTGACCATCGTACACTGCCTAGTCAAATGGCGCTGTTACCTGGAACGGCAGGAAGAATTCACAGCACTAACTGATCATAAGTTGCTCATCTACTTCAAGACACAAGCAAACCTGTCACGCTGCCAAGCGCGGTGGATGGAAATCTTAGAAAGGTTCAACATGCTCATCCAGTATAAGCCCGGGGCCAAGCTTACCATGGCAGACGCCCTGTCCCATCTGTATGTCTGCACTTCTAGGGGAGAGAATGGGCTCAACCCAGGCTGGCCTCTCCTAGTGCTACATACAAAAGACAAAGGGTTCCACTGTAGGCACAACCAATATCACCAAAGAAATGGTCATCAAGAATGAACACCTCTTTGCTGATGTATATGGAACTCTCCACAGAAAAATGTCAGATGGCACAACCATTCCCTACATCCCCACACATCAACAAGTCAACACCATTCTTTGCTATCACAGGGATCTTGGACATACTAAGAGCCAAAATCTATACAAATTCCTGAAACATAAAGCCTGGTGGCCAACCTTATACCGTGATGTCCAGGAAGTTCTAGAACAGTGCAAGGTCTGTGAAAAGTTTGCCAAAAGCAAAACCCCGCCTAAGTCTGTACTCCCCATTCAAACCCAACTACCGTTCAAAGTATGGGCTCTTGACATTGTGGGCCCCATGCCAGGAAAGCACAACAACAAAAAATACATCATCACAGCCATCAATTTTGCAACAAGGTAGCCAGTAGCCCAAGCGGTAAAAACACACACCAGTAACAACGTCCAACAATTCATTGGCAAGGAAATAATCAGCAGGTTTGGAAAGCCAGAACTCCTGATAACCAATGGAGGTAAAGAATTGACCTCCAAAGACACCAATGTGTACCTCACCAAGAATGGGGTCAAACACACTGTCACAACACCGTACCATCCACAGGCCAATGGACGCGTAGAGTGGCTTAATGGTAGCCTCATGCAAGCCCTAGCCAAACTCACCGCCGGGAGACCTGAAGACTGGTATAAGCAGCTACCAACTGCATTACTTGTTTGCCAAACCCAAGTGAACAGATCCACCGGAAAAAGCCCATTTGAACTGGTATACGGCACACAGCCAAATATCATTCAAGCATTGACAGGACCCAAACTGGAAATTCCAAGTCAAGTCCCCCCTTGCTCAGATCCTCAAGTAATAGAGGCCAACAGCAAACAAGCAACCAAAGAAAAGGAACACTTACAAAAGACCTTTGTTCCCATCTGCCAGAGACATGAAGTCAGGGACAAAGTCTGGGTCATGAATGTTGACAAAAGCAAACTACAACCTGAGAAAGTAGGGCCAGCAATCATTCTAAAGGTAAGCAACAATAACACTTACCTTGTGCAAGGGCTTGGGAAACGCAAGCAAGACAAGACCTTACACCACAACCGCCTACAACCCTGCAAAGCACAGACAGAAACAACAGGAAACTGCCCTGCCTGCCACCAAAAAACAACTGGTTCAATATGGCGCCCAAGCTCCTGACAACCTCCCTGACAACCTGCCCCCAGAGGAGGCCAACCTTCAGTTGGTAGGGGTGTCAAAACCACAGGCTCAACCCGCCAGCAAGGTTCCAACCAAGTGGGTTTGTGACCTGCAATCCAATTATCCGGTCACCCAAAGCCAGACTAGGAAGTCAACTCAAATTACCAAATCCAGCAACATGAACAGATGATGATCCTTCACAGTGGATACCTCAATTTGGCGCTTGACTCATTATCAGGATCAAGCCACCCCCTCTTCCATCCAGCCGTGTGATCACCAATCATGTTCCTGCTATCCAATGATTCACAATAGCTATATAATCACTATCTTGCAATAAAGATTATTATCTATCTTCTAAGTATTTTTCCCCGTGTAACTCTGATAAAACAGCACAGTTACAACATTATTAGTATTTTTTAAAATCTACTGTAATCAAGCATCTAAATTTTAGCCGTTCTAAAATGGAATAGAGCAATTTTGAGAATGCCTATGATTCCTAAAAGAATTAGCACAAATCCACTCTAAATCCTTTGACATCCTTTTTGAGATGCCCATAAATTATATTTATTTCAAATTCACCTCATTTTTTATTTGAAACTTGGTTCTTGGATTTGACAATCCCGTAAATTCAGATTTGTTAAGTTTTACATGATATCTATGATTTGTTTGAAATACATTAAATCTCAAATTGTACATTAGAATCCCACATTTCTGATTCATGTATCCTGCATTTTCTGCTGAGTTTTTTCTTTTGTTAGTTGAGTTGTCTGCTCAAGGGATTTGAAATTTTCCAATTTAAATAAATCAAAAAAACCAAATTAAATGGTTGATTTTATTAAATATTTTAATTTTCACTCAGCTGAGTTGCCCGTAAAAGTGATTCAAAATTTGGACCAAGGATTTGACAATCCCATATTTTACGTTCAGGTTCTGAATTTACAGTATAGTTGTCCTCATACTGCCAGGGTTCTTATACCATGTGATTTTGCCTCTTCAATTCTTGCAGAATTCAGGTCTGTGGACAATTTGCTGGCAGGGCATGGATCTTGGCTTGGGGTTTTGAGGGTGTTGGATCCTGGTTGGGCTTGCTTTGGGTAACTGAAGTGGCAATACTTTCTTCCACTGCTGCTGTTCACTACATCACCTGAGCTGACCAATTGCATTGCCCATTCTGGACCAGAGACTGGCGGCAGCTGGTGCTTATTGGTGGGGCTAGTATTAGGTCTTGTCTTAACCTCTTTTAGGCAAGCCACAACCTCTTTGTAGGTCTGGGTCCTCAGTGGTGCAAGGTTGGCGGCAATCTGGTGACCATTTGAGGAATCTCCCTTAACAAGCTGGAAGGTTGTGAAGTAATGCAACAACTCAAGTTTGTGACTCAACAAGTTGGCAGGACCCTGTCCCTCCTGGGTGACCTGATTTGTCTTCAGAGGATCAGGGTTCAATTCCAGGGTTTTCAATGCAGGTATTGAACTTTCAATTTTTGCTGCTGGCAGACCAGCAGGTTCCCATCCTTCCTGATTAGGACAAGGTATCTCCTACAGTCCAGGGTTTGACTCAACTGGCAGGCTGGTGGGTCCCCGTCTATCCTAGTTAGTGCAAGGCATTTTCTGAGGGCCAGGGTTTGATTCCCGGGTTTTCAATAAAAGTAATGAAATGTCATTCATGACAGTGTGTGTTTAAATAATGCCATCTTAACTGGAACTTCTTGCCCCAGAAGAAAGCGCCCAAGCTGCTAGCCCCAAAACCCCATGAAGAGTCTGGCTGATCTAAACCAAGCCATTGACAATAAATGGGTTATGGATGTAGAAAAACTTGGGTTATTGCTGGTATGTTCAAAGCTACAGATAGATGTTAGCCTTTACAGTGTACTCTATCTTGTCCTATGAAAGAGCACTACATACTACAATATAATAGAACTTTAAAGATAATTATGTTTTTTGGGACTGGAGTACAATCTAGTCAGCAACTGCAATCTATCCAGGTGTAACTAAGAGCTTATTATCATCCTTTCATGTGTATGTATCTATATATACTGCAACAACTTTTGTTCTTGTCCTTTCAGAAAGTTCTCAGCAGCTACCTTTGCAATAGGTCCATTTTTGCTGGCTATGCCTATCCTGATTGGCTGTCCTTGGCACTTGTGCTGCTACTGGTCTTTACAGAGCGTACATGGCACTTCATCTACAGCCTACACTCTTCTTGAGCTAGCCTAATGGAAATTATCAATTGGCTGTATCTTTACGTGCCTCTTATTGCACTAGGAAACTATGCTGTATTGGGTTGATGCTGATCAGTAGGGCATTTTGGGGAAGCTTCAAATATGGAGTTAATAAAGAAGAGAAGTATATTTTATTGGATAATACTTTAGACTTATATAAACTTGACTGTGGTGGGGATTTAGTTGGATCAAACCTAGGGGTTGGTCATGTACAAGATGGGTTTGAGCCACTGGATACTTGGACAGTCAGGTGATATTGCTTGGTTACCATTCTCAGTATGTCAAACGGTATATTGTAAGGGGATCAAATCAGGCAATGGCTGGATGTTAAGTAGGTTGGCAGTAGCCAGAATGCTTGTACATCCAGACCCTCAACACACACCCCTTAAGGGGTTACTCTGGTGCATCAGGAGGGGGCTTTGTCTTAACGGCTGCCACCTGATGCTCCTGGAGCTGTTTACTAGTTGGAACCAGTCTGGTCAAGTGCTCTCCTTTACTGAGGCAGAGATGGGTTCTGTGGTATTTCTTGATAATTGGTTTTTTAGCACCTTGGAATTTTACTAGGTAGGTGTTGTGTTCTGGTCTGTATTTGATGACTCCTCCTGGTCCCTGGTGTACTGAGTCTAGTTTCTTTCTGTTGCCAGCTAGAATTCAGACAGGGGAGTCAATGGGAAGTGGTTCCTCTGTGGAGGTTGTTGCAAACAAGTTTCCTGCCTTGCCTGCTAATGTATCTTACGATACACAGGGGTCGCTCAATGAGCCGCCCCTTGATGTATCTAACATTATGGATTAATCTGATGGCAACATTGAATGGCGGGTACTTCATCCTAATTAAAATCACTGCCAATTTGACTTGCTGATTCCCGCACGAGTTATTCCTTGGCTCCAAACCTTACATGGAACTTCCCATTATGCCACCCCCTTGTGGCATTCCCCATATAGTATATTAATCCAAATATTCTACAATAAACAATACCTTATTCTTATTATTCTGTCCTTTTTATTGGACTGTTGTCTTCCCCAATTCCAAGTACTGAACTCTCATTGGTTCAGTTGCAACAGTGGTAGCAGTGGTAGGTTATTGACCTACCTAAAACAAAATCCCCCTAATAAAGGATGGAGTACGGGCCGTATGGCTACTCCCCAATAAGATACCTTCCTGCCAATCCCCAAGGGGGACATCCCTGAAGGGTATGTCATCTATCAAGACCAGTTAGTTCTCACCAGCGTGTACAATCAGCTCTGCCTTGGGCAGCGTGACGCCAGCATCACCCTGCCCCAGTCAGACCTGTCCTAACACATGCTCAACCTTCAACTAGAATCCTTTGCTGGTGGCATCAAGGGGGCCAACATTGTCAGTTGGCTCCAGACTACTGAAACCCGCCTTTGCATCTGCCAGGTTCCTGAGCCCATGTGGGTTGCCACCGTGTCTGGGCGCCCCACGGGGCCCACTGCTGTGTGGTTCACCAACTGGGCCAACCAGGAACTTGACGTTACCTGGGCGGCATTTTGAGACACCGCTAAGTCCCGTTACAGTGAAACCTCCTTCCCATTGTTGTGGGAACTCCTCTTCTAGCAATCAAGCAAACTGGTTCTGTCCCTGAGTACCTTGCTGCCTGGCAACAAGCCCTTGCCACTGCTCCAGAAGCTGTGACCGATGGAAATGCAGTATTACTCACCCTCATTTTTAATGGGTTAAAACCCCATATCTGTAAGTGGGTCCCCGTAGGTTTCTGTAATTCCATTGATGACTGCTATAAGGCCATAGTGGAGGCTAACAACTAGGCCTCAATGGGCTTCCTCTGTACCAGTGAAGCTCCATCCCAACCATGTACAACATTAGGCAATGTTCATAGTCAAGTAGGCCGTTGTCAACCACATCAACAGGAAAATGGGACCAAACGCCCCCGCAAGGGGGAGCTCCAGCTAGCACAGATCAAGGACCTGGAAAAAGCCTGGGGGTTGTAATAACAAGAGGCCTTACAACTCCACCTGGCCCATCCTCTGAATCCCTCCTTGCTAAGAATCCCTGTGACTACAACGTTCACAAAGTTGAAACTCTGGACGTCTTTCAAGTCCACAGTAACAACCCCATATTGCAAGCAAGCCACTCCTCAAATAAAGTAACACACTTGTCCTATCCCTTCTGTTTCCGTGGGAACACCCAAAAATTACTGGTAGATACCAGGGCCGACCACACTATGGTGGACCAGGCGTTCACTGACTCTCAACAATTAGACCAAGTACCCAGCAGATTCAAGGCCGTACAAGTAGCTGACTCCCGCAGAGTGGCCATCACCCACAAGACGGTACCATTCTCTGTGAGAATGGGGAACGTCCAGGTTAAGCTCTCTGGACCAATCATGGCTGGACTCAGCCACAACGTGATTGCTGGCCTCAACTGGCTGCAACATAACTGTCCCTACATTGACTGGGATACCTCTGTCATCACCCTCAACAGAAATGGGGTGGGGTTCAAGATTTACCCTGTGGAAATGAGCAAGTTACTCCACAATACTGTGTTTTTCAGAATAACAGAGACAGGCTTATACAATTTCAAGGGGGGAAAACTAGACTTCAACCAATGTTCAGTCAAAGGTATCTGTGCTGAACCACCAGCAGTCCCTCCCTTGTCATCATCACCACCACCAGCGCCTGTGGCCCTCCTTGAGGAGTACAAGGATGTATTCAGTGATACACTTGAACAACTACCTCCTCTTCAGAAGATCCAGCACACCGTACAACTTCAAGGATCCTTACCCAAAGCACAACCGTTATACCGTCTCACACCAAAGGAAGATGAAACCCTCTGCCAGCACCTTGTGGACGCGCTTGATAAGGGCTTCATTTGCCCCTTGCTCTCTCCATATGGGGTGGCAGTCTTCTTTGTAGACAAGAAGGACGGGTCCCTTTTCCTGGTCACAGACTACCACACACTAAATGAGGTGACAGTTAAGAACAAGTACCCCCTGCCGCTGATTGACAACCTGTTTGATACACTTGCAGGTGCAAAGATCTTTAGCAAGATTGATCTCACCGCAGGGTACAACCAGGTCCACATTGCACCAGGGGATGAGGCAAAAACTGCCTTCTGCACACACTACGGGTTGTTTGAGTGTCGTGTCATGAACTTTGGAATGACCAACGCTCCCTCCACCTTTGCCATGTTGATGAACAAAGCATTTGAGGACCTGATTAGAAAATGTGTGGTTGTATACCTTGACAACATTATTGTCTTCAGTCAAGATCAAACCACACACCTCCAACAACTCTGTGCTGTCCTTGACACCCTTTGGAAAAACCAGCTAAAAGCTAAACCCTCCAAATGCAAGTTCCTCAAGTTGGAGCTGTTATTCCTTGGGCACACCATCTCTGCTCAAGGGATAAAGCCCGACCCTGCCAAAATCAAGGCAACCACCAACATGCCACCTCCCACTGATGTGGGCCAGGTGCGTACCTTCTAGGGCATGGTTGCCTATGTGCGCAAGTTCACCCCCAATTGCAGGAAGCTAATTGCAACTCTCCCTGAGCTCCTCAATACCAAGCAGCGCTTCCATTGGACCCCTGTCAGAGATTGCGCCTTTGAGACGTTGAAGCAAAGGATCACAACCACACCAGTCCTGCAGTTTCCCAATTGGAACGAAAAGTACAAACTAGAGACCAATGCCTCTGACAGGGCTATAGGGGGCATGCTAAGGGTAGAAACTGACAATGGCATCTTCCTCCCTGTGGCCTATGAGTCCAGGAAACTTACTGACTCAGAACAACGCTACCCCATCCATGATAAAGAGTTTGCAGCCATTGTACACTGCGTTGAGAAGTGGCGCTGTTAACTGGAAGGTGCTACCTTCCCACCCCACGTTTTGACAGATCACAAGTCACTTCAGTACTTTTACACGCAGTCCCACTTGAAATGCTGCCAAGCTGTCTGGGTTGAGTGTCTATCCCCCTACCAGCTGTGCATTGAGTAAAAGCCTGGAAAAAAACTTGTCACAGCTGACGCCCTCTCATGACTCTACATAGTGTCTATCACTGGGGACAATGGGTTAGATCCGGATTGGCCCATGCTCTACCTCCGCCCTGAGGCAACCCGCTACGAGGGCCTTAACTTGCTCACCATCTCCAAGTTGAAGGACAACAAAAGCCAGTTCACCACTGATGCTGGCAACATCTGACACCGGGCAGAGACAGGTGAGAAAATGCCTTACATTCCCACCACGCAACAAGGGGACACCATATTGCACTACCACCAAACCCTGGGTCACATCAGAGGACGTAACCTCTTTGAGATCACAAAACATAAGGTTTGGTGGCCGCACATGCGTCAATACATCTTGGATCTCCTTGAAACGTGTGGTTGTGCAAGAAAAAAACACGTCCAAACCTGCACCCCCCAAGTCTGTCCTGCCCATTGAACCCATGGAACCCTTCAAACAGTGGGCCCTTGACATTGTGGGGCCACTCCCCAAAGACAGACTGGGAAAGAAGTACATTAGCACTGCCATTGACTACTTCACTTGTTGGCCAGTGGCCTGGGCAACAACCACCCACACTGCCACCATCATCACCCGCTTCATTGGCAAGGAGATTGTGGCCCACTTTTGGCGACCCAAACGCCTCATTACAGATGGCAGTCCCAAACTAGTTGGGCATGTCATTAAGGCATACTGCGCCAAGAACGCACTCTAACGTATAGTTACAACCCCCTACCATCCTCAAGCCAATGGAAATGTGGAACGGTTAAATGGCTCACTGGTTTAACTGCTTGCCAAACTCTCACAAGAGCACCCCAACACAGCGTGGACTGAACACCTGCCCACCTCTCTACTCATCCTTTGAGCAAGAATTAACCGGGGCACGGGGTTCAGCCCCAGTACCCTAGCCTTTGGGACGTCTGACAGTCTGACTGGAGTTGAACAGGGAAAGCTATGGTCCAAGGTTCCCAACAAGCCTCCCCTAACAACAACCCCATCTCTGGATCAATGGTGTGCCAAGGCCTGGAAAATTGAACACAAGCGGATTGCAGGAGGGACAAAGCACCTCAAAGCTAGGTATGCCATAGGTGACCCCGTCTACACCCTCAATCCCAATTCTGTTAAGTTGGAACCCAACCACCTAGGGCCCTTCAAGATAGCTGCAGTCTATGACAACTACACCTATCAACTTGAGGATGCCCAAGGGAACACCAAGAAGCTTCACCACAATTGCTTGCGCCCCTGCTGCGCCATCCCCACACAAAGGTTGTTTGTGTGGACCTTCCCAGACCTTCCGCAGACTCCAGTCCTGGTGTCTGACAACAAGCAGGGGGCAAGGGGGGGTGTTGCAACCAAGTTTCCTGCCTTGCCTGCTAACGTATCTTACAATACACAGGGGGCGCTCAATGAGCCGCCCCTTGACATATCTAAAATTATGGATTAATCTGATGGCAACATTGAATGGCAGGTACTTCATCCTAATTAGAATCACTGCCAATTTGACTTGCTGATTCCCGCACAAGTTATTCCTTGGCTCCAAACCTTACATGGAATTTCCCACTATGCCACCCCCCTTGTGGCCCAGTGGCTTTCCCATATCATATATTAATCATATTATTCTGCAATAAACAATACCTTATTCTTATTATTTCTGTCCTTTCTATTGGACTGTTGTCTTCCCCAATTCCAAGTACTGAACTCTTATTGGTTCAGATGCAACAAGGTTACCTTTTGTGTCTTGAGCCTCTTTATTTCTGCTACTTTAGCTTTGAGGCAATTGTGTTGTAGATTTGGTGCTTGTTTTACTGTAGGAGGTTTCCCTGGGGGATCTTTATATATGGCTGTTTGTTGTGGGTGATTATTTCTGGCTTGTACCCGTATGTTAGTTCAAATGGTAAGTAGCCTATCCCTTGATTGGTACAAACCCAGGATACTAGTAATGCATGTTTCACATAAAGTGGCCATGTGTCTTTGGCTTTGCCATCCATTATTTTTTCCAGGGTCCTGATAAGGCTGCCATTGAGGCGTTCTCTCTGCTGTTGGCCTGTGGCTGTATGGAGAGGTTGTGGATTGTTTAATGCTTTTAGATTTTATGTTCTCATTTACTAAATGACCTGATAACTCTGTTGTTCTATCAGTTATTATGTAGTCTAGAGTGCCGTAGTTAGCTATGATTGCTTTGTAAATGAAACAGTTGATGGTTTCTGCTTTATGGTCCTTTGTTGCCCAGAAGATGGGCCAGCGTGAGGCAAAGTCAATAGCTACAATTAAGAAGTTTTGGTTTGTTTTTGTTTCTGGGAAGGGGCCCACTACATCCAGTCCCCAAACCTTGAATGGTTTGAGGTCTGGTACTGGGTTGACCGTTGGCTGAGGAGCCCTTGTTCTGGTGTATTTATTGCACACTGTGCACTTTTTCAGAACATCAAATATATCCTGTTTGAGGTTGGGCCACCATACTATCTCTTTTAATGTGAGATATAGATTGTCAGCCTTTGTGTGTCCTGGAAGATGGTAGTGTCTTAGTATAGTGTTGACTCTTTGTGCGAGTGGAATGTATGGGATGTGTTTATCCTTAATGATTCAATATACTGTGCCATTTGATATGTGGAATTTTTTTTCATTCTTTACTAGCATATCATGGATAAGTTGATGTTTGGAGGGATCCTTTCATTTTGTCTTGTACTCAGTGTTGTATAGGTTGGGCCAGTCAGGGTCCAGGTGGTCAGGGTGATCCTCTCTTGGCTGGCATAGCCTAGAGGGAGCATCAGCTGTGACCAGCTCTGCCCCCCTTTTGTATTGGATGTCCAGGTTAAGCTGTTACAGCAAGGACATCCATTTGGCTTGGCGCCGCACAAGTGCGTTCTGAGTTTTGAAATAGATTAAGGATTTGTGATCAGTTAGCACTCGGAAATTTAAGTGTCCTTTGAGATAACATCTCCATTTCTTGCATGTGTGATATATTGCTAGCAATTCTTTATTGTGTATTGGGTACCTTTGCTCAGTGTTTGTTATTTTTCTGCTTTTGTAACATACTGGCAGGAAAGCTTGCTGCCCTGGCTGGCAGATGCGTAGGACTGCACCAATGGCAGTGTTACTAGCATCTGACGCAAGCTTGTAGCACCCGTTATTATTAGGGTATTGCAAGATTGGTGCTTTGATCAAAGCTTGTTTTAATAGTTGGAAATTCTTGTTGCATTCTGGTGCCCAGATGAATTTCTTTTTGACATTACCCTTGGTTAAGTCATTGATTGGTGTGGTTAGTTTTCTGCAGTCTTTGATGCATTTCCTTAGGTAAGCTACCATAATGAGAAAGAATCTAACTTGTTTAATGGAGGTGGGGCGTTGCATGTTATTTATGGCTTTAATTTTTGTCTGGATCAGCTTTGATGCCACTGTCAGAGACAATGTGGCCCAAGAACAGGAGTTCATTTCCCATAAATTGGCACTTACTTGGTTTTGCATAAAGTTTGTGCTTTGCGAGTCAATTGAGTATCTTGCGGACATGTGTGAGGTGTTTCTCTTTTGTTTTTGAGAATATGATGATATTGTCAAGGTAGCATAATGTGTTTGAGAGACTGTTTAGTGCTTGGTTCATCAGGGTGACAAAACATTGCGGGAGCGTTGGTCATCCCAAAGTTCATTACTCTACATTTGAAGGATCCAAATTGCGTACAGAACACAGTTTTTGGTATGTCTTTTTCCTTTACTTCAACTTGGTTGTAACCTGAGGTGAGGTCAATTTTGGAGAAAAATTTGGCTCCTGAGAGTCTTGCAAACAGACCCTCTATAAGTGGGAGGGGATATTTATTCTTTACTGTGCTTGCATTTAGTGCTCTGTAGTTATTTGCTAGACGCAGAGTGCCTTCCTTTTTCTTTACAAAGAACACTGCTGCCCCCCACAGGGATTCAGATGGGCGGATGAATCCTTTTGCTAGATTGCCCTCAACATGGGTTTTGAGGTTTGGGTCTCCGTGGGGGAGATTCTGTAGAGGGGTGCAGGTTTAGGCATGGCCTTACATAAGTTGATGCCATGTTTGAACTCTCTTTTGGGGGGTAGCTCAGTGAGTTCTTCTTTGAATACGTGGGTGTATTCATTTAGGAGTGCCACAAGTTCTAGGCATTGGATATTGGTTGTTTGCATGTTATTGAACTCAGTGTACCTCATTATGTGGAGGGTACTTTATTTGGTTAGATGTTCTGAGTCATCTTGGTTTATGACCTAGACAAATACTGTGTCTCTTATAATGAGGTTATTGGGTTCTTTGAGGATATTAAAATTGACTCTGTTGTGTTTGATGGTCATGGTCTTTGTTTTCCAACATATGCTGGGGTTCAGTCAGGTGAACCAGTTCATGCCTGCTATAATGTTATAGTTTATGTTGTTTATGACAAGTCCTTTGATGGACTTTTGTTTGCCTTGGAGGTCAATTCTGAAGGGAGTTGTTTTGCCTTTGAGTAGAACTTTTGATTTGTCTGCCATTCTGGCGTATTTGAAGTTGGATATGACAACTGGTATTTTGTACTTGGTTACAAAAGGTTTGCTAACCATAGTGTGTTGTGCACCAGAGTCAAATAGAATTTTATGTGTATGAGATTTGTAAGTGCATAGATAGACAAGAAGTTGTGAGCAATCTTTAATTTTTACATTCATAAAAATGGAGGATTGTGGGACTTGGGGGATGCAAGCAGCAAATTTTGTGCCTTGGTACAGTTTCTTGTCAGGTTGGGGGGAGACAGGGGCACTTAAGCCTGTCCCCCTCCTCTTTTCTCTGTTTCTCTGTTTTGAGACCTTTGAGGTCAGAGAATGTGGGGTAAGATTCATAGCAGGTTGCTACTTCAGCATTGTTAACTTTGGCGGTGTCCTTTTTCTTAGGACAGGAGTGGTTTGCGCTTTGGCTGTGATTGTGATTGTTGCAATTGGAGTTGCTGTTGTTTTGGTTGGTGTTCTGGCATTTATTGCCATTGGCGTTTTCTCTGCCATTGCCGTCTGAGGAGTGATTGCTGTTGTGTGCAGCATATTCCATGTTTGCATGTTTTTCCGTGCGCTTGGCTTCTGCAATGAGTGTGGGCATGCAGGTGTTGGCCTCTAGGCGTATGAGGGCAGCAACAAAGGGTTTTATTCTGTTGATGAATAATGCTCTGGTATGTACGTTGTTGGCTTGTGCTGGGTTTTGAATTTTACAGTGTATTTCCTCAAATTTGTTGGCGTAAGCTGTGATAGTGGGCTTCTTTGGAAGATCTCTGAGCTATATTGCAATGTCTTGGAGGGATTTGGTGACGCAGAAATTGTGTGTGATGTCCGCTTTGAACTCTTCCCAGTTGTCAAGCTGGTTGTCAGTTTGTGAGCCAACCCAGGTGGCAAACCAGTTAGCTGCGGCCTTGTACAGGTACTTGCTGACTTCCTGGACCTATTTCTCATGGGGGATGCGGCTGGCGCGGAGTTTAGCAGCTGTGTGGTCTAGCCAGTTGATGATGTTTTATTTGTTTTTCCCAAAGAAATTGTCAATACCATAGTATTTGGTGTTGTTAACTTCACCTGTGATAGGCAGTTGTGTGTTTGTTTTTGATTGGAGAGAGCAACTGTATTGAATAATCTTGGTGCATGCTTTGGGCATGACCAGACCTTCAAATACGGTGCATCCACTAGGTATATCTTCATCAATGTTGTGGGCACGGAAGTACATTTTCTAGGTATTCTGGGATGTGGCCTGGTTGAGTACGTGGGCAAAGGTGGGCAGGTTCTGTTCAGTCATTTTTTCTTTCATTGGCATGGTCAAAAACTGTAGTACTACCAGTGATAAGGAGCGCCTTTTGGGGAAGCTTTGAATATAGATTTAGGAAGAGAAAAGGTATATTTTATTGGATAATACTTTAGACTTATATAGCTTTAGCTGTGGCGGGGATTTTAGTTGGATCAAACCCAGAAAAAGATCATGTGATGGATGGGTTCAAGTTGCTGGATACATTGACAGTCATTTGATATTGGTTTGTTACCATTTCTGGTATATCAAATGGTATATTGGAAAGGCACCAAATTGGGCAATGATTGGACGTTAGGTGTGATGGCAATAGCCAGAATACTTGTACATCCAGTCCATTGACACTTTTCATATAAGTGAACAGCTAACTATGGGCTCTGAAGTATAAAAAAAGTTAGTTGACCTGGATAGCTTAAGAACATTCAGTATATTCTTTGAAAGGAATTTAACTGTCAATAATTGATTAATTGTTGAATTTTTGTGTAGATTCTATCAGAAAACTCTATCAAAGTCTCCTTAGTTTTCAGTTAATGTGCATGAATGTATCAATTTTTAGTTTCTAGATAATATTTGCATTAAACTAATCAATCAGAATGTTATTCATAGCTTTCCATGTAGTTATTGAAGGTTGTTATATAGCAGTCATTGCTTTAAAGCTAGGATTTAGGAATTTTAAGATTTATTACTTCTTAATTCCATCAGAAGCCTGATGCATGGTAGTCTCATATATTGTTAAAAAGACATCAATGGTAGAGGTTTAAGATAAAAAAATTGATTGAATAAGGACTTAAAATGGAAATCAGATGTAGGTAAATTACTATGATTTTAAAACAGTTAGGTGAATAAGAGAAGATAAGAGTTAATCTAATACTAAGATAGGAGCTGGAAAAACTACAGAAAAAATAAAATTCTTTAAGATCATTAAAAGAAGCTGTGAGAGATCCAGTAAATCCATATCCACCATACTTTTATTATTTTCAGCTTGACTCTTCTTGGTATAGGAATCTTTCTATAAAACTATGACATGTTTTGAATCCAACTAAGCTATCCTAGTGCTCAACTATTGTTTGTCATCATATCACTTTACACTTCCCTCCACACTCTTCTCCTCTCTCTGACTAAAATCTTCTCTCTCTCTTCACTTCATGACTTCAGGATGTAGAAGGGCTAAACTTACACATTCTGGTTTCCATCCTGGGAGATAAACTAAAAGGACCCTTCCAGTGCAGGACTGGGATAATCAATATAAAGGGCTTCCAGAGGAAGAAATTAAAAAGGGATTAGACATTTAAGACAACAAAGATGACACCTAACACTAGTTGGAAAAACCTATCTATAGAAGCACAAGGCTAATTATGACTCTTAATTGGAGCAAGCACTTGAATGACAGGAGTAGTTTTCTTAAGGGCAATGTTGATCAATACAAACCCATCCTGAGAAATCCTCATTTCACAATCAAGAGAATAAAGAAGAGAGATTATCTGGAGCCATTCCTTTCAACAAATCATTATAAAAATGAAGATTGGCAAGTCTGATCAGATAGAGAGCCAGAGGGGAGATTGAGCAAGCAAGAGTTATTTCCAAGATGGAGTGTAAAAGAATTTGAATCCACAAATTCTGGGGAGGTTGAACAAGGAAGAAGAATATAATGGGGCCAAGGTTATAACAGGAGATCTGAGCAAAGGGAGCCTCATATTTGCAACCGCCTCTCAATTTTAGGTTGGTGGTGAAGAAAGGGAGGGCAGAAGAACTGAAACTTTTGATCTTTAAATCATAAATTTCCCAGTTGAACTTGACTGGTTTAACTCAAAACAAGATAAATAAAGCAAGATAGGCAAGACAAGACCATCCATATTGATATTAATTAGACAAAGCAAAAGCAAACCAGATAATCTTGATAAAATTAAAATTTTAAGTATAAATTCAAAAATCTGAAAGCTAACTCAAAAACAGGTAAATATGATTGGTTTTACTATTAGCAGCACCTAGGGGTGGGGCAGGTATAGCAGCATATGTTGCACAGATGGTGAGGCTCAAAAGGGAGAATTTTTAAGAAGAATGATATATTTGAGACTTGAATCCAAAGAGAATGTTTGAAATCCAATAAATTTAATTTTAGAAAATTGGGAAGCAATGAGACTAAACATCAGTGCTTCTCTAAAAGGGATACAAACTCAAGGAATAAGTTTTTTAATTGAGGAGCAAAATTTGGGGTTTTGTATTGGGTGAGATATAATATTTTAGGGCTTAAACCAGAAAATCAGGAGATTTGCTTTAGTTTAGACTTCCTAAAGGGTTGGCTTTGTTAATTTCTCTGCATTGTAAGGCAAGTATGATCTTATAATGTGGTAAATTCAGTTGTATATAGCATAGTAATTTCAATTACAGTCAAAACCATGAAATTAAACAATATGATTTTCTTAGTGTTTATCTTCTTCAGATTTTTAAGGATGGGAAAAGGAGACGCTGTATGTGGGTAATAAAGTAGGATAAAAAATCTCTCATCTAATGCCTGGGATAAATCATTGAATTTGGATAAGGGGCTGGATGATATAGAAGAATCCTTTTTGCAACAAGGTGAGATAGCCTTGTCCAAGGCTAAAAAGGGAGGGGATTTAAATCCAGTGCAGAAAGATATTGTCTACCCTAACCAGCAGGCTACAATGATCTCATACAAAGACATGGTTTACTTGAGCTGGAGTCCCTGTGATGGTCCACATGTAAACAGTCTTGCAGGCAAGGGTTGATTTGGCTTCAAATAAAGACTCTATGCTGAAGGTTGACAATATGTTGTTGGTTTGTTACAGGTAGCGGCCTAGTAGGGAATGATGATTACTAGGGGAGGTAAGGTCTAGCTAGTAGGTGAAAAGACTACTAGGGTCAGATGTTGTCTCCACCCAGCAGGAGATATTGGCTGCTATGGGCTAGAGGTCCTCACCCAGCAGGGAATTGTAACTGATAGGGGTGAGGAATAAGATAACTCAGCAGGGAACTTTAGCTGCTTGGGGTGGAGAGTTATCCAGCCTGATGGGTAGTGTGTGCTGCTCAGGCTGGAGGATGTTTAGACCCTGGCAGGTAATGTAGGCTGCCAGGGTAGAAGTGTGTGCCAGCATGGTAGGGGACTTGCCTACCAGAGCTGTAAGTTTTGGACCCCTGGCAGGTAGTGCGGGATGACAGGGAGGGGAAGAGCTTTGAGAACTCTATATACCCTTATACGCTTACAGGAAGTCTGTGAGCAATTGCTCTACCTAACATACTGGTAGGGTGTCCTTGTTTATGTCCCTATGGGAGCTTTGGGGAGATCCCAAAGTGAGCACTGGAGGACATAAATTTGCTCAGAGGTGTCACTAAGGCAGTTGCTCAGGGAAGCAGCTGCAGAAATTGGTGTAATCAGGCCTCTGGGAAGTGAAGCTGATTACTTTGCGGCTGAAAGCCCAGAATTAATAACCTGGATGAATAAAAACAACAGCATAGACTTTATTGATCTATGGTTGAATGACCTAAGTGGATTTCCGCTTTCAAGGGCCCAGTCAAACACCAGTACAATGTAGACTCATGCCTGGGTCTACAGGTTAGGTAACAGGGACTGAGATAAAGAGTCAAGGTGGTTCATTGTATGGGATCAGCATAGAAGACTAGTAAGAAGGAATGTATGATAAAAGTGAAGACTAGTTGAGGGACTTTTAGTTCATGGTGAAGTTTGGAACCAAGATGGTTCATTGCGCGGTTAGAACCAAGGTAGTTCATAGTGAAGTAGCTGAATGACTGGAAGATCAGGATGCAGGATTAGCTGTAGGTTTGATGGATAAAATGAGATTCTTGAATACTGGAATAGGCTGTTTGTTGATTGAAAAAGACTGATTGATGGCTAGGCTGAAGAGATGAAAGTTGTGGTTGAAGAACTGGCAGAAGGACCAGAAGATAATTGTTGCAACTGAACTAATGAGGATTCAGTATTTGAATTGGGGAAGACAACTGTCTAATATAAAAGACAGGAATAATAAGAATTAGGTATTGTTTATTGAATAATAATACAATTAATATACAATATGGGAAAGCCACCAGGCCACAAGGGGGGGTGGCATGGTGGCACGCTTCATGTAAAGATTGAATCCAAGGAATGACTTGTGCTGGATCAATAGGTCAAATTGGCAGTGCTCTTAATTAGGAAGAAGTGTCCGCAATTTGACATTACTATCAGAATGGCCTATGTTGTTAGATACGTCAAGGAGCAACTCATTGAGTGCCCCCTGTGTATTTTAAGATACATTGGCAGGCAAGTCTGAAAACTTGGTTGCAACACCCCCTTGCCCCCTGCTTGTTGTCAGACACCAGGATCAGAGTCTGCAGAAGATCTGGGAACGTCTGCACAAACAACCTTTGTGTGGTAATGCCGTGGCAGGGGTGCAAGCAATTGTGGTGGAGCTTCTTGGTGTTCCCTTGGGCATCTTCAAGCTGATAGGTGTGATTGTCATAGACTGCGGCTATCTTGAAGGGCCCTAGGTGATTGGGCTCTAACTTGGCCAAATTGAGGTTGAGGGTGTAGACAGTGTCACCTACAGTGTACCAAGCTTTGTGGTGCTTTGTCCCTCCAACAATCTGCTTGTGTTTAATTTCTCGGGCTTTGGCACACCATTGGTTTAGGGATGGAGTATTCAACAGGGGGCTTTCCGGGAACTGTAGAATGTAACTTCCCCTGTTCAACTCCTGTCAGACTTTCAGGATTTCCAAAGGCCAAAGCACTGGGGCTGAACCCAGTGCCTCTGTTGATTCTTGCTTGTAAGATAAGTAGAGCAGTGGGCAAGTGTTCAGTCCACGCAGTATTGGGGTGTTCCTGGGAGAGCTTGGCAATCAACTAAACCAGGGAGCCATTTAATGGCTCTACACGTCCATTGGCTTGCAGATAATAGGGAGTGGTGACTATCTGTTAGAGGGAATTCTTGGTGCAGTACGCCTTCATGACCTACCCAACAAGTTTGGGGCCACCATATGTGATTAGACATTTGGACCGCCCAAAGCAGGCCACAATTTCCTTGCCAATGAAGCAGGTGATGGTGATGGTGATGGCAGTGTGATTAGTTGTTGCCCAGGCCACTGACCAACAAGTGAAGTAGTCAATGGAAGTTATGATGTATTTTTTCCCCATTCTGTCTTCAGGGAGGGGCCCAAAAACATCAAGAGCCCACTGTTTGAAGGGTTCCATGGTCTTGATGGGCAGGACAGACTTGGAGGTGCAGGTTTAGACGTGTTCTTTTCACACAGCACACACGTTTTGAGGAAATCCAAGATATCTTGGCACATACACGGCCACCAAACCTTTTGTTTCATGATCTCAAAGAGGCTGCACCCTCTGATGTGACTCAAGGTGTGGTGGTAATGCAATAGTGTGTTGCTTGTTGTGTGGTGGGAATGTAAGGCGTCTTCTCACCTATCTCTGCCCAACAGCAGATGTTGCCAGCATCTTTGGTGAACTGGATTTTTATATCCTTCATCTTGGAAATGATTACTGAGTTAAGGCCTTTGTAACAAGTTGCTTCAGGACGGAGGTACAACATTGGCCAGTCTGGATCCAAGCCATCATCCCTGGTGATGGACGCTACATAGAGCCATGAGAGGGCGTCAGTTGTGACAAGTTCTTTTCCAGGCTTTTACTCAATGCACAGCTGGTAGGGGGATAGACACTCAACCCAGACTGCTTGGCGGTGTGTCAAGTGGGACTGCATGTTGAAGTACTGGAGTGACTTGTGATCTGTCAGGACGCAGGGAGGAAAGGTAGCCCCTTCCAGGTAACAGCGCCATTTTTCAATGCAGTGTACAATTACCACCAATTTTTTATTATGTATATGGTAACATTGTTATGAGTCTGTAAGCTTCTTGACTCATATGCCACAGGGAGGAAGACACCTTTGTTAGTTTCTACTTGTGGTACGCCCCCTATGACCCTATCAGAGGCGTCAGTCTTGAGTTTGTACTGGCAGTTCCGATTGGGGAACTGCAATAAAGGCGCAGTTGTAAGTCTTTGCTTTAATGTCTCAAAGGCTTGATCTCTGACAGGGGTCCAATGAAAGAGCTATTTAGTGTTTAGGAGCTTGGTGAGGGGTGCAATTAGTTCTCTGCAATTGGGAATAAACTTGTGCACACAGGCAACAATGTCTAGGAAGGCACACACCTGGCCCACATTGGTGGGAGGCGGCATGCTGGTGATTGCCTTGATTTTGGCAGGGTCAGGCTTTATTCCTTGGGCAGAGATGGTGTGCCCAAGGAACAAGAGCCCCAACTTGAGGAACTCACATTTGGATGGTTTAGCTTTTAGCTGATTTTTCTGAGGGGTGTTGAGGATAGCACAGAGGTGTTGGAGGTGCGTGGTTTGATTTTGACTGAAGACAATAAAATCATCAAGGTACACAACTACACATTTCCTAATCAATTCCTCAAATGCTTTGTTCATCAACATGGTGAAGGTGAAGGAGAATTGGTCATTCCAAAAGTCATGACCTGACACTCAAAAAACCCGTAGTGTGTGCAGAAGGCAGTTTTTGCTTCATCCCCTGGTGCAATGCAAACCTGGTTGTACCCTGCAGTGAGATCAATCTTGCTAAAGACCTTTGCACCCACAAGTGTGTCAAACAGGCCGTCAATCAACGCAGGGGGTACTTATTCTTAACCATCACCTCATTTAGGGTGCAGTAATCTGTAGCAAGGCAAAGAGACCCGTCCTTCTTGGCTACAACAAAGACAGTAGCTCCATATGGAGAGAGCAAGGGACAAATGAAGCCCTTGTCAAGCGCATCCACAAGGTGCTGGCAGATGGTTTCATCTTCCTTTGGTGTGAGACGGTATAACGGTTGTGCTTTGGGTAAGGATCCTTGAAGTTGTACGGTGTGCTGGATCTCCTGGGGAGGAGGTAGTTAGTCCAGTGTTTCACTGAAGACGTCCTTTTACCCCTCAAGGAGTGCAGCAAGCGCTGGTGGGGGTGAGGTGGTCAAGGGAGGGGGCTGCAGGTGATTCTGCGTAGATAACTTTGACTGAACATTGATTGAAGTCTAGTTTCCCCCTTGAAATTGTACAAGCCTTTTTTTGGTTATTCTGACAAACACAATATTGTGAAGAAGCTTGCTCATTTCAACAGGATAGATCTGAAAGCCCACCCCATTTCTATTGAGGGTGATAAAAGATGTATCCCAGTCAATGTAGGGACAATTGTGACAAAGCCAGTCAAGACCAGCAATTACATTGTGGCTGAGCCCTGCCATAATTGACCCAGAGAGCTTAACCTGGATGTTCCCCATTCTCACAGAGAAATGTACCATTTCATGGGTAAATGCTACTCTACAGGAGCAGCTACTTGTACTATCTTGAATCTACTTGGCACACAGTCTAACTGTTGGGAATCAGTGAACAATTGGTCAACCATGGTGTGGTCTTCCCTGGTATCCACCAATAGTTTATGGGTATTCCCACGGAAACA
Organism: Entomophthora muscae; assembly: GCA_014839935.2. Classification (NCBI taxonomy): domain Eukaryota; kingdom Fungi; phylum Entomophthoromycota; class Entomophthoromycetes; order Entomophthorales; family Entomophthoraceae; genus Entomophthora; species Entomophthora muscae. The sequence continues at coordinate 472,631 of QTSX02005706.1, forward strand.
AAAGGGATAAGCCAGGCAGGTTACTTTATTGAGGAAGTGGCTTGCTTGAAGCACAGAGTTTTCACTGTGGACATGAAAGACTTCAAGGGCTTCAACTTTGTGTACAATATAGTTGCATGGATTTTTGGCAAGGAGGGATTGAGAGTGCGGGTCAGCTGGGGTTATAGGACCTCTTGTACCTACAACCCCCAGGCTTTTCCCAGGTCCTCAATTTAGGCTATCTGGAGTTCCCCCTTGTGGGGGCGTTTAATCCCATTTTCCTGCTAGCAGGGCTGACAGTGGCCTACTTGATTGTGGGCGCTGCCAGGTGTTGCACAAGGTTGAGGTGGTGCATCATTTGTACAGTAGAAACCCATCAAATTCTGGTTGCTGGCCTCCACAATGGCTTTGTAACAGTCATCAATGGAGGTGCAGTGACCTACAGGGGCCCACTTACAGATATTGAGCTTGAGCCTATTAACTATTAGGGTCAGAAGCAAAGCATTTACGTTGGTCACAGTTTTGGGGACGGCAGCAAGGTATTTGGGAACAGAGACAGTCTGCTTAATTTCCAGGAGGGGAGTTCTCACCATAATAGGCAAGAAGGGTTTGCTGTAGCAGGACTTTGCAGCGTCCCTGAATGCTGCCCAGGTGACCTCAATTTCTTAGCTGGCCCAGTTGGTAAATCACACAGTAGCGGGCCCTGTGAGGTGCCCAGACGCTGTGTCAACCCATATGAGCTCAGGTACTTGACAGATATGGAGGCAGTTTTTGGTGGAGTGAAGCCAAAAGATAATGTCAGCCCCTTCAACCCCACCCGCAAAGGATTCTGACTAAAGATTGAGCATGCACTGTGAAAGGTCCAACTGAGGCAGGGTGATGCTGGCGTCACGCTGTCCAAGGCAGAGAAAATTATACACACTTGTAAGAACTAGCTGGTCTTGGTAAATAACGTACCCGTTGGGGATGTCCCCCTTGAGGATTGGCAGGAAGGTCTCTTGATGGGGAGTAGCCATAAAGCCTGTACTTCATCTTTTCTTAGGGGGAATTTTTCTTTTAGATAGGCCATAAACCTACCTCTGCTACCACTGTTGAAAATGAACCAATGTAGATTCATTATTTGAATTGGAGAAGACAACAGTTTAATAGAAAGGACAGAAATAATAAGAATAAGGTATTGTTTATTGCAGAATAATATGATTAATATATGATATGGGAAAGCCACTGGGCCACAAGGGGGGTGGCATGGTGGCACACTCATGTAAAGACTGAAGCCAAGGAATGACTTGTGCTGGATTAATAGGTCAAATTGACAGCGCTCATAATTAGGAAGAAGTGTCCGCAATTTGACATTGCTATCAGAATGGCCCATGTTGTTAGATACGTCAAAGGGCAACTCATTGAGCGCCCCCTGTGTATTGTAAGATACATTGGCAGACAAGTCTGGAAACTTGGTTGCAACATGATAGTGCAGGACTAGCCATGAAACTGAAATTCTTAGAAGGACTAGCCAGACTGGATATAGAAGATGGAGTTCTGGCTTTGGTTTCTTAGAAGAGGAAATGTTAAGAAAAAGAAGCAGTTAAATAATGATTTTATGCTACCAAAGATATGATAAAAATATTGTATTAAATATCATATGGTTAAAAAAAGATAAAAAAATTACTCACAGTGTTTGAACTGTAAATTTATCAAGTTTGAAGTGAGTGGAAAGGTTCCAGAAAGAGGCCGGAAACAGAACAGAGAATCTGTGAAGGAGAATAAGCAAATTTTGCCACAAACAACTAGGAGAGATAAAGACAAGCAATGGGTGAGTTTGAAGTTGCAAAAGGTTTAAGAAAATTCAGGGAAATATGGAGAAACTTTTTAAAGTGAGGGTTTGGAATTCCCCTATGTAAAACATAGGCAAAAGCACTCAAGATTTTCCAGAGAAACATGACAGAAATCACGGCAAAACCGTTCAAAACACAGAGCAGCTGTTTATCCAGAGCAAGACTGCTTTGATTTCAAACCATAGTCAAGAGTGAGTCATTTGGGCAAACTGTTCATCAAAACAGTTGGATTGAGGCGTATGATTGGCTGCAAGTCATATTTTATTCAATCAGTGTTTTGAGGACTTTAACTTAAGATTAAAAGCCTAAAAAATAAGATGAAGAAGCAAGAATTCAGGGCTTTTATTGGATAAAGTAAGTTATAAAGTTTAATTTATTGTCAAGGAAGAAAAACTGGATAGTTTAAGCTTTGGAAGACAAGAGTTCTGAGAAGGAATTTGGACTTAGAATAGGAGCTATAAAAGACAGAGCTATCTGAGGCTTCTCAGGGACTGGATCTAGTGAATTAAAAAGGCCACAAGGACTACAGAAGGAGCTGAAGACCAAGTTAAAGGTGAAGAAGCCCAGGATGAAAGATCCAGAGCAGGAAAGAACACATAGGATTAAGACCAAAGCGCAAGAGCCCAAGACAAAGGAGCAGGAGCCCAAGACCAAGTACAAGGAGTCCAAGAGATTGTTAAAGGACTCCAATTATTGACAAAACCTTTTTGTTCCCTATACACAGGCCTTATATCAGAAGGTTTATAAGGGGATCTTCCTTCTGACCATGAATAAAAAGCCTATTATGATCCCTGCCCAAATTTTCCTGTGATCAAAATACAAGCCCTATGAGTGAGTTACTCCATATTTTTTACCCTAGTCAAAGGGAAGAAGATACCTATTGTAAAAGTTGCAGTAGATTTGCCACTAGTAAGTCTTCCAAGAAGGAGTGGGAGAGATTTAATAGGCATCTTGAGCTGATAGATAGGGTAAAGGAGTTTATAGGTAATGGATTTACCAGGTTGCTACAGGATTGGTACAAGCCCAAAGAGGGGCTAGCACCCGCTGAAGTACAGTTGCATGGTGGGGATGTCCGCCTAGTAATTGGAAAAGTGCTGGAAGAGTTTGAAGTCATGCAGGCTAAGTACAAGCTTCTAGCAAACCACTCACCACTTGTGGGGAATGACAACTCATCCAAGTTGGTCCCTATCTATGACCCAGGACACACTTTGGGGACTGGCAACCAGGAACACCACAGTCCCTTCTTACAAAAAATAGTCCTGATACATATCTCAATATGCATCTTTTCCTTCCATGAGGAAATCATTGGGAACATATCTTTAGCCACCTCTAGATCTTCTCAAGGCTCCTCTGGTATCTTCCTGGGATAAACTTCAAAAGCAACATTTTCTTCTCCTTTGAGACTCCAAACTTGGCTTTGTTCCAGGAAAATATAGAAGACATAAAGAGGATATAAGATAAAAAGCAATAATTGTGATAACTATTATTTTATTTGTTCAATTAAGTTCAAGTACCATATTATTTATGGGTATGTTTGGCTAAAACATCTCCTGTTCTGGAATACTACCTGTATCTCACTAATACAACAATGGTATCACAGACAACCAATATATATCCTTTTTCAATAGGTTGTAGCCATTTTTTGTTCCTAAGGATCACATCTGAGAACATTCCAGAATCACAAGATTCCTAAAAAGACATGTACTCTCTGTAGCTTGAAGTACAAAAAGCTTTTCTCAATAGGCTTTATAGAATATACCTATTCCCAGTTCCAGATTTCCATGGTTACATTTGGGATCAGATGATGGATCCTGGAGGCTGATATTTACCTTGGCACAGTCAAATATGTTCTGACCATATGGTATCAGAATGCTGAAAGTTTTTGGGGGTGTATATTAGTTAGCGTTACCCTCAGTGTTGATGCAGTTGAGCTACTTCACACCCTAAGGGTAACTTCCACCATGGAATATAATCAACCTTGACAGGGAGGTATGGGTAGAGGTTCATAGATGATGAGCTTTTGGACAGCTTACCCAACATCTTTAGCATCATTTAAAGTGGTTGGATTACTGTTGCAGGAAGATGGAAAATTACAGTTGGAAGGCTGTGGAGCTTCAAAGAGAGCTCCAGATCATAGATAAAGTCAGAAGCCTTGATGTTAGGGGTTGGCAGCAATAAACTTGCTGCTGATGAATCTAACCAGCCACTCATGGGTTAGCACTTGCTTGAGGTTTGTTGTAATGCAGTTATTGTAAAATAGCCATTACTGACGGCAATACCTCCCATCAATTAGGCTCTAGTGCAAAGGTCCAAATTACCCTGTAGTTCAGATGAACAATCAGTCTGGTTGACTAACGGGTATAATATCAGAAGGTTATTTAGCCCATCAAAAATAATGCCAATTGATGAGCTGAGAACCAATATGATCTGAGGTATATTCTGATCAGGGGATCAGTGGCTCAAGTTTAATCACAAAACTCCTATATAACTCTTCCCTTTTATTATTAAAAATAGAGTTGATATTGCATTAACTATACATTTATTATACACAATAATCAGAAGAATTATCTTATCTTAGTCTTTAGTAATACATAGGTTGTAATTGATTTAAGTTTATAACAGCTGTATCCACACCATAGCTGAATTTACAACATTTGGTGCTCACTCAAGCATGAAACAGCCTGATGAAACTTGCTGCCCTTCCAGGGACTTGTCTTTTTCCCAGGGAGAGAAAGGAGACAACCTTCTTCATGCTTTCCTCCACCATTTGCAGGATCACCCCAATGGGCTCTTCATAGAGATCAACTGCCTTGCTGGTACAAGGGATGTTCTACCCAGCAAATTTGTTGTGTTTGGTCAATTTATGACTGACATGCAACATACCTGCCAAATTAAGGACCACTCACCTTTGCGCCTTGACGTTCCAGTTCCACTAGAGGTGGATGGGAATGCAGAGCTTAACCAGCAGCAGCTAGAGAAGGTCATATGCAGCATGGAATGTGGTGCTTACCAAAATGAGGAAGCACACAAGAAGTTGGCGGTATTGCCATCATATGGCACATCTGCAAAGGAGAAGTTCAGAAACTTCACTGGGATCACTTCAAACCAGCTTTGGATGCAGATAAAAACAATCAAACAAACAAAGGAGTAAATAAATAGCTTTGCTCATCCCAAAATTTGCCACAATCATATTCACTTGGGGCATCAGCTCTCTCTAATATCACACCAGGGAAACTTGATTGATAACCAACAAACATTCCTTTGACGCCTTTACAATGAGCTTGTAGGTTCTATGGCCAACATCAGCCATCAAATCAATAGTTTGGCTGGACACCAGAAATTCACTGCAAACTGGTCATCACAGATAGAGGAACACCTTTCTAGCTACATAGTCACAATGGTTGGAACAATGCTTGAACATAAGGGACTGAAAATACTTGGCTTGGCACAGTTACCCACCACGTCAAAGGGGCAGAAGCCACTTTCTACTATCTATGCAGCGAGGTTGATTTTCTCTGTTGTTCAGTGGGAATGATCAAGAATGGGTCTTCTAAAGAGCCTAACAAGGAAGCCACTGCCACTGCCATTGTCTAAAGGGACATGAAGGAGCTATCCAAACATGTCAACAAGATTGACAAGGGCCTTGTCAGGAATATTCCTGACATAAAACTAATACTGACTGAAAGGAAAAGTTGGGGGAAAATAGCTGAAACCCCAATTTAAGGGGCAAAATTTGATAAGGAATTTCATCCCTTATTAGGGGAAAATAAAAACAAATTTGGGAAAAAACCGGATTTTGGTGGGCGCCAGACCAATTTATCATCCAGGCAGGCGCCCACTGCCACCGCCAGCACCCAGCCAGCCACCTGCAAGCCCCCTGTCAGCCACCCGCCAGCCCAGGTAGGCACCAGCAGGCCTGCTGCCAGCCTCCTGCCACCTAGCCAGCCACCTGCAAGCCCCCACCCGCTTGCTTGCCTCCTGCCAGCCTCCCAGCTGCCAACACGCCTGCTGCCAGCCCCCAGCCCACCTGCTTGCTCCCCGGGCCCCAGCTGGCTGCCTGCCACCCACCTGAGCCCCAGGGCCCACCCTGCAACCAATCAAAAATTCCCCTGTAGTAAAGCTAATCAAATAAGTCCCTGAAACAGGAGAAAGTTCAGAAAACAAAATTCCCCCTCCAGAATATGGGCAGGAATAATGATTCAGATTTTAAAAATAAGTTTGTCACCAACCAATTAGGTGCTAAGTTACAGACCACATGGGCAAGGCCAAACTCCATCCAAAACAATGTTCTTGACACCAAAATAACTTCTGAAAAGGAATTGACTCACATCCATCACCTAGCACCAGGGCAACAAGAAATTATTGGTTTAACTCAAGAACTTCTCAACCAGCCACAGATAGCAGGAGAAAAGGAATTTGATCATCTTCCCAAGTCCCAATTGCTATCCCTACCTTCCAAACTTCTGGGATTTCCCATCCCCTGTTTTCCCCTCCCAATTGCAAATCTTTGCACAGGGAAGAGGACTATAAATAAAGGATCCCACCTCAGTAATAGCTTGTGCTATTATTGAGATTAATACCCTCAATAAAAGTGAAATTCAACTTACAACTTAAGTAAACTTATCAATTAGCCCCTGCAAATCCTCCAATCCAAGGAAGATTGTCAGGATACCAGGAGTACCGTGGAGCTCCAGCAGGTAAAGGAGGAGTTGAAGCAGGTACTGGCATGGCCCACCAGATGATGAGACCTAACTTTACCAGGTAGGAAAGGGCCTTCCCAGCCACAGCCCGAGGTCCAGCTGCTAGCAAGACAGAGTCAATCAATCCCGTGAGCGCAAGGTAAAGCACTCCCAGGAATTGACTACTCTGGCCAGTGGCGTCAGAAGTGGGGGGAGGGTTGAGATGGTTGGATTGGGTGTTGGGGGTGGTTCCATGGGGACCAAGTAGGCAACAGGATTGTTGCACTTCCCGTTGAAGATCAAAGGGTAGATGGTGATTGCTTTGCCATCACAGACAATTAGGTAGGGTTCCTTGGGAGCATTTGGGCGGGTGTACCACTGCAAGTCTTCCAATGTCCAGGGTTTGTGGTCAGGATTGGCGGGATACTCAGTGAAATCTGCAGGGCCAAAGGGAGTGTTGGGTGGGAGGTAGTAGTCAAAGGATTTGGTTTTATCAACTGGAGTCTGACTATCTATCCCAGTAGATGGGTACTGACGCTTGGGTGTATGCAGATGGAAGAGTATCAAAAATAGGTATGGAAACAGATTGGTGAACCAAAGGTTCATAACAACTTAATTTGGTAAGGACAACAATACAGAACTTTTTCAAGTGCTTATGATTTATATACTTACTCACATGTAGGTGCCTCTGAGTATTCTTCTGATGCTATCTGTGTGGCAAGGCTTGGCATCTCAGGCTCTGCTGTTTGGTTGGCTGCTTCATGGTTATTCTTGGGGTTTTCAGGAACAGTTGTTTGGCTTTCTTATGGTCCATCTTGGCTTATCTGGTCTTTAATTTTGGCAGGTTTGGCTTCTGGGGTTTTAGGAGTCTTCCCAATTTGATCACTATTTTTGGACTGGCTTGACAGGCTCTCTTGAGCCCAAAAAACTTGATTAAAAAAGGGTTCCCCAATTGGGGACCCCAAATTACTTAATGGAGGGTGGGCTTGATCTGGGTTTACTGGGCAGCTAAAAATAGCCTGCCCAGGCCCAGCCAAACCCACCAAGGCTTGGGCGTAGATTTTGGGGCCCAGAGCGGGCCCTTCAGCTACTACCAGGACGGGAATGGTTCCTGCACCTGGATTTGCTTTAAAAAGCAAAAATCCAGGTGCGGGCAAATCTCCCCTGCCCGCTAGCCCTGCCTGGTGGCTAGGAGCAGGTTTGATTCCCCTCCCGGGGCCTCAAAACTGTTACTTTAATAACAAAGATGAATCATCTCATCTTCACAGCTGTGCTCACAGCTTGCCTTGGGATTGAAGGCTACCAACAAGGGTCAGAGTTCTTTGGGCCCTCCTCAGATAGACTAGGTCATGATTCTCACTACAACCCCGGTTACTGAACTCCTCCCAGACTGGACCCTGGCCTCCCCTGGTGTCTCCATGTTCTAAACTCTCTATTGCAATGTACACATCCATGTACTACATCTTAACCTACTTTACCGGGAGCTTTGGAAGATAAAATCTACACACAAAGATCTTCTGCTGGTTGATGACCACATACCTCATTGTTACTGCCTTGACTGGGTTCCAGTTTGCCAACCTGTTGCCATACATGCTGCAAGTGGTACCTATTGTAACTGGGTATTACAGGCCTACAACAATCCCTTTCTGATTATAGCCATTTCTACATGAAATTTCCCAGGATTTCAAAACTGATTGACCACAACCACAACCACACAGAAGAAAATCATGATAATACATAAAGATTAAGTAATAGCCATCTGGCTATGCAGGAAAAGAACAACATGTTGTTTGATAAACAGGAATTGCGTATTGAGAAACTTGAAGACAAAATACATGTAGCCATTCAGACAATTAAGGATCTGTCTTGAGAGGTACAGGCACAACACAGCAATATTCAGCTGTATCAAGGTCAAGTGTAGCAAATACTCCAGTTGTATCTACGCCAGGAAAGTTTAGAGCTGGAACCACAGACCACTTCAAGAAGAAGCCTAAGTGTTCTCTCTACCAATAGCCAGGCACTGTCTTAAGAAAGTCACTCTTTTAATAGCTATGAAAGCAACAATAACAACATATGCCAAACAATTCAGAAGGTCTACATGGCTGAACCAGCACTGGAAAGTAGCAAACGCCTTTACCTAGGGCCACAGCTTCAACATCTTGGGCCAGTAACTACGCTAGAAACACGGTGTCTGAAGCCTAATTCCGCGCCTCAAACCATAAGAATACCTCCCCTCCACCCAGAAAAAGTTACAACTATAGCACTTCTTATATGATCCAGAACTTTAAACAAACAAATCTCCATAAGTTTGACAAACAAGCAAATGTTCACATGTTCCTCTGCCTATAAAACAACTCAATGCATGGTGTGGACAATGACATGAAACAATCAACTATATTTAACTGTTTAGCTTTGAAAACACAGACAATACTTATGCCAAGACTGCAAGAACAAGGAAGGTCCTACAAAAATGTGTCCAGAGCCCCAATTGCAAAATTTGGCAGTGAGGAAGCCCTTTTATGTTGCAATATGGAATTCACAGAAGAAAAGATCAAGAAAGGTGAGCCTATTATGGAGTTTTCAGAACATTTCTACTTGAAGACTCAGACTCTGGTCTCCATGAGAGCCGCTACCTTTGTGGACATGAAAGGAGCCCTTCTGAACTATGTGCGTCCTAACTGCAAGTTATCTATCATACTCAAGTATGGGATTTATGGTGCTCAAACAGTTCCAGAGTTCATGTACTACTTGGGGTCATTTAAAAAATAGTGCAAGGTTCCCTTCCCCGACTATAAGAAATACACCTCCTTCTTGTCAAGTGAATCAAAAGGCAAGAGCTGGAAGTAATATCCCCTGACAAAACCAACAACTTTTGCTACGTCCTCAACCAACAACACTACAAATAATTGCACATGTTACAAGTGTGGACAATTAGGGCATCTCTATCAGGATTACAAACAACCCAATTCTAATGTCTGTCATCTGGGTCATGAGGACAGTAAAGATGACAAGTAAAAAAAGAAGAATATGACAGAGAATAAGATAGTGAAGAGCCAAAAAACTGCTAAGCAGTCAGGTTGAGGAGAAAGCCCTGACTGCCAGTAGTAACCAACCCTCTTCACCTATTGACCAAGAACCCAAAATCCCTGATAATGACAGCTGCTTGCTGGATCAAGAAGCCTGTCCCAAAAGATAATTGCCTGGTAAGGAAGAAAAAATGAAGACTTGCTACATCAAGTATTAGCTGTCAACACAGTCATAAGGAAGCAGGTGATTTGTACGGAAAGTCTACCTTCCCAAGAGGCTATTGATACTGTCTTTATACCCAATGATGAGCAACTTTACATGCCATACACTGAATTCACCCAAAAAATTGACAGTGTTAAAAATTTGTCTTAACTCTTGAGGTCAGTACAAGGCTCCACAAGATTAGATACCTTAAAAGCTATGAAGCCCAAGTTAACAACCACACTAGAGTCATTTATTGCTCAGTTCAAAGGTTAGACATCTACAAGGTTACCAAGATAACAACTCCTCATTACAGAGAAAGACACAACTGCATCTATATTAAGCTTGTGGTCCATAAGCTCAGAGTAAGAGCAATTTTGGATTCTGGAGCTCCTGGTAACATTATGCTAACCAGGCTAGTTAAGAAGCTGAAACTTGCGCCTGAAATAGAATACAAAAAATAATTTAGAGCCACAGGTCCTGAAAAAACAAAGGCATCAGGAGCTTACTCATTATTAACATTGTGTTTTGGTAAATTGGTGGTAATAGCACCAGGAATAGTATTGAAAAATGAAATCTATAATATTTTAATTGATAAAAGTTTCATGGCTACATGCAGAACTATCATCAACCATCAAGATAGTACTTTCAGTACTTTAGGCCACTCTGTGCCTATGTTCTACCACAGCAACAGACCAAAGGACCTTCCTACCAAGAAGGTTCACTATATTAATATGGAGTATGCAAATGGGGACATACCAGTAGTGTACACCTTGTAACAGCGCAAAATTAAGGTCTTGTCACTGGCTACCAAGGAGTACAAGGGGATTCCCTTGTATTCCTCCTGTGAACTCTCCATTCCTAGTGGGTCCCCAGTAATACATAACACAGGTCTATGTCTCAGCTTCCCAAAAGGATTGCATGGCAATGTAGCTGGACTCCATAATGATTCATGTCTAGAGCCTTGGATTCTACCAGGAATTGTCAAGCCAATGTTGGAAGAAATCCTTGTACTCCTGGGAAAGCTTTCTGGTAAAGTTCTGTAGGTGAAGAAACATCAGCTTCTGGGCTACATGAAGCTAGAGGAAAATTCCAGTCTGACAGATGCCACCCCTTTTGGAAAATTTAGCTAATTTGCACTACCTTACAACCAGCCAATTGTTCTGTTGCTAATTATGCACTATTCTCTCAATGCACTGACAGAAGACCAGAAGGACCAAACCATGCGCCTTTTTGAGAAATACAGGTACGTCTTTGCAGAGAACAATCAAGAGATAGGAAAAGCTCTAGGAGTTGAACATGTATTGGATAAGCAAGGGACTGCCCCTATACACTCTAGGTCAATAAGACACAGCCTGGTCAACCAGGCCACTCTCAATGAGGAGTTACAAAAACTTCTCTCTGCTGGTCTTTTGGTTCTCAGTAAGAGTCCTTGGTCTTTGCCTCTGTTGATTGTAAAGAAGAAGGACAGGAACAATCACGTGGTAATGGATTACAACAAGCTGAATTCAGTCACAAAGAAAAATTCCTACCCATTGCCGCACATTGACAATACATTGGATAAGCTGGGGGGTGCAAAGTACTTCAGCGCAATGGATCTGATCAGTGTACTGGTAGATTGACCTTCCTGTGGCAGACCAGAAAAATTGCACCATTATTACAGAGCAAGGCCTTTTCCAGCCAACTAGAATACCACAAGGACTTGAAAATGCCCCCAGAACATTCCAACAGGCCATAGATACTGTAATGGGAGACCTTAAGTTGACTTGCATACTGGTCTACCTTGATAAAATTGATGTCTTATCCTGTAATTTTGTTTGGCATTTGGATTACTTGGAGGCAGTGTTTCAAACTCCTCATTGCTGCCAACCTTGAGCTAAAACTAAGGAAGTGTAACTTTTTTAAGGAACATTTGGAATTTCTTGGTTATATCATCAGTAAAGATGGCTTACAACCTGTTCCTGCTAAATTCAAAGCTATTACACATATGCAAACGCCTTCCAACAAAAGAGATTTTCAGGTGTTTTTAGGAATGATTGGTTACTGTAGGAGGTTTATACCAAACTTTGCAGGTCTAGGAGGTCTGCTTTTCCACTTGTTGAAAAATGAAGTCAAGTTCTCACGGACTGAAGGATGTCAGAAAGCCTTTGAGGACTTAAAAGACACTCTAGTAACAGAGCCAGTACTCTCATACCCTAATTTTGATTGTATTTTCATTGTGCATACAAACGCCAGTCTGACAGCGATTGGTGCTGTTCTTTCTCATCTGGACAATGACAACTAGGATTTTCATGTGGGGTATTGTTCCTGTACACTTAATAGCCACAAACAAAATTACATTATTACTGAAAGGGAATGCCTGGCAGTTATCTATGCCTGTCAAAATTCAGAGTATACCTCCACAGAGTACACTTTACGGTGGTCAATGATCAAGACTAACTTAAATGGTTGAAAACCTGAAAGATCTGGAAAAACAACTGGAACAACAGGCTATTAAGCTGCAGCCTTACAACTACAAAATAATCCATTGCGCTGGCGCTATGCATCAGAATTCAGAATTTCTTTCACGTCTCCCTACCATAGTCTTAGTTTCATCAGAAGAAGATGAGATTAACAACAATTTGATGCTAAAGCCTTCTATGTGGGGGGGACAAGCCACTTGTGATTCAGAAAATGATGAAAACTCTTGCAGTGGACACCTGTGCTAAGGACAATCAGCTTTTCAAGCATTATAAAGGAAAATGGTTGCCCTACATCCAACCATCATTATACACTGATGCAGATGTATCAGCACATCACACTATAGGTGACAGTAACATCCAGAAGACTCTCAACCTTCTACAGCAACATTGCTATTGGGAAAGAATACATTCTGACATAGCAGAAACGGCAACTGTGGTAAGTTCAACTCCCTTAAAATCGACTCCCTGGTGATTAACTCCCTTAAAATTGACTCCCTTGAACTCAACACTATAGTAAAGTGAGAATTCAGCTTTTGCCCTGATCAACAACTGGAAATTGACACTTTTTTGTTAACGGATCTTGATGTACTGAAAACTTTTAATATAAAAAATTAAGCTATACAGCTATGCTATACTAAAGTGACCCCAGAATGCTCAAAAATGCAATTTAAACAGTATTCTAATTAATAGAAATAAGGAGAAATAAGAAATTGTTTCTCATTTTACTATGTAATTTACACTCTTCATTATAAAAATATTTTTTATTACCATAAAAATTAAAATTCCAACAAGACAAAAAAACACAAGCACAAAAAAATAAATTTATGCAAAGTATGAAGAAATATTAATAATTATTTAGTATAGTTTATATAAGCACAACTGTGAATTGCATATGTTTTATTTGGAAATTAACAAAAATTAAGATATTTCACTTACTTCCAACTATAAATATTCATCTCAAACTTACCATGTATACATAGAACAAACACTGCTATCTAATTAAATTAAAAAATCAAAAATTAAAACTAAGAACTAAATGATCAAAGCTAATAAGTAAAAATTAAAGTTAAAACGTTAAAAGTTAAAAGTAAAAATCATATAACCGAGCAAGCAAGCAAATTTATTCCTTGTCATTCTTTCCCTGTTTCATCTTGGCCCCTTCCAGGAGGGCAGTGGCAATAAGCTCAAGCTGCTGCTTAAGCTCAGAGGCCTTGTATTTGTGCTTGGCTGCACCCTGGATGGCCTTGGTGAATAGGGTGGAACAGGTTGTTGGCTTGGTGGGGGGGGACGCAGTTGGAGAGATCACACAGCTTGGAGATGGTTTTCTCCTGCTTGTGCTGCAAGAGGGAAAAGAAATTATTGAATTTTAGGTGGAGCCCAAAGTTGGCCTTGAGGTGTTTGTGGTAAGCCTCTAGTGCTGATGTGGTCTTGAGCTCACCATTCACTGCTGCCCAGTACACATTCCAGCTGGCCTTGGCACAGGCCTTGCCTCACCTCTGCGTGACAACCTTCCCAATCCACTGGGGCTTGAAGTACTCAAGGAAAGGCTTGAAATCCGGGTGCTTCACTATGTAGGGATCCTTTGAGAGCACCTCAAACCCCATTGCAGTGTGCTCTGGCTTTAAAAAAGCCAAGGCACTAAATTGTGCCAGCACAAATCTGCAGGTGTCTAAAGTATCCCTCTGGCTCAACCTACTAAGCTCCACGTGGGCCTGCATGTTACGAGCAACTGCTTGGCGGAAGTGGAAGTGGCACCCCTGCACCTCCCTGCTAAACAGCTGCTCAAATGCATTGAACTGAGCAGGCTCAAAGTCCATAATGCATATGCAAGGCCCAAGAGCTCTCAGCCTTGCCTTTTCCTCCGAGTCCAGGGTAGCCTGGTCCTTGTCAGAGGCAGGTGGGTTGGCGCAGGTGTGGGGGGAGTCTTCCTGGATTCATCATTGTTGGTGGGGGGAAGGAGGGCAAGTGCTTGGCGGATGATGGAGAACACGCGGGTATATATGGCCTCAGTGGCCCCGGGAAGAAGGAAGAACGCAAGTGGAATCACCCAGATGTCAATCTGGGCATGAACCATCCAGAGCTGCTTGAACATCCAGGGGCAAGTGGCAAAGGTACCATCAACTAGCCAGGTTGACGCCCTTTTCAACTCCATCAGGTTCTGCTGAGTTGAGTAGCAGATTATACGGTCCTTGGCTGCAGGCCTGTCATCATGAAGCAGGAAGCACTCCCCACTAGGAAGCTGCTTAAGCTCATGAGTGAGCGTGAGCTCAGAGAGGACATCAGAAGCCTTGGGGGGAGGGGGATTGGCAGCAATTCTCTTATCACTGATGTACTTAACAAGTTGCTCCTGAGTGGGCACCAACTTAAGATTGTTGGGCTTCAGGTGCTGGAGGGCCTTGATGGCCAGATCTGATGTGCAAAGATGGGAGGATGTGGGTATTACTTGCACAAGGTACCACTTTAACATCCGAGTGATCAGGTGATTGGGGGGCTCACAAGTGTGCTCCCCCTTCTCCAAAGTAACCTGCTCCCAGCCCTTGGTGTTCAACCGGGCCCCACAAGTCTTATCCTTGCAGACAAAGTGCTTGCTTTTGGTCTGCCGCTTTTGGTTGTTGCAATTAAAGATATAATTGTTGGCAACGTAACCAGGGCCGCCCTTTACAGACATGATCAGAAAGTACCAGGGGAAGCGCTTGGGAACTTTAAACTCTCCGTCCACGTTGCAAATGTTGTGGATGGCCAGTGGATCCCAAGCCACATGACCAGAAGCTTTAAACTTCTTGGAGTAATCCTCTGGCTCATCTTTGGGGTCAGATGAAGAAGGAGGGGAAGAGCCATTGGGAGGGGGAGGATTCTTTGAGGCCTGCTTGGATGCCTCCTTTTTCTTACCAGAAGAAGAGGTGGGCTCCTTGGCAGCCTTTGCCTTCTTGGTCCGGCGCTCCTTGGTAGGCTTGGAGTTGGCCTCTGAGTGATAAAATGAGTGGTAGGTAAGATCACCATCTGATTTATTGGGGGAGGATTTTTGGGGGGAAGGTGAAGGGGATGTAGAAGATGAGGGTGGAGGGGGGAGGAGTGGGAGGAGATGGGGTTGGGGACTTTGCCTTTGCAGGCTTCTTGGCACGCTTGGGGGTGGAGGCAGTTTCTTTGGAGCCTTTGGAGGCTTGGCGCTTAGGCTGCTGGCTGTTCTTGCTTGATTTAGTCTAAAGAAAAGTTTAGCATTGTAAATAAAATGATTGAGAAGATATTGCAAACACAAAGAGGTAAAGCAAAGCAAAAGTTGAATGAAAAGTATGCAAATAAAGTTTTATTTATAAAAAAACATAAAAAAGTAAATAGAAGCAAAATAGAAACTCAAAGTGTAGATATAAAGGTTAAAACATAGAAAATAAGTGAATTTATGATAAAGCATCAAAGATGTTAGGTTCAGCATAACATCTTAGTGTTAAATCAATGTAAAAGTTTAATTGAAAATCAAAAAAATATATGAAAATTATATGGAGAGCAGCAGAAAAAGTAGTAGATTATAATAGCAAAAAAATATTATGTGGAATTTTTTTATTGAGAGTTGAAAATTCAAAACATAGTAAAGTGTTGAGTTTGGCACTGTCAAACAGCCAGAAAAAGCTGAATTCTCACTGTCGAGTATGCCAGAGTCGAGCAGAAACATCAAATTTACTATGTTTTTTACATATAAAACTTGCTTAAATTTAAACCGGGTTCAAAAGTTAACCCAAAAGCAAGGCAGTTTTGTATGCTCAAAAATAAAAAAATACAACATAAGTTAAAAAAGTAAATGAGTAGGAAGGTGTTTATTAGTGATTAGGGCATGCTGTGAGGAGCTGGGAGTGAATTATTTACCATAGTGTTGGTTAAAACGTTAAGAAGCTCTCTGTACTAATCCCCAAGTTAAAGTGTTGAGTGGATGAGTGTTGAGTGGCGCTCATAGTGTGTCACATATTAATTTAGCCTTAATTCTGAGCCTTTGATTAGTTAAATCCAAAACCAATCAGGTGTCAAGTTGATAGAGTCAAACAAAGAAAGTGTCAAGTTTCAGTTTTTTATAAATTACATATGAAATCTCTTAATAAATTGGGCTTAATTTATGTGGCACCACTTAATCCAAAAACCCGGGAATGACATAATGTAAAACAAGTGGGGCATTTGATTAATGACTATACCACTAAATCCAGTATAGTGGTGCTTGGGAGCCTAATCAACGACTATGGACACTAATAATAAAAATATAATAGTAAATAATAAAATTTATATAAGCGCATATGTATTTTATTAATAAAATGTAAAATTTGGCTTAAAAAGTGTCAAACTGGTCACTTTTGGGTTTAGAGTGTCAAACACAGGTTTTTTCATTTCTATTAGTAAATTTACTTATAAATTGCCCCTTAAATTGGTATTTTAGCTAACTAATTTATTAAACAGAGTCAAGTTCAAGTAAATTTATTTTTGGTTTTTGGTTTTGAACCCCTAAATTACTAGTAAAAATTAGCTTAAAATTGGTTAAGCCAAAAATACTAATAGATTCACATATGCGGCACTCAACTCCCTGGTACTCGACAAAGTGTCAAGTACCAGGGAGTCAAGTTTAAGGGAGTTGAACTTACCACAGTTGCAGCAGAAACACTAGCTGCTTGCCATGACTATAACATAGAACAACCCAAGGTCTTGTGCTACTAGCATTGTCTGATCAGATCTGGTTTTTCATTCCACACAGTTGCAATTGATGTAGTTGTACCATTGCCCATCACAACAAGTAAGAATAGATTTGTGATAGTGGCTATGGATCAGTTGACTAAGTGGGTGGAAAATAAAGCTATCCCAAATCAGTCTGCTTTAACTGCAGCCAAGTTTATACTTGAGAACATCCTTTACAAGCATGACTGCCCGCAGACTTTATTGACAGACAATGGCTTCAATTTCATCAGTTATATGATGCTACAGATTAACAAGCTAATGAGCATTCACAGTTGTTGTGACCTGAGGCGCGGCACAGATACACAACAGGGAATCCTAACCTTAGGATTGGATTTGTACTTAGTCTCAGTTAGAATGGCAGGGAAGGCTATGTGATTACCTTGTGGCCCTGATTGAATGTAATCTGCTAGATGTGGCTAGAGAGGCGCCAAAGTACATGAAGACACAAAGACAAAAATGTGAATATAACTACTATTTTATTGGTGAAATAAAATGGAATATATGCTGTGTAGTTTTACCACAAAACAGTACATGGATGGTAGGATTACTTGCCACAAGGATGAGTGGGGCAAGTGATTTGCGCAGAATCAGGAAACTAAACAATTGAATTTCCCAATTTGGAGCCAGACTCATTTCAAAGGGCAAAAGTAAAAGAGAGATATTTGTCCTCAAAATAACCCATTGAAGGAGAAATCAAAACATGGTGAATGGCGGCATTCACAATGTTGCCCTCCTCTAGATTGGCCTTAGGGGGGTGGTACTTGTGGAAGAACTTGGAATGCACGCAGGCAAACAGTTGACCACTAGAGAGGAGTTTCACAGTGTACTCTGATCCTGGATTGAAGGTCACTTCCAGAGGTCCAACCCAAAATGTATCTAACTTTTGAGTGTGTCCTCCTACTCTATGCTGATATTAGAGAAAATGGTCCCCAATATTGAACTCAGGCAAGGGAGAGCGTCCAGCATTGCCAGGAGAGAGCTCAAGAATTTTGGTCTTGTACGCAGAGATGTATACAGTAGCTTGTATATCAATAATGTGGTTGAATAAATCTTTGATATGGTTATCTGGGTTCACAGCCTTGTCAGAGGAGAGGAGGGGAGCCCTCAGGAGCAACAGAGTAGTGGCCTCATGCCCATATAGCATAGAAAAGGGGGAGTACCCAGTGACACAATGTTTTCTAAGGCAATAATCAAAGAGAGCAGCGGGTAAGCATAGATCCTAGTTTGTAGCATCAGAAATAGGAAGTTTCCTCATGATAGAGACCAGAGTTGAGTTTGCACGCTCAAACAACCCATTGATAGAAGGATTATAAGGGGCAGAGAAAGACTGGTGAGACTCTAAGGCTTCAACAACAGAGGTTACCAACTTGGCGTTGAAGTTAGAACCATTGTCAGATAACAACACTTGAGGACAGCCATGGCAAAAGAATACATCTTGCAACAGAAAGGAAGAAGTTGTTTTGGCAGTGATGTCCTTAGTAGGGCGAGCTTTTACCCATTTGATAAAATAATCAACAGCAATTAGTATAAAGCGGCAACCAGAGCAAGAGCAGGGGAGAGGCCCTACAGCGTCAATGCTGACAGTATAAAAGGCGTGTTGAGGGGGGACTAGCTTGAACTTGTGTGAGGCAGCTCATGGTCGCTAAAGCTGACAATCATGGCAACTAACAATGACATCAGGAATCAGCAGGAAAAGGTTCTCCCAGAATAGTTTTTCTAGAGCCAGTCATAGGTCTTGACAATGCCTCTGTTTCTTGTCTCCTTATGAGCTTGAAGAACCAACAAAAGCAAAGACTAGGCCGTACATAAGATTGTAGCAGTCTTGTAAATTCTTGAAAAGCTGGTTGTAACAAATGAATGTGCTTTCAGATAGTTTGGATAGGGAAATACAAAATTCTTCCATCTTGTTCTCCCAGGAAGAAAGGTACCCATTTAGTTCATATAGTTGGTCAGCCTCAGCAGAGTGTAGAGCAAGGATGGGCATTCTGGACAATTCATCTGCGTTTTGATGTTGAATCCTGGGACAGTGTAGCACAGTAAAGTTGTAGCATTTCAGGGAGAGAGCCCATCTAGTTATTTGTCCTTCTAGTTTCTTAAGCTGCTGTAGCCATTTGAGCAAAGTGTGGTTAGTAACCACAGTGAAATGGGTGCCATACACATAATGGCGGAACTGCTTGACAGCAAGCAGCACAGCACAGCAAGGCATTCATTCTTGGTCACACTGTAATTTTTCTCATGCTTATTTAGAACACAAGTGGTATAAGCTACAGGGTGATCCACACCTTCATCATCTAATTGAGCCAAGATAGCCCCAATAGCCAGGTCACTAGCATCATTATATAGGATGAATTCCTTATTTTAGTCAGGATATACTAGGATGGGATTCTCTTTGAGTTTTTGCTTGAGGGTCTGAAAAGCTTATTGCTGGTTAGCAGTCCATTCAAAAGGGATATTATACAACAGTTAAACCAATGGTTAACTAGTGTTGGAAAAGTTAGGGATGAACTGTCTGTAGTATCCCATTATACCCACAAAGACTTGAACCTCTTGTAGATTGGTGGGCGGAAGCATTTTGTCAATGGCCTTGTGACTGTACTACAGTCACTGCTGAGCATTTAGCCAAAAAAATGCTCCAAAATATAAAGATGATCTGTTTTTGCTGTTTATTACATATAGATAGGTTTGTTTGGAATTCTTGAGGGAAAGTTTCCTAGAAACTGGATATCTATGTTTAATAAAAGAACAGAATATGGATGTTTAGTTAGGTTAGGCTAACTAAAAGAATTGAGGCAAGATTGGCCAAATCAATCTTGGAGACTAGGCATCTCAAAATGGGTTAGTTAATCAAGAATATTAAATAATAAATACAGGATATAATTAATGAGGATTTAATTATATTAAAATGGCCTTGACTTTTTCAAGAAGTTTGGTTAAGGTTAACCATGGGAAAACCCCCAGAATTTGGGTTAAAAAGCGCTGTGTTGGCAAATTTATTGGGTTAGAGTTGCGGCCGCGCCGCCTAATAAATTTGAGATGCGCCAATATCAAATTTTCTCAGGCGCTGGGGTGCCGCCTGGGAAAATTGCTGGGCGCCACAGTGGCGCCTGGTTTGAGTTTTGAAGCAGTTTAATGGGTTTTAAAGGCAAAAACCCATTAAATGCAAAAATAACTAAATAAAGCAAGTATGCCTAGGAATTCAGGTTTGATCAGCTGGTTCCCAGTTGGAACACTGATAGCTGAGTTTAGGATGTGCAATCCACAGGGTTTTGGCGCTGGGAGATGGGGAAGCTCCATGTCAAATTGGTACATTGGGTTGAATGGAGTCAGGTGACTTCTGCCCATTGTAGGTCAATTCTCATAGGTTGAGAATTGTTAGTGATCTTTCAGGTAAAGATATATGTTGGATGACTTGAATATCATAGGCCACGTGACGCAAATCATTGGTTGATTCAGGAACCAAAGGGGGTTTCAGCTGTGTATGCCCCAAATGGTATATAAGCAAAAACAGTTAAACATTAATAAATTATTCATATTCATTGTCGGTTTTGATGCTTTCCCCTCACCTATTTTTCAATTGTCATGCCTTCTTTGTTAAAATTTGAGATAACCAAGTTTGGTGTCCTTTGTGTGGAAACTGCTGCAGCAAGAAGGAGGTTCCTACAAGTACATTGGAAGAAGCTTGGACCAGCCTGGAGGTCACTAAGATTATTCCTGCTGAATCTTAAGTAGAAGTAAAGGCTGCGTTTGTAGAGCTGTATTCCAATTACTTTGCAAAGGAAGGGACTCCTGTCCAAGGGAACCAAATTTATACTTGGGATGCTTGGAACTTGTTGATAGGATTGGATGAAATCTTGCAACAAGTAAAAGAGATGGCAAATCGTGAAATTGAGGCGTTGAGAGCACAAGAGGAAAAAAGCGTTGAAATCATGGCTTGTTGGTGGGATGACAACAAAGTGTTATCCAAGAAAATTGCCTCCCTGGAGGCCAAGCTCCTCAAAGCTTTGTCCCAGGAAGGTAACAGCAATAAGAGTCAAGGGCAGGATAATGGCAGGATGGACTGGTTAGGCCTGGATCCGTCACAGGCCTCAACTTTCTTGGTCATTGGACAAATCCTGGTCTGGATTACCTCATGGCCCAAGAATTCAAGGTGTTCCTTGAAGAAGGCACACTTAGATGGTTTTAACTTAAGTCTGGCCTCATAAATCTTAATGAACACCTCCTTGAAATGGACAAAGTGATCAGTGAAGGTGGCGCTGAAGACAGTTATATCATCTAAGTACACTAAACACACAAGAGCTTCAAATAACGGAGAATTGAATCCATGGCTTGTTGGAAAGTAGCTGGAGCATTGCAGAGTCCTTGCAGCACTCAAGTGGGCTCAAACAATCCTTCAGTAGTGATGAGTGCAGGGCTTTTGTCTATCCCCAGGAGAGAGATCAACTTGCCAGTATCCAGAAGCCAAATCCAATACAGAGAAGAACTTGGAGCCACCAAGGCAGCAAAGAGCATTGTCAATGCATGGTAGGTGATAGGAATCTTTTTTGATTAAGGAGTTCAAGTGTCAGTAGTCCATCACAATACAATGACCTCCATCTTTCTTCTTCAGTATGAGCAGGGGGGAGGCCCATGGACTTTGGGAAGGAGCTAATAGCCCAGCATCTAATAGTTGCTTGAGCTCTTTAGACAATTGAGCATCTTCCACACAACTGCAGTAATATGGTTTAGTGCAGAAGGGGGGAGCATCACCAGTATTGATCTGGTGAATGACACCTTTGGCTAGACCATAATCAGTGCTATCTTTAGAAAAGATATCTGAAAATTAATCTAGAAAGTCAAGCACCTGTGACAGATCCAGGTCCAACCAGTCCAACTTACCATTATCCTGCCTTTGACTTTTATTGCCATTACCTTCCTGTGACAAAGCTTTGAGGAGCTTTGCTTCCAGGGAGGTAATTTTGTGAGACAAAAATTTATTGTCTTCTCTCCAACAAGCCATAATTTCACCACTCTTTTCCTCTCTGTTTCTCAATGCCTCAACTTCACAATTGGCTCTGTCCTTTACTTGTTGCAAAATTTCATTGAACCCTAACAGCAAGTTCCAGGATTCCCATGCATAAGCTTAATTTCCTTGTGCCAGGGTTCCTTCTCTGGCAAAATAGTCAGAGTATAGTTCTTCAAAAGCCGCTTTTACTTCTACCAAAAATTCCTCAGGTGCAATCTTAGAGACCTCCAGACTTGCCCAAGCCTCCTCAAGCAAGCTGGTAGGAACTTCCTTTCTTGCAGAAGCGGCCTCAACATAAAAAACTCCAAATTTTGCTCTTTCAAATAGTAATAAAGAAGACATGCTAATTAATAAGAAATTGAGGGGAAAGCGTTGAAATTGACAATATATCTTTATTTAAAATTTAGCCGTTTTTGTTTATATACTATTTGGGGCATATTTGGCTGAAAACCCCTCTGGTTCCTGAATCACCCTATGATTCATCACGCGGTCTATGACATTTGAGTCGTCCAAACCTATATTTTTACCTAAAAGATCACCAATAATTCTCAACCTATGAGAACCAACCTACAATGGGAAGAGTCACCTGACTCCATTCATCCCAATGCACCAGTTCAGCATGGAGCTTCCCCAGCTCCTGGCGCCAAAACCCTGTGGATTACATATCCCAAAACTCAGCTATCAATGTTCCAACTGGGAACAAGTTGATAAAACCTGAATTCCTAGGCATCCTTGCCTTTATTTTGTATCTTTGCATTTAATGGTTTTTTGCCTTAAAACCCATCAAAATGCTTCAAAACTCAAACCAGGCGCCACCACGGCGCCCAGCAATTTTTCTAGGTGGCACTTCTAACCTAAATTTTTTTCCAAAGCGGCGCTTTTAACCCATAATTTGGGGGTTTAATTTTGATTAAACTTAATCAAACTTTTTGAAACAGTCAAGGCAATTAACTAATACAATTAAATCCTCATTAATTATATTCCCATACATCTATTAAATAATCTTCCCGGTTAATTAATTTTTTTGAGACACCTAGTCTCCAAGATAGATTTGGCCAATCTTACCTTCTGTTCTTTTATTGAATATAGATACTAACTTCTCAGGAATCTTTATCCAAAGAATTCCAACCAAACCTATCTACATAAAACAAAAATCCAAAAACAGAGCAACTTTATGTCTTGGAGTAATTATTTGGCTAAATACTCAACAATACTGTTGTACAGTCACAGCACCTCCTTCTTTTGTACCAGGGATAGTTGCAGGAAGTCTTGAGTGATGAATAAGGACATGGCTTGGGGCTTGTCTTCAGGTAAATTAAAATCCAGAAACATGCCAAAGGGATGTAGCAATAGGGCATCAGGAGCATTCAACAACTTGCCATAGCCAACAACCTGCCCTCTAGACACTTGTATGAGGAGAGCAGTTAAGTTGCCAACCAGCAATTGAACAGGGTCCTTATGAGAGACATCTAGGATTCCAGGACAGAGGTAAGGTTTGTTGCAACCTAGAAAGGGAGGAGAGTACAACTCCAAGAAATTTTGTTCAGGTAGCTCATACAATATTTGGGAGTCCAAGATGGCTTGAGAGCCAGGGGGGATGGTTACAGCGGATGTGGCTAGGAGAGGGATCCCCTCAGATGCAGGGCAAGCCATAGGCGGACACTTCATGTTGGAGGAATGAGTACAGTATTTTAAAGTGAAAATACCAGTGGGATATTCTAAGGCACATGTCTTGAGGCGCTTCCCAGGAACTTTAACTGGCTCTTCAAAGATCAGAGGGACCTCATACCCTAAGATAGAGAGGTAGCTGTCCTTCAATTGATGATCCCATTGTATTCTCAAAGGAATCAAGTACCCACTAGGAGGTCATGACTCTCATTCTCCAAGACAACAACAGGCGTGGCCAAGAGTAGCTTGCCAAACCACATGGGAAGAGCAGAATAAGCTCCTATAGCCCAAGTCATGAATAGCCCAGCTGTGCCATACAACTGGTGGTAATTAGGGTCAGGGGAAAGTTTGAGCTTCTTGACAAGCTTTGAGGAGACAACATTAACAGGAGACCCCATGTTTAATACGGCCTTGATTTTCACTTTTTGGATGGATATTTCCACACAAGTGGTAGTACAACCAAAGGGAGGGAGGACAGCCAGAATTTCTTGGGCTTCTGCCAGCTCTTTGTCCCATTTTTTGATCATGCATCTCAAGCCTGGAAAATCTCTATAGACAGTCTGGAGAGGAAGTGAGACTTAAACCTTCCTGAATAAAGTGTTGGCAACCTCAGCAGCTTCCTCAGATGACTCTACAAGCACAGGAGACCTCTTAGCTTGAGTGAGGTAAGGGCAGGAGACAACCTCCTTGGCTTCTGGAAGAGACTTGGCGGTTGTCATAGATTTCCCAGAACACAACTTATAAGGGACACTAATGGTTTCAGAAACAGCCAGGACAGAGTAATCATATGCATCAGCATTGTCAGTATCAGAGTCATCTAGGTCAGAGTTGTCAGAGATATTGTGGAACAACAGGAGGATAGGAGGAGCCTCATTATCAACAGGCTTGGGGTCAGATATAGAGGGATGGATTGAAAGAGACTGGGGGGAATTGTCAACCAAGAGCGTCTCTGCCTCTATGTTGACTGTTCTTTTCCCGCCTTCTCCTTAGGATCAGCTCCTTCAACCTGCAGGTTGGTGCAGACTCAAGAATAGTGACCTATCTGGCTACAGTTATGGCAACCTTGGTGTCAAGGAGGATTTTTCAAGTTCATTGTGAGGATGTGAGGACCACAGGAAGACAAACCAGATTTAGAAGCAGCTTAACCTTCCCTAACAACTGCTCCAGAATGGGTGAGGTGCATGTCCTACAACAGCGTCTTTATGCTCTTCATAGAGGAAAGCATGGCTTTATGGGCTTTGAAGTGAAGGCACAGAAGTTGGTTAACTTTGAGAGCTTGAGTGCAAGCCATGTAAGCTTCATGGGCTGTCAATTGTCTGCTTGTTATCAGCTGCTGTCTTTCCATGTAGAATCTGTCTGCAAACTCGGCTAGCATCTCTTTAGATTTGAAAGCAATGTGCATAAAAGCGTCCTTTTTTACTTCCAGGCTAAGGTCACCACCAAACTTTTCAATCAGGAGCTGCTTCATATCTTCCCACGTCTCAATGGAGGGTAGTTAAGGCACCACTACCTCGTGGCAAGTCAGGTGCAGGCAGGTTATAATGTGTTCCTTCTTAATTGCATCTGAGGCTCTTCTCATGGAAGTTTCATAGATAGTTAGGAAAGCTGCAATGGCCAAGGTTTTGGGGTTGAAGACTTGCTTAAAGGTAGGCTTGAAATGTTTTTCTGGAGTTGGGATACCATTGTTACTATTGATTACATTTATGCGCAGGGAGAATTCTGCTTTGGATTTGGAGGGGGGCTGTCTGGCCCACAGCTGTCAAACACTTTCCTCAAGAGTAGTCAGGGTCTCAGCAGTGTGGGTACCCATATTAGTAGCTAGGGTGGTCTGCTGCTCATTAATATTGAGGTGTTGGCCCTGTGTTGTTACTACTGAGGATAGTTCAGCCAGTTGAGATGTAAGAGACAGACCCACCAAAAGGCAAGGGGCAAACCTGTCATTTACTGAATCAATTAACTCACTCATTTCTTGCACATCCCTATCAATTTTGGTGTGGTCTTGTTTCAAATGGTCCACCTCATTAGCTAGAGCAATCAATTCTCTAGAAAAGTGAATTTGAGGGGCTCCTGGCAAGCCAGGGCAACAGCCATCTTCATTGATAACTCTAACTGGGCTAGCCGCAATTGCCACCATTTCACACAGGGTAGCAACCTCTTGTTATAAGTCAGCAACCTGAGTTATCAGAGCAAGCACTTGAGGATTAGTCTGAGGGGCTTTGGTAGGGCAATCCTGGCTGCAGCTGGATTCTCTTAACTCTCAAATGGCATCCCAGAGCCTCTGTTCTCTATCCATCAAATTGTCAGATGGGTGAGAGGGCGGAGCATCTGGCTTGGGCTTAGATAACTTGTTCACTTGAGTCTTGAGCTTGGCAATAGCAGTGGCAGTGACAACCCTTTCTTGATCAAATTCTTCACTGAGTTCACAGAGGCCTTTAGAAGCAAAGGCCACTACCTGTTGCAATTGCTCAAAGGAATAAGCACTGGATGCATTGAGCTGCTGTACAAGTTGTTTGAAATTGATGAGATAAGCGTTCAAGGTGAAATCTACTTGGGTTTGCCAGGGCTGTTACAGCTGATTAAACTCATGTAGACTCTACCTGACATACTCAGGGATGAACAGGTGCATTTGCTCAATGGAATTGACCAAACAGATCTGGGAGATGTCAGAGTTGCGCTGATTGTCTGATATCAAGGAAAATAGGGAGTGGATTCACTATTAGCAGCCGCAAACTGGTCCCAGTGATGAGTAACGACTGCTTATAGAGTAGAAATCTCCTGGATGTGGAGCCCTAACACCATTTGATGGTGGGCTAAGGTGGGTTGGGAAAAGGATGACAATAGGTGCTCAGCAGAGCCAGCCTATGAGAGGAGATGCTGTGGAAATTGTGGAGCCACAATCAATTTATAGTATTCTGCTTGATTGAACTGAAGCTAGAGGCAAGGGATGGCCCCATCACAGGCTAACCCCAGGGCTACTGCCATGACTTGTTCCAAGTCAGGGGTACCCAAAGAGTAAGTCACTAGGCAGGGACCATTCCCAAGATTCAGCAAATTAGGGACAATAGGCGGGTCTGTGATGTCTTCCTTGATAAGAGGACTGGTAATTTCAGGTGAAGTTGGCTCTTGTATAGGCAGAGGCAAAGGACCTGGAAACGTAAGTGCAAAGGGGTAACCAAGGGGCTTACAGCCCCTGAAGTGAGCTCAATTTTTGTTGTGACTTGAGGTGTGGCACAGATACACAACAGGGAATCCTAACCTTAGGATTGGATTTATAATAAGTCTTGGTTAGAATGGCAGGGAAGGCTATGTGATTACCTTGTGGCCCTGATTGAATAATATCTGCTAGACGTGCCTAGATAGGCGCCAAAGTACGTGAAGACACAAAGAAAAAAGTGTGAATAGAACTTAGATCTTATTGGTGAAATGAAATGGAATATATACTGTGTAGCTTTACCACAAAACAGTACATGGACAGTAGGATCACTTGCCACAAGGATGAGTGGGGCAAGTGAGTTGCATAGAATCAGGAAAAAGAACAGTTGAACTTCTCAATTTGAAGCCAGACTCATTTTGAAGGGCAAAAGCAAAAGAGAGAGATTTGTCCTCAAAATAATCCATCAAAGGCAAAATCAAAACACAGTGAATGGCAACATTCACAACAACAGTACCCTTTCATCACCATACCATTCCCAAACAAATGTAATGGTAGAGAGAACCAACAGAAGCTTAGTACAGATTCTAAGGAAGCTAAGCCATCAACACAAAACAGAATGTGAGACATATCTTCTGACATCCACCTTTGTTTACAACATTGGATTCCATAGGGCTACCAGGAAAAGCCCCTTCCAGCTTCTGTATGGACTACAACCTAGCCGTCCTCCTCACCTGTACAGTCTTGTTAATTCTTGCAACTCCCTCTCTCCCAACGATTATCTAACTGAAATTAGCTCAGACACTCTTTAAAACACAGTCTGATGCATACACTACCAATCTGGCAGCTAACTAAAAGGAAATGGATTGGGCGGGAAAGTCTTGCCCAGCCCTCCCTGTATACGAGATGGGAAGCCTGGTTTACTTCTATAGCAACCAAGGGTACAGTTATAAAAGCAAACTTTCCTTGTTATGGAAAGGTCTGGTTAAAGTAGTACAGAAAATGGTAGTAGATGGCTACACTCTCAAGGATCTGGAAATAGGCCAGCTGATCACTCAATTTCACACGCAATACATGCACAAGGCCCCAAGTGGTCAAGAATAATTCCCCTTTATGGGTAATAACTCAGAAAAAGAAAAAGCCCAATGAAAATAATCCACAAGTTGTTAACCTTTTTAAAACAAGAAGGAAGATAACACATATAAGGGGAAAAGAAAGATAATTATATTGCAACACTTTATTAAGATGCAAGTTCTTCTAATGCTAGACGTAACTGAAGGAGGATTTGTACAGATGCAGCATATATAAGCCACACAGAAGGCAACCAGCGCAATCCATAAGGAAGGAATGGAGTTGAATTGACTGGTAGGAACTGGGCATAATTTATTACTATGGAATATGAGAACATTATTCCTAGTAGGATGTCTCCCATAGCAGGCTTTCTTGCTGAGTGTATTCTTCTGGTGTCTTGCCGCCTACAGAATACATCATACTAAGTAATCATTTGAGGTATTCAGTAATATGATGAATGTGTTAGTGGTAAACAGACTTGGATCCACACAGTACAAGGTTACCAACTTGTGTCATGGATTGTCAGCTCCTAGAGTTTTCATAGCTTAAGAGATACAGTGTTGTACTCATAGCCCCTCAAAGACAATACTTGTGGCTATCAGAACCATGCCATAAGGGTACTGGTCCTGCGGTTGCCTTGGGACTCATCCAGGCAATGAAGATGACCCTCAACAGATCCAATACTTGAGATTTTTGATTAGTCAAAAGCAACATTCCATCAAATCTAAACTGGTTGAGTTAGATCTCCGAATATTCTATTAGTTTAGGTATTGTTAATCTCCAGTGAACTGTGTTTTAAAAATTCAAGTTTACGTGTAATAATCATGTACAGGCACTCCAGAGCAAGCATTAACACTGACCACATGGCATAAGAACCACATAGCTACAGCCTTGGGATTGAATCCCAACAAACATGCAGGGAAAATGTTTATATACTGTCTGTGTTGGTCTTCTTGAATCACAGCCACAGTACTTGTGACTTCTTCTGCAGTTAGGTTTTTGAGCCTTGTCAATAGAGAACTAGGGATGAAACGCCTTGTCTGACTAGGCATAGCAGTTTTCCTTGGTGTCTTCTTTGGACTTGTGATGGAAGATTAGATAACGGTATTTGAGGGCGTACTTGGTTGGTATACACTGCCACTGATTGGACTTTGGAAGGCATCATCAACTTGGTCACCTAGTAATTTTTCAAAGTCTTCTCTCTCTTCTGGTTCTAAGATGGGTGAAGGACACAATGGTTTCCTGTGGCCTGACCTTTTGGAGTTAGCATGGTTGGCAGTCATCTCTGTTGTGGATATTCAGTATATCTCATTACTGGTTTCTTTACTATTTTGGGACAATTAACCATAATGAGAGAGAAAACACTGTCATCATAATGTCCAGTTTAGTGGGGGGAAATGTTATAATGCAGCTAGTGTAAACTAGTCATTACTGACGTCAATAAATCCCATCAATTAGGCTCTAGTGAAAAGGTTCAAATTGCCCTGTAGTTCAAATGAACAATTAGTCTGTTTGACTAATGGGTCATAACCTCAGAGGGTTATTTAGCCCATCAAACTATCATACCAATTGATGGGCTGAGAACCAATATGATCTGAGATGAAGTCTGATCAGGGGATCAGTGGCTCAAGTTTAATCACAAAACCCCTATATAACTCTTCCCTTGTATTATTAAAAATAGAGTTGATATTGCATTAACTATAAATTTATTATACACATTAAGTAGAAGAATCATCTTAGCTTAGACTTTAGTAATACATAGGTTGTAATTGAGTTAAGTGTATAACAGCCATCACCACACCATAGCTGAATTTATAACAAGGTTGCTGGTCCTGAGATGTATCAAGGACTTTATACCATACTATGCTGTAAGTTTAGCAGGGTAGGAATCATCTGAACAGGGCACTGGTTAATCATGGGTGTGATGAGATGATTATGGGGCTGACATATGTGCCCCCTCTCCACTGTAACCTTTCTTAAGCTCTTGGGGTTAATATGAGCCTCACAAGACTTTTCCTAACAAATGAACTGTTTGTTTGATGTAGGAAGATTTTGTTTGTTGCTGTCAAAGATGTAATTGTCAGCAAAGAGAACCTGGACTCCATATACCATTATGATTAAGAAACACCTGGGGAGATGCTTGGGAAGTTTGAACTTCTCCATCACCATTATTTTTTTGGGATGACCAGCGGATGAAAAGCAACATGAATAGTGGTTTGAACTTATTTGTGTACCACTCAGGCTCATCTCAAAGATCATTAGTCAAGAAGAATGTCAAGGAGGAAAAAGGAGGGTTATTATCTGGAAGAGGAGAGAGGTTCTGTGAGGCCTGTTTAGAGGCCTGGTTCCTTTTTCTTATAGATGTAGGCTGACTTGCTGCCTTTTTCTTGGTAGATTTGGGATTCTTTATAGGCTTTGAATCATCAGCAGAGTCATAAAAAGATCATTATCAGAGATACCATATTTGTATTTTTTTGATGGATAATGAGAGGAAAGAATAATAAAAAGTGTTAATTTCTTGGCCTTGGAGGTCTTCATGGGGAAATTTGAGGAGGCAGCAGAGATCAGCTGATAAAAATCATAGTGCTTAATGGGTTTTGTGGTTCTGGTTGATTTGGGCTAAAAAGCCTTGGTGCTGGTAAAATATTTCAATTTTAAATCATAAAAAGATATGAAGGGTGACAAAAAAATCAGGAAAGCAAATGTAAAAGAGGTGGATAACATGTATTACCATAAAAAAGAGAGCCTTTGTTGTGTATATACTTCTGGGAAGTATAATAAACGAGATAACAGGGAAAATCAAGAAGAGAATGATACTTTATTGGGTATGAATATGGGATAATATATAGTATCATAGAAAGTCACATACTGTCTATGTACATCATGGGAGTCATGGGGCTTATCTGAGTAATGTTCCTCTTAAGTCACGAGGCTTATTCAAGTTGTGTTCCACTTAGGAACTGGATTGTTTGATCCCTGTAATAGATGGTTGACTGATAGTAATGCCACTAACTTATTGGTTGGTTGGTGAGCCATTCAGTGACTTGTTCAGTGATCTACTTGGGGTGTCAATTCCTCAAGAGGGAGTAATCAAAGATGTTGTGACACCTTTATTTTGTCTATCCTTAGTGAT
Source organism: Entomophthora muscae (assembly GCA_014839935.2). Lineage (NCBI taxonomy): Eukaryota > Fungi > Entomophthoromycota > Entomophthoromycetes > Entomophthorales > Entomophthoraceae > Entomophthora > Entomophthora muscae. The sequence goes on from QTSX02005706.1 coordinate 503,546, forward strand.
ATTAAGTTTAAAAAAATTCGGGGTACATCATGTTTAAAATAGAGAGAAAATTTAAGAAATAATAGAAACTATATTTCATTAATGACGAGGGTGATGAAAAGTAATTTGATTGGCAATCTTTATTCGATGAGGTATTTTTACTAGCGGTAAGTATATACTTCTTATAAGCAATTGACATAAATCTATGTGGAAAAATTTAGAAGGGACTAATATATATTTAGAGAACAAAGAGATTTATCTAGCTAGTTGGTATACCACATATCAACCTTTTAGAGCATACATGCCAAGTGGTGTAGGAGAGATGTATTGCCTTGGAGAATCAAGGTGTGGTCCTAGTGTAATATATGGATTGTGGTTTAGGGCAACCTTATACTTGAGTTATTTCTTGGGGAGATTGTTTCATGAGAGGGAGCAATCAAAGATTATTGTGCCAATTATGAAGCTTTTTGGATGCTGTGAGTGTAAGGATTTTAATTGTATTTTAAACCATATGGCTATATGGAGTGTACATGTGTAACATTGGAGAAGGGGTTGGATAAAAGTATTTGGTAAATTTATTGTTTGTATTAATGTGGTGAGTTGTGGGAGTTGGATTAGGTGGTTAGAAGAAATGTACCGTCTGAACAAAGCCATGGCCAACCTCCATCCCGTGCCCAAATGCCCCAATGATGAGTCGGCCGGTCTCTGAGGTATCAAAGTCAAGTGTAGGGCGAAACTGTGCAGGATTGGTTCCTATTTGGTTCCTAGGTGAAGTATTCCCTTCCTTGGGATCTTTCGCGATAGCAGCCGAGGATTCATAAGGTACATGGGCTTCGTCATCTGATCCCGGAGTTGGTTGGTGGAGTGCGTCATCAGACATGCTGGCAGAACGGATATACTGGTAATTGTCACTTGAATTGGTAACAGGGGCCGGGCAGACAACGGCAGTAAAGATAAAGGCTAAAATGGGTTTCATTTGTTGAGTTTGTAGGGAATTAGAATCCTTTATACTTTACTAAATCACTCAGGTTCAGTGGCAAAGCATGGTATTACCCTTAACTGGCTCTTTTTAATGAATGGTTGTATTGTAAAATTCACAAGCACGAGTGATGACCATTAACATGCCTTCCCGGATAGCTTATAAAGAAGGTCATGTCAAGTGTGGGGTGATTCCGGTCAATGGTCAGTTCACGTTCCCTGAACATAATCCTCATTCAATATCTACACGTAAAAGCATGTTCTATGCCTCGGTCGGTTAACTGCCTACACCTTGAGCCGAGGCGCTGTTCTTAATAGCCAGGATACCAGGTGCTTGACGAGAGTAGCTTAGAGATGTTAAATGCCGGATGGTTTCCTCATTAAGATGCATCGATTAGTTTTGACATCTGATTAGCTACCCTTGGGTGTCAGCTGAGGAATGATCTCCATTAAACTTGACTCGCGATAATGCTGTAGATGGGGTAAGGGGGTGGAATTTTGATTAAAAGGGTTGTTATTGCAATGGTAATTTATATAAGAAAATGAGGGTTGGCCGTGACTTTACTGGCAGCAGATTTGATATTCTAAGTATAAAATTTAGCAGGTGGCTTGAGAAATTGGCGTGAATTTCCATTTAAGGATGCCAACCCTGGTTAAAGGGATTGAAGGTTGAACAAAAAACTTTACTTGAAGCCATCACGCGATCACAGAGAACCGCGTGTGCTGGTTTCCGGTAGAAAGATAGTGCTCCACCACCTCCTCTAGCCACGAGAAAGTCTTTGCCAAGAGTCCCAGGGATATAAATGACTTGTCAGTGTGAAATTATCAGTAAATGAAGTCAATCCTTGCCATTCTGCTTGCGGCGATAGTCTCTGGCAAGTCATTCCCTGCCCATCGCTATAGCGAGGAGGCCGTCCATGAACCCAGCTACAACTCACACAAGTTCCCTGAACGCTGGAAGGAAAGATCTGGTAAAATTCCCGCTGCTGATGCTTTCGATGATGAAAATAACACTTCCAAAGTACAAGATAAATCTCACTTTGATGACTCCGATGAAGGTGATTCTGACAGCCGCGGCGAGAGATCTTCAAGTGGGAAAGATATTTCCCAACACGATCCCCCAACGGATTCTAATGAAAGTACCCCTAAAAGTAAACGTGATCAATCTGGAAAAAGAAATCCCCAAACGAAGTCTAAAACCAAGAGTAATAACCAAGCTGATTTCCCTTCTCCGCATGGCTTTAAATCTCACGACGATAACATCTTTGATGTCGGTGACATTCGCAACCCAGAAAAGGTTACCAAAACCCAACCAAAATCCTCAGGGGATAATGATTCCCCTAGAAGACAACGAGTATCAAATGAGAAATCTAGAGTTGGCTCATGGCACCACCCCCTTTCTGGCTTGGAAAGTTCTGACATCTTCCCAGGGCATGGCTCGCGGCGCCACATATCCTCCTCCACCAACGGCCTCGATAAAGATGGCAACACTAACCAAACCTCTTCTTCAAAGGAGCGTAGTAGACCAAGGCATCACACACCGAAATCAAATGATAATAACTCTAAATGGTCTTCTAGAAGAAACGGGCATTCTGGTCGCCACATATCAACCCCCAACGGCAACGAGGCTAATGTTTCCTTGCGCCAACATGGCAGGCCTGTACATCAAACAGCAAACTCCAATGGCAATAAAGCATCTTCTAGAAGACGCAGAACATCTGCGAATAAAAGCTCGAATTTGAGTGACGAGGATGATGATAATAGTTCAGATATATCCTTCTCTGACAAACGCGGAAGCTCTGAACGCCATAGATCAACGTCTAATAACGACGCCAGTGATGAAAGCCATACCTCAGACAGATCTTCCAGAAATGACGGGCACTCTGTGCGCACCAAAAGTACATCTACCAACAATGCTGCCTCCTCAAGACGACAAGGGGGGTCATGGCATGGAGGATCAGGCTTGGACACGGATCATGATGACAGTGACTCCGATGGCTCGCCAAGACGGCAAAGAAGCAATGGACATCACGGAGCTAATGCTAATCCTAGCAATGTACCCTCGAGGCGACATATTCACGCTGGAAACCACAGCCCAAACGCCAGTGACGATGATGAAAATAGCTCAGATGGGCCTCTGCGGCGACATAACAGTGCTGGGCATCGCGGATCAAGCTCTGGTGCCGATAATGCAGCCGCTGGAAAGCACAGCGAATCTAGAGATTCCGGCTCAAATTCCAGTGAGGATGGTAACAGCTCAGATGAATCATCTGGAGAACGTGGTAGATCTAGACGCCAACGATCAAAATCCAGTAGTGGACACAGCAGTAGTGATGACAATCCAAACTCAGATAGCTCCTTGGGGCGGCACGGGAACTTAAGCCGTCCCAAACCAGACTCCAACGGCAAAGATACATTCTCTGAAGAACAAGGAAGGTCTAGAAATCATGTGTCGGATATTAATGGTGACGATGCTACCAAGCAACCAGTTGGCTCCGCAAGAGGAAAAGGAAGTGTTGGGCACCCTATAGCTAACGCCAGTGGTAATAAGGCATCCTCGAGACGACATGGTCACGCTGTTCACCATAGCTCAAGCGCCAGTGACGATGATGACAATAGCTCAGATGTACCTCTGCGATGGCATAACATGTCTGGGCATCGCGGATCAAGCTCTAGTTTCAATACTGCAGCCGCTAAAAGGCACAGCGCATCTAGACATTCCGGCTCCAATTCCAGTGAAGATGGTAGCAGCTCAGATAGGTCCTCTGGATTACGTGGTAACTCTGGACACAGCAGATCGAGATCAAATGATGGACATAGTAACATGGATCGTGCCACTACCCCAAATGGTTCTTTGAGAAGACATGGGCACTCGGGGCGGCACATATCAAGCTCTACTGGTAATGGTACATCATCGAGACAGCAAGGAAGTTCTGGTCATCCTGGATCCAACTCCAATATCAATCATACATCTTCTAAAAGAAAGGGCAACTCTGGAAATGACATCATGGATTCAAGTGGCAATAATGCTGATAATAGTACCGATGTATCATCAACGAGACGCGGTAACACTGGACATCGCATATCGACATCCAATCATGGGAATAGCAATCATGACGGTGACAATACCTCAGTTGAATCCAAACGGCGACTTGGAAAAATTCGTCAACCCGGAGCCAACTCCAACGGAAACCATGCATTATCCGGAAGGCACAAAAACCGTGGGCATCACATGTTCAACTCTAGCGGTGACAACAGCAGAAGTTCAGATGGGTCTCCAGGACGACCTACTCACTCTGAACACCATAGCTCGAAAGGTCACTCTGGGCACCACATATCAACCCCAAACGACAATACCCAGGTTGGGTCCTCCAGAAGACATGGCCACCCTGAACGACACAGATCGAGCCCCAACAGTAGAGATACTAATACAGATGATGACAAAACCTTGAATGGACCATTCGGAAAACGTGTACCCCATAAACGTCCCAGAACAAATTTAAACCAGGCCAGAGATAACAGGGGAAAGCCCTCAAACAGAAACCATAGATCCCGCAGCAATACCGAATCAGGTGCAGTTGGCGCAAGTCATAGAGGCATGCCACCAAGACGACACGGCGCCTCTCGACATTCCAGCTCCAAGGTTACTGGAAATAGCATCGGTAACCAAAACGGCAGAGATGTGTCTTCTGGGCGGCATAAACGATCAGGATCTGGTAGCGATAGCGCTGCCACAGGAGATAAAGTTAGCAGAAATGTGTCATCCAGGAGACGCGGCAGCCCTGGAAGCAACATATCTGATTCTGGCAGCAACACAAACAATGATAATAAAAGGAGACAATCATCTGGAACACGGAGTGGTGCCAAAAACAACCGTCCAAACTCCCGCAAGGATGCCAATGATATAGAAAATCGAATTGACAAAGATGTATCGTCAAGAGGAGGCATTGGATTCAGAAACAACCCGTCTGATTCCGGCAGCAATGCAAGCAATGGAAATGTAAAGGAAAGCTCATCTGGAAGACGTGGTAGCTCCAGAAACAACCGTCCAAGCTCTGGCAAGGCCACCATTGATGCGGAAGATCGAAATGAAACAGATGCGCCATCAAGAGGAGGAAGTGGATCCAGAAATAACCCTTCTGGTTCCGACACCAACACAAGCAATAGAAATGTAAAGGGATCCTCACCTGGAAGACGTGGTAGCTCCAGAAACAACCGTCCGACCTCTGGCAAGGACGCCAACGATGCAGAAGATGGAAATGGAAAAGGTGCGTCATCAAGAGGAGGTAGTGGATCCAGAAACAACCCGTCTGGTTCTGGCAGCAACACAAGCAATGGAAATGAAATGGAAAGTTCCTCTGGAAGACGCGGTAGCTCAAGAGACAACCGCCCAACCTCTGGTAATAATGTCAATGGTAAAGGTGACAGAAAGGGAATAGATTGGTCATCTAGACAAGGAAATAGATCCAGAAACAATGGAACAGATTCCGGCAAAGATGCAAATGCCAAAAGGGACCGAAATGGCCTAGATTGGACCCCAAAAAAAGGCGCCAAATCCAGAAGCAACATAGCAAATGCCGACAGCGATGCAGATGCCACGAGGGGTAGAAAAAGCGTAGACTGGTCATCTAGAAGAGACAATGGATCCAAAAACAACGGAGCAGATTCTATCACAGATGCAAGGAACAAAAGGGATGGAAATGTCTTTGATTGGACTTCTAGACGAGATGGTGGATCCAGAAACAATAGAGTGGATTCCGACAAAGATGCCAATGCCAAAAGGGACCGGAATGGACTAGATTGGTCTCCTAAAAAAGGCAACAAATCCAGAAGCAAAAGAGCAAATTCTGACAGCGATGCAAATTCCAAAAGGGACCGAAATGGACTAGATTGGTCTCCCAAAAAAGGCGCCAAATCTAGAAGCAACAGAGAAGATTCTGACAGCGATGCAGATGTCACAAGGGATATAGATGACGTAGACGGGTCATCTAGCACAGGAAACGGATCCAAAAACAGCAGAGCAGATTCTAGCAAAGATGCAAATGCCAAAAGAGATGGAAATGTCTTTGATTGGACTTCTAGACGAGATGGTGGATCCAGAAACAATAGAGTGGATTCCGACAAAGATGCCAATGCCAAAAGGGACCAAAATGGGCTAGATTGGACCCAAAAAAAGGGCGCCAAATCCAGAAGCAACATAGCAAATGCTGACAGCAATACAGCTTCCACGAGAGCTATAAATGGCCTAGATTGGTCTCCGAAAAAGCGTGGTAGCTCCATTAGCAACCGAAAAAATCTGGGTAATGATGCAGGCGCCAAAAGAGATGGAAATAGCCTAGATTGGACTTCCAAAAGACGTGGAAACTCAAAAGGCGATGGATCCAAAGGGGAAAAGCTTGAAGGCAAAGCTTCTGCTTCCCCTGGCCGGAATGGCTCCAAAGGGCTTGGAACTAGAGACCAAGACAAAGATGACTTCCTTGACGATTGGTTTTCTAGAAGGAATAGAGGAGCAGGAGATCCTGGTAAACTCTCAAAACCTCGCAAAGAAACCAGCAAGGATGGTTTATTCCCATGGATTGACGGTGCAGAGAAAAGCAAGGCCAAAAGCAAGACAAATTTTCCAGATGATTTCCCTTGGAAACGCAGTATACCAAAGGGTCGCAATCCCGTAAACAATGTGAATGGAGAAGATGGTCGGCCATTCAGAAGAAATGTATTCACCGATCAAAAATCCGTGGACGATGACATTGAAGATGATGAGGATGAGGACGATATGCAATCTAGAAAAAACGGGTTGGATGGTCGCAAATCCACGGACAATGACATTGATGGTGAAGAAGACGAAGACGACGAAGATGAAGACGAAGAAGACGATGGTGATCGACCATTCAGAAGAAATAATCCAAATGGTCAAAAATCCGAGGACAATGACATTGAAGATGAAGATGATGAAGATAATGATGACGATAGACAAAACGAGCCAAATAGTCGCAAATCCACAGATGATAGCATCGGAGAAGAAGAAGAAGAAGATGACGATGCAAAACCAAGTAAAATTCCAGAAGATGGTCTGCCAGGATTCCAAGTCCCATTTACAGGCAACAAAAAGGATCGTGGAACTCGGAAAATCCCTCCCAGAGAACGGTCTGATTCTAGGACTTTAAGGAACTTGCCTTCTAAACCCGGCAAAGAATTTAATGACAATGGCCGTAACCTCCGCACCATTTTCCCTGGCATTGGCGGAACCCGGGGGCGTAGATTCCCTGTCCTTGAAAAGAACGTCATTACCAATCTACCCAGTGACTCTAGCACAAGAGATGTTCCACAGGCTCGCCAACCCATCATCATCCTAAGGCATCAAGATAAGGGCAAAGAAGAAGCCCAGGAAATCCCACCAACTCCTGAAGAAGTCACCCCCGACGAAGTATCAGATGCTGATGATCGATTCCGCCTGAAGAGGTCGGCCCATGTAAAAGTGGACAACTTTGGCCACGGGGTGGAATTTGACGGCAACGTTGACAACAGCCTCAAAATATTCTGATTGGCTCTCACCTATCCCCTTCCATTTAAACATATCGATATTAAAACAAATTTATCCTACCAACACATCAGCACTAGATTATAAAATTACATTAAAAAATATTAAGAGCAATATCAAATGATGCACCAAAACCCACAACTTTCCTCCTGGCGCAAAAAATCACCCGTCACATAGTTTGATAAGACAGATTCCTGCGCAAAGATCAAATCAAACCTTAACTAGCGAGACCATAATAGTAAACTTTGAAACTATGGGAGTGAAGTTTTCAGATGAAGCTACTTGCTGATTAAACTAATCATGACTAATTAATAGCAAGTATCTCAAACTACATCGATACCTTACAAAGTAAACTTTTGATCCTCTCTTTACAATTCGCCCTTTTTACTACCCACCCCTCAACAAATGACAGCAATAAAATGTTTGACATTTATTAAATCTGAGCTAGTATTTATTTTATCTTTTACAGAAAAAAGAAGATGCGTAAATAGGAATGAAAGTTCTGCTATAAATCCTTTCCCAGATCTGATGGTATACATCCAAAGCTCAATTCTACCCAGCACCAAATGAGCTCCACGTCTCCAAACCATCAAACTCCTACACATCCATGGAGTTATTGTGCCCATATCCCTACCCATACTTAGTATAAAATCGACTAATAAAACTCTTAAAATACCACTGCCTTGATGGTTCTTTCCTATAATAAACCTCCCAAAGAACTCCTAATAAAAAGTTAGCTTACTGTTAATCAAAGTTATTCTTCCCAACTTACCTGTTGTCTCCATGTTATAACTGTGCTGTTTCAGCAGAGTTACAAGGGGAAAATATTTAGAAACTAGATAATATTCTTAATTGGGAGATAATGATTATATAGCTGGTGTGAATCATGGGTAACAGGAATATGATAGTGTTGATCACACAGTTGGATGGTGAAGGGGGTGGCTTGATCCTGGTAATGAGTCAAGCGCCAAAACAAGGTATCCACCGTAGGGGATAAGCATTTGTTCATGTTGTTGGATTTGGCAATTTGAGTTGACTTCCTACTCTTGCTTCAAATGGCCGGGTAATTGGATTGTAGATCACAAACCCACTTGCTTGGAACCTTGCTAGCGGGTCAAGCCTGCTGTTTTGACACTCCCCCTCCCCCAACTAAAGGTTGGCCTCCTCAGGGGGTAGGTTGTCAGGGAGGTTGTCAGGAGCCCAGGCGCCATACTGGACTAGCTGTTGTTTTGTGGCGGACAGAGCGGGTTTTTGTTGTTTGTATTGCTTTGCAGGGTCTCAGGCAATCATGATGTAGGGTTTTGTCTTGTTTGCGCTTCCTGAGTCCTTGTATGAGGTAAGTGTTATTTTTGTTTACCTTTAGAATGATTGCTGGGCCTACTTTTTCAGGTTGTAGCTTACTTTTATCAACGTTCATGACCCAAACTTTGTCACCAACTTCATGTCTATCTTGGATGGGGACAAATGTTTTTTTCAGACACACATTTTCCTTTTCTGTTTGATTACTGTTGCCTGTATGACCTGGGGATCTGAGCGGGGTGGAACCTTGCTGGGCATTTCTAACTTAGGTTCTGTCAATGCTTGAATGATATTGGGCTGTGTGCCGTATACCAACTCAAAAGGGCCTTTTCTGGTGGATCTGTTCACCCGGGTTTAGCACACAAGTAGTGCAGTCAATAGCTGCTTATACCAGTCTTCAGGTCTCCCGGCAGTGAGCTTGGCCAAGGCTTGCACAAGGCTGAAATTTAGCTGCTCTACACTTCCATTGGCCTGCAGGTGGTATGGTGTTGCCACAGTATGTTTGACCCCATTTTTAGTGAGATATACATTGGTGTTTTCAGATGTCAATTCTTTCCCTCCATCAGTTATTGGAGTTCTGGCTTTCCAAACTTGCTGATTATTTCTCTTCTTATGAACTGCTGCATGTCATTGCCAGTGTGCGCCTTTACTGCTTGGGCTACTGGCCATTGTGTAGCAAAATCTATGGCAGTGATTATGTATTTCTTATCATTGTGCTTCCCTGGAATGGGGCCAACAACGTTGAGGGCCCACACCTTGAAGGGTAGTTTTATGTGTTGTAACTGTGCTGTTTTAGCAGAGTTACAAGAGGAAAATATTTAGAGGATAGATAATAATCTTTATTATGAGATAGTGATTATATAGCTATTGTGAATCAATGGATAGCAGGAACATGATTGGTGATCACACAGCTGGATGGGAAAGGGGGTGGCTTGATCCTGCTAATGAGTCAAGCGCCAAATTGAGGTATCCACCGTGAGGGATCATCATTTGTTTGTGTTGATTGATTTGGTAATCTGAGTTGACTTCCTGGTCTGGCTTCAAGTGACCGGGTAATTGGATTGCAGGTCATAAACACGCTTGGTTGGAACCTTGCTGGCGGGTTGAGCCTGCAGTTTTGACACCCCCTCTGGCTGAAAGTTGGCCTCCTCAGGAGGCAGGTTGTCATGGAGGTTGTCAGGAGCCCGGGCGCCATATTGAACCAGTTGTTGTTTGGTGGCAGGCAGGGCAGTTTCTTGTTGTTTCTGTCTTGCTTTGCAAGGTTGTAGGCAGTTGTGGTGTAATGTCTTGTCTTGCTTGCGTTTCCCGAGCCCTTGCACGAGGTAAGTGTTATTGTTGTTTACCTTTAGGATTATCACTGGTCCTACTTTTTTGGGTTGTAGTTTGCTTTTGTCAACATTCATGACCCAGACTTTGTCCCCAACTTCATGTCTCTGGTGGATGGGTACAAAGGTTTTTTGTAAGTGTTCCTTTTCTTTGGCTGCTTGTTTGCTGTTGGCCTCTATTACTTGAGGATCTGAGCAAGGGGGGACTTGACTTGGGATTTCCAGTTTAAGTCCTGTCAATGGTTGAATGATATTAGGCTGTGTGCCGTATACCAGTTCAAATGGGCTTTTCCCGGTGGATCTGTTCACTTGGGTTTGGCGCACAAGTAATGCAGTTGATAGCTGCTTATACCAGTCTTCAGGTCTCCCAGCAGTGAGTAGTCAAAGGCTTGCATGAGGCTACCATTAAGTTGCTCTACACGTCCATTGGCCTGTGGATGGTATGGTGTTGTGACGGTGTGTTTGACCCCATTTTTGGTGAGGTACACGTTGGTGTCTTTGGAGGTCAATTCTTTACCTCCATTGGTTATCAGGAGTTCTGGCTTTCCAAACTTAATGATTATTTCCTTGCCAATGAATTGTTGGACGTTGTTACTGGTATGTGTTTTCACTGCTTGGGCTACTGGCCACCTTGTTGCAAAATTGATGGTAGTGATGATGTATTTTTTGTTGTTGTGCTTTCCTGGCATGGGGCCCACAATGTCTAGAGCCCATACCTTGAATGGTAGTTGGGTTTGAATGGGGAGTACAGATTTTGGTGGGGTTTTGCTTCTGGCAAACTTTTTGCAGACCTTGCACTGTTCTAGCACTTCCTGGACATCACAGTATAAGGTTGGCCACCAGGCTTTATGTTTTAGGAATTCATATAGATTTTGGCTCTTAGTATTTCCAAGATCTCTGTGGTAGCAAAGAATGGTATTGACTTGTTGATGTGTGGGAATGTAAGGAATGGTTATGCCATCTGACATCTTTCTGTTAAGAGTTCTGTATACGTCAGCAAAGAGGTGCCCATTCTTGATGACCGTTTCTTTGGTGATATTGGTTGTGCCTGCGGGGAATCCTTTGTCTTTTGTATGGAGCACTAGGAGAGGCCAGTCTGGGTCAAGCCCATTTTCACCCCTAGAAGCACAGACATACAGGCGGGACAGGGCGTCTGCCATGGCAAGTTCAGCCCTAGGCTTATATTGGATGAGCATGTTAAACCTTTCTAGGATTTCCATCCACTGCGCTTGGCAGTGTGACAAGTTTTCCTGTATCTTGAAATAGATGAGATACTTATGATTGGTTAGTGCTGTGATTTCTTCCTGCTGTTCCAGGTAACAGCGCCATTTGACTAGGCAGTGTACAATGTCCATTAGTTCTTTGTCATGGATAGGGTATTGACACTCACCATCTGTCAGCTTGCGCAACTTGTAGGCTACGGGCAGGAAATCACCATTACTATTCTTAATTTGTAGTACTCCCCTAATGGATGCATCTGAAGCGTCGGTTTCCATCTGGTACTCTCTGTCTTGTTTGGGGCATTGTAAGATGGGAGCTGTCATGAGCTTTTCCTTGAGACGTCTAAAACAGAGGTCACATTGGGGGGTTCATACAAACTTGGACTTGGCACCTGTTATGGCGGACAAGGGGGCAGTCAAGACACCACAGTCAGGTATGAAGCGTTGTACATAGGCCACCATTCCCAAGAAAGTGTGTAGTTCTGACTTGTCCTTGGGAGGTGGCATTTTGCAGATGGCTTGTATCTTCTGACTGTCAGGTTTGATGCTGTCCTTTGAGACTATGTGTCCCAAGAAGGGTAGTTGCTTCCGGAAGAACTGGCATTTAGAGGGCTTGGCCAGCAGTTTAAGTTGTGCCAGGGTTGCAAAGACTTCCTCCAGGTCCTTGTGATGCTGTTCCACTGAGGGACTGTAGACAATGATATTGTTCAGGTACACTAGGGCGTGTTTGCCTATGTGTGGCGCAAACACTTTGTTCATGAAGGTTACAAAGGTAGACGGGGCATTGGTCATGCCAAAGTTGAGTACTACACATTTTTAGGAGCTGTAATTAGTGCATAATGCTGTCTTGGGGATGTCTTCCTCCTTGATGCGGATCTGGTTGTAGCCTGCAGTTAGATCAATCTTGGAGAAGATGGAGGCTCCTCCCAAGGCGTCAAAGAGATCATCAATTAGTGGTAAGGGGTAAAAATTCTTGATGGTGACTTTGTTAAAGACGCAGTAGTCTGTGACCAGGCGTAAGATACCGTCCTTTTTAGCCACAAAGAATACAGCGGCCCCAAAGGGAGACTGTGAGGGGTGGATAAGTCCTTTTTCCAGTGCTTCCTTGAGATAGGTGTGTAGGGCGTTGTCCTTGTTTGGGGTTAGTCAATAGATGGGACGTGCCTTGCGTACGGCCCCCTTGAGCTGGATAGAGTGTTGGATGTGTTTCTCAGGGGGTAGCCCAGTTAACGCCTCCTTAAAGATTTCTGGGTGACGGGCCACAATGTTGTGATCTTGCAGCGTGGAGGTGTCCTGGTGGTCCATGAAGTGTATGATTTCATACTGACAGGAGTCCCAGTCAATAGCTTTCAGGTTTTCCTTCTCATCCAAAGTATCTATGATGCGTACAAAGACGTGGTCTTGTAGGAGTTGGTCTACAGAGTCTGGGTAGATTTGGTGGTTGACACCTTCACGCTTGATGGTCAGCACTGAGGTTGCCCAGTCCATGTGAGGGTTGTTTCTCCATAACCAGTCTAGTACCAGTACAATGTCAAACTTAGGGAAGTCAATGACAGGACCTTGGATGGTGGAGTGTAAGTTCTTGAGCATGACAGAGAAGGGGGCAGTTTCCTTTGTCACGGCAATGTGATGTTCATCAGCCAGGACCACATTTTTAATCTGCAAAGGATTAGTGGCCAGCTTGATTTTGTTCACAAAGCTGCTGTTGACTAAAGTTCAATCTGCGCCCGAGTCCAATAGTGCTGAGCCTGTGTAACTGCAAAAGCGCAAAGGGTAAGACATCAATTTATTGGGATGTCTTGCAATGGTGTACAGTACCAGGTCTTCCAAGGGCACTTGGATCATTGGGCATTGGTCCACGTCCTTGGGTCTGTATTCATCATTGGGAAAGTCAGGAGTTACATGAGGAGAACTTGGCTTGCTTAGTGCTCTCCCCAGGCTTTTTCCTCATCTTGGTTGCCTTGGGTGGCAGTGACATGGAAATGGGTACAATTTGATTGGCCGTAATTCCCATTACTATTCCCATTTGAACCCTTGGGTTTGTGGTTGTTATTGTTGCTGTTACCTCCAGGAGGTGGTTGGGAGTAGGGCTGCGTTGGATTTGAGACAAGTGGCTCCTTTTCTAAAAAGGAGCCACTGTCTCAATTCCGGAAACGAGTCCAAGAAATCTTCTCAGTGAAGATTTTCTCAGATTTGTTTCCACACATAAGTGTGGATGGGTTTTCTCCCAGAATTTTTTATAATAAATTTTCTATTTTTTATCTGATTTTTAAAAATTAAAAAATTTACATTTTGAATTAAAATTTTTTTAAATTTTTTTTATTGAATATATATTAAAATATTGTTTGAATCCAGAAAACAGAAAGTCTTCTGAGGCTTTCTTTTTTTTGAAATTTTGGATTCCTCTACGTTGGGGGAATCTGAAAGAAGATTAAGGGGAAGGGAGGACAGGACAATTACGGCATTTGCTGTAATTGTCCCTTTTTTGGGCCAACACAGCCCTAGTTGCAAGGAGCGCCCACTTGAATGTGAGTCCTTGGGTCTCTCTTGTTTCCCAGTCTTTGCCTTGTGCAGAGCGTTGGAGGTTTGTTCCGCTTTTTCTGCTTCACAGTACAGGCTTTGTAGGTTGTTAACTTGGTCCAGGTTCACATGTCTCATCATGTGCAACTTGAGAGCGTTGTAGTACATGAGGTGTATTGCTGGGGTGTCAAAGGCCATGTCAGATGGGGCGGAAAGACCAAGTTCCTTGTAGGCGCAGGTGAGTTCCTTCACGGTGCCTGTCTGAGTCAGATTCTTTACTTTGCGTATGATCATGAGCGCTGTATCCTTGAGCACAAACCTTGTCAATAAGTCCTGTTTGAAGGTGTCCCAGTTCTTGTCAGTGTGCTCTTTGTGCCACTTGTCACACCAGGTGCCAGCGTTGTGGGTCAGACAAATGGAAATCTCCGCAATCCAAAACCGCTGTGGGCACTCCATCTGAGCCAACTTGCTTTGGGAGTACTAAATCCATGCGGCAGCATTGTTGTTATTGCCCCCGCAAAGGGTTCCAAGGCAGCGCTGCAAAGTCTTTGTGCAACATAGATGGGCATGGTGGTCTTGTCAGCTGGTTGTGGCATTGATGAGGGTGCCTGAAAGAACCCTAGGGCGGACAGGGCGTTGAAGGCAGGTAGCAGGATCACCGTGTTTTGGTAGAGAACGAAACCATCAGGTATCTCAGTACCAGGAGTATACAGCGTCCAGTTGGGCGGGAGGCCAGACATAATTCTGTTGAGGATTTGTTGGCCGCGGCATGTGCAGGCAACAGGCAGAATTTTTCAAGATAAGGTAAGATGGAGAACCTACCTGTGCTACCAATGTCGTAACTGTGCTGTTTTAGCAGAGTTAAAAGGGGGAAAATATTTAGAGAATAGATAATAATATTTATTGTGAGATAGTGATTATATAGCTATTGTGAATCAATGGATAGCAGGAACATGATTGGTGATCACACAGCTGGATGGGAAAGGGGGTGGCTTGATCCTGCTAATGAGTCAAGCGCCAAATTGAGGTATCCACCGTGAGGGATCATAATTTGTTTGTGTTGATTGATTTGGTAATCTGAGTTGACTTCCTGGTCTGGCTTCAAGTGACCGGGTAATTGGATTGCAGGTCATAAACACGCTTGGTTGGAACCTTGCTGGTGAGTTGAGCCTGCGGTTTCGACATATGCAGATGAGTAGTACCAATTTTGGAGGGGCTCCACTTTTAGCAAAATTTTTGCATACTTCACATTGGTCTAGAACTTCTTGAACTCATGATACAGAGTTGGCTACCAGGCCTTCTGTTTAAGGAACTTGTATAGGTTGCAGCTCTTGGTGTGTCCTAGGTCTCTATGATATTGTAGGATGGTGTCCACTCACTGGTGTGTGGGGATGTAAGGGATGGTAGTCACATTGGCCATTTTTCTGTGCAAGGTCCCATACATGTCAGCAAATAGGTGTTCATTTTTGATGACTGTTTCCCTTGTTATGTTGGTTGTGCCAGGTGTCACAGTAGGTTCCATAATGCCGGTTATTGTCTGTCCAAGTAAGAAGGCTCAGAAGACCGGGAAACCTGTATCATAATTGACTGAGTTAACAGATTTAAACCAAACAGTCAATTGAAAATAAGTCACAGCTGCTCCAGTCTGTCAGCTGAAACCAGCTCCCCCTTGCAAACTGAAGTTAATAAATTGACGTAATATGAGGGTGACCTGATATAAGCTTATTAATCAGCATGGTCATCAGAAACTGGTCACGCAAGGGTTCTTTGCAACCTGGACTAGATACTTACTTGAAGATGCCAAAGGAGTAGGAAATCAAGACTCAGGTGGTATTTCTTAGTCAATTTTTCTGATATATATTGAATAATTTTCTCTGTTTTAACTCTAAGAGTTGAGTCCTCCTAAATTTACTCATTAAAAATCAATTATCCCAAGTTCTAATTTTAAATTTTTAAAATGCATCCTGTGATCTGGTTGCTGTGGTATATCCCGTCAATCTGATTCTGAACAGAATCATTTCAGGAAGATGGGGCCCAGCATCTGGAACTTTGTTGTTTGCCGCCAAATTTTAATTCCATGCCAGCCAATTTTGTAGCTCCTCCCCCCATTCTTGAAAATGAAAATTGTGTCACTTCTTAATGCCCAGAATTCTACGCTGAAGATTCATTGATGCTTTCACAGGTCATTTATCTTGGTTCACTCTGGTTAGGACTGATTTTTCTACTTAATCCTGGAGTTACAATTGGAAATTTCACAAAAAAATATTTGAAGCCGCATTAGTGGTTAATCATCAATTCTATGTGGATTTGGGTGGTAATTCTCCATCATTTAGAAACAGCTTCATATTATCCAGTGATTTCTGTCATATTACTCAACTCTTCTACATCTGAGTTTTTGGAAGCAGTTCATCATGAATCTGTATTTCTTTTCTCCTGATATGTTGAGATTTCTGTGTTTACCATGTTTATTTGCATTAGTTCATTTCTGAGTTTTCAGTTTGGGCTTTTTTTAATTTATGGTTTCCATCTCTGGTTGCAGTTGTAGAAACTGGATCCTCTGCTTCCTATTTCTGTCGTGTCATGTCATTTTGGCGTCCAGATTATTTTCCTGCCCCACCCACTGATGAAATTTTGCATGTAGTTTTGTCATCATTATCATTTTATTCCAGCTCTAGCCTTAGTCACAAATCCCAAGTTTACCATGTGATGACAAAGGTTTCTGAAGATGCCCGAGAATGGTTGTTGTCCGCAGTGGAGCGCAATCCACGTGTTCTAACTGAGAGTGCATCTCTATACCCCTTGTTAAAAAATTTGTGTGTATTTATTGAAGAGCTCAAAGTATATTGTAAGCTGTACGCCTTCCATCAGGGTACAACTCCGCTTTCAATATTCCTTCCTCAGTTTCTTACCTACTGCCGTACAATAGATGTTCCTGAGGTGAACAAACTCTCAGTGTTGTGGTTAGCAGTTGACCAGACTGCCCAAGATTTGGCGGTTTGGGATTCCCTGTTAATCACAACTGAGGACCTGGTAAGCCAAATTCTGTCTCTGGTCTCAAATCTGTCTACTTCCAAACACAGTATGTTGGTATTTAAGGATAAACCTGCTGCGCTCTCTTGGTTTTCTGGTCCTTGCTCTGCGGTAGTTCCTTCCAACCAAAGCCAATATTGTTCTCCCCCTAGCTTGTCTCAGCTACAATTGGCAGTGGTAAACAAAACCAGTGATGTAAAGGAGGCCCCTGTAGTGTCTGTTCCTGATAGTTCCTTGGCAATGCTTCAGCACGTTGTACCTGCAAAATCTTCTGTTATTACATCCAAAGAGTTACCCCTTGTTCCCGTTGATTGTGATAACCCTGTTCTTCCAGCTGCCGTCCAAGAAATGATTGAGTGTTACTTCCAGGAGCATCCTGCCTCCTTAGCTGCCGTCTGTACTGCTGATGAAAAACAAGACCCTGCCAAGATTGCTACCTTTGCTGCAAATAAATCCACTTCTGTTTACTTCTTGTTTTATGGTAGCATCAATAATGGTCAGACTATCTATCAGCCAGCCATCTTGTTGGATACAGGTGCTTCCAAAAATTTCATGAGTGTGGAGAATGCCAACTTGCTACAACTCAAGTACCACCCGGGAATGCTTGTTAGGGGTGGAAATTGTCAAATGTTTCCCTCTTTCCAGCTGAAGAAGCCAGTTACTTTTGTAGTTGCAGGTCAGTCTTTTACTGCAAGGGTTTCTGTTTGCCCTACCCTTATTTATCCTATCATTTGGGAGTGAGTTGGTGGAGATATCATAATGTATCAACCTTATTGGAGAAAAATGAGCTACAGGTGGAACACTCCTCGGATATAACTATTTTTATTCTGCTGTTGGATATGTCTGAATTGGAGCAATCATCACAGACCATAAAATTGTTTCCTGTTCCTGTCCCCATAAGTTCAGATTTACCGGCATGCTTGCAACCCTGGTCCGCAGCATTTGACGCCACCAGAGGCGAGTTCCTTCCCAAGCACACAGTTTGACTTTGACTTTAAGGTCACTGTTGATCTGATCAGAATTGTGTCTCCTATTTACCCTTTAACCTTGAAGGAAGATGCATGTTTAGAATAGTGAACTTGTGACATGTTGGCAAAAGGCTACATTTTTAAGAAGGCTTTGTCAATCTTCTCTCCGCTATTATTTGTTCAGAAGTCTGATGGGTCTCTTTGTCCTTGTGTTGACTACAGGAATTTAAATAACATTACAATTCCGGATCCTTATCCTTTACCTCTCAAAGCACAGATCTCTAGGTGCGTTGAGAAGGCCAAGGTATTCTCAAAACTTGATCTGTTGAATGCTTTCAATAAAATCAGGATTGCAGAAGGAATGAAATGGTTAACAGCATTCAGAACTAAGAAGGGTATCTTCTAGTTCCGCGTAATGCCTTTTGGATTGAAGAATGCCCTGGCTTGCTTTCAGCGGTTAATTGATTCAGTCCTGGGGATCTCCTAGGTGTTTGTGCCATCGCATATATGGATGACATCTTGGTGTTTTCTCTGGATGAGGAGTCCCATAAGGCCCACTTGTTGGCAGTTGTAGAGCACATTCTCCAAGCAAACTTGATCATCAAAAGGAGTAAGTGTGAATTCTTTAAACGTAAGGTTACCTTTCTGGGTAATATTATCTTTGAGGATGGCCACACCATTGCCCCTGACAAGGAAGCTGCAGTTTTAGATTATGCTACAACTGTGACAGTATCCCAACTTTTTAGTTTCTTGGGTACATGTACGTTCTTGAAGAAATTCACCCCCCACTTGTCTGAGGTGGCTGCCCCTTTATATTTGGCTAGTGGAAAGACAACTTTAGTCTGGATGCCTGAGTGTGTAAGTGCCTTCTCAGCAGTCAAGGCTCTTTTTTATCCTCCCCAGTGTTAAGACATGTGGATCCTGAGCTTCCTTTTGTGGTTTCTACCAATGCATCTAAATACGCTGTGGCTGGCGTGCTGTTGCAGACGGCTAGTGACGGAATTGAGAGACCTGTAGGGTATTTCTCCCGGAAGATGGAGGCTTGTGAACGCAATTACATGATTTACAACAAGAAATTGTTGGCTGTTGTGGAATTGTTAAAGCAATGGCATCACCATCTCATGTTGGCGCGACATCTATTTATAGTAAGAACTGACCACAAAGCTCTTCTGTATTATTGACAACCCAGAGTTTTGTCAGGTTGTCAATCTAGATCACATGGTGACCTGATAAGATACAAGTTCTGCTACAAGTTTATTAAGGGACCTGACAATCACTTGGCCAATGCACTGAGCAGAAACCCTTCCCATCTCCCAGATGCTAGTATGGACGCCAAGTTTAACACACATACTATGATTCCGGATGAGGCTGTGGTGCCTTTTGTATTGCCTCCATCTGCTACACTGGCCAACATGTCCTTAACTGAGGGCGCAGACCTGGACTTATATTCCAAAGTTAAGTTTCTGCAACCTCTGTCCAAAGGCTATGATAGGCTATTGGAGCTAGCATGTGCAAACCCAGTGGGCCAGCCCCAGGGCTATCATAAGATGGGTCCAGTCCTATATAATCAAGGTTGCTTATGGGTTCTTGAGAGCACTATTTGGGATGAAATCATAGAGGCTAATCATACCTGTCTAACGGCTGGTCATCCAGGGAAAAGCAAAACAGTGGAACTTATCTGCCGCCAGTTTTCCTGGAAAGGTTTGACTGTGCAGGTAGCCGCTTTTGTTTGAGATTGCCTGGTATGTGTTTGATCCAAGGCCAGTTGGAATAAGACAACTGGTTTACTGGATCCACTTCAGCCTGCTGCGGGTCCCTGGACGTCTGTGTTGGTAGATTTTATTGGCAAGCTTCCCAATTCCAATGGGTTTAACACAATCATGGTGGTAGTTGATTTTTTCACAAAGATGGCACACTTTGTACCTTGCTCAACCACAATTACTTCAGTGAAAACCGCTAGGTTATTTGTGAACAGAATCTTCTCTCTACATGGCATCCCAATGGAGATTGTAAGTGACTGTGGTCCTCAATTTATTGCTCAGTTCTGGGAAGCTTTTACTGGAATCCTTGGTATCAAATTGTGCCTCTCTACTGCTTTCCACCCCCAATCTGATGGACAGACAGAGAGGGTAAACCAATGTTTGGAGGTCTACCTACGTTGCTACACCAATGCGCAACAAGATGACTGGTGTGATAATCTACCCATGGCAGAGTTCACATATAATAACGCCCCGCACACGTCAACTCAAGTATTGCCATTTTATGACAGTTTGGGTTAAAATCCTTCTTCCAACATGGGTCCTTGTTTGGTTAGCAAAGTGAAAGCTGAAACTAATCTAGCTGCTACATTGAAGCAGGTCCATCAGGAGCTCCAAGTTACTCTTGCCGCTGCCGTGACAACTTACAAGGAATACACAGATTGCAAGCGCCAGAAAGGTCCCACTTACAGGCCAGGTGATCTAGTCATAGTTGATGCTCACAATATGAAACTTAAGGTTCCCTGTTGCAAATTAGGCCCCAAGCAAGTTGGTCCCTTCAAGGTAGAACATCATATTGGTCCCTCTGCCTATTGGCTGGATTTACCTCCTGCTTTCAAGATTTTCCACACCTTTCATGAATGTCTTCTTACTCCCTTCAAAGGAACAGAGACTCCCTCTTCCCAACCCATTCTTGTGGAAGGAGAACCTGAGTATGAGTTAAAGTGTATTCTAGCTTCCCGCAATAATTGCTGCCGTTTGGAATATTTGGTATCTTGGAAAGGTTATCCTGATTCTGAAAACTCTTGGGTTCCCCACTACAATTGTTCAAATTCCTCTGATCTGATCCACAAGTTCTACAAGAGCAATCCCACTGCTATTGATCACCCTGAACTTACCCTTGCTGCAATGAAACTCCCACCTGCCCATAAGAATTTCTCTTTATCCCATATCCCAGATGGTGGTATTGTGCCCATGGCTAAAGCGGAGGGTAATGTCATGGTAGGTTCCATAATGCTGGTATTGTCTGTCTCATGTAAGAAGGCTTGGAAGTCTGGGAAACCTGTATCAAAATTGACTGAGTTAACGGATTTAAACCAAACAGTCAATCAAAAATGAGTCACGGCTGCTCCAGTCTGTCAGCTGAAACCAGCTCCCCCTTGAAAACTGACGTTGATAAATTGATATAATATGAGGGTGACCTGATATAAGCTTATTAATCAGCATGGTTGTCAGAAACTGGTCACGCAAGGGTTCTTTGCAGCCTGGACTAGATACTTACTTGAAGATGCCAAAGGAATAGGAGATCAAGACTCAGGTGGTATTTCTTAGTCAATTTTTCTGATATATATTGAATAATTTTCTCTGTTTTAACTCTTAGAGTTGAGTCCTCCTAAATTTACTTAAAAAAATCAATTATCTCAAGTTCTAATTTTAAATTTTAAAAATGCATCCTGTGATCTGGTTGTTGTGATATATCCCGTACAATCTGATTCTGAACAGAATCATTTCAGGAAGATGGGGCCCAGCATCTGGAACTTTGTTGTTGGCGCTGCCAAATGTTAATTTCATGCCAGCCAATTTTGTAGCTCCTCTCCCAATTGATTAAAATGAAAATTGTGTCACTTCTCAATGCCCAGAATTCTACGCTGAAGATGCATTGATGCTTTCACAGGTCATTTATCTTGGTTTACTCTGGTTAGGACTGATTGTTCTACTTAATCCTGGAGCTACAATTGGAAATTTCACAAAAAAATATTTGAAGCCGCATTGGTGGTTAATCATCAATTATATGTGGATTTGGGTGGTAATTCCCCATCATTTAGAAATGGCTTCATATTATCCAGTGATTTCCGTCACACCAGGAGGGAAGCTCTTGTACTTTGTTTGTAGTACCAAGAGGGGCCAGTCTGGGTTGAGCCCATTTTCTCCTCTTGTGGCACAGACATACAGGCGCAAGAGGGTGTCCGCCATGGCAAGTTCTGGACCAGGTTTGTACTGTATGAGCATATTGAATCTCTCCAAGAGTTCCATCCAGCAGGCTTGACGGCGAGATAGATTTGCTTGAGTTTTGAAGTATATGAGTGACTTGTGGTTGGTCAATGCTGTGAATTGCTCCTGTTGCTCTAGATAACAGCACCATTTGACTAGGTAGTGCACAATGGCCAGCAGTTCTTTGTTGTGGATAGGGTATCAACACTTGCCATCTGTCAACTTTTGTGATTCATAGGCTACAGGCAGGAAGTCACCATCATTATTTTTGATTCATAGTACTCCCCCAATGTATGTGTCTGAGGCGTTGGTTTCCATTTGGTATTCCCTGTCACATTTGGGGTATTGCAGGATAGGAGATGTTGTGAGCTTCTCTTTGAGACGTCTAAAAAAGAGGTCATGTTGAGGGTCCACACAAACTTGGATTTGGCACCAGTTATGGCAGATAAGTGGGCAGTCAAAATGCCACAGTCAGGTATGAAGCGGCATACAAAGGCCACCATCCCCAGGAAGGTGCAGAGTTCCAACTTATCCTTGGGTGGTGGCATCTTTCAGATGGCCTATATCTTTTGACTGTCAGTTTTGATGTTGTCTTTTGAGACTATGTGTCCCAGGAAGGGTAATTGCTCGTGAAAAAACTGGTACTTGGAGGGTTTGGACAACAGTTTGTGTTGTGCCAGGGTAACAAAGACTGCCACTAGGTCTTTTTGGTGCTGTTCCACCAAATGCTATAGACAATAATGTCATCTAGGTAGACTAAGGCATACTTGCCTATGTGTGGGTCAAACACCTCGTTCATGAAGGTCACAAAGGTAGAGGGGGCGTTTGTCATGCCAAAGTTGAGCACCACACACTTGTATGAGCTGTATTTAGTGTGTTAGGCTGTTTAGGAATGTCTTCATCCCTAATATGAATCTGGTTGTAGCCTGCGGTTAGGTCAATCTTGGAGAAGACTGTGGCTCCACCCAAGGCTTCAAAGAGGTCATCAATCAGTGGTAGTGGGTAATAATTCTTGATGGTAACTTTTTTAGGGCTCAGTAGTCTGTGACTAGATGAAATGTACCATCCTTCTTGGCCACAAAGAATATGGCAGCTCTAAAGGGAGATTGCGAGGGGCGGATAAGTCCTTTCTTCAATGCTTTCTTAAGGTGGCATGTAGGGCATTGTCTTTGTTTGGGGTCAGCCTGTAGATAGGACGTGCTTTGGGTACAGCTCCTTTGAGCTGGATGGAATTTTGGATGTGTTTCTCTGGAGGCAACCCAGGTAGAGCTTCCTTGAAGATTCCTGGATGGCGGGCCACAATTTTGCAATCCTGAGGTGTGAAGATATCCTGGTGATCTTTGAAGTGTATGATCTTGTAATGGCAGGAGTCCCAGTCAATTGCCCTAAGGTTTTCTGTTTTGTCCAGGGTTTCTGTGATGTGCACAAAGACGTGGTTGCATAGGGGTTGATCCACTGAGTCAGGGTAGTTCTGGTGATTGACACCTTCACGCTTGATGGTCAACACCAAGTTTGCCCAGTCTACGTGGGGATTGTTCTTTTGTAACTAATCCACCCCCAGTACAATGTCAAACTTTGTGAAGTCAATGACAGGACTCTGGATGGTGGAATGCAGGTTTTCTATCATGATGGAGAAGGAGGCAGTTTCCCGTGTCACTGCAATGTGATGTTCATCAGCTAAAACTATATTCTTAATCTGCAAAGGATTAGTGGCTAGCTTGAACTTGTCTACAAAGCTACTGTTGAACAGGGTTCAATCTGCACCCAAGTCCAGGAGTGCCAAGCTTGTTTAACTGTGAAAACAAAAAGGATAGGACATCAGTTTATTGGAATGTCTGGCAATGGTGTACAGTACCGGGTCCTCTGAGGGTACTTGGATCATTGGACATTGGTTCACGTCCTTGGGTAGGTACTCATCATTGGGTGAGTCAGGAGCTGCATGGGGAGAGCTTGGCTTGCTTAGTGCTCTCCCCAGGCTTTTCCCTTGTCTTGGTTGCCTTGCGTGGCAGTGACACAAAAATGGGTACAATTTGACTGGCCATTGTTTCCATTTCCATGTCCATTCAAGCCCGTGGGTTTGTGGTTGGCGTTATTCCTGTTGCTTTCAGGGGGTGGTTGAGTGGAGCG
This sequence comes from Entomophthora muscae, assembly GCA_014839935.2. Taxonomy (NCBI): domain Eukaryota; kingdom Fungi; phylum Entomophthoromycota; class Entomophthoromycetes; order Entomophthorales; family Entomophthoraceae; genus Entomophthora; species Entomophthora muscae. Next base: position 527,498 of record QTSX02005706.1, read on the forward strand.
CCCACCTGTGTGAGAATCCTTGGGTCACTCTTGTTTTCCAGTTTGTGCCTTATGGAGGGCGTTGGATGTTTGTTCTGCTTTCTCTGCTTTGCGGTACAGGCTTTTTAGGTTGGTCACCTGGTCCAGGTTCATGTGCCTCATTATATGCAATTTGAGGGCGTCATAGTACATGAGGTGTGTGGCTGGGGTGTCAAAGGCCATGTAGGAAGGTGCACATAGTTGGAGCTCCTCGTAGGCGTGGGTGAGTTCCTTCATGGTGCCCATCTGGGTTAAGTTCTTTACTTGACGTATGATCATGAGCGCAGTGTCCTTAAGCACAAACCTTGCCAAGAAATCTTGTTTGAAGGTATCCCAATTCTTCTTAGTGTGTTCCTTGTGCCACTTGTTTCACCAGGTGCCAGCGTCATGGGCCAGTTGATGGAGATTTCCGCAATCCAAAATTGCTGCAGGCATTCCATCTGGGCCAGCTTGCTCTGAGCAGACTGGATCCATGTGGCAGTGTTGTTGTCATTGGCCCCAGCAAAAGGTTCCAAGGCAGCGCTTCATAGTCTTTGGGCTACGTAGGTGGAAATGGTGTTTTTGTTGGTTGGTTGCAGAATGGTGGCAGCCATCTGGAAGAACCCTTGTGCAGACATGGCGTTGAAGGCGGGTAGTGGGATCACCGTATTCTGGTATAGGACAAAACCATCAGTTATCTCGGTACCAGGGGTGTACAGAGTCCAGTCCAGCGGGAGGCCAGACATGATTCTGTCAAGGATTTGTTGGCCGCAGCAGGTAAAGGCAACAGGCAGAATTTTACGAGATGTGGTAGGATGGAGAACCTACATTTGCTACCAATGTTGTAACTGTGCTGTCTCAGCAGAGTTACAAGGGGAAAATATTTAGAAACTAGATAATATTCTTTATTGAGAGATAATGATTATATAACTGATGTGAATCATGGGTAACAGGGACATGATAGCGTTGATCACATGGTTGGATGGTGAAGGAGGTGGCTTGATCCTGGTAATGAGTCAAGCGCCAAAACAAGGTATCCACCGTAGGGGATAAGCATTTGTTCATGTTGTTGGATTTGGCAATTCGAGTTGATTTCCTAGTCTTGCTTCAAATGGCCGGGTAATTGGATTGCAGATCACAAACCTGCTTGCTTGGAACCTTGCTGGCAGGTTGAGCCTGCTGTATCAACATCCATAACCCCTTAAAATAATCAATATAGCTTAAATTAATGTACAGGTAAAGTTTATTCCCTCTTTGGCCTTAAGTAGGGATATTTCCCCCAAAGAACTAAGAGATCCTCCCAGATTCCTGTCAAACCTTTAAATTCAATAAAAGATTTAGCGCACACAATTGACAAGCAATTTGTGTTAGCATATCCCTCACAAACGCCTCCCACCAGGTCCCAACTTCTGGTTCCAACACTGGAAGAATCATGGATTAATTTAGATTATTTGCTGACATGGTACTTCTCTCATTGCAAAAAAAAATTCCCAGCCAATCTAAATTCACCAAATCAGAAAGTTCCTCCTGCCCTGAATCCCTAGATTTCAACTGCCCTGACCAGCCTGTGATCTCTTGCCAATCAGATCTGGTTAAGGAAATTAATCCCAACCCCTCCAGTCCCCCTGATTATTATCTAAAAATTTCTCTTCCAACCAACCAGGAGGCTCCCCTGCCCCTGGTGGCTCCAAGGTCAACAAGCTTACTCCTTAAATCCTAAACAAGCCCCCAAGGGATCCATGCTTGTCTATTTTGCAATAAAATTTTAATCTGGGTGGACTCATTTACTTCTGTTATTGTGAGGTTTCTCTAAACTTCAAAACTATTAGCAAAATTCTTAAAACCATTACCTGCTGCTCCTCTCATTTATCCCCTGGCTTTACAGTGTCTTACCTAGTCTTTTACGCTGGCGTAAAGCATAGTTGCTTACCTTTCTTGATTTCAAAACTGGGTTCAAACTTGACTTTATTTAGTGAAAATTATATATTTACTTACTCCAATTTTGAATTACTTGGTTTCAAAGCAAAAATTGACTTTAAAGTTGGTTTTAAATGTGCAGAAAATCACTCAACAGACTCCTGGTGTTGTTTGACACATAACAAGTCTGTGAGAACACTACAGCTGGCCCTAAAAGCGCTGTTTATTATTCTAAAAATCCCTAAAACTACCCTAGAGTTCCCAAAATTTTCCAGGGGATTCAAAAATACTGTTACCACTACTCAAATTTGTGGTCTTTTTGGTTCTGCCTGTGCTGTTTGTCTTGCACACTTTATCTTGAGATGTATGGTATCCCCCTTTTCTTTTTGGCTGCCTCAGTTAAGAGGATTCTTCTTGCCTCCCCAATGTTCTGGACAATCTACCTGGTTGGGCCCACAAGATTCTGGCTTCTGGCTTCTGGCACCAGTCTTATTTGAAACCTCTCTCCCAAAAAGGAGACTTTTCTCTTGCCCAGGAGATGATCCTCTATTCCTCTGTGTCAGTGGTTCAGGCTCTTCTGCCCAAGGTAGTTGGCAAAGTACTCTTTGTAGAGCCATTCCTGCTACCACCTTAATCTGCTCCTTTATGTATGCCTTATTTACTGTCTGGTATGCTCATAATGGCAGTCAAGCCCTATCTTCCTCCATTCTCTCTCACTTTGTGCTTATGGGCCCCTGTTAGAGTGGCCATCCCAGTGTTGCAATGATTGACGTCTTGGTGAATCTTTCACCCAGGATGGGAGTAAACCTTATTTAGTTTACCCCTTTCTCAAAATACACTCCCAATATCAAATAGCCCAGATTTAAGTTTCAAGACACTGTTGTAACTGGACTTACTTCCAGAATTGCCCATGTACCTCAAAACACAAGAGTGTCACTCATAAAGATCCCCCATACCAGGGTTTATATCACCCCCTTTGGAAGCTCATGCCAGCAATGAATTCTTTATACTTCCTGGTAAAGATCCTATAAGCCATCTTCAACCCATATGATTGATGAGATTCCTAAACAAGATGCTGATCTCCTCTTCATTGATGATTAAACTGGCACTGGTAAATTTATAAGGGTTCTATAATTTGACAATAAAGATTCTTTTTAATTAAGATTGTTTAATTATTATCATGGTGAAGTAGATTAAGAGCTCATTGTAATCAATTGAATGAGAAACATACACCCAAATAAGGATGACATTACCAATGAGGAGGAGACAGTATGTGTTTGCTCTGAAGCGGCAACCCTTAAAGAGTGAATAAGAAAAGTTACATTATATCACAACTGTAAGGTATATGCCGTTGGGGCAGGTTATTATAAACTAGAGCCTTTAAAACAAGGCCATTGATATTGGTTAAATAAAAGAAATTATGCAGAGTTTGTAATAAAAGCTGAACTAAAGCTCCTAGTAGCTTATAAGGGGTAAATAGGGGCTAAGGCAATTGAGCAATCTTAAGAAAATAGGTTAAAGTCCAGTCTTAAGGACTGAGGACTGTGTTAAAAACTCTATCTCTAAATCAGGATATTGTTCACTACTAACTGATGGATTAAAGCTATATACTATAGGGTTTGAGTACCACTAAAAAATTGCCTAGCTGATGTTAAAGATAGTCAAAGTCAATCATAAATGATAACTAAGGTTCAAAGAGAAGATGCAAAACTAAACTCAAAAAAGCAAAAGAGAAAAAAAACACAAGCCACAAAACCTAATAAGTATCTTTTTGGGGTGCAAGTCAAACAATATCATCTTAGAGTTGAGAGAGAAAACTTAAGCTATTTATTCACTTAATATTTCTGAGGTGCAAAGATGGGATAAGGAAGTAACCAAACTTGTTTAAGTGAAAGACCTTTGTGAAAATTGAGGTGAACTAAAGGGGCATCTTCTTTTAACGTAAGGTAGTTAAAGTACGGACCTGGAGGGAAAAACAAGCAAGAGCGGGTAATAATAGTGCTTAGACTTAAAGCAAAAAGACCAGGAGAAGCAGAAAATCAAGGCCAAATCCATGCTGCCGTAAAAGAAAAAAGGTAAGGAGTTTTGGGTATTAAATATTAACTTGAGTGTGAAGTTCCAAGTTTGAATCCTGTTTTTAAAAAAGTAAACCTTCAAAGAAGAACACTACAGTTTTTTAAATTCTATGGCAACAAGCAAAAATAATTCAGATTTAAAAAAAATGAATTCAGATGTAAAAAAATCAAAATGAACCTAAATACATTGTAAATTAATATAAGTTTGTTTATTTTTAATTTTGTTTACATCTGAGTCCATTTTGTTTAAATCTGAATTATTTTTGCTTGTTGTCATAGCTTTTAAAACTACTGTAACTTGATAATTCAATATTAGATGATCAAGTTAGAGAAAAGAGCTTCAGGAAAAATTGTTTGGAAAATGGTGTGGAGAGTAAAATGCTTCTGCCATAATAGCAGATAAAAAGATAAAATCCTGACAATAATGCACAGATACAAGAAGAAGACTTTAATTTGACTCAAAGTCAGGAAATCAACTGCATAGATGGGTTCACACTCAATTTTGCAAATTTTGGGGATCTTTTCATCAGGAGGAGGAATAATTTAAGGAGATTGCAGGGGTGAGAATGCAGAATCTAAAAATCTGGTTATTACAAATTGAAAGAGCAGATATTAAAATAAGTGAATTTTGAGGCATGATATTTAATTGAAAGTGAAATATCATACTACTACTGTAGTTTGTTGGGGATGGTGTTATTTAAGGCTCTTGTGTAAATCTTGATGAGGTGGCCTTCTTGTACATGAAATTTACTTAGTTTAAAGATACAACCAATGGTGGTCCTATAAGCTGTTACCTGGCCTCCTTGAAGGTCAGAATTGGAAAACCACATAATAGTTTTGAAGGAAATTGAGCATGGGCATCCACGCTCTGCTTAGACTTGGTTTTCCTTGCCACCACCAACTTGTGATTGATCCTCTTATTAAATCTACAATTGCTACAAGCGTGCAGGGCTTTGAAGCGGGTTTCCCCGGGTGGCAGCACTTTGGCCTAGTCACACCTGGGAAAACTATGTCTGTGAAAATTATGTCCTCTTTATTCCCCACCTCTCTTGGCTTGTTAAACTTGAAATTTTCAAAAGTAACAATATCTTATTTCAAATCAATGCTTTTGTTGTAACTGTGCTGTATTAGCAAGTTACAAGGGGGAATTATTTTGAAAACTAGATAATTATCTTTATTGAGATATACAACTTATACAGTTTGAGTGAGTTGTTATAAAAGGAATAAAATTGGGATGATCAATAAGTTGGATTGGGCATGGGGTGAGTTGTGATCCTTATAACAAGTCAAGCACCGAATTGATCTGTTCACTGAGTAGAGATCATCACTGGTTCTTGTTGCCTTGTTTGGGAATTTGAGTTGACTTCTGCATTTGGCTTCAAGTTGTGGGGAAGTTAGTTTGAGTGACATGGTCTTTTGTGCGGAACTTTTCTGGGGGGTCAACCCTGCTGTTTTGACAGCAACAGCTCAGAATTTAAGTGCAACTAAAAGGTAATGTTGTTACAGTTTAGAATCACTGCAAATTTTTTAAATCACTTGTCTCTATTGTGATCTTATGAGGAAGTAACAGCTTTATTTGTGAAGACAATTATGAAGGGTGCAGTTATATTTCATCTCACCGCCTGTCTAAAAGGAGCTTCAGCTGGGTGTAGAAAGCCTGGATGAAGATTAGGATAGGTTTTTACTGCCGGGCTTTGTTGACTAGAAAATGGATCCACATTGCAACTGTCGTGTGGATGCTATAATTATTTATGATAGAGGGGTTTAGATGTTTTATTCTACAGCACCCCGATCAAGTGGTTTTAATCATTATCTTAGTTTAGATATTTATTAGATGTGGTAATAGAGATCAGTTGACATGGGTTCACTCCACAATGCCCAGAAGATTTTGACTCAGGAACGAGGCATACAGTATCGCATGTGACATATAAATTATTTTTTATAAAAGGGATGTCTACATCAAACAGTGGAACCATGAAGCTATTCACAATCTTGACTGCCACTGCACTCAGTGCCCCTGCCACCAGATTTCCCAAAGGCTATCATGAAGAGATGGTACACGATCCCGACTATCGAATGCGCAAGTTCCCTGACCAGTGGGAGGAGTGGTTCCTGGGGATGGCGCCGTATATGAAGGCTGACGAAAAAGATTATTTTCGCCCTGAATACTTTAATAAATATCCCCAAAAGCAACATGCCAAGGCTGGGAAAAGAAAGAGAGGCCATGGCTTTGTCCAGACTGTCCGTTTCTATTGAAACCGTTATTCATATTTAATAACCCTTTTCTTCATTTGTAAGATTTATTATGGAAGTGTAGCCAAAATAAATATTAATTTTCCAAATAAAGAATAGCTTAACCCAACTGAACAAACAAGAATATTCTGCCTCAACAAATCCCCAACATCCTCTTCCCGGAAACAACCCAACGTTCAAGCAAATATACAACTCTGCCTACCCGTCTCGGCTGTTACCAACATGAAACATTCCCGCTAAACCATGTAATCCTAGACACGAGCTGCACTCAAGAGTCCACTCAAGAGTCCATCAAGTGTCACCGTTTTCACAGATCAACCTACCACTGCTCAGCTATAAAATCACACATCAACCTTACATCTCCTCAAAATGAAATCCATTACAACATTCATATTTGTTACCCTCGCCCTTTGTGCCCCCAGAGATACCAGTGACTACATCGAAGAAGAAACCCACGACCCCAACTACCAAACCCGCAAGTTCCCTGACCAATGGAACGAGTGGCTAAATGGCATGGATCCCTACATGACCAAGAGTCCTTCCAAAGACCCTTCCACTTCCATATCATTCAAATCCAAGGCACGCATGTAGTCTAATATAATTATTATATTTTCCCACCAATAAAATATGTAATTATTTAACACTTCGGTTCAATCAAATTAATACTAGACCAAGAAATTCGCAAGCCACCATCCCCAAGAGCATACAATCAGCTAACTTGCTCTCTTCAGCTATCCTTAAAATCTTCTAGATTAAGGGGTTGGACTCCCGTATATTTTCAATTAATAAAACGCTCTCTCAACTTCCTGATTCCATGACCAATCAAAACTCAACAAGATATTTAACGACTTTTTTAAAGCGTGGAGTTGCCGATTCTAATTGAACCTATTTAAAAACTTCCTAAGCACTTTCAGATGAAGCATCAGGCCCAACATTATATGTGAACGCAAACTTTATAAATCACCTTTTAAGTAACCCTCTTAAATATTAGTATTAAAGTTACCGCATCATGCATAGGCTGCAATTGAAGTGGTGAGGCAAATCCCGAAGATAGATCGGAAAAGGATAGAGTGGTTTTAATTGGTGGCATCTACTGACAATGGCTTTAAACTCTCCCCTATTCTTTTTAAACAGTTGAACTCAAGCCCGTTAATAAGTCAGGAGTTGCAAATTTAGAAAGGTTGGATGGCTTAAGCCATCTACGTGTGCTCATCAGTTTCTGGGAGTAAGATACAAGGCTGGAGGTCCCAAAAATACCATTGCATACTTGACAGGTGGCTGGAGATCATGATATCAGAACCCATATGGTCAAGATTTATAGCCTCATATTATATACATGTACTATCCATCAGGTCAGATATTTTGCAACTGAGATCATCCCCTCATCCACCAATGTATCTCACAATACACAAGGAGGGCTTGAAGAGCTGCCCCATCATATGACTAATGGTATAGACCAATCTGTGTACAATGTCAAACTATGGGCACTATCACCTAATTAGGAGGGTAACAGTGCCCATGTCGACATTAAAAATGTTGACACTATAGTAAAGTGACGACCTAGTTTTACTTAATGTTGTTTCCTGGATGTTGACACTTTTTCAATTAATAAAACACTTTACCCTGCTCATTTTTAATATAAAAATATTTTAAAATACATTATTATACTAAAATGACCCCAGAGAGTTCAAAACTGCAATTAAAAATTACCATAAGTAATAAGAATAAGGAGATGTAAGCAACTATTTTTCAGTTTACTATGTAAATTACACTCTTTATTATAAAATTATTTTTTATTCCCATAAAGATTAAAATTCCAATGAACCAAAAATAAAGATATTTAATATATAATAATAACTAAAAAATATAAGAAGATTCTTATTCAAATTTATTATACTTTACATAAGCATAGATGAAAAAACTCATGCCTTAAAGATAAATTAACAAAATATAATAATTTTCTTACTAAACCACACTGAAACTGTATCTTAAACTTACCATTTATACCTAAAAAGATTATTACTATCTAAAAAAATAAAAAAATATATAATTTAAAAGTAAAAAATATATAGGCAAAGCAAGGTTTATTAAGCTAATTAAAGCCACCAGCAAGAGCAGTGGCAACGTCCTCAAGGTACTTATTAATCTCTGCCACCTTATAATTTTTCTTTACTAACTTCTGCATGTCCTCCTGGTAGTCCTGGTCCTTAGACTTCCTCTTCTTGGGGGCCACCCGGTTGGCCAGGTCACGGAACTTGGAGACAGTCCGGGCCTGCTCCTCCTGCAGCTTGGAGAAGAACTTGTTGAACTTGGGGTTGGTCCCAAACTTGGTCTTCAAGTGCTTGTGCCAAACCTCAAGGCTAGAGGTGGCCTTCATCTCCCCCTTGAGGCAGGCGCCTTGACAGTTCCAAGGGGCAGTGGCCCCGCTCTTACCTCTCCAGGCAGTCACCTTCTTGCCCACCCATTGGCGCTCAAAGTAATCCAAGTAACCTTTGAAGATGGTGGAGTGCTTCTTGATATAAGCGTCCTCCAAGAGGGCCTCAAAGCCAAGCCCAGTATGCTCCAGGCGCACAAAAGCCAAGGCAGCAAACTGAGTCAGGGCAAAGCGGCACTTCCCCCTACCATTGCTAAGATACTTATCAAAAAGGTCCTTCTCACTCTTGAGATTCTTGACAAGGGCCTTCCTAAAATGGAAGAAGCAGCCCTGTTTTCTCCATTGAAGGTGGCCTCAAAGGCTCTGAACTGAGCTTGCTCAAAGTCCATTAAGATAACCTTTGGCCCAAGTGAGTGCACATGAGCTAGCTGCTCAGCGGCTATGGTGGACTCATCCTTCTCAGCAGAGGAGGGATTTGCCCTTGTGGCGTGAGTGGGAGGGGGGAGTTGGTTGGTGGGAAGGGAGCTCAAAGCATCCTGGAAAATCTTGAAGGCTCTGGTGTAGACTTCATTCTTGGCACCAGGAAAGAGAAAGAAGACAAGGGGATAACCTGGTCATTAAACTGCCCATGAAGAACCCAAAGCTGCATGAATAGGGAGGAGCAAGTAGCAAATGTGCCATCACACATCCAGGTGGTAGCAGTGTTCAGCTGCTCCAGGTTTTGGGTTGTGGCATAGGCTACAATCCTATCCTCCACTTCCTGCCCATTGTCATGGAGCAGGAACATCTCACCATCCTCCGTCTTCTTGAGGGCATCTTTGAGGATAAGGTCCTTGATGTTGGTGGTACTCTTGGCCATGGAGTTTGAGGCTTGACACCTATCACTAACAAACTTGACCAAATGATTGTGAGTTGGAACCCTCTTCAAGTTGGTTGGGGAGAGGTACTTGCAAGCAAGCACAGCCAGCTGGGTGGCGGAAACATCTTTGGAGGTGGGCATCACCTGCACCAGATATCACTTGAGGAGGCGGGCTATGGTGGTGTTGGGCATGATGCAGGTATGCTTGCCCTTGATGGTTTGGAACAAGTCCCAGCAATAAGTGTTGAGCTGCATTGGGCAGGAGCAGTCCTCACAGGTGTAATGGCGGCTCTTAAAGCCCCAGTTGGCAAAGTTGCAGCTGAAGATATACCCATTGGCCACCATGACAGGCCCACCCTTTACGCTCATGATTGGGAAGTATTTGGGCAAGGAAGAGGAAACCTTGAATTTGCTGTCAACATTTAAGATGTTGCGGACCAACAGAGGGTCCCAGGGGCCATCAGGAGCATCGCGGAAGCCAGGGAAGTAATTGAGATAGGGCTTTGAATCATTCCCAGATGAGCTTGAAGGGGGGGAGTTTGCTGGGGGGAAGCAGAATGGGGTTATTGTGGTGCTCCTCATGTGCAGCAGACTTATCTTTGGGTGGGGACTTTTTTGCTGAGCGCTTCTTCTTGGTTGGCTCCTCATCAGAAGCCAAGTTGTAAAAACTATGCTCTGTAAGAGAGCCATCAGATTCCTCTCCCCCAGTGGAGTGAGCAGGGTTCTTCTCAGGAGAGGGCTCAGGGGAGGGCTTTGGGGATGGTTTTGAAGTGGTCTTCTTTGATAAACAGGCTTCTTTTTGGTGGGTTTGGTTGGCTTTGAAGGACGCTTGGTTTCTTTGGGCTATTGGAAGTGTTTTTGTCCTAAAATAATAAGTAAAATATTTTAAATAAAGCAATGCATGTAAAAACAAACAAAACAACTTAAAAAGCATAATATAAAAAGTAAATCATAGATGGTTTTTGTCGTAACTGTGCTGTTTTAGCAGAGTTACAAGGGGAAAAAGATTTAGAGGATAGATAAAAATCTTTTTTGTGAGATAGTGATTATATAGCTATTGTGAATCAATAGATAGAAGGAACATGATTGGTGATCACACAGCTGGATGGAAGAGGGGGTGGCTTGATCCTGTTAATGAGTCAAGCGCCAAATTGAGGTATCCACCGTGAGGGATCATTATTTGCTTATGTTGACTGATTTGGTAATCCAAGTTGACTTCCGGGTTTGGCTTCAAGTGGCCGGGTAATTGGATTGCGGGTCACAAACCCGCTTGGTTGGAACCTTGCTGGCAAGTCAAGCCTGCAGTTTTGACACCCCCGCTGAAAGTTGGCCTCCTCAGGGGGCAGGTCGTCGGGGAGGTTGTCAGGAGCCCGGGCGCCATATTGAACCAGTTGTTGTTTGGTGGCAGGCAGGGCGGTTTCTTGTTGCTTCTGTCTTGCTTTGCAAGGCCGTAGGCAGTTGTGGTGTAGTGTCTTGTCTTGCTTATGTTTCCTGAGCCCTTGCACAATGTAAGTGTTATTGTTGTTTACCTTTAGGATTATTGCTGGCCCTACTTTTTTGGGTTGTAGTTTGCTTTTGTCAACATTCATGACCCAGACTTTGACCCCAACTTTGTCTCTTTGACAGATGGGAATGAAGGTATTTTGTAAGTGTTCCTTTTCTTTGTCTGCTTGTTAGCTGTTGGCTTCCATTACTTGAGGATCAGAACAAAGGGACTTGACTTGGAATTTCCTGTTTGGCTCCTGTCAATGCTTGAATGATATTAGGCTGTGTGTTGTATACCAGTTCAAACAGGCTTTTCCTTGTGGATCTGTTCACTCAGGTTTAGCACACAAGTAACACAGTTGTTAGCTGCTTATACCAGTCTTCAGGTCTCCCAGCAATGAGTTTGGCTAGGGCTTGCATGAGGCTAACATTGAGCTGCTCTACGCGTCCATTGGCCTGTGGATGGTATGGTGTAGTGACAGTGTGTTTGACCCCATTTTTGATGAGGTACATGTTGGTGTTTTTGGAGGTCAATTCTTTGCCCCCATCGGTTATCAGGAGTTCTGGATTTCCAAACTTACTGATGATTTCCTTGCCAATGAATTGTTGGACGTTGTTACCGGTGTGTGATTTCACCGCTTGGGCTACTGGCCACTTTGTTGCAAAATCAATGGATGTAATGATGTATTTTTTGTTGTTGTGCTTTCCTGGCATGGGGCCCACGATGTCTAGAGCCCATACCTTGAATGGTAGTTGGGTTTGAATGGGAAGTACAGACTTATGCGGGGTTTTGCTTCTGGCAAACTTTTTGCAGACCTTGCACTGTTCTAACACTTCTTGGACATTGCAGTATAAGGTTGGCCACCAGGCTTTATGTTTTAGGAATTTGTACAGATTTTGGCTCTTGGTATGTCCAAGATATCTGTGGTAGCAAAGAATGGTATTGCTTTTGATGTATGGGAATGTAGGGGATGATTGTGCCATCTGACATCTTTCTGTGAAGAGTCCCGTATACATCAGCAAAGAAGTGCTCATTCTTGATGACCGTTTCTTTGGTGATATTGGTTGTGCCTGCAGGGAATCCTTTGTCTTTTGTACAAAGCACTAGGAGAGGCCAGTATGGGTTGAGCCCATTCTCTCCCCTAGAAGCGTGGACATACAGGCGGGACAGGGTGTCTGCCATGGCAATTTTGGCCCTGGGCTTATATTGGATGAGTATGTTAAACCTTTCTAGGATTTCCATCCACCGCGCTTGGCGGCATAACAAGTTTGCCTGTGTCTTGAAATAGATGAGTGACTTATGATCGGTTAATTCTGTGAATTCTTCCTGCTGTTCCAGGCAACAGCGCCATTTGACCAGGCAGTGTACGATGGCCAGGAGTTCTTTGTTGTGGATAGGGTATCTACACTTGCCATCTATCAGCTTGCGCAACTTGTAGGCTACGGGCAGGAAGTCACTGTCACTATTCTTAATTTGCAGAACTCCCCCAATGGATGCATCTGAGGCGTTGGTTTCCATCTGGCATTTGCCATCCTGTTTGGGGTATTGTAAGATGGGGGCTGTCGTGAGTTTTTCCTTGAGGCGTCTAAAACAGGGGTCACATTGGGGAGTCCATACAAACTTAAACTTGGCGCCTGTTATGGCGGACAAGGGGGCAGTCAAGACCCCACAGTCAGGTATGAAGCGTTGTACATAGGTCACCATTCCCAAGAAGGTGGATAGTTCTGACTTGTCCTTGGGGGGTGGCATCTTGCAGATTGCTTGTATCTTCTGACTGTTGGGTTTGATGCCGTCTTTTGAGACTATGTGCCCTAAGAAGGGTAGTTGCTCTCGGAAGAACTGGCATTTGGAGGGCTTGGCCAGCAGTTTGTGTTGAGCCAGGGTCGCAAAGACTTCCTCCAGGTCCTTGTGATGCTGTTCCACCAAGGGGCTGTAGACAATGATATTGTCCAGGTACACAAAGGTGTGTCTGCCTATGTGTGGTGCAAACACTTTGTTCATGAGGGTTACAAAGGTGGACAGGGCATTGGTCATGCCAAAGTTGAGTACCACACATTCATAGGAACAGTACTTGGTGCGGAAGGCTGTCTTGGGGATGTCTTCCTCCTTGATACAAATCTGATTGTATCCTGCAGTTAGGTCAATCTTGGAGAAGACAGAGGCTCCTCCCAAGGCATCAAAGAGATCCTCAATTAGTGGTAAGGGGTAATAATTCTTGATGGTGACTTTGTTCAAGGCGCGGTAGTCTGTAACCAGGCGTAAGGTACTGTCCTTCTTGGCCACAAAGAATACGGCGGCCCCAAAGGGAGACTGTGAGGGGCGGATAAGTCCTTTTTCCAGTGCTTCCTTGAGATAGGCGCACAGGGCATTGTCCTTGTTTGGGGTCAGCCTATAAATGGGGTGTGCCTTGAGTATGGCCCCCTTGAGTTGGATAGAGTGTTGGATGTGTTTCTCAGGGGGTAGCCCAGGTAATGCTTCCTTAAAGATTTCTGGGTGACGGGCCACAATGTTGCAATCTTGCAGCGTGGAGGTGTCTTGGTGATCCTTGAAGTGTATGATTTCATACTGGTAGGAATCCCAGTCAATTGCTTTCAGGTTTTCCTTCTCATCCAAGGTCTCCATGATGCGTACAAAGACTTGGTCTTGTAGGAGTTGGTCTACAGAGTCTGGGTAGATTTGGTGGTTGACACCTTCACGCTTGATGGTCAACACTGAGGTTGCCCAGTCCCTGTAGGGGCTATTTTTCCATAACCAGTCTAGTCCCAGTACAATGTCAAACTTGGGGAAGTCAATGACAGGACCTTGGATGGTGGAGTGGAGGTTCTTGAGCATGACGGAGAAGGGGGCAGTTTCCTTTGTCACGGCAATGTGATGTTCATCAGCCAGGACCACATTTTTAATCCGCAAAGGATTAGTGGCCAGCTTGAATTTATCCACAAAGCTGCTGTTGACTAAGGTTTAATCTGCGCCTGAGTCCAAGAGGGCTGAGCCTGTGTAACTGTGAAAACAGAAAGGGTAAGACATCAGTTTATTAGGATGTCTGGCAATGGTGTATAGCACTGGGTCTTCCAAAGGCACTTGTATCATTGGGCATTGGTCCACGTCCTTGGGTCAGTATTCATTGTTGGGCAAGTCAGGAGTTGCGTGGGAGGAGCTTGGCTTGCTTAGTGCTCTCCCCGGGCTTTTCCCTCATCTTGGTTGCCTTGGGTGGCGGTAACACAGAAATGGGTATGATTTGATTGGCCGTCATTTCTGTTCCCATTCAATTTGATCCTGTGGGTTTGTGGTTGTTATTATTACCATTACCTCCAGGGGGTGGTTGAGAGGAGCGCCCGCTTGGATGGGAGTCCTTGGGTCTCTCTTGTTTCCCAGTCTGTGCCTTGTGCAGAGCGTTGGATGTTTGCTCCGCTTTTTCTGCTTCACGGTACAGACTTTGCAGGTTGGTAACTTGGTCCAGGTTCACGTGTTTCATTATGTGCAACTTGAGAGCGTTGTAGTACATGAGGTGTGTTGTTGGAGTTTCAAAGGCCATGTTGGATGGGGCGCGGAGACAGAGTTTCTTGTAGGCGCAGGTGAGTTCTTTGACAGTGCCTGTCTGGGTTAGGTTCTTTACTTGGCGTATGATCATGAGTGCTGTATCCTTAAGCACAAATCACGCCAAGAAGTCCTGTTTAAAAGTGTCCCAGTTCTTGTTGGTGTGCTCTTTGTGCCACTTGTTGCACCAAGTGCCAGTGTCATGGGTCAGGCAAATGGAAATCTCCCAATCCAAAAACGCTGTGGGCATTCCATCTGAGCCAGCTTGCTTTGGGCGGACTGATTCCATGTGGCAGCATTGTTGTTGTTGGCCCCTGCAAAGGGTTCCAAGGCGGCGCTGCAAAGTCTTTGTGCTACATAGGCGGTCATGGTGGTTTTTTCAGCTGGTTGCGGCATTGCAGGAGGTGCCTGAAAGAAACCTTGTGCAGAAATGGCATTGAAGGCAGGTAGGGGGATCACCATATTTTGGTAGAGGACAAAACCATCAGGTATTGCGGTACCAGGTGCATACGGAGTCCAGTCAGGTGGGAGGCCAGACATAATTCTGTCGAAGTTTTGTTGGCCGCGGCGTGTGCGGGCAACAGGCGGAATTTTTCAAGATAAGTTAGGATGGTGAGCCTACCTGTGCTACCAATGTTGTAACTGTGCTGTTTTAGCAGAGTTACAAGGGGAAAAAGATTTAGAGGATAGATAATAATCTTTATTGTGAGATAGTGATTATATAGCTATTGTGAATCAATGGATAGCAGGAACATGATTGGTGATCACACGGTTGGATGGCATAAGGGGGTGGCTTGATCCTGCTAATGAGTCAAGCGCCAAATTGAGGTATCCACCGTGAAGGATCATTGTCTGTTCATGTTGATGGATTTGGTAATCCAAGTTGACTTCCGGGTTTGGCTTTGAGTGGCCGGGTAATTGGATTGCGGGTCACAAACCCGCTTGGTTGGAACCTTGCTGGCGGGTTGAGCCTGCAGTTTTGACATTTTTATTGGCATTTAAAAGTTAAAAATAAATTGTATAGTTTTTATTTTATTATAGTTTCTAATAACAAGTTAAAAGTTAAGATAAATATATAAATTATTATATTTAGTTATAGATTTTATTTTAAAAATTAGAAAATATGAAAGAGCAAAGTCAAAATACAACATATCAAAAAATGAGAAGTTTTTATTATGTAAAACACAAAGTTTTAAATGTGAGAACTAAAAGCGTCAACATTATGAGTGACAATTAGTAAAAAAAGCTGAATTATCACTGTTGATTACAAAAATTATAGACATTATTTTTGACAACATTGTTACTATCAACATTTTTTTAAAAATTCACTATGTTTTTTCATATTACGCTTAATTAAATTTACACGGGCTAGCAAAAATTAACCGTTTTCTGTGTGTTTTTGTTTACATATAAAAATTAAAAAAAATGAAAATAAGTTAAAAAAGTATCAAGGTTCTTTATTCTTTTATTAAAAATAATATTTAGGTAGTGATAATATGATATTTTACCATTGTGTATATAAGAAGTTGTGAAGAAAGTTGTATTCAGTATTGAAAAGGGTTAGTGTCAACAACGTCACTTACAAAATTCTTTATATGAGGTGACATATTAATCTAGGCTTAATTGCGCCACTCTGATTTGCTTAACTCCACCTCAGGGGATGATCACAAGCAAATAAACAACATTTACAAGTGTCAACATTATTTTTAATAATAAATTCTATAGTAACTTACATAGTAACTCACACTTAAATTATTGGATTGTTGTTAGCCACCAATCCACTTAATATTTTAAAGCCGTAATAAGTGCCACATATATATTTATAACATGAACTTTTCAACAATCAAATGTATGCACACTGTCTTTTTCAATATAAAAATTCAATAATTTTTTTAAATGCGCACTTAATTTCTTTGTTGTAGATGCTTCAGTTTTGTTATTAAAAACTAAGTTATGCTTAAAAAGTTTCAACATTGATACTTTTACGTTGTGAAAAAAAATAAAAAATAAACTAATTTTTATTAGTAAATATAAAGGAAAAATCTGGTTAAATTGAGTTTTTATTAAGCTTAATATTAAATTGTGTCAAGATGGCCACAATTTTGTTGTGTTTTCTGGGTTTGCACCCCTGAACGCTTTAAAAAAAGAATTAAGCTAACACAACTAGCAAAAAACATAGGAGTATTGAAGTTTTGAGTTGACAGTGGCCATGTCAACAAAGTGTCAACATGGACGCTGTTGCCATTAGGAGCACTGCCAATTTTTAACTCTGATCCCTTCCTCAAGTTATCCCTAGACAAAATGTTACATGAAACACACCACTATGCCCCCTGGAAACTTGTGGCTCCCAAATATATGATATCAACTATATTATTCTTAAAATAAACACATATTATTCAGCAACTGTGGTGAAATCAACTCTCTGGTAGTTGACTACCAGATATTTAAATACATTAGTGTTTTTTGCTTAAACAATCCAAGCTATTTTTTACTAGCAATTCAGGGGTTTGAAACCAAAAATCAAGATTAAAAATACTATAATTCAACTCTGTTTAATAATTCTGTTACAAAATATAAATTTAAGCGGTAATTTATATGAAAATCTACTAATAAAAACTAAAACCACATGTGATCAACTCTCTAAAAGTAAATGTGGCCAAGTTGACACTTTTAAAGCCAGATATTAATTTTATAAATAAAAACACATCTGCATTTATGTAATTTTTTATTTACTATTATTTATCTATCATTACTATCCACAGTTGTTAATTTGGCTCCCAAGCACCATTGTGCTGGATTTAGTGATATATATATTAATCAGCTATCCCCTTCATTTATATTATATTAGTTATAAAAGCTATTGCAACAACCCAAAAATACCTCAGATTTAAACAAAAAGATTTCATATTTAAGCAAATTCCAACTATCAGGTTAAAATATACACTCTGTTAACAGGGATTTTTGGTGTTAATGGACAAAATGGGTTAACACAGCAAAAAATTGCTCACACACCAAGCAATACTATTCAAAATACAATCTGAAATATACTGATGTCAAAACAGCAGGCTCAACCTGCCAGCAAGGTTCTGAGTAAGCAGGTTTGTGACCCGCAATTCAATTACACGGCCACTTAAAGCCAGACTAAGAAGTCAACTTGAATTGCCAAATCTAACAACATGAACAAATGCTGATCCCCTAAAGTGGATACCTTGTTTTGGCGCTTGACCCATTACCAGGATCATGCCACCCCCTTCTTCCATCCAGCTGTGTGATCAACGCTATCATTTTCCTGTTATCCATAACTCACATTAGCTATATAATCATTATCTCTCAATAAAGAATATTATCTAGTTTCTAAATATTTCCCCTTGTAACTCTGCTAAAACAGCACAGCTACAAAACTGATTTACAAACAAAATGGTGTGAGTTGACTTTTGGTGTACATATGTTTACTATGTGAATTGGTGAAATACACCCAAGCGCGGGGAGTCAAAACTCAATCCATAAATGAAGCACAATAGCAACTCACTATGTAAACAAAACAATCAAATGTTGTGTGCAATGGATTTTAATCAAGAATGATACCAATGTATCTAAAATAAGACATACAATCTGAGAAATAAAGTTTAAAAATATTGTGTTGGGTGCTTAAATATGGCATAAAATCTGGGAAAATGGGTGGAAATTATGTGGGTGTTCTAAAAGGGCGCTTTAAAACCAAAATAACTAATTAAGAAATAAAAAACCTATAATTGGGACATTGGGTGGGAAAACTCCAATTAAATATCCATATTCAGATAAAAAGCAAAAATAAAATCCTAGTTTGTACCTCAATTAAGTTTTATTTAGTATTTTATTAAATTTTAAATGGAAGGAACATAACAACAGAGTAACAATGTACCTGTTGTGCGCCGTGGTTGCCCCCAGGTCAAAAAACAGAGTTAGTGCAACCCAAGTGCCTACTCAGGATGGAGATGGGAGAGGTGAGTTCAATAGTGATGCTGCACTAACACAGCCGGTTCAAGGAGCACAAGCTTCTAGGGTGCAGAGCATCAACCCTTGGGTCCCCAAGCTGACCAAAAAGCCCACCAAGATCACCACTACCAAAATAGTTAGAAACAAGTAGGTAGAACTTACTTTATGTGTTTGACGCTGTGTACTGCCAAGAGTTGGTCCCGTCAGCCATGATGGAAAAGGTTAAGCCTGTGCTTGATACTAGCTACAAGCCCTACATAAGTGATGGCAATCAGGAAGAGGACAAGGAGCCTGAGCTCTTCAGAACTGATGAGGGACAGTTAGTGCTCAAAAATGTTGCAGCCTTCTACAACAAGGTACTCATGCCTTGCAAGCCTGTCACCAATAAGGATCCCAGTTCATCTGAGCCTACTAAGCACGCTCAGAAGCACACCCCAGATATCAAAAGCATCACCCTGCTCATGCTAATGTGTGAATCTGGTGACTACAAGGCGGCCGCGGCCATTGTTGAAGTGGAACCTTAGTACGCCAGCAAGACCTTCCACAAATTCATCAATACTGGCCGTGTCCTTGCCGCAGAGAAATCCTTGCGCTTTTCTACCATGTTCATCAAGGAGCACAAATGGGCAATCTGCCAGTGGATAACCAAGGACTGCCATCTTGAACTGGCAAATATTCAGGCCATGGTCAAATCTACTTTTGGGGTTGAGGCTTTAATTTCCTTTTACTACCATCTGGTGAAGGGAATGTGATTTTCCTGGAAAAAGCTTAGGGTATCTCCCTACAACAGAAACAGCCCAGCCAATGTTAAGGCGCAGAAAAAATATGCAGAGGCATACACTGTCCTCAAAGCCAAAGTTACAGTGAAATTCTACTATATTGAAAAATCAGCATTTGCCTTGTCTATTTGCAATGCATATGGGTATGTCCTCAAAGGCTCAAATGACGGGGTAGCTTGGTGTGCTGCAGTCCACGCCACAGCATATTCAACGGCGGCTCTTCTTGGTCCAAAGGGGGTCAAGCTCTATCAAATGATACTAGGCTCCCACAACAACCATACCTTTCTAGCATTCCTCTGATTGGTCCAGGAGCACCTGAGGCACACAAGTCCGAGCTTTACCAATGTAATTGTGCTAGATAACATTGTTCTCCATAAGGTGGCAGATATTCTTGAGGAATTTCCATCAATCAACACCAGCATTGCAGTGGGCCCCCAGAAGTTGGCCCTGCAAATTTGCGCCTTCTCTTCTTCCCTGCCTATTTGTCCTTCCTGAATCCCACTGAGGAAGTTTTTGGGTGGCTCAAGTGAGTTGTCAAGCAAGAGACCCCAACTGGGACTGAGGACCTATTTGATTTGCTGCAGGCCAGGATCCACACCCTCCCAGCCAAGACAGTGGCCAAATTCTATGGCCACACTGATGTTTTCATCCCTGCATGCCTTGCCAAACATAAATCAATTAAAGGCTTAGTGTGTCCAACTTTTTTATATTCTATAATTTATTATTTAAGATTTATTAATTATCATTTTATATTTAGAAGATTCTAAGCCCACAATAACATTTGATAAGACCATTAATGAAGGTTAGTAATTTATTTATTTTATATTATTTTTTTATTATGGCATCTGAGGCTAGCCCAAACAATTGATACTGTATTAAAAAAATATAATTATATCACTCTTAACAAATAAGTATAAAAGTGGAATTTAAAAAATATTTTAAAGTGTAAATATATTTATTGGAAAAGAGAGTTTTAAGAGCGCCTGTAATGGATTTGTCAGTATGTACCCACCCGGCAATGGAGGTGGCACACAACCTCTACCATCACACTGTAGACAGTGGATACACCCTGATTAAAATACTCCCACCTGCTGATGGAATGCAGTAGGGTCAGATGGGAGTGAAGCAGCAGCTTTTCAGGCAGGGCTGAAAATAGATAAATTCCAGCCAGGACCAGGGCGTCCTGGATAACATGGGCCACTGAGTTATATCCTGGGGGACCTTATTCACATCCATGGAGAGCCTGATCTCATTAATCTCAAGAAGGACCCCATCCAGGACCTCTACAGACGCACACATCCCAAAGAAAAAGAGATATACAAGGTAAACCACAAGGTGAAGCCTTTGCCCAGCAAAGGCTTCAGTAAACTTGCAATGTTTGTTTTAGACTGTGCTTATCTTCTTCTAATGCTTTGTCTTTGCAAAGGAAAAGCTCCATGGCTACAGGGACCCCCGTCATGTCAGCACTCCAGGCCAGTCCATAGTTGGCAAGGAGGATTTTGGTTTTCTTGACGGCTGTTGCATCTGCAATAGCCAATTTCCCAACTGTGCGCCCAAATTTTTCCAGAAGATAAGATAAAGTATGCTCCAGCAAGAAGAAAAAGCAAGCTGCCACATGGGCCTGGCCCATCTCTGGTACATTCTTGAATGGGAGTGTTGCATGGACATCCTAAAAAGCTCAATAGAGTTTACACAGTAAACTCCACAGGGATACTGGGACCAGGCAGACCAGTTGGGCATCCTTGTAGGCAGTAACTGCCCACTCGGATGCCCCCTCGGCATGTGTCAGCCCGGCTAGTACGTCCCTTGTCATTGGGAAGGACCCGTGAATTCTGTCTTCAAGCTCCTGCACAACAGGGGTGGACAGATAGAGCTGCTTAGCCACGTGAGTGGCATAGTTGGCATAAAAATGTGGCAGGGACAAAGGGTACCAGGACCTGGCAGATTTTGCTGTCTATTTTTTCTAAAAAAACAGGTAAGAATTTTGAAATTTTTATTATTAGGATACCTTCTACAGTCTCCTCCTTGCCTGCAGCCTTGGCTGGCTTAACTACTCTTGGCACAAGCAGTTGTGCAGGTGTGAGATTAGGCTGATTGACCACAAATAATCAGGCTAATTATTTCAAGCAGATCTTTATCAGTAACACGCTGTATTATCATCTGGTTATCACTTCATTAAGTGTGGTAATTATATACTGTATTATTAATAGTCTATTATAATTGATACGGAAGTTATACGCTGTGTAATTGTTAGTTTATTATGATAGATGCAACAATTATACGCCGTATTATCACTGATCATCATTCCAATGCATAGTGATTATACACCATATAATCACTAGTTTATTATAATTGATAATGCTATTATATGCCTTATAAATGTTAGCCAATATAGTGATTGTCATTGATTAAATGCTGAATAATCATTAGAGCATCAATTGTTTATTGCTCAACTTATCCTACTGGAAGTTGTATCAACTCATTTCACCTATCCTGATAGGGGTATATGATTATATCAAACAAGTGATTCACATATGGCTATTTAATACTGAGTTTGGATTGGCATCAAACAGCATATAATCAGGTTCCTTATTGGGTTGGGTCAGCATTACACAGCGGATAATCCACAAGTTAATATTGGATCAAGTCTGCTATTATATGGCATATAATCTCCAATTTGACCTGTTGCATTAATAAGCAGAAGGCTTGCCAGCCAGAAAAGGACCACTAATTAAGCCCTACAATGGAATTCTGGAATTCTACCTTCCAATGTTGGAAGACAGATTAAGGACCATTTATAAGTGTCAACTAAATACAGCAAAAATTCATAGCACAATAATAGGTGTGTAAGATATAGCCAATTGATAAATGATAGTAGGCTAGCTCAAGAAGAGTGTAGGCTGTAGCTGAAGTACCATGTACGCCTGCTAAGGCCAGTAGCAACACATGAGCCAAAGAACGCCAATCAGGATAGGTGAAGCCAGCAAAGATGGGCCTATTACAAAGGTAGTCACTGAGAACTATCTGAAAGGATAAGAACAAGGGTTGTTGCAGTATATATTGATACATAATCCTGAAAGGAAAATAACAAGTTCTTAGTTACACCTGGATAGATTGCAGCCACTGGCTAGATTGTACTCCAGTTTCAATAAACATAATTATCTTCAAAGTTCTATTATACTGTAGTCTGTAGTGCTCTTGCATAGGATTAGGTAGAGTACATTGGCAAGGCTAACATCTATCTGTAGCTTTGAACATACCAGCAATAACCCAAGTTGCTCAACAACCTATAATTTTATAATTCAAATTTAGCTGATCACCAAATTGTTGTTAAAATTTTCACAAGGGGCTGTGTTTGGGTTCTAAAAATAACTGTGTTCTGGATCTAGATACACAGCATAGTAAAAATATGATTTTATAGAAATAAACTGAACATAAAGAATAAAACCAACTATAAACAAAGAGAAAATGAACAATTGAAATACAGAATAAAGATAATATAAATAGAAAATGTTTGGTGACAGGGAGCTTATTAGGGGCAGGGAAGAGAGATGCTTAGTAGACAGAATAGTGTGAGAAGGAAGACGTAGAGGTGGTGCTGGCCTGGGGGGTTTGTGATTGGGTGGGTGGGGCTGGCAGGTGGGAGGTGGTGGGGGTGGGGGTATAGGTAGGAGGATTGTGTGTTGATGGCTGCCATATAGCGCTGCTTGTATTCCTTGTTTTTCATTGGCTGGATTGGCTGATAGGTGGCTGTGGCATGGGGTGGGAGGCATTTATCTTTACATGATTGGTTGCCCCATGTTCATGTGGAAAATCATTTGTTCAAACAAGTCTACCATCATTTGGCAACCAAATATAGAATCATGTTCAAGGGCCTCAAGATAGAGATTATTGAAGACCTGAGGGCAGCGCTCTTATAGTGTATCTTCAATATTAAAGAACACAACATCAGCCAGATGGATATCTGCATTACCAGCAGGGTAGACTGAGGCCTGATGCCCGCGTCCTTAGATTGTCTCAAGAGTAGTGGAGCTACCCTTCATCTGGTGGCTCAAGAAAACTCAGTGGGTGGAATTTGAGCTATCCCAAGAGTCAAGCAATTCACTGAGAATGTGGCTGTACTTGTAGCCATCAATGAAATCTGGGTTTGTCTAATAGTAGACAAAACCCTTGGCTTAAACAGCCTGAAATGCACCAATGAAAGTCCCCTTCTTAACCTTATTCCTCCCTTTTTGGGTGGTGGCTCTTCCTTGGGCGCCAAAATTGTTGAAAGCTATTGATAGCTTATAATACAAGACAAACATGACATCATCAGACAAACTTGTCAGGCATTAGCAAAAGTAGATTCAATGGCAGGATCATATGGGGAATCCTCACTGCCATCCCATTGTTTACTGCAAAAATTGGTCAACACCTTGATTAAAGCCACTTTCCTGTGCATCTAAAGCTGTACTATGCGCTCAGAAACCCAAATGACATGATTCTCAAGTTGCTTCCAGACCTGGGTCAAGGGAAGCTTGGGATCCTGCTGGAGGAGGCTAAGCATGATTGGGTAGGCCTTGCTAATCTGGGACTATGGGCTTTCTTTGGCTTCTTGGCTGTCCCAATTAGATTCCCCTTGTTCATTAGGTTGTTGAATTCTCACATTATTGTGGCTCGGGTGAATTGTAATTGGCTGGCTATCTGATCCCAGGACAGACTCTGCAGGTTGAGTGCCACAATTTCCTGAAGAATTTGGGCAGTGATTATTCTGCATTTGGGGAGCTTGGCTGGGGGAGCTGAAGCCTGATTGGATGTAGGGGGGTGGGTTGGCTTGTGGTGGGAAGTTGTTCCAAATCAGGGTTGTCATTCTGATTGGTTGGTTGGTGGGCAGCTTGTGAAGGGGTGGTGTGGGGTTCCTATCCACCAGTCCCCAAGTGTGTCCTGGATTGTAGCCAGGGACCGGCTGGAAGGGATTGTCATTCTCTAGTAAGGGAAAATGTATCTCAGAAATATATATAGGGGTTGAAATGGGCTTTTATTCACTCTCAGAAGGAAGATCCCCTTAGAAACCTTAGAGTATATGGCCTGGGGGGTCAAGGAAACAATATGGATTTGCCAATACTTGGAGTCCTCCAACAATATCTTGGACCCCTTGTACTTGGTATTGGACTTCTGCACCTTAGTCTTGGACGTCTACTCCTTAGACTTGGACTCCTGCTCCTTAAACTTGGACTTCGGCACCTTATACTTGGACTCTGGCGCCTCACTTAGGATCCAGCTTCTTATTCTTGGGCTTCTGCTCTATTATCTTGGGTTGTATCAGTCTAACCAAGCTCCTGCTGATGATTAAAAGGCTTCCAAAACCTCTTGGCAGAAACTCAGAAGGCCTCAGAAAGATCCCGTCAAAGACCCGGAAAGACCTCTAAAAGACTTTGAAAAGACATTGAAAAGACTTTATAACTTTCCAGCCAGCCACCTTCTTATAGTGTCCTTTTCCCAACGGTTTTGCCTTCAAAATGACTTTCTTCAGAAGCTTAAACCATTGCCGCTCACTTTTTCCTATAATAACTTAAGCTTACATACTTACTTTATCAAAAGCTTAAATTATTAATTCAATTTTTCTGTTGTGTTCTGAGGCTTGGCACAGACACACAACGGGAAATCCTAAACTTAGGATTGGATTTGTACTAAGTCTTGGTTAGATGACAGGGAAGACAATTGTGTTTACCTTGCAGCCCTGGATAAATAATCTCTGCTAGGCGTGGCTAGAGAGAGGCGCAGAAGTACTGAAGACACAAAGACAAAAACGTGAATATAACTTAATTTTATTGGTAGAATAGGAAATAGATTATATAGTGGTTGAGAATACCACAAAACACTACCAGGACGGTAGGATCACTTGCCACAAGCATGAGTGGGGTGAGTGAGTTGCGCAGAGTCAGGAAACCAAACAATCATATTTCCTGAAGCAGAAGCCAGTTCATTTTGAGAGTCAAAAGCAAAAGCAAGAGATTTGTACTCAAAATGGCCCACCAAAGGCAAAATTGAAACATGGTGAATGTCGTTATTCACAACATTGCCCCCCTCTAGATTGGCCTTAGGAGGGTGATACTTGCGGAGGAACTTGGCGTGTACGCAAGCAAAAGGGCAACCACTGAATAGAAGCTTTATAGTGTACTCAGATCTTTGTTTGAAAGTCACCTCTAAAGGACCAATCCACAGAGAGTCCAGCTTGTGTGCGCACCCACCCACACAGTGTTGGTAGTACAGGACATGGTCACCAACATCAAACTCAGGCAAGGGGGAGCGCCCAGCGTTTTCAGGAGAGAGCTCAAGCATCTTAGTCTTATATGCAGAAGTGTAGGCAGTGGCCTGTATATCAATGATGCGGTTGACTAAGTATTTCAATGTGGTTGTCAGGGTTCATGGCCTTATCAGAGAAGAGTAGGGGAACCCCCAAGAGCAACAGAGTGGTGGCTTTACGCCCATACAACATGGCAAAGGGGGAGTACCCTGTGACCCAATGCTTGCTCAGAGGGTAGGCAAATAGTGCAGCAGGTAAGTATAGATCCCAATTGGCAGCGTCAGAGTAGGTGAGTTTCCTCATGATAGAAACCAGTGTCAAGTTGGCATGCACAATGGCCCCATTAGTGGAAGGATTATAGGGGGCAGAGAAAGACTGGTGAGTTCCTAGAGCTTCAACAACAGAGGTTACAAGTTTGGCATTGAAGTTGGTTCCATTGTCTGATAACAGCACTTGAGAACAGCTATGGCGGTAGAAAACATCCTGCAGCAGGAAGTCAGCAGTAGTCTTAGCAGTGATGTCTTTAGTAGGGCGAGCTTCTACCCATTTGCTGAAGTGGTCAACAGCAATCAAGATAAAGCGGCATCCAGAACGTGAGCAGGGGAGAGGGCCTACAGCATCAATGCTGACAGTGTGAAAGGCATGTTGAAGGGGGACCAATTTGAACTTGTGAGAAGCAGCTTGGGGCCTCTGAAGTTGGCAGTCATGGTAACTAGCTATGACATCAGGGATCAACAGGCAAAGATTCTCCCAGATGTAATTCTTCTGAAGCCAGTCAAAGGTCTTGGCAATGCCTCCATGGCCAGTTTTTTTATGAGCTTGTGACACCAAAGAGAGGCAAAGACTGGGGCGCACGTATGGTAGGTATTGACCCCACACCTTCTTGAAGAGTTGGTTGTTGCATATGAGGGTGTCTTCAGACAATTTGGACAGGGCAAGGCAAACCTCTTCAGTCTCACTTTCCCAGGAAGAAGGTTAATCAATTAGCTTGTACAGGCAGTCTGCCTCAGCAGGATGTAGGGCAAGGATGGGCATTTGGGACAACCCATCAGTGTTCTGATGTTGAATCCCGGGGCAATGGAGCACAGTGAAGCCATAACCTTGCAGGTGGAGAGCCCATCTGGCTAAGCGTCTCTCAGGCTCCTTAAGTTGTTGTAACCATTTGAGCAAAGCGTGGTCAGTGACAACAGTTAAATGGGTACCATACACGTAGTGGCGGAATTGTTTGACTGCATGCAGCACAGCAAGGCATTCCTTCTCTGTAACACTATAATTATTTCCATGCTTGTTTAGCACACAGAAAGTATAGGCTACAGGGTAGTCCACACCTTCATTGTCAAGCTGAGCCAAGATAGCCCCAATGGCAAGGTCACTAGCATCAGTGTACAAGATGAATTCCTTATTGTAATTGGGGTACACTAAAATGGGTGCTTCTTTGAGTTTCTGCTTTAGAGTCTCAAAGGCTTGCTGTTGGCTGGCGGTCCATTCAAAAGGAACATTACGCAACAGTTGGACCAGGGGTTTGCTAGTATCAGCAAAATCAGGAATTAATTATCTATAGTAACCCATCATGCCCAGAAAGACTTGTACTTATTGGAGGTTGGTGGGTGGAAGCATTTTGTCAATGGCTTCAACCTTCTTGGTCATTGTATGAATCCCTGTTTGGGTTACTTCATGGCCCAGGAATTCAAGGCGTTCTTTGAAAAAAGCACACTTAGAGGCTTTAACTTGAGGCCAGCTTCTCGGATCTTTATGAACACCTCTTTAAGATGGGCTAGGTGATCAGTGAAAGTTGCGCTGAAGACTGTTATATCATCTAGATAGACTAAGACACACAATAACTTTAAGTCACACAGGATGGAGTCCATGGCCCTCTGGAAAGTTGCCGGGGCATTACAGAGCCCTTGCAGCATGCAGGTAGGCTCAAAAAAATCCTTCTGATATAATGAGTGCAGCCTTCTGACGGTCTTCAGGAGAGAGGTCAACTTGCCACTAACCAGACGCCAAGTCCATGGCAGAGAAAAACTTAGAACCTCCAAGGCGTCAAAGAGCGTCATCAATACACAGTAAGGAATAGGAATCTTTCTTGGTTAGAGAATTCAACCTTTGATAGTCCATCACAATCCGGTGTCCACCATCTTTTTCTTTAAGATGAGCAGAGGAGAAGCCCAGGGACTCTGAGATGGAGCTAACAGTCCAGCGTCCAGCAGTTGTTTGAGCTCCTTAGAAACCTGTGCATCTTCCACTTGGCTACGGCGGTATGGCTTGGCACAAAAGGGAGGAGCATCTCCTGTGTCAATCTGATGTATCACACCTTTGGCTAGCCCATAATCAGTACTATCTTTAGCAAAGATGTCAGAGAACTGGTCTAGTAAATCAAGCACCTCTTTCTGTTGAACTGGGGACAACTGAGGGAAGTCTTGGGCAGTGAACAGAGATAGGACTTGAGGCTCATCTTTGGGTAGATTAAAGTCTTGAAACGTTCCAAAGGGGTGAAGAGACAAGACTTCAGGAGCATTAAACAACTTTCCATAACCAACAACCTGTCCTCTGGATACAGTCATAGGAAGCACTGTAAGGTTGGCAACTAGTAATTGAACGGGATCCTTGTGGGAAACGTCTAGAATTCCAGGACAAAGGTAAGGCTCAGTACGCCCCAGCAAAGGAGGGGAATACAGCTCTAAGAAAGTCCGTTCAGGTAGTTCATATGATATCTGGGAGTCTAGGATAGCCTGAGAGCCTGGGGGGATAGTGATAGCAGACGTGGCCATGAGAGGGATTCCCTCAGTTGCCAGACAAGCCATGGGAGGAAACTTCATGTTGATGGAATGGGTTTGGTATTTTAGGGTGAAACCCCCAGTGGGATACACCAATGTACATGTCTTCAAACGTTTACCAGGAACTTTGATTGGCTCCTCAAAAATCAGAGGGACTTTTTACCCTATGATAGAAAGATAACTATCCTTTAGGTTGATAACCCCATTATATTCCCAAAGAAACTGGGTACCAACCAAAAGGTCATAGCTCTCATTTTCTAGAACAACAGCTGGTGCAGCTAAGAGGAGTTTACCAAATTGCATTGGTAAGGCAGAGTACGCACCAATGGCGCAAGTCATTGAGAGACCAGCGGTGCCATAGGATTGATGGTAGTTGAGGTCGGGGGCCAGCTTAAGTTTCTTCACCAGTTTAGAAGAAACAACGTTGACAGGAGAACCGGTGTCCAGGACGGCTTTGATCTTTACTTTTTGGATAGATATCTCTACCTGGGTGGTGGTGCGTCAAAAGGGTGGCAGAACAGCTAAGATATCCTGCTCCTCATCTAATTCCTTGTCCCATTTCTCAATCATGCATCTTAGTCCTGGGAACTCCTTATATACGGTTTGGAGAGGGAGTGAGACAGATACATTCTTGAAAACAGCGTCTGCAACTTCAGCGGCTTCCTCTGATGATTTCACTAATACAGGGGACCGTTTTGCCTGAGTAAGATAGGGGCAGTAGACTATTGCTTTGGCTTCAGACGGGGGTTTGGAGGTAGTTGTAGTCTTCCCAGATTGTAGCTTGTAGGGAACTGCAATAGTCTCAGGAACAGCAAAAACAGAATACCTGTATGCATCAGGGTCTTCAACATCAGATTCATCCACATCAGAATCATCAGAAATATCATGGAACAGGAGGAGGATAGGAGGAGCTTCATCATCAGCAGGATCAGAGTCAGTAGCAGGCGGAGGTGTAGGAGAAGACTGGCAAGAATTGTCAACCAAGAGCGTCTCCCCCTCTAGGTTGACTGTTCTTTTCCCGACTGATCCTTGGGATCAGCTCCTTCAACCCGCGGATTGGTGCAGACACGAGAGTGGTAGCCTATCTGACCGCAGTTGTGGCAACCCTGACGTCAAGGAGGATTTTGAGAGTTCATGGTGAGGATACAAGGACTGTAAGAAGAGGAGCCATAGTTGGAAGCGGCACAACTCTCCCAAACAACTGCCCCAGAATGGGTAAGATGCATATCTTGCAGCAGTGTCTTTATACTTTTCATGGAGGACAGCACAGCCTTGTGGGCCTTGAAATGAAGGCATAGGAGTTGATTCACCTTGAGGGCTTGGGCGCAGGCCATATACACTTCATGAGCCATCAATTGTCTGCTTGCTATTAACTGTTGTCCCTTCATGTAAAATCTGTCTGCAAATTTGGCTAATGTCTCTTTGGGCTTGAAAGATATGTGCATAAAGGCATCTTTTTTCACCTCCAGGCTAAGATCACCACCAAACTTGTCAATCCCAAGTGGGCTAGCAGCAGCTGTCACTACCTCACGCAAAGCAGCGACTTCTTGCTGTAGTTCAGCAACCTGAACAGTCAGCGCAAGAACCTGGGGTCAGGTTGAGTCATTTCATTAGGACGTCCTTGGCTACAAGTGGAAGCGCGTAATTCTTGGATGGCCTCCCAGATCCTCTGCTCTCTGTCCACCAGATTATCAGCAGGAGGAGAAGGCAGGGCATCAGGTTTGGGAGTAGACAGCTCATTCACCTGACTCTGAAGTTTGGCTATAGCAGCAGCAGTGGTAGCTCTCTCTTGATTGAATTCCGCACTGAGTTCATTTAGGCCTTGTGCGGCAAGGTCTGCTACCTGTTGCAGTTGCTCAAAGGAATAAGCACTGAATGCATTGAGCTGTTGCACTAGACGTTCAAAGTTGGTAAGGTAGGCGTTTAGGATGGAGTCCACTTGAGTTTGCCAGAATTGTTCTAACTGGTGAAACTCATGTAGTTGCTCCCTAACGTACTCAGGGATGGACTGGCGCATTTGCTTGATGGAATTGACTAAACGTGTTTGAGAGGTGACCAAATCACGCTGATTATCAGATATTAGGGAGAACAGGGAATGAATCCATTGTTGGTAGGCGGCAAACTGGTCCCAATGATGGGTAAAAGCTGCTTGTAGAGACAAGATTTCTTGAACGTGGAGTCCCAACACCATCTGGTGGTGGGCCAAGGCGGGCTGTACAAAGGATGACAGCAGATTAGTGGAGCCAGCCTCTGAGAGGAGGTGTTGTGGAAACTGAGGGGCCACAATTAACTCATAGTATTTGGCACGGCTAAACTGTAGCTGAAGGCAAGGGATGGCCCCGTCCCGAGCTATCCCAAGGGCTACTGCTTTGACTTGTTCCAAGTCAGGGGTACCCATAGGGTAAGCAACTAGGCGGGGACCATTCCCAAGGTTCAGTACAGTAGGGACAATAGGCGGGCTGGCAATGTCTTCCTCAATAGGAGGGCTGGTAATTTCAGGCAAGGTTGACTCATAAATAGGCAGAGGCAAGGGACCTGAAAATGTAGATGCAAAAGGGATAACCAAGGGGCTTACAGCCCCTGTAGTGAGCACCATTTTTGTTGTGTTCTGAGGCTCGGCACAGACACACAACGGGAAATCTTAACCTTAGGATTGGATTTGTACTAAGTCTCAGTTAGATGACAGGGAAGGCAATTGTGTTTACCTTGCAGCCCTGGATGAATAATCTCTGCTAGGCGTGGCTAGAGAGAGGCGCGGAAGTACTGAAGACACAAAGAAAAAATGTGAATATAACTTAATTTTATTGGTGAATATGGAAATGGAATATATGGGTCATTATTTGTTAGATTAAGCCAAGGTGCCAGCTTAAGCATTTTAAAGACTTTTAACTTCTTTGGTATCATTTAAGCTGTAAACTTATGTTTTTTGAACATTAATATAATGCTCAGTTTACTGAATAAAAGTTTAAGGGTGTAAAATATACAAATAATAAAAATAAATCTTATTTCTATTAACTGTATTTTTGCTAAAAACCCTTTTTTCTATTTTAATAAGCCAAGAATCAAATATATGAGTTGCATGGGAGAGTAATAGCAGCCCCAAAGCCATAATTGCTATTACCCTATCTTTGGCTCATATAATTAATTTCTTAGTTATTTTTAGAAAAAAAGTTGTTGTATTTAAAAGACTATTTACCCTATGTGAAATACAAGTTTTTGTTATGCGTCCAACTTCATGAACATGTCCTACTAATCATTTAGTAGTATCAGCTCTCTTTGTTTCTCTGTCATCTGTGCAAAACTTTGCACAATAATTTATTTTGGAGTACTCCTTAACATCCTCAAATGTCAAAGGTGAAACATACAGCTCACCATCTTTCATTAAATATGAAAGATTAACATAAAATGCTTTGACTTCAAGCCAGCTTTTTTTAGGCCTAGATTTTCTATCATAGATGTAAAAAAAGGTTTTTTGGAAAACATCTGAATTATTTACAAGTGACTCATATAAACCCTTTCTTTTTTCCTCTCTCTCAAAAACCATTTTGAGATCATTTATATTTTTTATATACATCTCATTTTCCTTTTGTTTAAATATTTTAGATAATACACCAAAATGACCATCAACAATACTTTTGCCATGACACTCAACAAATCTATTAAACTTAATTGTTCCTTTTATAATTTTAGGTACCTCTTTAAAAAGATAATATAAGAATTCATAAGATCTAAAATGATTACCATTATCAGTCCAAACTTTAATATTTTTAATATTCTTAAATTTATTATTTTTAAGCAGACTTATCAAACACTGACCTGAAAACAAAGAGTCATGAGATAAAATTTCAGATAAAAAGTCATGATACTCATATTTAATTTTCTCATTTTCTTTAAAAGCAATTGCAAATCCTAATAAAGAAATAGGTATTTTCTCATAAAAACAATTATTTGTCTCTATAGGACCCACACCTATTTTAAAGTTTTCTTTATAGTCTATTACTATAACACATGAATTATTATCAAGATTATTTATATCACTAATATTTTCTTTATTTTGATGCTTATAAAACTTTTCATGTAGGTCAATAGATTCCAAATTTTCTTTAATAGATTTAGGTAATGGCAACTTCTTTATACTCAAATCCTTTTTCTTCATTTCTAATGATTTTTTTAAGTTGCAAATGTTACACATATCAGTTTGCTTTTTGCTTTTAATTATATTATTAGGAATAAGCTTATAGAAAGTGGAAAGTGAAATAGAAATATTGTTTTTTATTTTCATATCTTCATAAATTTCTTTTTTTGTTTTCAATAAGGAGTATTTTATTTTAGTTGAGTATTCACTCAATTCTTTTTGTAATTCTTCATAAATCAATCCAAGGGATTTTTTAGTGAATTGGCTGGTTGGGAATGAATTTTTTAATATGTGTTTTAAAATATTTTTTATGTTTTTTTCTTTACTGAATCATTTTTTCCTTTTTTATTTTTTGAATTTAATGATGCTTTTTTAGCATTTTTTTATTTTTTTAGAATATGAATACTCATTTTTTGTCATTTTAAATCCACAATCCCAAAGCTCTTTCAGACTGTAGCTTGATGTAACCAATGCTCTTAGGGAAGGAAGGTGCTTGGCAGGGGACTCTGACATCAATTCCTTTAGGTTGTTAAGGAAATCATCTGTCTTGGAATTTTGTATGACAGGTAAGAAGGTACTTTTTCCAAACTCTGTTTTTAATAAGAAATGCTCAACAAAGCTGTTAAGATCACTGCCAGCAGTAAAAAGGAATGCTTGTTTAAGCATAGAGATTCTTTCTCTCTTAGTAGAAGCCCCCAGTGAGAAGAAGGGTGTCATCTGAGGTGCAAACTTGATGGGTTCCATAATGACAGTGGTTGGGTTCCTTGGCTTGGTTCAGGCAGTTCTTGCTTGGAAATAGATGTGCAGTTATCAGAGAGGAGTAAAGGTGTGGATTGCAAAGTAAATTTCTGTAAAGTTGAGCTGCTTAAATACCATGTTAGCTGAGCTTTTGCATTACAGGCATAAATCCCCAACTGACCCCCAACTTATCTCCTTAATTTATCAATATCACCCCTGGAGTCTGATATCATTGTTTATTTACCCCTTTTTATATTCTGGTTAACTGTTGATATCTCAGCAAATAGTACTTCAATCTCGCTCAAACTAGTATCATTAGAAAGCCCTTAATATCAGCTTTCGGAATTGTGCTGCAACGTTATATTTCAATACCAATTTAGTATCTTGAAGCGGCTTTGAATGTAAGCTTATAAAATTATTATTTGAAATAAAATATGCTAATTAACTCTTAAAGTATGATATTTTAATCAGTAAACTAAATTTAAAGTATAAATTATTATTTAGCTTACTTCTAGTAACCAACTCAAAAACCTTTTGTTTAAATAAACTTAAGTTTATTGTAACTTTTAACAGTTCATAAAAAATGAACTTTATATATCTTAAATCTATCAAAACAAAAATATTATTTTTAATCACATATAAATATTTGCTTGTATAATTAAAGTTGTATCTTATTTTTATAGATACAATGACTAAGATCATTTTTTATTTAGTTTAAATAAATTTCAACCTTTATAAAATTTAATTAAATAAAGCAAGATTTTGATACATTCTTTTTTATGTTTGAATTTTTTATACATATTATCTCTAGCATACAGTATAAAAATATAATTTTACGAAATAGTTGTATAAAGCCATTTTATCAATATTAAATAATTAAGAATTTGAAAAGAAAAACTTTTACTCTCTTATAAGTTCTTATTATATATTTTCTATAAAATCTAACTTAAGAATAAATTACTTATGCTAAATGAGATCACTGAAATTTCAATAAAAGTTTAGTTTTAGTTTTAATTTTAGTTTTAGTTTTTTTAACTTTTTACCAGATTTTTTATAAAACAAATCCAAAATTATTTAATATTTATTTATTAAATATGCAAAAAAGCTATCTGCCCTCTTTTTAAAAAGAGGGATTCAAAAATTATTATATTTTAAATTAAATATTTTTAAAAAGCTAAGATTTTAGGCAACAATTTAATTTCCAACAAAAAGCATCGTATCAGTTTTATTGTATTTTTATGTTTCTCTTTTTAGAATGAAGTCATTTTTTACTAATCAGCTTTCAAGAAAAATGGTACATGAAATAAGATTGTTACTAGCTTTTAATACAGTTTAATTTAGCTGTAAGTAGAAAATGATTGATTTAATATAGTTTTTATATTATAAGGATTAAATAAGATTTATTTTGATAAAATTGTTATAATTATTTAAATTTATTGATAAGAAAATTAAAACAAAATTTTAAAGTGTTAAGTAGCACAGTTAATAGGAAACAGATTAATCTAACAAATAATGACCCATATAGTGGTTGAGAATACCACAAAACACTACCAGGACGGTAGGATCACTCGCCACAAGCATGAGTGGGGCAAGTGAGTTGCGCAGAGTAAGGAAACTGAACAATCATATTTCCTGAAGCAGAAGCCAGTTCATTTCAAGAGTCAAAAGCAAAAGCAAGAGATTTGTCTTTGAAATGGCCCACCAAAGGCAAAATCAAAACGTGGTGAATGCTGTTATTCACGACAATTTCCTTGCTTATACTTTAAGCTTTTGGCTTCCAACCAATCATTTTTATCAGAAAACCTTCCAGAACTCAACCAATGAATGCAGAGCACGGAAATAGACCATTTCTGAAGTTCCACTGGGATCCAACTATGAAAATAATTCCACAGCTCAAACCGCTCAAATCAACAACTCTTCACGCACCAAAACGTTAACCGGTCCATTATTACGGCACATTTCTCCCTGAATTCAACCTAAACCCATTTAAATAATATAATACTATTTAAATTATTCTTTCTGGACCTCTTCGACGTTTTCCCCATATATTTACAAATCTTGTAAAATCCAAGGAAAACATCCCACCAAAACAACTTTGTATCCTACTCTCGTAGCAACATATCTTTAACTATCCTAGGAACTTAATAAATAAATATCTTACCCACACTTCTATCCACATTCCTTCTTGATTTTAATACTAAGCCAAGGCAAAACATTCCATATTTTCCCACTTTGGAAAATCAATCCTGCAAAATCTTGGCTCATTTCTCCGGACTATCAGTTCTTCACCATCATCTTTGGATCCTTCAGCCAGCTCATATTCCAGCTCTTCAGCTTAATCAGCAATCAGTCTATTAACTTCATCAGTCCTCTAGCTACTCCTGCAACACAATCTTCTGGTCCTTTGGCCAACCTGCATCATGATCAGCTAGTCCTGCATCATAATCTTCTGGTCCTTCAGCTTATTCTCAACCAGTTCCTCAACAAATCCTCACTAAGGACCTCCTTAGTTCCCTCTGCATACTGAACCATATTGGTTCCCACAATTCAATATGAATCAACAGTCTGTCAACTAGTCTTTACTGTGATCAAACAGTCCCTCTTGCTGGTCTTCTCTGTAAATTTCATGAACCACCTTGGTTCTTTATCTCAGTTTCCATTACCAGATCTTGTAGACCCAGGCATGCATCTACATTAAACTGGTGTTTGAATGGGCCCTTGCAAGTGGCACTCCACTTAGGCCATTCAACCATAAATCAATGTCTATATGTTGCCTTTACTCACCCAGGTGATTAAGTCTGAGCTTTCAGTTGCAGAGTAATCAGCTCTACTTCCCAGAGGCCTGATCACACCAAGTTCTGCAGCTTGCTTCCCCAAGCAAACCGCCTTGGTGACACCTCTGAGCAAATCTATGCCCTCCAATGCTCACTTTGGGTTCCCCCAAAGCTCCCATAGGGGCATAAACGAGGACACCCTACCAGTCTGTTAGGTAGGGTGCTTGATCACAGACCTCCTATAAGCGTATTAAGGTATGTAGAGCCCTCAAAGCTCTTCCCCTCCCTGGCAGCCCGCGTTATCCGCCAAGGGTCCAAAACCTACTCCCCTCAGACAGAAAAAGACCCTGCTTACTATTTCAGTCTTCACTCTTCTGCAGCCATAGTTCCCTTCAAGGTGAAGCACTATAGCCCAAAGCAGCCAATTTCTTTTGCTGGGTGGAGGCAACATCTGCCTCTGGTAGTCCTATGTTACCTACTAGGCCTCTATCTGCAACAAATAACCAAACTTTTGCTTGGCCAACATTAGCCCCGCCTGCAAACCACCAAACATGTGGACTGTCACAGGTGGGTATGGAAGCAGGGGCAGAGCTAGACACTAGGTGATTGTTGAACAAGTCAAAGTCATATAGGCCGGGTGTCAGGGATCCAGTCTTGGGCAGCTGGCCCGTTGTTTTCAGGGGTAACTTGGGCCAGGTTTTTTGCAGGCAATGCCCACCACAAGAGGGGAGCTAACTTTTAAAGATAGGAGGCAGACTTCCCCACCCAAGACCATGGGCCGGCGGCCGGGATTATAGTGTCAATCCCCCCTTGAGGGTGATGTAAACAATCCCAAACAGCTTGCCAGAATGATTGGTTGGGAGGTTGGGAAAAGAAGCGCATATTTTTTGGGGTCACAGGCGGTTTCATAGATAGATTGTAGGCAGGGAGATAGTTGAATTTTCCTCTAACTTGGGTGTTGAAAATATCCACAAGCCTTGTTGGTTGTATCTAACTGTGGGTTGTATGCGTGCCAGGGGGTTGAGTTTGAGTATCTGTTCTGGGGTGTATTCTCTGTATTCTGACTTCAGAGGGTAGTCAGTAAGGTGGAAGGGTTCAAAGGGTACTCTGGGAGGACAGAAACAGCAGGCAGCGGGGCAGGAGAACTTGAACTGAATTGGTAGACAGCAAATACAAAATAAGGCAATAGCTGTATGAGCCAAAATAACAACCTTTATTCAAAAATGGCAATAAGTTTGGAGCGCAGGGTCCTTGGGTCTATATAGTACCCCCCTCCAAACTTAAAATTTTCCTTGGGGGTTTATCAGGGCATTAGGAAGACCAGGGTTGGAGAAACTGGGTGCTTGGGTCCAAAGGCGGCAAAATGGCACTTGGCCCGGGAGTTCTTTCATTGGTCAGAAATCTCAATTTGGCTGCCTGATTATCTAGCTTTAGTGTTGAGGTCATGGGACTGGGTTGCGGGCCCGTGCCTCTTTCCCAGGTTGGCTCTTGATTGGTTGCTGGTGTAGACTTCAAGTTCGTGAAAAAAATAGTTTCCAAATCAGTACCTCCATTAGGCGCTGTGATTAGTCTTCCATTTGGTGCAATAATTTCCTTGGATTGTCTCTTTTTACTGCATGGGTTAATACGCTTGGCGTCAGCTTGTGGGAGCTTGATCCCAGAAAAACGCAGGCAGGCAGTCCCACGGTCCACAGGCCCAGCGGCCCAAAGGAATCCAGGTTCAGGGTTTGATTCCTGCTCCTGGGCCCGGGTTTCTAGTGAGGAAGAATTGTCAATCCTGACACCATCCCCTTCTTTCCCTGAGGACCCTCCCTTCCAGTTCATCTTGTTCAGGTAGAGTTGGACGGCTTCTTGGGTGTTAGTCAGGTTGCTCAGCGGCTCCCAAGTACTTTCTTCTAGTGGGTATCATTTCCACTTGACGTAATAATGGGGTTTTGGTAGTAAGTTTGGTTGCTGTGTATGTATTCAACTTCATATTCCTTAGCGCGGCCTGTTTGGATGGGTGGAGGGGATGTCTTAATCTGTTGGTGGGGGAGCAAGTTCCCATCTTTTTTGAACAATAGGGATTGGTGAAACACATCATGAATCTTCCAGGAGGGGGTAGGTCTAGCTTAAGGCGACCTCACCAACTAGTTTGATGATTTTGTGGGGGCCACTTTTGCTGTGAGCTAGTTTCCTACAGGGCACATGTAGGGGTACATTCCGGGAGTCTAGTTATACTTTATCTCCAACTTGTAAGGGTAGGCCCAAGGTTTGTTTGCAATCAGCAAAGGCTTTGTATGTCTGCACTGCGCGGTTCAGGTTGGTCAAGCATGTTTTTTGTGTGTCATGAATCTGTTCAATCCAGGAGTGCCCGTGGTGTTTGATTTCTTTTTTCCAATCTGGGGGTCCCAGGTGGGGTCAAATCCATAGTTGGCTTTGAAGGGGGACATTCCTGTGGAAGCGTGGTCCTTACTGTTGTAGGCAAACTGGGCCATGGGGAGCAATTTGGCCCAATGTCCTGATTAGTGTTGGAATAGCATCAAATGTATTGTTCAGGGATCTGGTTCACTTGCTCAGTTTGGCTGTCTGTCTGTGGGTGGTATGAGGTAGATACACATTGCTTGATTCTTAAGTCTTTCATCACCTACGTCCAGTAGTTTGACGTGAATTGGGGTCCTCTGTCTGTGATGATTTCCTCAGGTGTTCAATGTTGCGTGAGGATGCGGTTGTGAAGTTGTTGGGCTGTTTATGCTGCCCTGCACTTGGTGGTGGTTGGTACAAGTATGCCATCTTGGTGAAGTGGTCTACCATGACCAGGATTGCATTGTACGAGATGGACAGTGGCAGTTCCACAATGTAGTCCATGGAGACAGATCACCAAGGTCCATGAGGTATATTCAAGGGTCTTAGAAGTCCCTCAGGTTTTTTTCTGTGAGTCTTGGTCCGCCTACAGGTCTCACACCCCTTCAGGTATGCACTTACGTCTTGATCCATTTTTGGCCAAGCAAAGTTCCTTCTGATGCTTCAGAGGGTCTTGAGCCTACCTGGGTGTCCAGCCATCTTGGAATTGTGGTAGTCTCTCACAATGTTGGTTCTAATGTCCCCTTCTGGTACAAAGATCCTGTTGTGGAGCATTAGTGTGGTTCCCTTCAAGGAGTAGCCTTTTTAGTAGTGGGTGCTATCCAAGGATTTAAAGAGGTCAGAGGTCAAGGTCTTGGTGAACTTGTCTAGTGTTTTGGCCCTTAGTACTTCTGCTTTGCTGGCTCTGATTTTAATCAATCCCAGGTGAATGCCTAGGCTTGCTGTGTCCAAGACTACTTGGGTGTTGTGGTTGCAAGTTTCTAGGTGGGTAGGCACCAGGTCAGTTCTTCTACTTAGGGCGTCAGGTACCAAGTTCACCTTTCCTGGCTTGTAGTCTATGGTCAGAGTGTAGTCAGCCAGTTCTAAGGCCCATCTTGCTTGTTGTTGGTTAAGCTGGTGTGGTTTGAAGAAATAGACCAAGTTCTTGTGGTCTTTCAGGACCTTTACTGGGTATTCAGTGCCACAAGGGTATTGGCACCAATGTTTTAGGGTCTTTCTTATGGCTAGAATCTCCTTGTGTTGTAACTGTGCTGTTTTAGCAGAGTTACAAGGGGGAAATATTTAGAAACTAGATAATAATCTTTATTGTGAGATAGTGATTATATAGCTTTTGTGAATCAATGGATAGCAGGAACATGATTGGTGATCACACGGTTGGATGGCATAAGGGGGTGGCTTGATCCTGCTAATGAGTCAAGCGCCAAATTGAGGTATCCACCGTGAAGGATCATTGTCTGTTCATGTTGATTGATTTGGTAATCCGAGTTGACTTCCTGTTTGGCTTTGAGTGGCCGGGTAATTGGATTGCGGGTCACAAACCCGCTTGGTTGGAACCTTGCTGGCGGGTCAAGCCTGCAGTTTTGACACTTGTCATATATTGGGTAGTTTCCTTCTGCAGGTAGCATCTTCTTGAAGTAATACACTACAGGATGTAGCATACTATACCCTTCTTCCTGAAGAAGGACCCCACCCACCGCAAAATCTGACGCGTTGGTTTCCAGAACAAAAGGTTTGGAGGGATCTGGCATGGCCAAGACGGGGGCAGAGGTGAAGGCAAGTTTCAAGGTGTCAAAGGCGGTGGTACATTCCAGAGTCCAGGCAAAGGTGACCTTGTCAGAGCAAAGGCGGGTCAGGGGGAGGGTAATGTGAGAATTTTTTTTGGATGAAATCCCTGCAATAATTTGCCAGGCCCAAGAAACTTCTCACATCCTTTCTGCTTTTGGGCACCAGCCAAGATGTTATTGCTTCTATGTTGTCTTGTGCCATGGCAAAGCAGCCAGTCTTTGCTATGTATCCCAGGAATTTGACTTCAGATTGAAAGAATTTGCACTTTTTAAGCTTAGTGTGTAAGTTGGCTTGGGAGAGTTTCTCCAGTATAAGTTCCAGGTGGTGCAGGTGTTCCTTGTAATACTTGCTGTAGATGAGAATGTCATCCAGATATGCCACACAAAAACTGTCAAGGTATTCCCCTATAACGGTGTTGATCATCTTTTGGAATGTTCTGGGGGCGTTGCAGAGGCCAAAGGGCATTACAAGGTACTTGTACAGCCCATATTGGGTTTTGAAGGCTGTCTTGTACTTGTCTCCATCCTTGATTTGGATTTGGTTGAAGGCATCTCGGAGGTCAATTTTTGAGTACACCTGGGCTCCAGTCAGTACATCACAGAGGTTGTTGGCATTGGGGATGGGGTAGTGGTTCTTCACCGTAATGTTGTTCAGTTTTTTGGTAATTCACGCATGGATACATCCCACCATCTTTTTTTCTACAGACAGCATGGGTGACAAGCAGGGGGCTTTTGACACCCAGATGAACCCTTTTTTGCCATATCCTCAAGGTACGCTTTCAAGGTCAATTGTTTGTGGTGGTTACAGCTGTAGATGGGGCTGTGGTGTGGTTGAGTCCCTGATAGTTGGTCTATGGCATGGTCGTAGATTGAATGGCTGGGTAGTTTTTGTGGCTGCTTCTTCACTAAACACATGGTTCCATCTCTGTAGGGGGTAGGCAGTATTTCAATGCTAGGTTCCATCTTCATAGCCAAGAGTTTTTTTTAGTAGGGGGTTGGTCATGGCTTATGCAAAAAGTAACTGTGTCACAGGCTTCTGGTATGCCCAACGTGGCAGTTTGCTTGCGGTAGTTCAGGATCAGGCCATGTTTGTTGGACCAGGAGTTGCCCAGTATAAGGGGGTGGGGTAGTCCTGGCAAGAAGATCAGGGCCAACGGGTATACATTGTGTCCAATGGTCAACAGGAGTTCTTGTTCACACTCATAGCCAGTGTTCAAGGAGCTGTTTCCCATGATTACATGTAGACTGTGTTCTGAGGCTGTC
This sequence comes from Entomophthora muscae, assembly GCA_014839935.2. Taxonomy (NCBI): domain Eukaryota; kingdom Fungi; phylum Entomophthoromycota; class Entomophthoromycetes; order Entomophthorales; family Entomophthoraceae; genus Entomophthora; species Entomophthora muscae. The sequence goes on from QTSX02005706.1 coordinate 568,847, forward strand.
AAGCCTAATTCCTCTTCTAGGCTGGTGTCAATAAAACTTTCATCTGCTCCTGTATCAATAAAGGTGTCAATCTTGCGCTTGTTCCCTGCTACTTCTATGGTCACTTGGATGAATATGTAAGACTGGAAAGAAGTGTTTATTTGCTCTAGTGAGATTGGGGCAGTGTTCTTCTTAGGGCAGGCTCTGGTCAAGTGGCCCGCCTTGTGGCAGTGGAAACAGAGTCCTTTGCAGTAGTGTAGTTGGAGCTCTTCAGGGGTCATCCCTGTTCTGTTGGGGTTGGTGTTTAGGGTTGGCGGGCCTGGGAGGAGTCAGCGTTCTCTTGGTTAATGCTAAGGCCCTTGCACAGGGGGATTGGCTTGTCTAGGCTGAGGGTGGGCAGATGGTGCTTCAACAGGTCTATCATTGCTAGGTTGACTCCCTTTTGGAAGATAATGGCTGCCAGTTTGTCCTTGAGTTGGGTGCAGGTTTTCAGTTTGAGGAATTCTTCAATATACGCTTGGATGGGTCAGTGACCTTGTTGAATTTCTAGCAGGGAGTTCAGGGTGTAGTATCTAGTGTTGCAATCTTCACCAGTGGCCATAAACTCAGCCTCAAACTTGGCATAGTCTAAGCAGAATTCTACGTTCTCAGCCGTGGCCTTGCCAAACCAGTCCAAGGCGTCCCCTGATAGCATTGAAGCAACCCCAAGAATCTTCTCGGTGTCACTGGTATAAGAGGGGGTGTTGGTAAGGAAATGTAGGAAGAGGACTGTCATGGCACGTCAAGCTTCCTCAAGAGTGAGCTTATCCATCTGAGGCATCTCCACCTTTGTGAGGGATTGGTTCACAATCATGTTTTGCACTTGGGAGGAAGGAGCTTTAATGGCGTCAGTAGTATCAACTTGGTTCTCTTTGGGTCATTCAGGTTTGTATTCTTCCACATGGAAGAGATCAGATTTTTGGTCATATTAAAGGTGTAATAAGTGATTATCAATAGCAAAAGCATACAAGATGCCCCAAGAAATAACAACATCTTGGGGCTCAGGGTACCAGGTTTAATAAAAATTGCCATAATGTCAGGGATCCAGTCTTGGGCAGCTGGCCTGTTGTTTTCAGGGGTAACTTGGGCTGTGTTTTTTTGCGGGCAATGCCCACCATAATAGAGGAGCTAACTTTAAAAGGTATGAGGCAGACTTCCCCACCCAAGACCACAGGCTGGCAGCCGGGATTATAGTGTCAATCACCCCTGTGAGGGTGATGTACACAATCCCAAACAGCTTGCCAGAATGGTCAGTTGGGAGGTTGACCAAGAAAGCAGGCATAGGTTTTGGGTCACAGGCGGTTCCATGGGCAGGTCAAAAAGCAGGGAGATTGTTGAATTTCCCTCTGAACAACTTGGGTGTTGAAATTATCCACATACCTTGTTGGTTGTATCTAATTGCAGATTTTATGCAGGCCAAAGGATTGAATTTGAGTATCTTTTCCGGGGTGTATTCCTTGTATTCAGATTTCAGAGGGTAGTTGGTAAAATAGACGGGTCCAAAGGGTACACCAGGAGGACAAAAAACAGCGGGCAGTGGGGCAGGCATGACAGGAGATCTTGAACTGAATTGGTAGACAGCAAATACAAAATAAGGCAATAGCTGTGTGAGCCAAAATAACATAGCCTTTATTCAAAAATGGCAATAAGTTTGGAGCGCAGGTTCCTTTGGTCTATATAGTACCCTACCTCCAAACTTAACATTTTTCATGGGGGGTTCATCAGGGCATTAGGAAGACCAGGGCCGGGGAAACTGGGTGGTTGGGTCCAAAGGCGGCAAAATGGCACTTGGCCCGGGAGTTCTTTAATTGGCCAGAAATCTCAATTTGGCTGCCTGATTATCTAGCTTTAGTGTAGAGGTCATGGGACTGGGTTGCGGGCCTGTGCCTCTTTCCCAGGTTGGCTCTTGATTGGTTGCTGGTGTAGACTTCAAGTTCATGAAACTAATAGTTGCCAAATCAGTACCTCCATTAGGCGCTGTGATTAGTCTTCCATTTGGTGCAATAATTTCCTTGAATTGTCTCTTTTTAATGCATGGATTAATACGCTTGGCGTCAGCTTGTGGGGGCTCAATCCCAGAAAAACGCGGGAAGGAGGTCCCACAGTCCACAGGACTGGCGGCCCAAAGGAATCCAGGTTCAGGGTTCAATTCCTGCTCCCGGGCCCAGGTTTCTAGAGAGGAAGAAGTGTCAATCCTGATATCAGGGGTCAGGTACAATTCAGCTTCCTTGTTACCTGCCTCAAAGGCTTAGGTGTAAACAGGTGCCTCCACACCCTGAGCCTTACCTCCATTGAAGCTGTCCTGGCTGCTGCTGGCTTGGCTGCTGGCGCTGTTGAAAATGTTGCTAATGTTGAAAACCATTGCTAAAAACCTAGGATAAAATCACTAAAAGTAGAAGTGTAAAATTGTATGTTTTATTTTTATTGTGTTTGCTATTCCATGTTTTGAAGGTTCTCAAAACTATTTTATACAAATCTGGAGCCATGAAAATGAATAAAATGCCTCTGTTCCTAAATTGGATAGCTATTGATTGGCTGTTAGATTGTTATTTTCTATTTTAGACTGCTCATACTACACATCTTGTGTGACTTTATTTTGCTTTGTGCTTGTGAAATCTCAATTCCATATTGCTCAACTTTGTTTCATTTTAGACCTTCTGTTGGTGCCCTGGATGAATCCTGATTGGATTATAATATACTCTGGAATATCATACATCCATCTCACTTGTTTTTCCAGCTCATTTTGTTTGTGGTTTAAACTACGCCTCTTGATGTTTTATATAACTTTGTGTAATATACAAGTTAAATTTTGTTTATTGTGTCAAGGGTCTGGATGTACAAGCATTCTGGCTATCACCAACCTACTTAACTTCCAGCCATTGCCCGATTTAGTCCCCTTCCAATATACTGTTTGACATACCAAAAATGGTAACCAAGCAATATCACCTGACCGTCCAAATATCCAGTGGCTCAAACCCATCTTGCACATGACCAACCCCTAGGTTTGATCCAACTAAATCCCCGCCACAGTCAAGTCTATATAAGTCTAAAGTATTATCCAATTAAATATACTTCTCTTCTTTCTTAATTCCATATTTGAAGCTTCCCCAAAAGGCACTTCTTATCAATTGTTTGATGGTTCATTTATTAACCAAAATATTTAAATTATTTGAATCCTGAATTTTGCGTGACTTGGCTTTTGTTCAAATCTGAAATCATTTTTTTAAGTCTGAGGTATTTTTTGTTGTTACCATAGCTTTTAAAACTACTGTACAAAAAAAATAGAGTCAAATATTGAATTCCAAAAATGAGATAGCAATTGAATGGAACTAAAATTCATAACATATGCAATCCAGTCACTTGCTGAAGCATTCTACATCAAATTTGATAATGAGTGTGTGGCAAATATGATATAAAAAGAGAACACATGAGGTTAGGTCACAAAAGTGATGAACTCAAACACAAACAACTCATTTTTTGAAAATATTGATTATTTTTGGGACTCATATTGGAAATAGTGGATTTAAGGAGTGAATCCACCAAAATCTCTTCATGGAACTTCAGCATTATTTTCAATGTATGTACATCTAAATTTGAACATTTATGTCTGAGAGAAAGTCTCAAATAGGAGCACTCATTTATTAAAAATTAGGTTTCTAGAAATGATTTTCTTTTCTGTTTTTGATAGTTTTTTGTTTACCATGGGTTTTTCAAGTGAAAATAACTTTGACATTGTCAAGGAGCAGTATCAGGAGCTACTCCAAGCTCAGGCTGTTGATCAAGGGAGCACAACCACTGTGTTTCCCATCTATACCCAGTTCAATGCAAGTTACAAGGAGAACAAGCTGTATGTGTCACCAGGCACATCTATGGGTGGCTTTTCTGATAGCCAGTATGTTGACTCCCAAGACCAGGCCCAACCTGTGCCTGTGCCACATTTTGGAGACTGGACAACTGTAGCCCCCTCCAACCTGATCCAACCAGTGCTTGAGAATTCAGGCCAATCAAATCTTGACCTGCCTAATATGGGTACCCTTATTCCCCAAGCTCACCAAAAACATCAAATCATACCCAATGAGGTGATAGAAGATATTATGAGCCTCTATCAGAATGGCATTAGTTTTGCCAAAATAGCCACTTAGCTTCAATTTACTGAGGCAGTGATTAAGCAATAGTTCCAAGCCCTCTTGAAGAGAGGTGGTGTAAAACTTGGCAAGAAGAAAAAAGAAGCAGGTCAACTCTCATGTTAAGGAGGTCTATCCCTTCATGCTTGACATTTTGCAATGGGACCCATATCTTCAATTTACTGAGGTATGTTGCCTACTTGGGCTCCAGGGCATATTCATTACCAGCCGCACAGCTCAGCTCTGTATGCATGGGTTTGTAGTTGGTGTTCTGATTATGACCAATTGGCTGGCCAATGAGTTGTATGATGGATCTGATTTTCCCTATGACTATGCAATTAGTGCCACCCTCACCTGCTGCCTGTCCTTTATTTTGGACAATGTCTTATTTATATCCTATTATAAATTTTCATTACAGCTCCATGATTATGACACTTTGAATGAAAAGAATGCTCCCAAGGGCAAAAGGAAGGGATCACAGGGGAAAGTGTTTGGTGCATTTCTTGCAGTTTCCCCAAAAGGGACTGTGCTTTACAGGACTACAACCAGTTTGTAATACCCAGTTATGGTAGATACCACTTGCAGGATGTAGGGCAGTAGGTTGGTGAACTGGAACCCAGTCAAGGCAGTAACAATAGGATACACAGCCATTAGCCAGCAGAAGACCTTTGCATGTACATTGTATCTCCCAAAGCTCCTGGAAAAGTAGGTTAAGATGTAGTACATGGACGTGTACATTGTAATAGAGTGTGTAGAATGTGAAGACTCCAGGGGAGGCCAGGGTCCAGTCTGGGAGGAGTTCAGTTGACCAGAGTTGTAGTGGGAATCATGACCTAGTCCATCAGGGGAGGGCCCAGAGAACTCTGAACCTTGTTGGTAGCCTCCAATCCCAAGGCAAGCTGTGAGCACAGCTGTGAAGATGAGGTGGTTCATCTTCCTTGGATTGGAGGGTTGACAGGGGCTGATTGGTAGTTTAAATTTTTAGTTGTAAGTTGAATTTCACTTTATTGAGGATATTAATCTCAATAATAGCACAAGCTATTACTGAGGTGGGATCCTTTATGTATAGTCATCTCCCCTGTGCAAAGATTTGCAATTGGGAGGGAAAAACAGGGGATGGGTGATCCTAGAAGTTTGGAAAGTAGGAATAGAAATTGAGGCTTGGGAAGATGGTCAAATTCCTGTTCTCCTGTTATCTGTGGCTGGTTGAGAAATTATTGAGATGAACCAATAGTTTCATGTTGCCCTGGTGCTAGGTGAAGGTTGGGTGTCAATTCCTTTTCAAAAGTTATTTTGGTGCCAAGAACATTGTTTTGGATGGAATTTGGCCTTGTCCATGTGGCCTGTGATTCAGCACCTAATTGGTTGGTGGCAAACTTATTTTTAAAATTTGAATCATTATCTCTTCCCTCTTCTGGAGGGGGAATTTTGTCTTCTGTACTTTCCCCTGATTTCAGGGACTTATTTGATTGGTTGTACCCCAGGGGATTTTTTGATTGGTTGCAGGGTGGGCCCTGGGACTCAGGTGGGTGGCAGGCATCCAGCTGGGACCCAGGGAGCAAGCAGGTGGGCTGGGGACTGACAGCGGGAGCGCTGGCGGCTGAGTGGTTGAGCGGGTGGGCATCAGAGCCCAGGCTGGGAGGCTGGCGGGCAGGCAGGGGGCAGGGGGCAGGCGCCTGCCCAGATGATAAATTAGTTTGGCGCCCACCAAGATCCAATTTTCCCTTGATTTCATTTTTATTTTCCCCTAATAGGGGGAAATTCCATATCAAATTTTGCCCCATAAATTAGGGCCTCGGTTATTTTTTCCCAACTCTTCCTTTCAGTCTGTATTAGGTTTATGTCAGGAGTATTCCTGACACAGTTACACCAATGGTTACTGGTACAGGAAATTCCTCTCTGACCTGCTTGCCACCTGGAGCTTGGCCAATTCAAAATCCCAAATATTCCTGACCCACCAAATGGAGTTCACTAAGGTGGCCTCCAAGAAATACAAGCAGAAGGCCATAACGTTTTAATTATCCCTGCCAGCCATGACAATCTTCACCTGGGTGATGTGCTGTTCTTTAACGTTGGAGACATCATCTGTGGGCACAACCCCACAACCTTCATCCAGGTGCTTAGTGCAGCCAACAACCCCTCAGTACTGTTTCCCTGTCAGAAGATTACTGACATGTTTACAAAGATGACATTCAATGCTCTCAGCAACAGCCAATCACCAAAGGATCCTCAGCTACCAGCTTGTGACTTCCCAGTGTACAAGCCAATCACTGCCCTCCCCCAGTCAGAATATGATGTCTTTTACAATCAATTCCTCCAAGCCAATCAAGGCATCCAATTCCTATTGGGTCCTCCAGCCGCCCTAGTCCCCGCCCAATCCTCCCAGGTGACCAGCACTAAACCCATCAGCCAATCAAGTCCTCCCCCCTCAATCCAGCTGCAAACTAGTTTGCACTGCCCAATCATATTTCCCCAATAAAACTTGCCCCCCAATAATTTTTATTTTTTAATTTATATTGGTTTAACATTTACAAGTTTTTTATAGTTATAATAAATGATTTACATTTAAATAAAGTGGGGATTAATTTTTATCATGACACAAGTTAAATTTAGATGATTTAATAATTATTAATTATATTGTTTTCTATTATAGCTTTAATATATCCAAAGCGCTAAAATAAAGTGAATTTGAAAACTACAAGTGCTAAAAACCAGCCAATTGGAATGGGCGTACATGTGGTGTCTTTGTGCTTGGCTCAGACCATACACACCTCAGTTAGTACAATCAGTTTAACTTAATGAAATAATACTGTTGGAAAAAATATATATCTTTGCTTTTAAATTGGCATGCCAATTTGCAAAAAAGACATGTATAGTACCTGTACTGTTTTCACTAAGTTAAACTGGATGCAATGACTGAGATGTGTCTGGTCTGAGCCAAACACAAAGACGCCACATGTACGACAATTCCAATTGGTTAGTCTGTAACACTTTTAGTTTTCAAAATCCAATTTTTTGTAGCGCTTCAAATATATGTGAGTTATAATAGAAAACAAAAGAATTAATTGAAATAATCCATCACAGCACATATATCTCTAAAATAAATGATCTACATAAAACCTGTGAAAGTAGTTATCTTTAAATTATATGTACTTTGGGTCAAACTTGGCATATTGATTCAAGAATAAATTATATTGTACTTGGACAAAACATATACATGACAAAATATGTTTTTCATGATACTAAGATTGGGTTGGTTTACACACTCTAAAATATAGGATCTACATATAACCCATGAAAGTAGTGATTTCTTTAATAAATATGTACTTTGGGTCATACTTGATATATTAGTTTGAGAAAAAATCATGCTTTACTTGGACAGAACATGTATATGACAAATTATGTTGTTCATGATACTAAGATTTTGTTGGTTTACACGCTCTAAAATAAATGATCTACATATAACCTGTGAAAGTGGCTATCATTTAATAAATGTATAATTTGGGTCATACTTGGCATACTGATTTGAGAACAAATCATGTTTTACTTGGACAAAACATGTATTTGAGCAAAATATGTTGTTCATGATACTAGGAATAGGTTGCTATATACAATAAACATACATAATTTCAATATCAAATGAATAGTAGTGCTTAAAGCTAATAAAAATCATAAGTAAAATCAAGATATATTTATTTAAACTCTATTAGGTACAATAAAATAGGTATAGTTTATTGGGATATTTTATTGGTATAAAAAGGAATGGTATGATTACAAGAAAAGCATGGTAGAATTGGAGGCAATAATAAATGAATTAGACACAAAAGTGGCTAAAATCAAGGAAGTCAATCAAAAGGTGAAAGACATGCTAAAGGAGGTGGTGTTAGAAGGCAACAAACTAGACAAACTTACCATGAAGGTCATGAAAAAGAAGGTTCCCAATACTACCAACAAACTTGCAACCAGGCTCCTAAACATACAAAAAGATGTTCTTGCTGATCTACAGTTCAAGCCACAGGGTTCTGCAACCGTGAAGGCATGTTCAAAGGACCCCAAGATGTTTTAACAACTAAAAAATAAAAAAACAAAACCAACAGAAGACCAGCAACCAACTAGTGATAAGTCCTGTGAAGCAGCCACATCAAGGGGGCAACAGGTAAATATATAGAAAAAGATAAAAAATAAAAATCAAATAAATATTTATAACTTTTTTATTTTGAAGAAACCAAATGAGAAGTCCGCCAGTACCTAAGACCCTACATATCACAAACATTCTACAGAAACTACATCCCTCAAATAGGGCGTCAGCTGGTCCTGAAACCAGCCACAGCCTCTGATATGATCAATAAATTAAAAAAATTACCCTATGAAACAAGAACAACTTACATCACTTCAACCAAAGCAAGACAACACTGAATGGTGGGTCTTGGCTTTGGACGCAGCCCCCAACCTGCAACTTGACCAGTACTTTATGGATATTGGCTTCTGCAAGCTTTTTGTCATGGTTGTCTGGGATTTCATCCAAACTATGCTGTACCAAAACCTACCTGAGATGGAAATAGGACAAGAAGAAGTCTGTTTCTGTTATCCAACCAAGCACACACTATCACATATCCTAAAAAAATTCAATGAAAAAATAACAAAACTTAGCTATAGTTCTGCAGCTGTCATGCTGGCTGCTGTAGGCGCCCTTGGAGACTTCAGGGCTTCCTGGTGCTCTGACAAGACTGGTATACCAAAACAATGGGGGAAACCTTCTCCACTACGTCCTTTAAAAATAAAATCAGTACCCTATATAATAAATTTTATGAGTTCTCTGCCCTGTTAGCAGGGCAGAGACTTCACTTGATTGTTTACCTAGGTCATGTTGTACTGATGTGGCTTAAAGCAGAAGCCCACAACCGTTCTGATGTAATAATAAAACTGGATGTAGTGTGCTATTTATTAGACAGAAAAAAATTGCCCCTGTATACAGCTCAATGGAGCACCTTAATCAGGATTCAGTTATTCTTGCCGCCACCTATGGAATGGCTTCTCCACTGGAAAAAATCCTCCTGGCCAATTGTATCACAATTCTCCTACATTCTACCTGCTGCAATTTATATAGTACAGGTCCAATGTCAACATACATGTTGTCAATAGAAATCACTAGTCTATTTTAATGCAATGTCCTGGAATACCGCCACTCCCACCCCCAATAAAAGTCTACACCCAAATATTATTTTAAATTTTTATATATATAGTTTCTTTTAGAATATAATCCAATCAAATCATCTATATTCAACAAATAAATACATAATAAAAAATATTTCTGTATATTCATTATTTCATTCATTCACCCTTCTTGCTTTGTTAATTTTAATACACATGACAGTATATAATTGGAATCATATAAAAAACATGAAAACACTAACCCAAATAAAATCATAATAAAAATATAAATATTACTGTGTGTTATTTGTCCATTTATTCAATCAGCTTTTCTTTATTAATTTTTATTATATCTGACAGTATATGCAGATCACAGAAATAAAATTAAAAAAATTAAACTAAATAAAAAAAAGATTAAAAAATTAAATGAAAAAACATTAGAAACAGCAAAGCCTTTAATTTATTGGCTGCTGGGCAAGGCACACAGGGAGAAAAAAATCTGATTGACCATATAATTTAGCCACAGATTCAGCTGGGAGGGTATGGACACCAACCTGTAGCAAATTAAACAAATCATTGGGCCCAGGTGGTCCCCTTTTTGATCACTTGCTTGAGCCACCCAAAGAACTCCTCAATTGGGTTGAGGAATGGGGAATAGGATAAAGGAATAGCAGGCACAAATTAGATGTGGCCAATTGTTGGGAGCTAATTTCTACACCAGGCTCAATCACCTGTAATTCATTGAGAATATCTGCCACCTTGTGGAGTCCAACATTATCCAGCAGAATAATGTTGGTGAAGCCTGGGCTTGTGCGCCTCAGGTGCTCTCAAACCAATCAGAGAAATTCCAGAAAGGTTATACTGTTGTTGGATCCCTTGATCATTTGATAGAGCTCAATGCCAAGGGGACCAAGAAGGACTACCATTGAGTAGGCAACAGACCAGAAAGCCGCACACCAGGACATGCTGTTCTTTTCACCTTTGGGGACATACCCATACTTGTTGTTCATTGACAACGCAAAAGAGGACTCATCAATGTAGTAGAACTTGAAAGTCCTTTTCTCTTTGAGAGCAGTAACTGTCTCTGCGTATTTTTGGCGGTAGACAACATTGTCTGGGCTGTTTCATTTATACAGAGATACTCTGAGCTTTTTCCAGGAGAAGTTCAATTTTTTGACCACTCAGTAGCATGTTGAAACCAAAGCCTGGATTCCAAAAGTGGACTCAACCATTGACTGAATATTTTCCTGTTCAAGATGGCAGTTCTGCCCAATTCACTGTCAGATGGCCCACAGGTGTTCCTTCACTAATAGAACTGGTTCCTGCTTGGATTTCTCTGAAAGGAGAACAGTACCTAATTTCAGGTAGGGTTTTCAGAGTTGTGGGCAGATTTTTCTGAGATCCTGACAATAGCCACGGCCTTCTTGTAGTCAGTTGTCTCCTTCATGGGTCTCATGAAGGTCTCCCAGGTAGAATTGGGGATGATATGGTACTTTGGCTTTTTGATGTTGGGAAGCAACTCCACAGTCTCAGCCACAAAACAAGGCATAGGCACTTGGCTGTAGACACAGCAACTTTTTTCAGCACCTTCTGCCTTTTAGTGGTAGGAAATACTGGGGCAGCTTTTCCTTGTCTCCCCCTTTGGAATCACTCATGTAAGGCTCATACATGGTGTCAAGGACTGGCTTAACCTTCTCTAGAAGGGTTGAGGAAACACCATTGTGGAGGTATACAGGGTCATATACCAAGGACAATCTCTCAGTGGTGACATCATTTACTGTTTTGGTGGTGATAATCTTGGTAAATTTTAGGTTCAGCTTCTGGACCCAGGGGTTGATGCTCTGCCCCCCAGCAGTTTGTGCTCCTTAAACCAGCTGTGTCAGTACAGTGTCACTATTAAACTATCCTCTCCTGTCTTCTTCCTGGGTAGGCACATGGGTTGCACTAACTCTGTTCTTAGACCTGTGGGGGCAACCACAGCGCACAATAAGTCCATTGCTACTCTGTTGCTGGGATGTGTCCATTTTGGTATAAAAAATAAAATTTAAATTTAAACATTTTATCTATATAATTTATTTATTATAATTTTTATCACACTGTATATAGTAGCATGAAAGCTTTTAGACACTACTGTTTATTTCAAATTAGATTTTTAGATTTACATTGAATTATTTTTGTTTGTAAATGTGCATTGTTAATCATGAGTTTGGATAAATTTGATATTTTTATTGATTCAAATCCCAAAAAAGACACTCAGAATATTCATTTCCTTTTTGTATTCTAGTTTTCATTTTTTAATTAGGGTGATCTGGTAACAGTATTATAGGTTCATCCATGTGTTTTGATATTTGATATTTGCATTGTCTTTTTCAGTTGCTATTGAGGCTTGTTGTTGGATCAAGTTTGTAACTTTTGTGACTGAGTTTCATGTGTTCACCAAAATATAGTAAAAATATTAGATGTGTTCTGTGACTGAAACTCATATGTTCTAGTGTTTGGTACACTTGTTGTTGAATTGTTAACCATTTTTCCTCAGTTTGAATGGGTTGTTGTATGACTGGACATTACAGTAAAACAGCTCTCATTTTCTGTGAAATTATCTTCTATTTAGATCTATCAAGTTGAAATTTATTTTTTGACTGAACCCATGTGTTCTAAACTGACTAATATACATTTATCTCAACAGGTTTAAAAACTACTGTATAGAACTTTTAGTTACTGAGTCATTATTGTATAATCATATCCACATACACAATAGCACATTTTACTTTGAAATAACCATTTATTAATTATATGCTAATTAATATGCTGATTTTTAATTTATTTATAATACAGTAGTTTCACAACCTATGGCAACAAGCAAAAATGCTTCAGATTTAAACAAAAATAGCTAACCTGTAAACAAAATTAGAACTCAATGAATTTATATTAATTTACAATATATTTGAGTTAATTTCAATTTTGCTTTCAGATGCTTTTATTTTGTTTAAATCTGTAGTATTTATGCTTGTTGACATAGGTTTTAAAACTACTGTATCTTTCAAATCTATGGCGCTAAGCAAAAATATGTCTTTTGTAAATAATGTCAACACATCTCAAAATAAAAAAAGTAAACCAAAATCTATTATTAATCAATATAAATTCATTGGTTTTCAATTTTTGTATCTAAGTAGATTTTGCTTTTATCTGAGTTAATTTTGTTTGCAAATGAATTGATTTTGCTTACAGTTGAGTTTTTTTTGCTTAGAACTATAGTTGTAAGACCCAGCCTTACAGCACCTAGAATAGAGATCAAACCTTCACATCCAGCCGCCAAGCAAAAGCGTGGGCAGCCGCAAAAGCTTGCTGGGGGATTCAAACCCCCAATCACCCACCAGGGCAGGCAAGAGGCAATTCAAACTGTCCACTGGGCAGGATTTAACCTGGGGCCAGTAATAAAACTGGTCCAGGGGAGCTTGCAGCTCCCAATAGCATTTGAGCACACAGTATCAATGCTATAATTGGGCTGGGCACACCCAATGTTGCTCTGGATCAGATCTGCTGGGTTTTGCAGAAGATCTGTTATCAAGAAGATCTGCTTCAGAATTCAACCAGTAGATCTGTATCAATAATGGTTCCTGTTCCTTCTGCTCCCAACCCCAACAATTGCACTTAGGTGCTAGTGAATAATCTTGCAGCCACTGAGGTTGCTGGTAATTCAGCCAAAAAAGTGGCTGTGCATAGCACCTCAGTTAATCTTCAGGATTCAAAATTACTTACAAGCTGTGATCAAGTTAAAATTAATCACCAATCAACAGATAATGATTTAAAATCTGAAGAATTAATGGACACTAATCCAGCTCCATGCCCTAAACAAATTAAAGCTTGGAATAAAGAAGTCATACAATTACCTTCCAGTCAACAACAGAATTCCCCTGCTCAGACCAAGCCACTTAGATCCTAATCCTCACTTCCCAAACAACATTTCACTACTTCTCAGAACCCAGTACCCAAGAGTTGGGAAGCCAAAAGCTCACAAGGAATAGGAAGCCGTATATTCCAAGGTAAACCAGATGAACTGTATAAAAACCACTTCCCCATACTTAAATCAAGTGAATAAAACATCAAATAATGTGAATGAATCTATCAGTTTTGTTTTTTATTAAAATTCCAATCTATACAGCACTTAAACAGAAGTCAGAACAGAATACTAGAGTACTGTCCTAGACCTAAACACATGGACTACCAGCCAGGTCCAGATCCTGGAATGTCTTGCATTCTATATGACTCCTCTGCTCCACCCCTTCCACATCCCTACAACCACATTAGAGCTAGGATGACCATTCTGGCCATCCTCAGTATAGCCAAAGTTTTTCCCAACCTTGGTGTCAACCACACATTAGCTGCAGGATTTTATACCTAACTTGTTCTGCATCTTTCCTCTGTTGGGCTCTTGTGACACAATATCCAGACGGCTTGATTTTCCTTTCAGCACCTTGATACCTGACAACCGCCGGCCATGATAATAGATTTTAAAAACTGCTGCATTATATTTTTAAATCAGCTTATTGCTTTCATCTTTGATTTAGAATTTGGGTGTAGGATTTGAAAGCCCTTTAATTTTCACCACAGGTGGGAAATCTAGTGTAAATATGATATAAAATTCCAGGCGCACACTTCTGTCACCATCCTTTATAAACTCATACTTCTGACAATGAGAAAAAATAAAAAATAACAGTTTAAATAAATCAAAAGTCTCCTGTTAAAATTCCCACTAATTCTACCCTATAAAGCATATTTTTAGATCATTTAGCTATCTTTATTATATTTAAGCTTTGAATTTGAATTCATTAAGATCATAATTTTGATTAAACTTCATCTGCAGAATGCTATCTAGGAAGACCTTCAATATAAGCAGAGCTTTTAAAGCCACTTCTATTCCAACCAATCACTTTCAAAGTTTAGCACCCCCAAATCACTTGCCAAGCTCACTTTCAAGAAGATTGTTGATTTCTCTCCTATAACATCAGCGCAACTGATGAACCTTCTATGAATAACTACTATCCAAAATTCCTCACTCTTCAGCTTTCATATTGGAATTCCCTCTTCTTTATCAGGGCATAGTACTCCCACCCCAGATATAAAACTCCCTTCACTAGAGCCATATAGCTCCAGCACCAGCACTCATAAAAATGAAGATAGTAATGAGTCTAACATGATAAAGCAATTTGCACAAAGAGAAATAAACAACCAAGGATCCCTGGCTACTATCTGAATATATTTCAGACCTGATGCAACAAAAATGGGAGTTACATCCTCTCAAAGTAGCTACAAAGGTCTTTTTGTGGTCAATATCCAAAACAGGCTAGTTGTAGCATAAAAATGCTTCTACTTTGGGAGTAATACTGTGTAAGAAAGAGGAGACATGAATCTATTTGAGTGCAGAAATACCATATTCAGTCCCTTGTTTCCCACCAACAGCTTGGACACCTTCAAGTCCTCTACTGACAAGCATAATCATCCATCACCCAAGGTATCAGGGTACCAATTTCCAGTGAGAGCACTGTTTGACGCAGGAGAGGGACACCAGGCCAGAGAGTTATGCCCACCATAAGATGGGAGCCAACTTGATAGCATTTTATAATAATAAACCAAGCAAGGGCCAAGAACCAGAATTTGGACCCATGGAGTCCACTAAGCTTGTAATAATAATGTAGAGTACTCCAAAAATCTGGGTAAAAGTAGTATCAGCAGTAATAAAGGTTTCTTGTAGGTGTTTGTCCACAGGATTGAAGGGTGAATCCTTGGTACCAGGTCCACAGGCAGATAGCTGTACTTATTGCAGAATAGTCTGGGCAGAACTTGTACCAATTTCCTTAATAGCAGATTGTTTCTGTGATTAAATTTCTTGTAAAGGGGTTGGGAATGAGTATAATTTCTGGGTTGCACTCAGAGTAGGCTGGGTTTGGAGATTACTTGGTGAAATTGAAGGGTTCAAAGGGTGATCCAGATGTACATAATAACACATGCATTAGGGCCGCAGGTTCATCAATAGGAGTGGTGGGGGCCTGTGAGTCTGAGGTACTGGAGTAGAGGTGGTAAAATACTAAAACTAGGTAAGGTATAATTTGAGTGAACTTAAGGTTCATTTAAACTTTACTATCAGAATGATGGTAACACCATTCTCAATATATCTGGGGTCCTTATACTATCAAATTTTGTGTCTCCAAAACTTGCGGGCTTTAGGTCTACAGGAATTCTTCTGACAGGACTTTGGCATTTGGGGGACTTCAAGGGAGTATAATTCTGGGCTGGCTGGCGTTGAAGAATAGATTTGTCAACACTTTATTTCACCGCTTCTATTCTTATAATCATGCAGCCCGGCAAAATGCATTACAGATTTGATGTTGGTTACTAGTGTTGACTCATGCTTATTAAGGGATCCATTCTCAGGTTTTGCCTTAACCTCCTTTAAGAAAGTGGCTGCCTCTGTGTAGGTTTGGACCTTTGATGGAGCGCATTTGACTGAGGTCCATGTTATATTTGGGGGATTTCCTGGGCTCTGCGGGTGGGTTGTTGAGCAACCCCTATATTTGAGCCCAAAGAAACACGGACTGCCAGACCACCTGGGCTGATGGGCTAAATATTCTTAGGAACAGGGATTAACTCCTGCTTTGGACCTGTTTTTAATATCATAATTGAAATGCCATTCATGACACAAGAAATTGTTGAGCACCTTCTTAAGTGGTTCCTTATTGGGTGGATACCACTCCAAAAGGGCAAGCCCTGAAGTAACCTGGATACAGATGTGGTGCATGTTTATCTTATAATCAGATGACTATGGTATCACACCACAAGGCATAGACCAGTTTCATCATCAATCAGAGGGCAGGGATGAAGGGACCTTTCTACAAACCAAAGAATATTTCCAGAACAGCTCACACTGAATGCCTAACTGCCACCAACAAGGGGAGAAGTCACTTCTTTACATATATGGCTTCAACATCAAACACATCATTATCATATATAGCTCTGGAGATATTGGGTGATGCTGAGGTTTGAATCTCCAACAGGAAGTTTTCTTCCTGCCCTGATATCTCTAAGGAGCACCCAGGTAATATAGGCTAAAGTGGATGGTAGGGTAGTCAAATTCTTGACTTCATTCTGTTGTGTGCTACCTTAGATGTGACCAGATAACACTGGTAAACCCTAGCTGTAGTATCAGGTTTGTACTAAGCTAGGATTTAAGTTCCCATGGATGAATAAGGGATTTGATTTAAAGCCATACAAAGTCACAATCTACAGTATACTCCTCTAGTTGTGGCTAGGAAGTTTATGCCAAAGTATGGTCAATACCCAAGAAAGAATGTGAATTGAACTTAGATTTACTTGAAATGTAATTGAATTTTTAAGTTTTGTGTGAACATAAAAAATTATATAGACAGAGGAATAAAGTGCCACTAGTACATCTGGGGTTCAGATTATAGTGACACAAGGACAGATGGGAATTGGTTTCAACTTTTTTAAGGAGTTAATAAAATTTTGGAAAATGAAGGGAAATGAGAGGGTTCTCAGTTTACTTTTGAAATCTGATTTCAATATGGGTAAAATCAAACCAGTGCAGATGTGATTATTCACTGTACCTTCTCTCCAATGCTGCTGCTTAAACTTATGCCAAGGCCTTGAAGGGTCTGAAAAAATATATCACAGATGTTTACACCTTAAATGATGAAGGAACAGACTCTCATTTTCTTCTCCTTCCCCAAAAAGGTGAAGAGCCCCAATTATGTGATGTGGGACTTTGAGAAGGCTCAGTATGGGTCCTTCAAAGAGTTTCTTGGTGTAAAGGTCCTAATGTCAAAACTGCAGGCTTGACCCACCAGAAAGGTTCCAACCAAGCAGGTTTGTGACCCGCAATCCAATTACCTGGTCACTTGAAGCCAGACTAGGAAGTCAACTCAAATTGCCAAATCCAACAACATGACCAGATGATGATCCTTTGTGGTGGATACCTTGTTTTGGCGCTTGACTCATTAGCAGGATCAAGCCACCCCCTTCACCATTTAACCATGTGATCAACATTATCATGTCCCTGTTACCCATGATTCAAATTGACTATATAATCACTATCTCACAATAAAGATTATTATCTAGCTTCTAAATATTTTTCTCCTTGTAACTCTGCTAAAACAGCACAGTTAAAACACTAAGGATGCTTCTTTCACTTCTTTCAGGCCATTGACATGAGGATCAGGACCTTCAAGCCACTGTACAAGAATATTTACCAGAACACCACCTTATTATCCCAGATCAAGTTTGGAAGGTTTATGGCTTTATCCTTAATTAAACCAGGTGGTGTGAGAAAGGGGTTTAAGCTGTTCTAAATTTATTCATATACTATCAATTATGATTCTGTCTGTCAAGGGATTGTGGAATACTTTGAAAATCAATTGATTGGTAGAAAATTGAACATAATAGGTAACAAGGCTGACAAATAAATCCCCTGGAACTTCTATGATGCTGTGCTTGAAGATGGACTGATGACAACTTCTTCCCTTGAAGGCTAGTATATGAAGTTTTCTAACTCAGCCAGGGACAATAAGTCCTCCTTTTATAGGTGATTTGATGCCATACAGGATGGCAGGCTACCACTGAGAAGCTGCTAGGTGAGATTGAGAGAGATCAGGTGATACCTGCTGGGAAAGGAAATTATGAGATGAAGAAGCAGAATATTTATAAGCAGTACAACTCTGGATATACTGCAGAAATGATGGGAAATTATCTTGAAAAGATATCCAAAGCCATGAGGTTTATCTATTAACAAGGTTGTCTCTGTTTGCTATTTTTTATAATATTTTTTTAGCTTGAAAGTATTTTTTACTTCCCTTTTAGTTTTCAAAGTGTCAAAAATATAGTTTTATAAATGTTTACTTTATTATGCATGTCAGAAATTAGGGTTCAGAGATTATGATGCTGAAATGAGGCAAGTATCATATTCTGATAATACTATTCAGAGCAGCCATTGCTGCTGAATTAAATAGTTTGACAGATGATTATTGGATTTAATCTAGTTTGATGTGTAAGAATCTATGTAATACTTTCATATAAAATGATTTGTAGCTAGTATTACAAATAATTAGCCATACAGAATGGTTGATTCATGTTACAATCCTAATTATCAAGTTTAAATATTTGATTCTAACAGGGTGTCATTTAAAATAGGTTTTTATTTAAGAAAGAGTTGTATCAACAGTACTTAAAAGCCAGCACCAAAGCCACCTGTGAGGTCAACGCCAGCCCTCATGTCCGCCTTCATCCCATTGCGCATTCCAGCTTTGGCCTTCATGCCAGTGGTCATTCCGGCACTGAGTTTAGCTCCCAAATCTCCCAATCGAGACCCCATGTTTGTCTTCATATCAGCATTCATTCCAGCACGAGCCCGCATATCAGCTCTGGCTACGAGCTCTGACTTGGGCTCAAAGTTCCCATGCATCCCTGCCCCTCCATCTGCCTTTAGATCTGAATCCATTGTACCGCTGAAGTTGGGAATAACACTGGCTGATGTTCCAGAAGGGAGCATCTTCTCCAGCTGCTCCTCTGCCTTGACTGTACTCCTCATATGGAGTGTCGCTTGGAGACTCTCCAGTCGAATACTCATCGGCACCATAATCCACCAATTGATTGTTATCATCGTATTCAGATGGAATGGAAGTAGGGGCTGCTGCTACAAATGCCAAGAAGAGAGTAATAAAGTATTTCATGATTGGATTGATGATTCAGTTTGGAGCAAGCATTACTTCTTTTATAGCTCTTGCTTGTTATTTTACAACATTACCACGTTCGCCGTCACGCAAGTTGACTACCACCATTAATGACAAGAAACCATGTGTATTTGTTTCATTTTCCATACAGACGACGTCCAAGACAAGCTTCTTAAATTCGATTGGATATTTGTTAAAGCCAATCAACAATCATCACTCGATCGGCGATAGTTCCGATCCCATGACTAACGGCGACAAGTCACTGCACTTCAACAGCACAAAAGACTGTAACCGATCTACATGCCACCAGACGATATTTTCAAACTAGCTTTTTATATCGCCTTTGAGAATCTCGAGGCTTAGCCAATTTTAAAAAAAAAATATTTATTAACATAAAAATGTATTTGATGGTTTCAGGCTAATTATCGTTGCCTTATATGGGGATCCATGATTAAAACTTCTCCTAACTAAACTCTTCAGTAAGCCAAAATACTAATAGATTCACATATGTAGCACTTGACTCCCTGGTACTTGACAAAGTGTCAAGTACCAGGGAGTCAAACTTACCACAGTTTCCCTGCTGACTCCCAAGCAGCTACTTTAGGTAACACTACCAATGCCTGTAAACTTATACACTTAAACCAGAACTGTCCATTGCTATCTGCCAAGGCTCAAGCTATTGTGGACCTCAATGTTGCCACTATGAATAAGGTTATACCTACTACTTGCCTTGACCCTATTGTCATTGAACCTGTGATTAAACCAACGTTTTTTAGCCTTGAATGAGGACATGTTATCCTCTTGAATAGCCCCTCAACTTCAGGTACAAGTGGACTCCAACCATACCCCTCTACCAAATAAAACAAATAAATGATACCTTTGTTTATTTTTCCTTTGCTTCCACATCACATCTGACAAAAGCTGTAGCTTTAGTAGATACTGGTGCTACCAAAAACTTCATTTCAAAAGATCTGGTTGACAAGCTAGGCTTGGAATATAATCCTAGTGCTCTGTGAAAAGGAGGTGTATACAATGTCTTCCGCTCATTCAGACTATGCTGTCTGTTATCCTTTTCTATCACTGATAACGCCTTTGTTGCTGACTTCACAGTAGAAAAGCACTTGACATACACTGTTACTTCTATGTTTAAAATGGTGGCAGGAGCACAATATTATCCCATTCCTCAAAGATAACTTACTGAGGATTGCACATCCTGCCAGGATTTCCTTGGAGGTACCAATGATCCTGTTTAGAAAAAAAGCTCCTCATATCTTGATGTCAGTCTCAGCAACTACACCCCACCCCATGTCCTTTAATGTACTCCCGTTGTTCCTCTCTACAATTACATGCAGCCTTTGACTCTAAGCTTGCTGATGGTCTCCCTGCACACTCACAATTTGACTTTGAGCTCAAACTCACCGTTGATTTGGCAAAGTAGCTTCCCTCATCTACCCCTTAAACCTTAAAATAAGAACAATGCTTTTAAGAATAGACAAAGAATATGAAAGCCAAAGGACAGATATTTAGATAATCTGCTCCCTAAATGCCTCTTTACTGCTGTTTGTCCGGAATTTGATAGATCACTATGCCCTTGCATTGATTTTGGCAACCTGAGCAATGTGACTGTACCAGATCCACAACCCATGCTCATTGAGTCTCAAATCTCTAGGGAAGTG